>JAGIQG010000018.1:5552066-6152066 GCA_024679065.1 Sphyrna mokarran
TGCTGTACTTCCCTGCAGAGAAAGCATTTGACCAGGTGGAAAGGAATCATTTATTATACACTCTGCATCATGTCTAAGTCAGATGTTTTAGCTCCTTTTCAGGCTCTAAAATGAATTTTGCCAAGTCCAAGGCTATGCCTTTGTGACGGCATATAGTCCGAGACCTCCTTCATCTTGCTACCTTCCCCTTCAGATAGATTGACTCTCTCAAGGCCTACTTATTTGGGTACTTTTGTTCCAATAGTTAAACAAAGCAAACTTCCATCACTTATTTGTGTCCATTAAATGGGACCTACATTATTGGTCCTCCTTACTGATATTACGGCTGCACAGGGTAGCACTGATTAAGATGAACGTGCTGTCTAATTTGTTGAATCCTTTACAGACATTGCCAATTTTACTTTCCGCCAAGGTCCGAAAGAAATTAATGGAGTATTTAGTTCCTTTATATGGGACAAAGAGACTTTGCATAAAATGGTCTTTGTTTAACACGGTCAAATTGCAGCTTCCTAGTTCAAAGGAGAGTCTGGGGTGTTGAATGTTAAGATAGATCAATTCACCCCTCATCTGAAGAAGTATAAGTTCGTGGGTAAGAGACATCACTGCCATTCAATCTGAAGTTGAAGTTGGCAGTCTCCTTTTTTTGGTTTAAGGATTTCAAGGCTGTGTCTGGCAAACATGAGAATTCATCATTAACACTCAGAGCATGGAGGGTGATCTGAGTTGGAAGGAAAATTTAATTTGACTTCCATTCCCTCTCCCATTCAGAGAGATTTCCCACCAGGTCTTATGGACCACGGTTCTGATATTTGGAAGGTTGTTAAACATGAAGGAGAATCCCGAGGCTTTTTATGTGTATACAAGTTGGAAGAGAGTAGCTCAGGAAACAATGGCTTCACTCAAGGACAGTGCAGTGTGTGTGGAGCCAGAAGAGGTCAATGAGGTCCTTAATGAGTACTTCACATCGTTTGCCAAAGGAGATGGATGTGGTAGAAAGAAAAATGTTGACATTCTGGGACATACTGAGATAAAAAGGAAAAAGGTATTGGAGGTTTTGAAAAATATTAAAAGTGGACAAGTCCTCAGGGCCAGATAGGGTCGATCCCAGAATATCGGGAGAGGCAAGGGAAGAAATCGCCAAGGCCTTGGCCAAAATCTTTGTACCCCCTTTAGCCATACGTGAGGTATCAGGAGATTGGAGAGGAACTGACATTGTTTCTCTGTTGAAGAAGGGCAGAAGAAACAATTCAGGAAATTTCAGGCTTGTGAGCCTTATATCAATGGTGGGGAAATTACTGGAGAAAATTCTTAGGTTCAGCATGTACTCACATCTGGAAGAGAATAGACTTATTAGCCATGGGCAACATGGTTTTGTGAAGGAGTAACCTGTCTCACAAACGTGATTAAGTTCTTTGAGAAAGTGGCAAAAAAATTGACAAAGCAGGACAGAGGATGTTGCGTACATGGACCTTCCTGAAGAGTTCAATAAGGTTCCTCATGGCAGGCCAATACAGAAGGTGAAGTCATAAGGGATCCAAAGTGAGACGGTGAGATGGATACAAAACTGGCTTGGACATAAACACAGTAAGAAGTCTCACAACACCAGGTTAAAATCCAACACGTTTATTTGGTATTAACACCACTGGTTTTCGGAATGCTGTTCCTTTGTCAGGTGAAAGACTTCTGGTCACAAACAGGGCATATAAAGGCATGCACAGTTTACAGAATACTGATCAGAATGTGAATCTTTACAGCTAATCTGCTATTCAAGTCTTAAAAGGTGCAGCCAATGTGCGTGGAGATAGCATTAAGCATAGATTAAAGAGATATGTATTATCTCCAGACAGGACAGTAATTGAGATGTTCCAAGTTCAAGCAAGTCATGGGGGTTACAGATAGTGTGACACGAATCCAAGATCGTGGCTGAGGCCATCCCCATGTGTGCAGAACTTGGCTATCAGTTTCTGTTCAGCGACTCTGTGTATCATATGTCGTGAAGGCCACCTTGGAGAACGTTTACCCAAAGGTCAGAGGTCGAATGCCCGTGACCACTGAAATATTTACCAACAAGAGTACAGTCTTGCCTGGTGATTGTTGAGCGGTGTTCGTTCGTCCATTGTCTTGGCGTCTGCATGCTCTCCCCAATGTACCATATCTCGGGACATCCTTTACTGCAGTGTCTCAGGTAGACAACGTTGGCCAAGTTGCAAGAGTATATGCCGTGTCCCTGGTGGATGGTGTTCTCATGTGAGATGACAGCATCCATGTTCATGATCTGGCATGTCTTGCAAAGGTTGCTGTGGCAAGATTGTGTGATGTTGGCCACGCAACATCTCACTTATTGTCCTGTCAGGAGACAATACAGATCTCTTTAACCTATGCTTAATACTATCACATTGTCTGTACCTTTAAGACTTCAATAGCAAATTAGCTGTGAAGACTCACATTCTAACCAGTATTCTATAAACTGTGTGCGCCTTTATATGCCCTGTTTGTGATCAGAACTCCCCTCTCGCCTGACGAAGGAACAGTGTTAGAAAAACTAGTGGCGTTTACTACCAAATAAACCTGTTGGACTTCAACCTGGTGTTGTGAGACTTCTTACTTGTTTACCCCAGTCCAATGCCAGCATCTTTACAGCTTGACTACCAATGGGCATAGAAAGCAGAGAATAGTGGTGGAAGGATGCTTTTGCAACTGGAAGCCTGTGACAAGCAGTGTTCCACAATCGTTAGTGCTGGGGCCCAAGTTGTTTGTAATTTGGAGGAAAATGTGGATGGTCTGATTAGTAAATGTGCAGATGACACAAAAATTGAGGGAGTAGCAGATAGTGAGGGTGATTGTCAAAATGGTGACAATCGGCTGGAGACTTGGGCCAAAAAATGGCAGACCGAATTTAAAACGAACAAAAGTGAGGTGATGCGATTTGAAAGGTCTACTGCAGAAGGAACTGCTGCCATCAGATGTACCTTGCATTAAGTTGATCTTTCTCTACACTCTAGCTCTGACTATAAGACTACATTCTGCACTCTCTTCTTTCCTTTTCGACATATGGTACGCTTTGTATAGCGCACAAGAAACAATACTTTTCACTGTACACTAATACATCTGACAATAATACATCTGACAATAATAAATCAAATATGATAGAATCCACATAAATATTAACATCCATAGAGATCTCGGCACGCACATCTACAGTTCCCTGAAGGTGGCAACTGAGGTGGACAAAGTAATCAAGAAGGTCTTCACTGGTTGGAGGGTTGAGTATAGAAATTGGAAAATCACGTTGCAGCCATATAAGACTTTGATTCGGCTGCATTTGGAATATTGTGTTCAATTCTGGTCACCATACTGTCAGAATAATGTTGATGCATTTGAAAGGGTGCAGAAGAGATTTGTCAGGATGTTGCCTGGTTTGGAGGATATGGACAATGAAGAAAGGTCAAACAAACTTGGATTGTCTTCATTGAAGCATTGGAGGATGAGAGGCTTGGATAGAGTGGCTACTTAGAGTCTTTTTTTGAGGGTCAAAGAGTCAATTACGTGAGGATATAGGTTGAAAGGCAGAGGGGCCAGTCTAAAAGAGATGCAAGGGGCAGGTTTTTCATGCTTAGGGTGGTGAATGCCTGGAATATGCTACTGAATAGATACATGAATAGGCAGGAAATAGAGGGATACGAACCACATGGAGCCAAGAAAATATTAGATTACTTAGGCATCTCTATAATCTAATAATCTAATTCTGCCAAAGTAAGTTTTATGACATTACGTCTCAGTGTGAAAATGCAGGAGACGCTGCGATCTTGGTGAAGAGATCTCAAGTGAATATTGATGAGGAGATCTGGAGCAGTATCTGGAAAAATGCCAACAGAATCTCAGCTTCTAATAGAACAAAGGAAAGACAACTTAAAATAATACACCAAGCTTAAAACACAGGACAGACTTCGTGATGTCCTCACAGTGCCAAAAATGCAAACTGGTGACTCGACACGATGTGATTGGTCCTGTGTCAAAACTAAATCCAACTGGTTCAGCATACTTAGCACCAAAAAGGTATTTGCTACATCCTTACAGTTTGATCCTTTGTACTTGATTCTGGGGTTCCCAGACCACCAAAAAAAAATTGATGCCAATGAGGAAAAGCTCTACAATATCTTAACATTTTCTTCTGGATTAATGACAAGTCTCCTTCTGTTCAGAACTGGCATATAATTATGAAATGTATCCCAATAGTTTCCCGATCTCTTTCCTCCAATCCAAATTGGATACATACTGCAAGAGGCCACTATCTCAAACATGCAGATTCTGTAACGTCCACCTTATTCCTACAAGGTTTTCAATTAGCGATGCAACACTGCCTCTAAAATGTTATCTGCCAAAATGTGCGCTATTTTGCTATGTTTCTGTGGTTTTATCTTCTTTTACACCATCCAGTTACCAGTCCTTTTTTTCGTATTTGTGGAAGCACCAAGTATACATACCATCAATTGCTTCTATATTTACATATGGCAATATGATCAAGCTGTACTGTACCAGTTTGGAGGATGTATTCCATCAATTTTCAAAATGGAAAAACTCTTTTTTAAAAAGTAACATTAATAAGAATTGGAGGCTAGATTTTACTCAGCTTCTTTCAGTTTAATTTTTTGCTACAGTATTAAATAATATTGATGTCAGAAGAACCATCAGGAGGGAAAATTCCCAAGCTGGATGGTAACAGTAGCCTAAATAAGTGACTATTTTCTCTTTATTTGTAAAATGGGTATCAAAGTCCAATACTACATCTTCACAATGATGTTAGGCTTTAATACTGAGGGGCCATAATACATGTCGAAGAAGAACAAGCGGTTCTGTTCCATGTTTTGAGGATTCAAGAAAGATCATGTTTAAAGAACACACATTCGTTAGCACTGCAGCCTTACAATGCCAGGGCTTGGCGTCAAACCCCAGTTTGGGTCACTTCTGTGCAGAGACTGCACGTTCTCCTTGGTCTACATGGGTTTCCAGCAGGTGCTCCCGTTTCCTCTCTCTGCCCAAAAGATGTGCTGGTTAGGCTAGCTGACCATGCTAAATTCTCCCTGTAGCCAGAGAATGGCAACTTGGGCATCTTCACAGTAACTGCATTGCAGTGTTAATGGAAGCTACTTGTGACTAATAAATAAATAACTGAAATATTTTCCAAAATCAGCATATTAATGCAAAGTTTTGGTAAACACTGCTCACATTAATGCCACACTTGCTTCAAATATAAAAGTGGATGTGTTATAAAAATTGGACAGCAATTTCAAACAACAGATATTCCACATGAAAACTTTTGGTTTTTTTAAATATATAAATGTAGTTCAACTTTGCACTTAGGTTGATGAATTGAACTGCAGAAAATCTCTTGGTGCAATTCATGTTCCTCTCCTGGCGTGGCTAACGCTGTTGTCTCCAATATTATCAGCCCTTTTCGATTATACTATCAATGTGTTCCATGATTCCTTGCTACATTACACAACTTTCAGTAGAAATTGGAATCACTTGTACCGGATATTCTTAAGAGACATACTACCTGTAAAATTGAAGTAAAGTTTTATCTAAGTAAAAATGCTGAAATCCTATTATTAAAGAAGTCTTAATAACACACTCAGAGTCAACATGGTTTTGTGAAAAGGAGATAATCTGACAAATTTAAAATTAATTTGGGAATTTAACAAACATAGTAGATAAAGGGGAAATCAATAGATATTTTTTCAAAAGGCATTTGATAAAATGTCTCGCAAAAGAATAAGCAAGTTAATGGTAACAATAACACACTACTCGCTTTCTTAATTGCTTGCTGTATCTGCGAACTAGCTTTTGCGATTCATGCACTAGAACAAAGAACACAAAGTTTGCATTCACAGAGAGCAAACAAAGAGAAAGCAAATTGCTATTGCAAGATGATTAGAGTACAAAAATAGTCTTGCGACATTTGTACTATAATTTGGTGAGACATGACTGGAAGTGTGTGTTTTGGCCTCTATGCTTAACGGAGGAGAGAATCCTACAAAGCAGGGGCAATTTGGCCAATCAAATGAGCACCAACTCTCCCAAAGAGTACCTGGCCCCACCCATTCCCCTCCCTCAGCCCCGTAACCTCACACACTTAGCATGACGAATCCAACTAACCTGCACATCCTTGCATCGAGAGCAAAGAAAACAGAGGAAACCCCAGGGAGAACATGCCAGAATCAAATCCAGGTCCCTCATGTTTTGAAGCAGCAGTACCACTGTGCCAAAGGTATACTTGTATTGGAGGCAATAAGTGAATGTTTAGCGACTTGTTAAAATTTTTTACTCCATCCTTAAGGTTACAGAGCAAACCATACAATCCAAATCCAGCTCCTTGCTTGCTCCAAAACTCATTCAAATTGAATCCAAATCATGGCCCCCATAAGAGAGACAAACAATCCTGCCCCTGTCCACTGGCAAAAGCTCCACTAGATTGGACAAATAATCAGGTACTAAATAGATTGGGTCAATATCATGTGGCATTCAGATGAATGAAAGAAGATCTAATTGAAATATACAATATTCTGAAGAGATTTTGCAGGGAACACACTGAAAAATTGTTTCCCTTGGCTGGGTGCTCTAGAATAGTAAGCAGTCTCACAACACTAGGTTGAAGTCCAACAGGTTTACTTGGCAGCACTAGCTTTCAGGCTGCCTCCCCTTCATCAGATGAGTGGAGTTCTGCTCACAAACAGAGCATATCAAGACACAAACTCAATTTACAAGATAATACTTGGAATGCGAGTCTTTACAGGTAATCAAGTATTAAACGTACAGACAACGTGAGTGGAGAGAGGGTTAAGCACAGGTTAGAGATGAGTATTGTCTCCAGCCAGGACAGTTAGTGAGATTTTGCAAGCCCAGGAAAATCATGGGGGTTACAGATAGTGTGACATGAACCTAAGATCTCAATTGAGGCCATCCTCATGCATGCGGAACTTGGGAATGAATGACCACTCGAAAATCACCTTCCCATAATGGAACATTTCAGCAGTCACAGGCATTCAGCCTCTGATCTTTGGCTAAGTGTTCTCCAGGGCATTCCACTCCCTAACCACCCTCTGGGTAAAGAACCTACCTCTGATATCTGTCCTATAACTATCACCCCTTAATTTAAAGCTGTGTCCCCTCGTGCTAGCTTTCTCCATCCTAGGAAAAAGGCTATCACTGTCCACCCTATCTAAACCTCTAATCATCTTATATGTTTCGATTAGGTCCCCTCTTAGCCGCCTCCTTTCTAACGAAAACAACCTCAAATCCCTCAGCCTCTCTTCATAAGACCTGCCCTCCATACCAGGCAACATCCTGGTAAACCTCCTCTGTACCCTCTCCAATGCCTCCACATCTTTCTTATAATGTGGGGACCAGAACTGCACACAATACTCCAAGTGCGGCCGCACTAGAGTTTTGTACAGTTGCAACATGATGTTGCGGTTCTGAAATTCAATCCCCCTACCAATAAAAGCTAAGACTCCATATGCCTTCTTAACAACCTTATCGACTTGACTGCTTTTCAATTGAGTTTGTGTCTTTACATGCCCTGTTTGTGAACATAAGTCCTCACTCATCTGACGAGGGAGCTTGACACTCTGAAAGCTAGTGCTGTCAAATAAACCTGTTGGACTTTAACCTGATGTTGTGAGACTTCTTACTGTCCTTACCCCAGTCCAATGCCAGCATCTCCACATCATGCTCTAGAACATTCAGGGCACAGTATTGAGGTGAAAGCTCATGTGTTTAGACAGAAAATGCTGGAAAATCTCCACAGGTCTGACAGCATCTGTGAAGAATAGAGCCAACTTTAAGTCACTGAACTTAACAGGCTGCAAGATGAAGGCATGTAAAATCACCGGCTCCAACGCACACCTCCCTGATGAGCTCAATGCATTCTACGCCCATTTTCAGCAAGAGGTAAGTGAGAGCATGCCCTCCATCCTCGAAGTACCTGTATCTGAGGTCATCATTGAAGATGTCTGAACAGCCTTCTCCAAGGTCAACCCACAGAAAGTGACTGGGCAGGACAGGGTATCCAGATGAGCACTCAGATCCCGCGCAGATCGGCTCGCAGGATTATTTGCAAATATTTTCAACCTCTCTTGACAACCATCTGAGAGGTCACTATCTGCTTCAAGCAGACAACAATCATCCCGGTACCCAAGAAAAAGCAATCGGCGTGCCTTAATGACGATCAGCCGATGGCTCTGACATCCATCATTATGAAGTCCTTCAAAAGGCTAGTCATGGCACAATCAATTCCAGCCTCACGGACTGCCTGGATTCACAACTGTTTGCTTAATGCCGCATCAAGCCCACAGCAAGCACCATCTCCCTGGCCCTGCACTCAACCCTGGACTACCCAATTAACAAAAGTATCCAAGTTTATTGACTACAACTCAGCTTTCAAAACTCATCTCCAAACTGTTGTCTGGGCCTTGGCTCCTCCTTCTGTGACTGGATCCTGAACTTCTTATCCCATAGGCCACAATAGTAAGGAGAGGCAACAACACCTCCTCCATAATCATCCTCAACACTGGTGCCCAACAAAGCTGTGTCCTCAGTTCCCTACTGGACTCTTCATACACCTACAACACTGTGGCCAATTTCCCCTCCAACTCCACCATCGTAATGAGTCAGACCATAAACAATGACGAGACAGAGTGCAGGAATGAGACAGAGAATCTGGTGAACTGGTGTGAAGACAATAATCTCTCCCACAATGTCAATAAAGCGAAGGAGATTGTCATCAACTTCAGGAAGCACAGTGGAAACATGCCTCTATCCACATCAATAGGGACAAGGTAGAAATGATCAAGTGCTTCAAGTTTTTCGATGTCCAGATCACCAACCATCTGTCTTGGTCCCTCCATGCTAACAATTTAGTTAAGAAAGTCCACCAACACCTCTACTTCCTCAGAAGACTAAATAAATTTGTTACGTCAGCACCGGTTCTCACCAGATTTTACAGATGCACCATAGAAAGGTTGTATCACAGCTTGATATGACCCCTGCTCTGCCCAAGACCGCAAGCAACATGAATTTAGCCCAATTCATCACGCAAACAGGCCTCCCATCCATTGACTCCGTCTACACTTCCCACTGCCTCAGCGAATCCACCAGCATAATTAAGGATCCCATGCACCCGAGACCAACTCTCTTCCACCTTCTCCCATTGGGAAAAAGATACAAGTCTGAGGTCACGAATCAAACGACTCAAGAACAGCTTCTTCCCTGCTAGTATCAGACTTTTGAAAGGACTTACTTTGCAGTAAGTTGATCTTAATCAACATCCTAGCTATGACTGTTAGCACCACATTTTCACTCTCTCCTTTTCTTCTCTACAAACAGTATGCTTTGTCGATATAGCATACAAGAAACAATATTTTTCACTGTTTACTAATACATGTGATAATAATAAATCATATCAAAATCAAATCTATTCTCTCTCCATCGATGCTGTCAGACCTACTGAGTTTCTCCAGCGTTTTCTGTTAGAGATGCTGTCTGATCTACTCCTTTTCTTTCTTTTATTTTCTGAAAATACTGTGTATGCCAGAAAGCTAAAACAAAAATAGTAAATGCTGGAAATACTCAGCAGGTCTAGTAGCATCTGTGAGGAGGGAAACAATTAACATTTCAGGAAGTTTTATTCCTGGTTTAGAAACACAAAACAATCAGCATTCAAAACATTTTGCCAGGTTGAACAGCTTTCTATTTCAACATGATCATGTCCTTCATACTACTTCACTCAAAATACAACTAAAATCCAGAGTTTCTGTTATTAACTTTTAGCAGTTTACAATAATCATGCAAGATATTTTCGGCAACCAGTACAAAAAACAAAGAGGGGACAGTACTGTGTTGAAGTATGAATCAATTATTTAATCAATTATTCCAGACTAAACAATGGAGTATTTGTTATGCTCAGACGTGATTAGGGAAAGCCAATATTTTCAGCTGTGGGACAGCAAAGCCTCAAAACTCTGCTTATGATTATAAAATATCTGATCTTCCAAATAATATTCTGCTAATGCTGGAAATCTGGAATAACAAACAGGAAACGCTAGAAATACCCAGGTCTAGCAACAACTGCCCAGAGAAACAATAAGTAAAATAAAGTTTATTTATTAGTCACCAGTCAGGCTTACATTAACACTGCAATGAAGCCACCATGAAATTCCCCAAGTCGCCACAGTCCAGCACCTGCTCAGGTCAATGCATCTAACTAGTATGTATTTCAGAAACTGGAGCACCTGGAGGAAACCCATGCAAACAAAAGGAGAACATGCAAACTCCCTACAGATAGTCACCCAAGTCAGGAATCGAACTGGATTGTGGCACTGAGAGGCAGCAGTGCTAACCACTGTGCTACCATGCAGTCATGAGTTAACATTTTGACTCTCCTACAGAAGAGCTGTTTTTCCCTTCACAAATGCTGCCAGACCCAATGAATATTTCCAGTGCTTTCTGCTTTTATATCTTATTTAAGAAATATCTACTGCTAACTCCCACTCCCTTGGTTGACTGGGATAAATTCTTCAATCGTAGAGTAGCTAAAGCTACTACTAGCTACAGTAACGTTCTGCTATCAGTAACAACTGGCTATGTGCTCTAACCTCAGCATTAATCCTCCCTTGGCGGGAAGGGAGAATTTAACGTTGCATGAATCACCACTCAGACCCAAATCTTATATCAACTGATACCTGTAAACTGACTGTTGTCGCTCAGCTATTTCCTGTAATTTGGCAAGAACTTACTGCAGAAATAAAGGTGAGGCCAACAAACAGTGTTATTCATGCACAAATTGGAGAGCAACTTGAGGCAAGTAAACAAAATCTGGAAGCTGTAGTCTAAAACACACCGCTGCCAAGTAAGCTGGATGAAAACACAATGGTGCTATTTGGCTTGCCATTCAAGTACCACGTTAACACATCACTAACTCCATTAATCTTCTGAGTGCGGAACGAATGAATGACTTTTAAAAATCCAAGTATCCTACATCCACTGGTTCCTCTTTATCTACCCTCCAAGTTACATCCTCCAAAAAAGTTAATAAATATGTCAAATGTGCTGAAAGATGTGAAGTTTTAGATTGACTTCATATAGACTAATATAGACGAAGCTTGCCACAAGAAATTTAGGTTTTTCCATCTAAGTGCTCTTTTTAATAACATTACTCTTAACTACTGTCAAAGAAGCTCTTTGGCACTGAAAATTAATTTTTACAACTGTGAAGACTCATTCAGATTTTGTTGAAGACTTTTAAAATGTAAATTTGTTTCCTTTTCCTTCAGGCACTTTATCTTTTTAATCCAATCTTTGTTTTCCACTCATTATTTTACTTTCTGCACTTGGTTTAATAATGCATTCATTATTTTAATTTATGCTGTTCACCTGCAATCCTTCAATCCAACAATTACATGTCTCAGATACCTACATAAGAACATAAGAAATAAGAGGAGTCGGCCATCCAGCCCCTCGAGTCTGCCCCGTCATTCAATAAGATCACGGCTGATCTGCAGTGGTTCAGTACCACTTTCCCGCTTTCTCCCCGTAACCATTAATTCCCTTGTCAACCAAAAACCTATCCACTCTTGACTTGAACATATTCAGCGAGGAAGCCTCCACCACCTCATCAGGCAGAGAATTCCAAAGATTCACCAACTTCTGGGTGAAAAAACCCCTCAGCAACTCCAATCTGAACCCCTCCTCCCCACAATCTTGAGGCCGTGCCCTCTAGTCCTGCTATCTTTGCTAAGTGGGAAGAGTCTCTCAACCTCTACCCTATCCGTCCCTTTCATTATCTTGTACGTCTCTGAAAGATCCCCTCTCAGCCTTCTAAACTCCCAAGAATACAAACCTAGTCTATTTAGTCTCTCCTCATAATCCAATGCCCTCATCTCCATTATCAGCCTAGTAAACCTTCTCTGCACCCCCTCCAAGGCCAATACATCCTTCCTCGAATGCGGCGACCAAAACTGCACACAGTACTCCAGCTGTGGCCTCACCAGCCCCCTATACAGCTGCAACAGAACCTCCCTACTTTTATATTCTATCCCCCTAGCTATAAAGCCCAACATTGCATTCGCCTTCTTAATCACCTGCTGTACCTCCATATTGTGCTTTTGCAATTCGTGCACAAGGACCCCCAGGTCCCTCTGCACCATCGCAAGCTGCAGTTTTTCACCATTTAAATAGTAATCCTTCCTCCCGTTATTCCTACCAAAGTGGATAACCTCACACTTGCTAACATTACACTCCATCTGCCAGGTCCTCGTCTACGCACTCAAGATCCCTCTTCAGGCTTTCCACACCTTCCACGCAATTTGCTTTTCCACTCATCTTCATGTCATCAGCAAATTTCGTCACCCCGCACTCAGCCCCTTCCTCCAGATCATCTATGTAAATGGTAAATAGTTGAGGCCCCAGCACCGATCCCTGGGGCACTCCACTAGTCACCAGCTGCCAATCAGAAGACCACCCATTAACACCTGCTAGCACCCATTAATACAAAAAGCAGCATACAGTTTGCACTCGTATTTGCAGAAACTTTTAAGTGAAAAAAGGTAATGGAAATTAAATGGGTACGGTCAACTGTTACGAATGGCTTATTTTCCCAACTAGGGAAAACATCCCAAACCAGTCCATGTCCAAATAGAGAAAACCCAGACAACATTCGGGCTTGGGTTTAGTTGCCACATAAGTGCTAGGCCACGACTATCCCTCAGAGAACATGTAACCATCACCCCTTTACATTCAGTGGCCATTACTATTGCTGAATCTCCCAATATCAACATCCTGGGAGCTCCCCCAATATCAACATCCATAAACTCAACTGGACCACTACACACACACATGCAGTGTAGCTACAAGAACAAATCAGAGGCTGAGAATTCTGCATCGAGTAGCAGTTCATGACTCTTCAAGCCTTACAATCATCTACAAGACACAAGTCAGGAGCATGACAGAAAATTCTCCATTTGCCTGGATGAGTGCGGCTCCAACACTTAAGTCTGAAACCACCCAAAACAAAGCAACCTTTTGGCAGCCCATCCACCACTGTTACATAATACCAGCCATGTGTACCATCTCCAAGATGTACTGTGGCAACTCACCAAGGCTCCTTCAACAGCACAGTCCAAACCAGCAACCTCTATCAATTAAGATAGATGGGAACACGACCATCACCACAACCTGGAACATTACCACCAAGCCACACACCATTACCATTATCAATCCTCCAATTACTGGATCTAAGTCTCAAAACCCCCTTCCTAACAGCACTGTGGGCGTACCTAAAACACCGAGTTCTTCATCAGCATCTCAAGAGCAATTAAGTAATTCATCTGCACCATTCAATATTTCTTGAGGTTGACAACAGCAGAGGGGAAAAAAAAAATCAGCATAAAACCAAAATAGAACAGGTCGGGGAAATCTGAAATCAAAAGAGAAAATGCTGTCTAACCAGTGAGTATCTGTAAAGAGAAAAACTAAGTTAACGTTTCAGGTTGATGATCTTTCATCAGAACTTCCAATGAAAAGGTCAACAACCCCAAACAGTAATACTGGAAGACACCAGCAGTTTGATCTAGCATGCCAATTTTTAGAAATCAAATTTAAATATCCATTTCCTGATGAACTGAAAAACTGCAGAAACATTTTTCCGCTAAATTCAACTTGCTTTAGTTCTGTTGACGTAACAATCACTGCATTGCAAGTAATTTACTGTACGGATATTCCGCAGCAAGTGATTTACTTTTGAATTCCCCAAGGTCTTTCCACTAACTACGTAATCAAGTGTTGTGAAGAAATGCCTTCCACTTGCCGAGCTAGATACAGTTCCAGCTCTACTCAGGAAGCTTAACACCATCCAGAACAAAGTAGTCCAACTTAATAGCTCTTGCTCCATCAGCTTAAACACCAACCACCTCCAATACTGAATGCAATGGGAGTTATTGGTGAGATACATAGCAGCAAATTGCTATGATTCTCTGTTGTTCATCCATCATCATCAATGAGAATCTAGACACCATTAGAAATTTTGAGGCTGGTTGCAGTGCATCTGAAGATGACTGATCAGGCCAATTCAGGCACAGAATATCCTGGCACATATTGGGCAGACCTGTGTATACACTGTAGTTATTGCGCTGGTGGATCTGGACTTGCGCAGCTCGTGCTTAAGTTGTGCTTCAGCAATACAACTTGCTTCATGAGCTTGACAGCCTTTGTTGATGAGGCAGTGCCAGGTAGGGCGGTTTTGAGCCAGCATTTGCCAGGTAGTCGTGTCTATGTCAAGCGACTTCAGGGAGGCCTTGAGTGTGTCTTTGAAACGTTTCTTCTTGCCTCCATGCGAGCACCTTCCAGCAGAGAGTTCCCCAAAAAGGAGCTGCTTGGGTATGTGCTCTTCTGACATATGGATGACATGACCTGCCCATTGGATCTGCGCTCTCATCAACAGTGTGTGGACTGATGGTAGACTTGCTCTCGAGAGAAGTTCAGTGTCTGGTACTTTGTTTTGCGAACGGATGCGTAATATTCTGAGAAGACAATTCATGTGGCAATGATTAAGCTGTCTTGCATGCCTTCGATACACAGTCCACGTTTCATAGGCATACAGGAGGCTAGTGAGTACCACAACGCTGTAGACTTGCAGTTTTGTTGCTGAACTAATTCCTCGACATTCCCATACAGTGGAGTGTCGTCTACCGAAAGCAGAACTTGCCTTTGCTATTCTGCAGTTAACTTCTGTATCAATAGTCACTGCTTGGGAGAGGGTGCTCCCAGGATAAGTGAACTGGTCCACTGCCTCTAGTTTCTGCCCTTTGATTGTGATTATGGGTTCTGTGTACGGTGCATGAGGAGCAGGCTTGTGCATGACTTCAGTCTTTTTCATGTTGATCATGAGTCCAAAGTTGTCACAAGCCATGGAAAATCAATATGGACATGGTTCTTCACAGCATGCTTGAAAACTATAACACCCATCACCTCAAAACACAAGGGCACAGGAATACCATCATGTCCAAGTTTCCCTCCTTGTCACACACTAATCTGACTTGGCCATATGTCATCATTCCTTCATTGGTACTGGATCCTACTCTTGGAATTCCCCACGGCACCCTCACCACATCTTCTCTAAACAAGAAAACAGCCTTGTCAATGACAACTATGTCCCAAGGAATTGCAAAATAAATTAGGTACGGCACTGTGGGACACTTCTGGTATAAATGTTAAGGGGCTGCGCAATTCTAAGTTGTGTTTAGCAAAAATAAAGGAAGGTTAAACGACAAAAAGCCAACCATTTAATACAAATTGAAGACTAGTGATGGAAATTACAGCCTGAGGAGAAGAAAGATAAAAATAAATATTTTATTGTTTACTTTTAAGATAGTCTGCTTTTAGAATATAAATAACACATTTCATCAATTTTACATCAGCAGCTCTCATGTGCTATTGCTTACATTGAGCTGCATGACAGGCTGTTTTTGTGGCCTCAAGCCACATGAAAAAAATACATGAATGCATTACATATACATGTCCACCTGCCTCCCGGGAAGCGGGGGAGCATGCCATCACATGGATCACGCACAAGACGGGCTGGGGAAAATAAAGCCACAGGCAAGCACTTTTCTTTTAAAAATGGAATCCTCCATGACAGAACAAAGGTGAAGCACCAAGAAAAGCAAAAATAAACATCCAATAAGTAGAAAGCAAAAATGCTACAGACAGCAAGGAGCAATTATGCACGGACAGACTCAGCAGCCAAAAGCCGAATACAAGCAATCAATTTCTATCGTGAAGAAAGGAAAAACGAGATGAGAAAAAGAATGAAAATACTGCAGGAAAATTATAACAATATAAAATGTTTCAGACCCTACAGATAATGTGCAGCTTGGTTGTCCAGACAAAGATTGTAGAATTAAAAATCTTTGCACATCAGGACAGAGATTTTCTTTCTAAAATGGCTACAAAATAGAATTAAAACAGCCAGAAAGCAATTCTATAATACTGCTCGTGGCCTTAGGAATAGGGTCATGCAGCATGACACAAAACTGCTGGATATATTGCAAATGTAGAGGTGACAACATTGTGGCTGTTTATCAATTTTGATATGATTAAGTTAGGAATGTTATTTTTAGTATTACGCCCTTGCTCTACTGATAAAAGCAGATGGTAGTTCCATTGGTGCCTTTCCTCATCAGAGGTACGTAGTTACTAAATGTCATTTTCATACCTACTTACTACTTGGACATTATGGTAATTGAGCCATAGTGTGGCAGGAAATTTACCAGATGAAGAAAGTAAACCAATCAGGTTCAAACGTGTGTACGGTATGCAAAAAAAAATTCAAACGCTTAACATCTTATCCAAAATTATTTTTACTCCTCAAAACTGAGCAGCATATGAAGAGACAGATTTCATCCATTGATTTTTCAATGAGCAGATCACAGTGTGTGGGTTCTTTCCATAGCAAAGAGCCCTCTGCGATTTATTAGACTTAAACTTCTGATCAGGAAGTCTGATGCAATGGCAGCTCATCACCCCAACTCCCAAATGTGACTACACTGCTGGCTCCATTCAGTATTCAGAGGCCTGAAATTTTATCTTCATTTGCAGTGACTTACCAAAAGCTCAGGAAGTTAGTCAACAAAATATCCTATTTCACTAAATATCAAGCTCAACTAACAACGCCGACTGCAACTTGGTACGAATAAAACAATTCAAAATGGCAGTTCCAATACAAGTTGTACATGCTTTCAACGGCTGTGGTATCTTGGAATCATAGAACCCCTACAGTGCAGAAGGCGGCTATTTAGCCCATCAAGTCTGCACTGACCACAGTCATATCCAGGCTCTATCCCCATAACCCCACGTTTACCCTGCTAGACCCCCTGACACTAAGGCATGGCCAACCAACCTAACCCACACATCTTTGGAGGGTGGGAGGAAACTGGAGCACCTGGAGGAAATCCCTGCAGTCATGGAGAGAACATGCAGACTCCAGACAGACAATCATCCAAGGCTGGAATTGAACCCAGGTCCCTGAAGCTGTGAGGCAGCAGTGTTAACCATGTCACTCTCTGCCAAGTACTCTGGTTTGGTCCAGGAATCCAGCAGGGTAAACATGTGGGGTTATAAGAATAGAGCCTGAGTGTGACTGGTCAGTGCACACTTGATGGGCTGAATGGCCTCCTTCTGCACTGCAGGGATTCAATGATTCCAAGATACCACAGCCATTGAAAGCATGTACAAATTGTACTGGAATTGTACATTTTAAATTGTTTTATTACAAGCAATTATGATTAATTTCCATTTTTCTGATTTGTTTTCTGAAGGTATTGGTTGCTAGTCCTGTATGGTTGCAAGAGTGCCAAACTATCGTTGGAAACACATCTTTCAGTCAAAGACACTGGAGCATGATTAAGAGATGAAACCCTAACTCTCATTCCTAAAAGCAACTAAAACTCAAAAGACCGATTCTGGTTCTGCCATCGCAACGTTTCAATCACAATCCATTGAAATCAGCTAACTGAACAGAGCCCAGGGTGAAAACTGAATTTGATTTTGTCTGTACATCATAAAAGCATTTTTGTACTTGAATTCATTACAAGTTTAAAATTGTCAAATTCTTCTTTCATAAACTTAATAACTAGTTGATCAGATTGAGTCTGCAGTACCACCATTTAGGAGTACACACACATACACTATCAAGGGAAGTGAGTGTGTATGAAATGACATTTACATGTCATGAATACAAAATATTTGCCTCATCTCCTCAGTAGTACAACTTGAATATATATATATACCCCATCACTCAGGACAGAAAAATGTCCTTCAGAGAAACAGGAGAAAAACAGACACTGAGCCAGAGAACAGCTGACAAAGTTTGGTTTAAGAGGTGGATTTTAAGGCAAATAAAGTGGCAGAGAAGTTTAGAGAGACAAGAACAATGATGACAGGTGACAGAAAGACACAGCTGCAAATGTTGAGGGGGGTAGTGGGGGTAAAGTGACAAACAGATACCCAGGAAATTAGAGTCAGATTGGACCATTGATTGGGATGGAGAAGGTTACCGGAAAAAGGAAGGAGGAAGATTATATTTGATATATTGTGGGAGCATCAAGCCATGAGAGACATGCCAGACTTAGTACAGGTTTGTATCCCAAAATGAAAGTAGTGAATGAGCTAAAGTTTGTGGAGCATGTTACAGTGATCAAGTCCAGGAGATGATTCTCATGGTGAAGAGGGCTTGCGAGCTGAAGGTCAGGGGAAATGGCCAAAAGATATCAGTTCTTACTGAGAAATTGTATCAAGTCTTGCAGCAACACCTAAAACACATTTACAAGATGCGAGATAACAGCCAATGAATGTTATTTTTCAGATAAAAGGTATAAAATATAGAGGCAACAACTTGAAATTAATTGTATTTTCTGCATACATATAACTGTCAAAATAACCCATTCAAGCAACTGGCCATCATTTTCTAAAGGGGCTGAGAAGTGGAGTTTTCAACAGCACCTTTAAAAATTGCTGCCAGGAATACAAAAAAAAAATCCAACGAGGATTTTGCACCATGTTACACTGGTTTAAAGGCAATTACTTCAACAATTACTTCTTAATATAATTTACTGACTCCCTACAAGTCATTCCTCAAATGATCCGAAAAAATCACCACACAAAATTATAAGACAGTACAGTCTAACTTAGCAACTGTGCAGAGCAGTCATGTTAAAAATTGCTTTTCAAACAGATCAAAAATGAAAAACAGGATTTGGTCAGTAACAGAATATTCGAAAGCAAAATCAGTAGATACTGGAGCAATATAATTATTGAAATAACCAAATCCAATATCAGTCTCAACTGGACCAATAGTCATTGTGCAAAATAAACAGTGAATAATTCATGAGAACATAAGAAATGTGAAGTGAAAGCGATATGGCCTGTCCAGTTTGCTTCACCATTCAATACAAACACGAGTGGTCTCCCACCTCTACTCCACTCTCGTGCCTGTCCCCTTCATCAGTTTCAAATATTCAACATGCACAACTCTCTGGGATAGACAACTTTAAAGATTCACAACCATCTGAGTGAAGAAATTTCCCTAATCTCATCCCTGAATGATTGACTCCTCATCCTGAGACTATGCCCTTGTATTCTTGATTCCCCAGCCAGAGCAAAATGACCTCTTAGTGCCTGCAGTGTTCTGACGGAAGATCATAGGAATGCAATGTTGACTTTATTTCTCTGTCTATAAAGATGCTGACAGATCTGCTGGATTGTTTCAGATATTCAACATCCACAGTATCTTTACTACTGCTTTCTCTCAACATCTACCCTATTAAATCTCTTCAGAATTTTGTACATTTCAATTCAACTCTCATTCTTCTAAATACTAGAGGAGTATAGGCCCAGTTAACCCAGCTTATCATCACAAAGCACAACACATCGATCCCAGGAACCAGTTGTGTGACCCTTTGCTGTACTGCCTTCAATCAAAGTCCATGCTACCTTAAATGGGGAGGCATAAAACTGCACACAGTATTTCAAAATAAAAGCTAAATATTGCAGATCATAGAATACCAACAGCGTTGAAGGACATTCAATACAGCGAACAAGCACCAACAAAAATTTCACCTAAGCCTAACCCTGTCACTCCATATATTTACCCTGCTAATCCTGCTGACAGTAAAGGGCAATTTAGCACGACCAATCCACCTAACCTGCACATCTTCGGACTGTGGTAGGAAACTAGAGCACCTGGAGGAAACACACGCAGAATAGGGACAATGTGCACGCTCCACAGAGGCAGTTAATTAAGACCTTAATTGAACCCAGGTCCCTGGAGGTGCAAGGCAGCAAGTGCTAACCACCGTGCCAGCCACGGAAATTTATTTTTCTTTCAGAAATGTCTGTCAGCATGCGTTGACTTCTTCTAGGGCACTGTTTCACCAAAGCCATCGCCGACTGCAGCAATACCTTTTTGCTCTGGTACTCCAACTGCCTTGTCAGAAAGGCTGACAGTTGCTTTCCTAATTGCTTGCTGTACCTACATGTTAAAGTTTGTTCTTGTACTGGTACAACCCAGGCTCCTCTGCACGTCAACTTACAAAGTCCACTCCAATTTCTGCTTTTCTACTGTTAAACTGAATAGCCTCATACTTCCCCCCCCCCCCCCACGTTACACTCCATCCTCCACTTGGTTGCCATCCATCTTTATTCTCGGCACTCAAACATGCAAATTCTTAGAAAAAAAAATATGAACTGACATGTTTGGGAGAGCTCAAAGAATCTAGCAACACCAATTTTAAATCCAACCGATTTATTTGATAGTAAATTTGCGAGCTTTCGACCTTTTCGTCTTCGTCAGGCAAATTTACTACCAAATAAATCGGTTGGATTTAAAATTGATGTTGCTAGATTCTTACTACCCCAGTCCAACGCCGGCATCTCTACATCATGTTTGGAAGAGACATATTTGCTGCCTCTTTGGAAATTCTCTAACAAGTTCACACACCACAGGTGTAATGGATCATTGGCTGGGGAAGGTAGATGATCCCCAGCCGGGTTCTCTCTCTCTTACCGGATTTCGGTGGGTATCTGTAGGCCGAGTTGGCCTGGATGTCGATGTCCTCGACACCCGCGATTCTCCGGCTGAGCACCGAGCCCATGGTGAGCCTCTCGAGTGGAGCCTGGGCGGAGACGGAGGGGGTGGTGAGCTGAAGGCAAGTCAGCAGGGCCCAGGCCCGGGGTGAGGCTTCTCCCTCACACGGACACAGGCCACAGGCCCCGCCGCCGCCGCCGCCGCTGCGATCCTCACAAAGGCCGACAACAAGCAGGGCAGAGACTATCCCGAGGCGGCCGCTCCCTGCTCAAATCAGAGAGAAGGAAAAAAAAAACCCCTCGCCTCCTCAAACAAAGACTAATTCATCTTCATTCCCCCCCCCCTCCTCCTCCTCCTCCAAAAAAAACACACACACCAACAAAAGAACAGTTTCTGGTCCGTCATAAAACCGTCGCAAACTTTCCCTGTCTCGCTTGGCCGGGCCCGCGAGGAGCTATGGGAGTTGTAGTTCCGGGAGGGGGGGGGAAAAAAACCAATGGGAGCTTTAGTTCAGGCGCGAAGGCCCATGGGAGTTGTAGTTCTAGACGCGCGGGCCAACGAGAGCTGTAGTTTGCGCGCGAAGATCAATGGGATCTGTAGTTCGGGCGCGGGGATCCATGGGAATTATTGTAGTTCCTCGACAAGCGACTCCTTGGCGCCGTTGTTCCGGCGCGCGGGGCTCTATGGGTATTGTAGTTCCTGCCCTCTATTTGTTGCCCGTGACATGCGCCGGAAAAGACTACAGGGTCCAGGATGCACTGCGGCACCCTCCCTTCCTGCCCAGGCAAAGCTGTGCGCGCTGGCTGGCATTGGAAATTCTGGAAGCAGCTTCACAACACCAGGTTGAAGTCCAAGGGGCTTATTCGGTAGTAAACGCCGCCAGCTTTCGGGGTTGGCCCCTTCGTCAGGAAAAAAACCTCGAAAGCTAGTGGCTTTTGCTAGCAAATAAACTTGTTGGACTTCAACCTGGTGTTGTGAGACTTCTGACTGTGTTTATCTCAGTCCAACGCTGGCATCTCCACATCATTGGAAATCCTAGCAGCTCTTCTGGGCGTTTATTGCCACACTTTCAATCCGCACCCTCCCCTCCTATCCCCATCCCCCACCCCACCCTCCCCTCCTATCCCCATCCCCACCCCCCTCCCTCCTATCCCCACCCCCACCCACCCCACCCATCCCCCACCCCCCACCCCACCCCCCCACCCCACCCACCCACTCATCCATCTGTTCACTGGGGTTTGGAGTTTGCTGGGTGTCATCTAGTAGCTCAATAGATGGGGGGGGGGGGGGGGGGGGGGGGTAAATGGGTGTTTTTCTGGTTGGTGATCAGTGACGAGTGGTGTGCCTCAGAGATCAGTGTTGGTACTGCAATTGTTTACAATTTACATAATGATTTAGAGTTGGGACCAAATCTAGTGAGTCAAAATTCGCAGAGGACACTAAAAATTCGCAGAGGACACTAAGACGTGGAGGCATTGGAGAGGGTACAGAGGAGGTTTACCAGGATGTTGCCTGGTATGGAGGGCAGGTCTTATGAAGAGAGGCTGAGGGATTTGAGGTTGTTTTCGTTAGAAAGGAGGCGGCTAAGAGGGGACCTTATCGAAACATATAAAATGATTAGAGGTTTAGATAGGGTGGACAGTGATAGCCTTTTTCCTAGGATGGAGAAAGCTAGCACGAGGGGACACAGCTTTAAATTAAGGGGTGATAGTTATAGGACGGATATCAGAGGTAGGTTCTTTACCCAAAGGGTGGTTCGGGAGTGGAATGCCCTGCCTGCAGCAGTTGTAGATGCGCCAAGTTTGGTGGCGTTTAAGAGGTTAGTTGATAAGTATATGGAAGAGAAGGGAATGGTTTAGTATGGAGGGGCATTGCTTTTTATATTGGTCGGCGCAACATCGAAGGCCGAAGGGCCTGTTCTGTGCTGTAATGTTCTATGTTCTATGACACTAAGGCTTATCTCTCTAAGCCTTCACGTTTTTGGGGGGGGATCAGGTCAGCTGAATAAAAGAATCCTTGCAAATCCCTGACAAGATGCTGGAGCAGCATATCATTATCGCGAAAGAGGTAGCGTTGAGCAAGTTAATGGGGTTGAAGATAGACAAGTCTCCAGGTCCTTATGGAATGCATCCCAGCGTATTAGAAGAGACAGTGGGAGAAATAGCAATGCACCTCGTGGTATTTTACCAAAATTCGCTGGTCTCTGGGGTGATTCCCGGAGACTGGAAAACAGCAAATGTGATGCCACTGTTTAAAAAAGTGGGTAGGCTGGCAACTATAGGCTGGCTAGCTTAACTTCTGGAGGAGGGAAAATACTTGAATCTATCATCAAGGAAGAAATAGCGAGACAGCTGGATATAGATTGTTCCATTGGTAAGACACAGCGTGGATTCATGAAGGGCAGGTCATGTTTGACTAATTTGGTGGAATTCTTTGAGAACATTAATGTTCAGTGGACAATGGGGAACCTGTGGATGTGGTGTATGTGGATTTCCAGAAGGCATTTGACAAGGTGCCACACCAAAGATTGCTATATCAGATAAAGGTGCATCATGTTATATGTAGTGTAATAGAATGGATAGAGGATTGATTAACTAACAGAAAGCAAAGAGTGGGGGGTAAACGAGTGTTTTTCTGGCTGGTGATCAGTGACAAGTGGTGTGCCTCAGAGATCAGTGTTGGGACTGCAATTGTTTACAATTTATATAATGATTTGGAGTTGGAACTAAGTTTAGTGTGCCAAAATTCACAGATGACACTAAGATAGGTGGAAAAGCAAAGTGTGCAGAGGATATTGAAAGTCTGCAAAGGGATATAGTTAATCTAAGTGAATGGGCAAAGGTCTGGCAGATGGAGTGCAATGTTGGTAAATGTGCGGTCATCCATTTTGATAGGAATAACTGCAAAATGGACTATTACTTAAATGGTAAAAAATTGCAGCGCAGTGCTGTGCAGAGGGATCTGAGTGTGTTTGTACAAGAGTCTCAAGGAGTTGGTTTGCAAGTGCAGCAGGTAATTGAGAAAGCAAATAGAACATTGTTCTTCATTGCTTCAGGGATGGAGTTGAAAAACAGCAGGATTATTTTGCAGTTGTATAAGGTGATGGTGAGGCCACACCTGAAGTACTGTGTACAGTTTTTGTCTTCTTATTTGAGAAAGGACTTACTGGCACTGGAGGGGGTGCAGAGGAGATTCATTAAGTTGATTCCAGATTTCAGAGGGTTGGCTTATGAGGAGAGACTGAGTAGACTGCAGCTATACTCACTGTAATTCAGAAGAATGAGGGAAAATCTTTTAGAAAAATCTGGTATAAGATTACAAAGGGAATAGACAAGAAAGAAGAAGAGAAGTTGTTTCCACTGGTGGGTGAAACTAGAATTAGGGAGCACAGCCTCAAAATAAGGGGAAGCAGATTTAGAACTTGAATTGAGGAACTTCTTCATACAAAGGGTTGTGAATCTGTGGAATTCCCTGCCCATTGAAGCAGTTGAGGCTACCTCATTGAATGTTTTTAAGGCAAGGATAGATAAATTTTTGAATAGTAAAGGAATTCAGGGTTTTGGTGAGCGGGTGGGTAAGTGGAGCTGAGTCCACAAAAAGATCAGCCGTGATCTTATTGAATGGCAGAGCAGACTCAAGGGGCCAGATGGTCTACTACTTCTAGTTATTATGCTCTTATCCAACAGGAGTCACTGGGAAGCACTGAAATGGCCACATCTCTAGCTCGGCTACTGAAATAAACTACCTGCTGAGATGCCTGAACAATTTTTTTTTTAAACGGGACAGTCTTATCATTTTAAGTTTCGTGTAAGAAACTTTGCTCTATATAATCAAATTCTATTATATGCACTACCACGCCCTTGGCAGACATAAAAGTTTTTCTAAAGTTTATTTATTAGTTACAAGTAAGGTTTACAATAACAATACAATTAAGTTATTGTGAAATTCCATGAGTCGCCACACTCCAGCGCCTGTTCGGGTAATGCACCTAACCTGCACATCTTTGAGATTGTGGGAGGAAACCAGAGCACTTGAAGGAAACCCATGCAGACATGGGGAGAACATGCAAACTCCACACGGCTATTTAATTTTTCAGTAAAATTATCATTTAAAAAAGATTAAGTTAATATGAAATTCCAGACATTTATTTATTAATCAACTTGAATAAATACTATTCCAGTGGAATAACCTAATTTAAATAGGTTAAATAGAGGGCATAGATTTAAGGTGAGAGGGGCGAGATACAAAAGTATCCAGAGGGGCAGTTTTTTCACACAGACGGTGATGAGTGTCTGGAACAAGCTCCCAGAGATAGTTGTAGAGGTGGGTATAATTTTATCTTTTAAAAAGCATTTTTAGATGTTACATGGGTATGATGAGTATAAAGTGACATGGGCCAAATGTGGGCAATTAGGATTAGCTTAGGGGTTTTAAAAAAAAAAGGCAGCATGGACAAGTTTCATGCTGCAAATCTCTACAAACGACCAATAAAAGGTGGCTCTGGGCCAAGCAATGGATCCAGGAGATACCAGTGGCAAAATAACTTGAACAAGGTCCAATGAAGGTAAGATAAACCTATCATTATGCTAAACCATAATATTGTTGTACATTGTAACTGACAATTAAATAGTTTATGGTCTGCAGTACACACCATTCAGAGAAGGCCTCAACATCAGACACAGATCACAGCTCAGGCAGCAGAACAGAGGCAGATAGCCATAGGGGCCTTTTCTCACGATCACACTTGCAGGATCTATGAATCACACAGTTTTTGCCAGGACCAGCATCCCCCCAAAAAGATCTTCCCACAAACAGCGCAGATGTGGTAAAGTGGCCTTGGTGTGTGTTAAGTGACTCAACACCATTTTAATAGCACAATGCAGTGCAACATGGATCTCCAATGGTGCAGAGAAGGATGTGACATTTCTTTTTCCTTGTGTTACTTATAAAGGATTCACTGGTGTTTTGAAAAATAATTTATGTTGGTTACTTAACTGAAATTTACTTCAAAAATCACACACAATAGTTCTTGCTATGAAACAAAGACTGCAGCACCTTTTTAAAAAATAAGTTAAGCACCGAACATCAAGGTTTCAGATTTAATTTAGTTCTTGATGCTCCAATGACCCAGATGGCACAGCAGTTAGCACTGCTGCCTCATGGTGCCAAGGACCCAGATTCAAATCCAGCCTTGGGAGACTGACTGTGTGGAGTTTGCATGTTCTCCCTGCGTCTGCATGGGTTTCCTCCGGCTGCTCCAGTTTCCTCCCACCGTTCAAAGATGTGCCGGTTAGGTGGACTGGCCGTGAGAAATGTGTTGGGTTGTGGGGGCGAGGGCCTAAGTAAGGTACTCTGTCAGAAAACCAGTGCAGATCCAATGGGCCAAATGGCTTCTTCAGCACTGTAGAGATTCTGTGACCTTATCTGAAAATCATACAGTGGCACTCTACAGCACACAAAAAAGTCACTTATTTCATTGCCCGGATGGAGCAATCCAAAATTAATTCCTCCGCCCTGTCATTTTTCAGATGAGATAAACTGAACTTTTCAGAATCTAAAAGACAATGATGAGCAAGAACATTCTTCCTTCTGTCTAGGACAATAATTGCACTTCAACTAATATGTGGTCATTTGTCTCACTGTTGTTTATGGGATTATGCTGTGCACAAACTGGTTGCTATACTTTTCCCAACCATGTCAATACTTCATTGCCTGCAAAGGCCTTCTGGATGTCCTGAAGTCAGGGAAGTTGCTATAAAAATGCAAGTCCTTCTTTCCTAACTATATTTTCTTGTCCTCACTTTCATTTTATGCTCTTGGTGGTTTAAGATGTACCTTCTTTGGTTTTGTTTCTCATATATGGACAGAACTTTCTGACTGTACATATGACACAGTTGTTGCATTTTGGAAATTGGCTACAATGCAGGGCTGCCACACACCACAACTGATCTTTGATAAGAATAATTTGCATTTTACTGAATGTTTTAAGAAATAATAATTTGGCACCCAAATAACAGTGAAGCTACTGGCACTCATCATTACGTATGCACAATTGGCTCAGAAACACCGACAGCAACTTATATTTATTTAATGTAAATAAATATCCCAAAGCATTTCATAACAGCAGAATAAAGCAAAATTTGACACACCTAACCACATAAGACACACTGGATCAGATGATGAGAAAATTGGTTAGAGGAACAACTTAAAGGAAGAAATAAAGGTAAGAAGGGTAGGACCAAGGTAGCTGCAGACACAGTCACCAGTTGTGGAGTGATTAAAGTCCGGATACTCAAGTGACCTGAATTAGACCAGTTCAGATATCTTGGGAGGGTTGTGGGGTTGGAGGAGATTGCAGGGGTAGCTAGATGCGAGATCTTAGATGGATCTGAAAACAAGGATGAGAACTTTAAGATCAAGACCTTGCTTGACTGGCAGCTAGTGTAGGTCAGTGATGATAAGGATGATGGGCTAATGAGATTTAGAGCGAGTAAAAACAAAGGCAGCAATATTTTAAATTAACTTTAATTTATGGAAGATACAAAGTTGGAAGCCGATTAAACGTATATTACTCAAGTAACAAAGGCATTAAAGACTGTTTCAGTAGGTAAGGTGAGGCGGGACAGGGTTTGGCGATTTTACTGAGGTGGGAATAGAAAGTCTTAGTGAGAGTACATCAGCATCAGCTGGAGGTCTATAGCATTCCTACCTCTGGGCCAGAAACTCTGGGTTCAAGTTCAACACCAGGACATGTTGGCCATGAAAGCAGCATTCAGTGGACTGATTGGCATAGTGGTGGTATCGTTCGACTATTAATCCAAAAACGCAGCTAATGTTCTGAGTACCTGGGTTCGAATCCTATCACGGCATATGAATTGAATAAAAAATAAGTAAGAGTCGAAATCATTGTTGATTGTCGGAAAAAAAAAGCCTGGTTTAACTCAAAAACTGCTGTCTGAGTTATGCTGCTCCACCATTAGCTATCTGACTCACCATTATAATAACTGGCTATATTTCTATGGGTTGGATGTAAACTTTTTATACGATGTAAAGTCAAGACAAATAATTTGAAGTTCAAGTATTCTTTTAACAACATGATAAGTGATAATTATTGTCAAATAATTTTTTTTGCTCCTTAAAATTAACCTATAAAAGTGTCCTGTCACTTAGCAATTATTCGAAATATTTTAAATGGCACATGTATTTTTCATGCTTTACCTTTCTTCTCTACCTTTGTCCTCCTCTCATAATTCAATCTTTCTTTCTTTCCCTCTGTATAATGATTTGACATTGAACATCCCTGCCATTCTAACTGACACTTCCTTCTCATCCCCGACACTATTAATTTCACAATCCTTTAATCTGATTGGAGACACTTACAGAGCTGTTCACATATGCTGTGATATTATCAGTTTGGAATTTCATTAGTTGAGTAAGAAGCATCAACAGCAATGATGTATGCATTTTGTTTACCTTACAATTACTTAAATATTAAATAAAGCCATAATTGTTTATTTTTAATCTTTTGCTCTCAATTATGTGCAGCCAAAAAAAGTTGTGATTTTTCTTTTAATGCTTAAATAAATGTCCTATTCTTCTTGCCAACATTCACAGCTATCTGACTAAAACCCTTCCATCAAAACGTATACATGTATCACAAATTGATTATTCAAGAGTAGAAAAAGATGATTAAGAATATGTTTCAATTTACACATTTCTTAATAGATATGACTCAGATCCTCAACGGTTATTGAAACAGCTCTCTGAGCAACCATGCCCAGTTTTCACCTAAAATGAGGACTATCATCTGCGCCATCTATATTAATATTACGATTTCAGGAACAACACAACTGATGGCAATAATAAGGCTGTAATTTATATTTATATCATAAAATACAGTGGGACGTTTTCTTCTGAATTTTTGACACCATCAAAATCCAGAACTCTCAAAATACAAATGATAGCAAAATTGCCAAAGTTAATCGATTTGTATGAAATTCCTTTGTGCTTCTTTGTGTTTACTCAAGGCATTATTTAAGTAGCATTCAAATGCCAATATTCAGCCAATGCAATTGCAAAGTCTGAGATTTTATAGGTCTGCTGTGCCTTGTTAGTTGAAGATGAATCAATCACATCAATAGCATCAAATTGTATCTGATTAATTAAAACTTATTTGTCTATTCATGGGCAGGTGATGAGTTGTTCTGGCCATTCACATGTACTTCTCAAAAGATTTTGCAAGATGTCAAAGTGCAGATCACATGTACTCCCCTTGCTGGTGAGTAATTAGGTGTGAAGTACCACTTTAGCAGTTTTGCACTTTTTTGTAATAATGGTTCTCACCTAACTCATACTCAAAACTGGACTGATACAAAAAGCGTAGTTCCATAATTTACAACTACTTTCAGCCTTCACAATTACACATTCTTCTTCACAGCAGATATAGAACAGAGAACACTACAGCACAGTACAGGACCTTCAGCCCTCAATGTTGTGCCAAGATCAAGTTATCCCACTCCCTGTAATTCTAGTGTGTTCCATGTGCCTATCCAACTTGAAAGTCCCTTAAATGTCTGACTCCACGAGAGTCACAGCAGGCAGTCTATTCCATACCACAACCACTCTCTGGGTGAAGAATCTACCTCAGACATCTTTCCTACATCTCCCACCATGAACTTTATAGTTATGCTCCCGAGTGACAGCTACATCCACCCAAGGAAATAGTCTCTGCATGTCCACTCTAACAATCCCGCTCATCATCTTATAAAGATCTCTTAAGTTGCCTCTCATCCTCCTCTGCTCCAAAGAGAAAAGCCCCAGCTCCCTCAACGTTTCCTCATAAGACCTATCCTCCAAACCAGGCAGCATCCTGGTAAATCTCCTCTGCACTCTCTCCAATGCTTCCACATCCTTCTTACAGTGAGGTGATCAGAACTGAACACAATATTCCAAATGTGGTCTCACCAACTTCCAGTATAGTTGCAGCATTACCCCACGGCTCTTAAAACTCAAACCCCCTGTTAATAAACACTAATATACTATAAGCCTTCTTCACCGCTCTACCACTTGAGTGGCAACCTTCAGGGATCTGTGGATATGAACCCCAAGATCTCTCTGTTCCTCCACATAGCTTAGAACCCTGCCCTGTAATCTGCATTCAAGTTTGTCCCACCAGAATGAATCACCTCACACTTATCAGGGTTGAACTCCATCTGCCACTTTTTGGCCCAGCTCTGCATCCTATCGATGTCTCTTTGCAGCCTGCGAGAGCCCTCCACCTCATCCGCTTCTCCACCAATCTTGGTGTCAGCAGCAAATTTATTAACCCATCCTTCAGCCCCCTCTTCCAAGTCATTGATAAAAATCACAAATAGGAGACGACCCAGCACTGACCCTGTGGTACGCCACTGGTAACTGGTCTCTAGTCTGAAAATTTTCCTTCTGCCACAACCCTCTGTCTTCTATGAAGCAGCCAATTATTTATCCAAGTGGCCAAATTTCCTTCTAACCCACACATCCTTATCTTGTTCATGAGCCTACCATGGGGAACCTTATCAAATGCCTTACTAAAATCCATATACACAACATCAACTGCTCGTCGACACGTTTAGTTAGCTCCTCAAAGAATTCAATCAAATTTGTGAGGCAGGACTTACCTCTCACAAAACAATGATGACTATTCCAGATTAAACTGAATCTTTCCAAATGGTTGTAAATCCCATCTCTCAGGACCCTTTCCATTAACTTACTGACCAACCAAGTAAGACTAACTGGCATATAATTATTGGGGTCATTTCTATTTCCTTTCTTGAAAAGAGAAACAACATTCACCACTCTCCAGTCCTGTGGCACTGTCCCCATGGACAGTGAGGACCCAAGATCAAAGCTAAAGGCTCCGCAATCTCATCCCTTGCCTCCCTGGGATGTATCCTATCTGGCTCAGGGAACTTGTCGACCCTCAGGTTTTTCAGAATTGCTAATATATCTTCCCTCAGAACATCTACCTCCTCCATCCTATCAGCCTGTATCACACACTGACCCTCAAAATCATGGCCCCTCTCCTTAGTGGACACTGAAGAAAAGTATTCATTCAACGCCTCACCTATCTCTTCTGATTCTATGCAAACGTTCCTCATACTATCCTTGACTGGCCAAACCTCACTCTGGTCATTCTTTTATTTCTCACATAACAGAAAAAGACTTGGGGTTTTCTTTTATCCGACCTGCCAAGGACTTCTCATGCCCCCTCCTAGCTCTCCTGAGGCCTTTCTTTAACTCATCCCTAGTTACCTTGTAACCCTCAAGCGACCCAACTGAACCCAGTTTTTTCATCCTGACATATGCTTCCTTTTCCCTCTTGAAAAGACATTGAACCTTCTTTGTGAACCATGGGTCCCTCACTCGGCCATTTCCTCCCTGCCTGCCAGGGGCATACCTATCAAGGACACTCTATTTGTTCCTTGCAAAAGCTCCACTTTTTGTTTGTGCCCATACCTGACAGTTTCTGCTCCCATCTTATGCTCCCTATTTCTTGCCTAATCGCATCATAATTACCCCTGCCCCAATTATAAACTTTGCCCTGTTGTGTGACCCTGTTCTTCTCCATTGCAATAATGAAGGATACTAAATTGTGGTCAATATCTCCAAAGTGCTCTCCCACAAACAAATCTAATACTTGGCCCAGTTCATTACCCAGTACCAAGTCCAGTATGGCCCCACCTCTTCTTGGCTCATCCACATATCTGTCAGGAAACTCTCCTGAAAAAACACTGAACAAAAAGATTCCCATCTGAACTATTCAGCCTAGAAAGGTTCCAATCAATATTTGGAAAGTTAAAGTCTCCCATGATAACTACCCTGTGACCTCCACACCAATCCATAATCTGCTTTGCCATTTTCTCCTCCCCATCTCTATTACTACTTGGGGGCTCTAGGAAACTCCAAACAATGTGACCGATCCTTTCCTATTTCTAACTTCAGCCCATATCACCTCAGTCGGCAGATCGCCCTCAAAATGCTCGTCAGCAGCTGTTAAACTATCCTCGATTAACAATTCTACTCCTCCACCTCTTTTACCATCTTTCCTATTCTTACTGAAACATCTATACAGCTCAGAGACTATCGCTGTCGCTGTGCAGACACATGGATTTGGGCCTGTGTCTGTGGGAGTTTGCGCGTTCTCCCCGTGGTTGCGTGGGTTTTCTCCGGGTGCTCCGGTTTCCTCCCACATCCCGGGGATGTGCTCTTAGGCTGATTGGGTAACAAATTGTCCCTATATTGGTCTCTATATGTCATTAAGACGTTAGGATGGTGGCGCGGGCTCGTTGGGTCGAAGGGCCTGTTTCCCGTGCTGTGTTGTTCTTTGTTCTGGAACTGCCAACAACCATTCTTGTCCCTGGTATCTGTCCACTAAGTCCAGACAGTGAAATCTTTGCCAATAATTTGTTCCATATTTTGTTTAAGACTTTTTTTTTGCAAATTTAGGTAAGTAACTACACAAGTTAATGTCACTTAACCAGAAAGCATAATTTTCTAAATAAATTTGATTTCAACTTAAATGTATTCTTGTCAAAATTATCTTACATGGGGATAATAAAGCAACAAATATTAAGCAAAATCGTCTTTTGTTCAGGATCTGAACTTAACACCTGATTCAGAGTGATTGGTTTCTTAATATTTAAATAAATCATGCCCTTACTGTAAGTTGAGTACAATAGATTTGTTTATCAGCTTTAATTTTATTTAGGAACTCATATACCTGATTATCATGAAATAATACTGCATGTTTTCTGTTGTTACTCTACATGATAATCAAGTATCCAATTGCAGTTAACCTAAAACACACACAATAATTCCAACATTCAAACCATCCAAAACAAGTTGAATCTACTTTTCATTAATTGCAATTTAAAGGAAATGCATTGTATTTATGTTATAATGACATTAAAATCTTTCAGATTGCAAATGTCCTTGTGCTGAGAGTAAATTTAATGTGCAAATATACATAGCTTCAGTTGATTTCCAGGTGATTTTCAATACATTTGGCTCCCCTGGTGGTCTCCAAGTGATTTTGGCCTGTTGGAATTTGAATTTGGATTTGCAATTCCTAGATTTCCATAAATGGATAGCAGCAATGCAGATTTCCAGGATACCATAAAGGTCTTGTCAAATTCCTACAGCTCCAAAATCCTTGTCCCACTGGAAGTTGAACAATGACTATTTAAATGTAAGTGGCTTTGAAATTCCAAAGAAATGTCAGTGGGTCAAAAGTATTTTTCCAAGCTATGCTCCTGCTGTGCAGGGTGTAGTGCAAGGTCAAAGAAATGATAGTCAGACCAAGTTGAAAATTGAGCTGGATCTGTCCCTGCAGTGAAATCAAAGAGCAGCAGGAGTTTCTATACAGAGGTTGTGGTAGTATCACACTCGTTCACAACATTAGTGTAGGAGCCTGGTGTATAATGAAGAGACTTAAAATTTGATTTATTACTGTCACTCGTATTGGGAGACAATACTGTTTCTTGCACCCTATACAAATCATACCCTTCACAGATTACATAGAAGCAAAGAGCGCGGGATATATTCAAAGATCTGATGGCAGTAGAGAAGAAGCTATCTTTTGATTTTGTTATTTTTTTTTGAGTATCACAAGTAGACTTACATTATCTGATTTATTATTTTTACATGCATTAGGATATAGAGAAAAGTATTGTTTCTTGCATACTATACAGACAATTCTGTACACAGAAAAAACAAGAACACAGTGATTGAATTAGAGCATTGTTGGAGAGTTTAATAGTTAGAATGAAGTTTTAGAAACATAGAAGATAAAAGATAAAATTAGAAGATATGCTGGACTCAGCTTGCAAGAAGTCACCCCGCTCTGATGCTATCTTGAAAATAAAAACACTGCAATTGAAAAAATACACTGCAATTAAGTTGCTAGTTGCTGCGATTCCATCACCTGTTCAGGTATGCTGAGAGAATTTAGCACAGCCAATGCACCTACCCAACATGTCTTTCTGGCTGTGGGACAAAAACAGAGCACTAGACAAAATCCACACAAATGGGAGAGAAACGTGCAGACTCCTCATAGATGGTTACTCAAGACAGGAATCGAACCCAGGTCCCTGGCAGTGAGGCAGCAGTCTATGTTTGAATGTGAACTCAATGAGAATTATAGGATCTCTAATGTAGAAGGCAGCCATTCGGCCCATTGAACTTACACTGACAACAATCCCACCTAGGCTCTATCCCCATAACCTCATGTATTTAAGGTGATGATCCCTCTATCAAACGTAGCATGGTCAATCCACCTAACCTACACATCTGTAATGAAGTAGGCCATCTGAAGGGCACCATGACAGCTCAGAGACTATCGATGTGGCTGTGCAGACACTTGGAATTGGGCCAGTGTCTGCGGGAGTTTGCGCGTTCTCCCCGTGGTTGCGTGGGTTTTCTCCGGGCACTCCGGTTTCCTCCCACAACCCAAAAATTCGCTCTTAGGCTGATTGGGAAACAAATTGTCCCTATAGTGAGAGTCTTCCATATTAGGAATAACCTAATTTTATATTATGATAATGGAATTGCTACTATATAGTTATGACGGCAGCGCGGGCTCGTTGGGCCGAAGGGCCTGTTTCCCATGCTGTGTTGCTCTAAAAAAAATCTTATGACTCTGATTAAGATTGAGTTATTAGCAAAAACAATACAATTTTTAAAAATTCAATTCAATCAAATCAAGTCTAATTCAGTCTCAACAAGTTGAGGCATTGCTGATCCAAGCTGACATGACAGGGCTTTCATCTCCTGTCTTGGACTTGAGCAACATAGAACATTACAGCGCAGAATGTATGTTCTACATTCGGCCTTCGACGTTGCACCGACCAATTAGGAAAAAGCAATGACCCTCTAACCTAAACCATTCCCTTTTCGTCCATAAACTTATCTACTAACCTCTTAAACTCCACCAAACTTGGCGCATCTACAACTGCCGCAGGCAGGGCATTCCATACCCTTACCACCCTCTGGGTAAAGAGCCTACCTCTGACATCCGTCCGATAACCACCACCCCTTAATTTAAAGCTACGTCCCCTTGTGCTAGCTTTCTCCACCCTAGCAGAAAGGGTGGACAGTGATAGCCTATCTAAACCTCTAATCATCTTATATGTTTCAATAAGGTCTCCTCTTAGCCGCCTCCTTTCTAACGAAGGGATGATCCAAGCTGATCGGAATAGGCACGGCACCTCCCCCGAGGCTTGATCTTATTTGCATCTTAGCCAAAAGACCGAGATGCTGCTTTTAGAAACTGCTCCAGATGAAGCTAAAATGTAACCTCATGACCTCAAGCAAGCACAGCATGTCGATAACTACACTTGAACTTAGCCAAAAGGCCGAGAAAGTGCAAAAACAGTACACATCAGTCGCTGTTACGACACCCTGCCTGCCTTGCTCAACAACACACAGCTTGTACGTACATAGACATAAGCTCACGTGGCTGCCTCTGCTGCCTGCGATTAAAAATAACCAGTCTGGCCCCGCCCCGTATTTCCGGCCACGCCCCCCCCTCGGTCCCGCCTCCCCGCCGCTCTGATTGGTGCAGCCGCCGTGTTTACCTGCTCCATTCACAGGCTGCCTTATATGGTCAGATACCCAGAGCACTCGGCTGCTGATTGGTTGCGGTCGACCGTCAATCACTCTCCCCCCCCCCCACCCCCGCCCTACCCTACCTCACCCCATTCCCCTCACTACCAAAGGGTGGGAAAGACGGAGGCCCGGGTAACCTTTCACATTTCAGCCGGCTGACCCAACCATCCCCTGGGGTGGTCTTGTTCGAAATAAACACTCTTGGTGGCCCGCCTGTTGCTGCTCACGAAGGCAACCACCCAACACAACACCACCCCCCCCCGGCCGCAGCTCCCGGGGCAACCACCCAGCCGTTAGCCGGCACCCTGGAGTATGCGCGCTGTCCACCGCCTACGTCATCAAATCAAATAAAAACTTTTGGCAAGGATGGGGAAGAGTAAAGATTGTGATTTTCTGGCTGCTTTATAGTGAGGGAATTAACGGTATTTTTAAATTTCAGGCCCTCCCTCCGTCACTCCCGCCCCGACCTCGCAGGGTGTTGACCGCGGACTTTGAGGGCCTGTCCCGGGAAGGGGCCGGCGGGCCGTTAGTTGTCAATCAGGAGAAGTGGGCGTGGCACGAGCGAGGTGATCACCAATCAGTGGGGGGCCCCGCGGCCAGCTGGCTGCCTGTCAGGGCGGCCGGGGTGACGTGAACAGTCAAGGCGAGGGGCGGGGCGGCCGGTCAGGGGGAGAGGGCGGGGCCGAGTCGAGGCGCGGGAGGGGAAGGGGACGGCCGGCCAAGGGGAGTGGCGGGGCCTGGGTGACGTACGTTACCCGCTGGTTACCGGGCGGAGGGGCGTCGTTGGGGCCCGGGTGACGGTAATTGTCAATCAGGCGGAGAGGCGGGAGGAAGGGGAGATCAGCTACCAATCAGGAAGGGGGAGGCGGAGCTGGTGCGGGGGTCGCCGCCAATCAGGAGAAAGGAGGCAGCTTCAGCGACGTCCCTCCGTCATTCAGGCTAAGCAGAGGAGGAGGGGCGGGGCTACGGTCGGTGACAGGCAGAGGCGGGGCCGTCAGTTAAGGCAGCGGGCGGGGCCCGTGTGTGTGTGTGTGTGTGTGTGTGTGTGTCAGCGAAGGCGGGGCCTGTGTACATGTCAGTGAAGGCGAGGGGCGGGGCCTGTGCATGTGTTAGTGAAGGCGAAGGGGGCGGGGCCTGTGTGTGAGTGAAGGCGAAGTGGGCGGGGCCTGTGTGTGAGTGAAGGCGAAGGGGCGGGTACTGTGTGTGAGTGAAGGCGGAGGGGGCGGGGTCTGTATGTTAATAAAGGAGGAGGGGGTGGGGCCTATGTGTTAGTGAAGGGGCGGGGCCTGTGTGTGAGGGGGCGGGGCCTGGATGGCTGCCAGTCGAGACGAGGGGGCGGGGCATGGGCGGCTGTCAGTCAAGGCGAGGGGGCGGGGTCGGGGGGTGTCTGAGCCGCTTGGTAAATATTTGTATTGGTGTTGGGGAGCCCATGGTGTGTGGGAGCACCTTCGTGTCGGGGCCCGGGACAACGAGCAGCGGAGCGGCGGGGTAGGCCCACCCGGCTGGCCGGCGAGCACACCCTCTCTATTACTCTCCCTCTCTCACGCACACAGAGCCAGCCCTGATATCCAGTCCCAGACCGGGCCACCATGTCGGTGAATATGGACGAGCTGAAGCACCAAGTGATGATCAATCAGTTCGTGTTGACCGCAGGCTGTGCGGCCGACCAGGCCAAGCAGCTCTTACAAGCGGCGCACTGGCAGTTCGAGGTAAGGCGGAGGGGGGCGGGGGGGGATGTTTTGAGGGGAGGGAGGGTGACCGGTAGCCCCGTTCGCACAGGCCGCTCACTGATCATCTCTCTCTCTCTCTCTCTATGCAGACCGCCCTGAGCGCTTTCTTCCAGGAAGCCAACGTCCCGTACAATCATCACCATCAGATGGTAAGCTGGCTTGTGTGGGGGCGAGGAGAAGAGAGGGAGGGGAGGTGGGGTTCAGAGCCTGTATTTACCCCCTCGCTCCCGGGGGCCGGGCCGGCGCCGCCATGTTGGGATCGGACAGAAAATAAACACAGACGGGGCTCATCATGTCCGACCCAGCACGGCGAGGCGGCTGCCACTGCCCCACTCTGTACCGCCACACACCTTCCCCCTCATCCCTTCGAGCACATCGAATGTGTTTATTTACCTCCCCGGTGATCAAAACGCACATTTCCTTCCCATTGGAATAATAGCACCCCCCCCCCCATCATAACACAACACATTAACTTCAATAGCCCCCCCCCCCACACAAGCACACTGATCTCAATCTCCCACAACAAATACACATCTCAATCTCCCCCCCCCCCCCCCCCACAATACACACTAATCTCAATCTCCCGCCCCAACACACACCCTAATCCTCCTAACATGCATCTCAGTTCCCCCACAATACACACTAATCTCAATCTCCCCAACAAACACACATCTCAATCTTCCCCGCCAACATATTAATCTCAATCTCCCCAACACATTCACCCCAATCCTCCGAACACACATCTCAATCTTCCCCCCCCCCCAATACACACTAATATCAATCTCCCCAACACACACACCCTATCCTCCTAACATGCATCTCAGTTCCCCCCAATACACACTAATCTCAATCTCCCCAACAAACACATATCTCAGTAGTCTCCCCCCCCAACACACAATCACCGAATCCTCTGAACACACATCTCAATCTTCCCCCCCCCAATTAAAAACTAATCTCAATCTCCCCAACACACACACACCTCAATCCTAATTTACAACTCAGTCTTTCCCCCCCCCCCCCATACACACTCATCTCAATCTCCCAGCACACACGCCTCAATCCTCTTCACACACATTTCAATCTTGTCCCCCAAACACACACACAATCTCAATCTCCCCAATACACACACACACCTCAATCCTCCTAACACACATCTCAATATTCCCCCCCCAACACACACTAATCTCAATATTTCCCCCCCCCCCAAACACACAATCTCAATCTCCCCAACACACCACAATCCTCCCAACACACCACAATCCTCCTAACACACATCTAAATGTCTCCCCCCAACACACACCAATCTCAATGCACCCCTCGCCTCGCAACTCACGCGGACATATTTCTCCATTGAGGGCCACAGTGTGTTTGTTGGCAAGACTTCTCACCGTCTATGTTGTAATCGTAATGTTATGGTTTCCATTCGCCACGTTTAAGCCTCAACCGAATTTATTTATTTACATTTTTCTCTCGCTGGAAGCTCCTGCTTCCCCCCTCCCTCAACTTGCTCACACTCTTGAGCCCCAAACATTCGATATTTCCAAGTTGTGGTGCACCCACTCCGAGTGGTCAACGCCACCCTTTGCTAGGCTTGTGTTTTTTTTTGAAATGGACGGTGTGGTATGTCACTGGGTTTGTTGATGTGCTTGTTTGGCCTAATTTGCTGCTTTAACGTATTAAGATATCAGTTGATTGTCTATTGTCTGTTTGAAAATGTGTATCCTACCTGTATGCACAGATTATTTCCGTTTTCGCAAAATATTTATTTTTGTGATTGTGCAGCAACATGAGTATTTCTTATATCCATCTTCAAACGTGCTTGCAGATGAAGTGGAGTGGTATGAGGAGACTATTTTTGCAGATTGTATTTAGAAAGTCGAAGATTATGGCGCAGCCATTTTTAATCCAATCTACTTTAACGTAAAAAAAATGGTTGTACGCAAACATGTGGCAAAGTCCTTTATCTGTGTTTTAATACTGCATCAATCTGCACACGAGTGAAGTTTTGACGTTTTTAGTGACATGAATTGATTTTAGTTTGGGAGGAATGACTACTAGTACGTTTTGAAAAGTCTAAAACGTATAGAGGCAGTTTTTGGGGGGGAGTGGCTGTGTTTTAAAATGATGGACATCGCTTCCCACGAATCTTGTTTCGTTCAGCCTGTGTCGAAAATGAGTAAATTTTGAACAAGTCCTTTTTTTTTTCCCCTTCCCAGACTAAAGTACGATTTGTTTTAAAACGAGTTTTCACAGTTACAGTAAAATGTTTGCATGTTGTTGTGTTTTCTGAACACTTTTTTAAACAAAAATACATTATACAATCTTAAAACAAGGAATCTCGTGAATTTAATTCATTATTTATGGCGTCCCATTTGCAGAAAACAATGTGCCGTACCCTCATTTCTATTGAATCGCCACTTCTAGCTTTCGAGAGACCATTAGTAACGATGCACAAATCTATTGTGTCTAGAGAAAATAAGAAAGCAACAGTATGTTTTTTTTTTGCCTTAAGAATTTAAGTGATTTGCAGCAGGGGATGGGGTGGAACAGAAAAAATTTTTAATTGTCCCGAGTCTCACCATGTGCCTGTGTTGTGATACGATGTTTATTTCCTAGCAGCCGTTTTTCTCCCATCCCCCACATGACAATTCTCTCAATCCTCCATGTAAACACAGGCATTTCCCATTTGTCAGGAAGTTGAACTAAAATGGATTCCCTCTGAAATGGCAGTTCTATAGGCTTTGAAGTTTGCTTCTGGAAGATAGTGTTACAGGAAGATGTGGACATTGATTCCGTCATTTTGTAATTTAAACAGATCACTGGTCAAAGCAACACAATAAAATGATTGCTAACTCTTCCATTTTGTATTTTTGTAGTGTGTGTTTGCTAACCATAAATATAATGGCTTACAGTGCAGTGAGCTTCAATCATAACTTTTCACGTACAAATGGTCAGAAAGCATTGACACTGTTGCGGTTTGCCTTCTAGTAAAGTGCAGTCTTAAAACGTGCGATGGTTGTTAGGCAAGACTTAAAGGTAAAATTAAAAGCTTCCTGTGAATGGGAGATTGTCCAGGACTTTGAGTTTCTGTAGAATGCAGATTTGTGTTTGAATTTGTTTTCCTTGGGGTATGGAAAACTCCGATTTCTATGAATAGAGGCCTTAGATTTGGAAGTGATATCCGTGCTTATTTGAGAACCAGATGTGACCTGCCATTTCAATTGCATCAGATATAGGCAAACCTCAAGCAACCTAGACTCGTCTGCCAGAGCAGCCTGAGATTGCTGGAAATGAGACATTAGTGGATTAACTACAAGGCTAACAAAATGAAAGAAATGATGTGATCACAATTCAGATTTATTGCTGTGAAAAAAGTAAGACACATGCTTAAGGTTACATTGGCGTCAGCTGCTTTTCATTGACTTAAAAATATGTCATCAAAATTGTGGCAAAAGTTTGGTTTCTACATCAAGGAGAAACTGTGACTGTAAACAAATAATGCTTATGGAGACATTTTTTAGATACAAAGGACCCTTTATTTACAAAAAGCCAGATGTTTGGGTTGAGCTTTTACTAATAATTTTTAAATGTAAGTACTGTTGGAAAAGAGTTTAGAAGGTGCACAGAGTCTATATAGTGAAGGGGAAAATGATTCCATTTTCTTTTTTGGGGGGGGGGGGCGCGAATAATTATCTTTTCTCCAGATGTGGAATATAATTCTAAGCAAGAAGCACCTGTTTTTCATTTGATTTTTACTCCCTCCTTATATTTAGAAGCCTAACATTCAAAAGAAAACAAATGTGTGACATGAAATAAAACTGAAGGTTCAAATTTACACTTTTGTCTGACAACTTGAACTGAAACTACATTAATATGAAATAGTAACATTCTGTTGCTCACTGAGTGCTAATTTATGTGATGGTCCAGTGAGTTTTGACTTGTTCAGAATTTGTTTTAAAATATAACTTTGTTACACATCCTTTTATGCTTTGAGTTTACAGTGGGTTGTGCACTCATTTTCTCAAGGATTTGTTAGTAAAGTTTTGAGTGTTTGATTGAACCAAGTAAACAGTGTTAGAAACAGAAAAACTAGAAGCAAGAGGAGGCCATTCAGTCCATCAAACCTGCTCTGCCATTAATTCTTAGCATGGCTGATTATCAAATTCAATATCTTGATTTTGCCCCCACCAAATATTCCTTGATCCCTTTATCCCCAAGAACTCAATCTAATTTCTTCTTGAATCACACAATGTTTTGGCCTCAACTATTTTCTGTGTTAGTGAGTTCTACATATTCACCAGCTTCTGAATGAAAATATTTCTTCTCAACTCAGTTCTAAAGGTTCACCCCTAGTTCTGGACTCCCCCACCATCCAGAATCTTTCTGAGTCTACTTTGATAGAATTTTATAAGTTTCTATGAGATCCACCTTCTCTTCTAAACTCCAATTAATACAATCCTCATATGACAGACTTGCCAACCCAGGGGAATCAACCTGGTAAACTTTCACTCTACCCCTTTTATAGCAAGGACACCCTTCCTCAGATAAGGACACCAAAATTGTAATGATACTCCAGATGTGACCTCACCAACACTCTATAAATTACTGTAAACCGTCTTTCTTCCTACGTTCAAATCCTCTTGCCATGAAGGCTAACATATCATTTGCTATCTTCATGGCCTACTGTACCTGCCCACGAACATTGTTGGTTTGTTACAGTCATGATCACATATTTGGGATCTGCAGTTATTGGCAATGAATTCTGCATTATGTGGGGGTTCGTTTGCCTTTTATTGGGGAAGGCGCTGAATTTTTTTATTCGTTTTCCAGCTTTTCCTGTCACTCAGCTGAAGACATTGCTTTCTGGCTGGTGAACAATCCAGTGACTTTTTCTGGTGTCTTGGTCAAGTAGTCACTCTTGCATGAGATTGTCCCCTGAATACTTGATTATTGGGTGGAGGGGAGAAGGAGAAGAAGAAGAAGAGTGTGCCAGCAGTCAAGCCGCATACAGTGTTGACAAAATATTTCCTTATCTGGGGCACTGGGCTTTGACACTCCTATCACTGCCCTGGCCAACTCCACTCTCATTGTAGATTAAATCTAGATTCTCCAATCACATGATTCATCTATCTGCAGGATAAACTAGATGAAGTGGTCCTCAATTTAAAAACAAAAAAATTGAGTTCTTTACAGTACTTTAAGTCATTAATAACACATGGATTTTAGCTGGTTTTAAGTAGCCTTTGTATGTGAGCATCCACTTATCAAAGTTTTTTTGTGGCAATGATCAGGTTTTGCTTTAGATTTGTTGAGAAAAATAATATGGCAACAACAATGGCATCATGTGAGTATGAACAACATGAACATGTACTAATTATAAATCCAGATATATAACCATTGCATTAATTTTAGGTGATCCTATTTGGCCAGTGGCAAGTCAAGGATACTTGTTAAAAATAATACAGTGATCGTAGGAGGTGAGATACTTGTCAAAGTGGATTGTAAGTCCCATGTTAGTTCATTGAAACTATAGTTTTTACAGTTTGGTAACAAATTTTTATTAAAATACAGCGTTGTGATTATATAAGGGGCATGGTTGTCCTTTTGTGGCAATATCATCAGGTCTGTTGAGGAAAATCTTTTCTTTTGTATGTAAAGATGGCGAAGATTGTTTAAAGTAATGTGTAATGTTGGATAGCAGAGCAACTACACAGTATCTTTGTTTTAAAAAAGCATACTTTTGAGGTTGTAACATGAGGCCTTTTGTTTAAATGTCCTATTGGAATGTGATGGCAGACATTTTAAACAAGCAGCAGCACTAAACTAGTTGGTAGAGGAAATGCATTGAGTCAGTTCCAGAGAATAAAGTGTTGAGTGATGTAAGGGTGTATCATTCTAATGATACAGGTTCAAGAACTAAATTGGCACAAACGATTTATTTTCAGAATCTATCACTTCTATTAGTTTTTGTTTATACCATAGATCTAGGCATGTTTGTTTTTTGTTAATGAACTTGTACGTTTTGTTTCAAAGATCCTAATTGTATCCTTCATTGTGGAGGTGTACTGGGTTCTTGTACTGTACTTGTGCTGGTTTCTTATAATTCTTTCAAATTAAATTATCCTTAACAAGGGAGTGGATGCAAACTCAAGGAAAGAAAGGGGATGGGAAACGCATGTAAAGAGGAAGATAAAGGGGTCAAATATAACAGCAGCTTATCCCTGAAACCAGCGTAAGTATCTAGGACAGAAACAATCCAGAGACAAGGCAGCACACGTGGGGAAATATAGTGACTTCCAGGGCAGCAGGAGGCAGTTGGGAATGTAAGATAGCCATGCAGACAAGAGTGTCATACAAGTCTTGAGACTTGCAAAATTTACATCTTAAATCCAAAGGAAAGGTCTGTGATGTTTAACACAAGTTAGTTATAAAATGGAAATCATTGGAAATTCAGTATGAACTAATATCACAAAAAATTCTTGTCAAATAATGGCTTTCTGTATGTGTACCTAGGAAGCTGTCCCATGGGTTTTGGTGTACCTACTGACTTTGTTTTGTACTAAGTATAGAATGGACCTAAAAGCCTGCAGCCATGTTTGTAACATTATAAATAATCAGAGCATGTAAGTGAAAAAAGCTTGGGTTTCATACACAGTTTTCAGGCTGAGTGGGAAATCTTTGCAAATGTTTAAACCCACAACATTTTCTGGATCAACTGTAATTGTGTATTCACTCCTTGTGCACATTACACCAGTTATTTGGAGCTCGCTATTCAGGGAAGCTTCTATAGGGACTTAAAAACAGCAGCTGTTTAACTGAGATGGTATTTCTGATGGCTGCATGTTTGCCTGTTATAAATTGTTGTCTCTACTCTGGATCCAAAAGCCCCAGTTTATTGACTGTTTCGTAGACGGGCTGTTGAAGAAAGGTAACAGAAAGAACTTGCATTTATACAGACTTCGGACAGGCTTTGTAGCCAGTGCACATAGTGCGTATTATGTAGGCAAATATGGCAGAAAAGTTAGATTTTGCAATAGAAGAGGAAATTGCTCTGTTTGACACTATGCGGGTGAGCTGAACAAGGTACATGTGCAAAGTTCTCATTTGTGTTGCTTTCAGAAGGCAGAGGACCTCACTGACAATACAGAAGTTGTTTAAAGGGCACAGCAATTTAAGTGTGGTAAGAATACCCACCATGACCTTCTACCAAGTACATTGGCAATGTCTGCATGCCAAAGCTTTTTCTTCACAATCAGGCTAGCTTACAGTATTTTGCTCCCTATTCTAAAGCACAGTATATTGCAACAGCAGCTTATATCTATTTATTCTTGTTATTACCAGTGTTATATTCTTGTTTCGCCCAAAAATAACCTGAAAATATGCCAAACTGGAAATGATTAGCATTGAGTGTATTCAGAGTATACGAGAATGTACAATTTGAAGAATTGTACAATCTCTGGGTCTGTACCATATTTGCTGTCATTATTTACAGAACAAAACAAGGCCATTTGGGCCATTGAGTCCATGCTGGCTCTCCATAGCAGTCTAGTCAGACTCTCGCCTCATGTTGATTCCCATAGCACTACAAGTCATTTCCTTCAAGTCCCTTCCGGTTTCCTTTTGGAGTTTGATCATCCACCATCTTTGTGTGCAGTAAGTTCCAGGTCAGTAATAGTCGTCATGTTTTGCGGAAAATAGTCATTTCTCAGACTCCCACTGCATCTCTTGCCCAATTCCTTAAATCCAGGTCCCCAAGTTCTTGTACTATGTCAACTAATGGGAAGGGTTTTTCCTTGTCTACTTGTCTAGCGCGCGCATGCACAAACACACCAATGTCTAGAATGCTTCAAGTAAATCTCCTTTGCAACTTTTTGGCGGAGAGTTACATCTCTCCTAAAGTGAAGTGTTTGCAACTCGAGTTGAGGGTCAAACTAGTGCTTTATAAAGATTCAACATAATCTGCATACGTTTGTAGTCTGGGACAAATGGAATTTAACTCTGAAGTGGTGCATTTTAGGAGGACTAACAAGATGAGGGCATATACACTGAACAGTAGGACTCTAGCCAGTACGAAGGACCAGAGGGACCTTTGGGTGCATATCCAAATATCTCTAAAGAAGGACAGGTCAATAAGATGGTTAAGAAGACATTTGAGATATTGGCCTTCGTTAACCAAGGCAAATAATATTAGAGCAAGATGGTTATGATGGAGCTGTATAAGACGTGTTAGACCACAGCTGTGTGCAGTTTTGATAGCCACAATATAGGAAGGATGTGAAAGCACAGAGCAGATTCATCAGCATGTATCCTAGGCTGGAGCATTTCAACTACAGAGAGATGCTGGGGTTGTTTTCCTTTAGAAGAGAAATGGCTAAGGGAGGAATTGTTCGACATGTACAAAATTCTGAGAGTCAGAGGGTAGATGGGAAGGAGCTTCCCCTCTCAGTGGAGGGGTTAATAACAAGGGGCATACCTTTAAGATAAAGGGCAGGAAATTTTAGAGGGATTTCTAAATTTTTACACAAAGTCGTGGAAATTTGGAACTTTGTGACGAGGCGAGCACCCCGACAACATTTAAGAAGCATTTAGATGAGCATTTGCAATGCCGAAGCATACAAGGCTCAGACCAAGTGCTGGAAAATGGGATTGGAATATTGATTTATCTGTTTTAATATCGCAGGTAGGCTTACATTAACACTGCAATGAAGTTAGTGTGAAAATCTCTGAGTCACCATGCTTTGGCGCCTGTTTGGGTACATTGAGGGAGAATTTAGCGTGGCCAACATACCTAACCAGAATGTCTTTCGGATAAATGGATATGTACTTGATGGTTGCTGCAGACATAATGGTTCAAAGGGCCTCTTTCTGTGCTGTAACACTGGATCCCGCATGTTTTGTTAACTACTGTCAACGTGTCCTGCCTCCTTGTAAAAATTGATGTCACGTGCACCTTGGTCCTTCTGTTGAACATTCTTTCGAATCAGACAGTCAAGTCCCTCTCCTTTCTGCCAATCACCTCTGATTTCTCTATATTGAGTAAACAATAGTCACTTGTTTGCCCATTATGCTAGTCTACCCTCCTGCAATCCATATTTTCCTCACTGCCATTCCAAATCTGGTATTGTTGGAAAATTTTACCCTCTTCCAGTATTCCAAGTTATTTATATTTAGAACAGAAAGAGTGCTCTTAGCACTCATCCTTGAAAAGCACCTCTGTCAACCTACTAGCCAAACTAAGAAACAACCATTTGCCACAGCTCAGTCCTTTTTGCTATTAAGCCAATGTTTTCATTCAGTTGTAACTAACCCTCCTATTCCATAAAACAAAACTTTTTTCGCATTTTATGTAATACTTGGTAAAAAGCTTTCCTAAAATCCATTTAGACAACATCCACTTCCCAACCTTCTCTTTTACTTTATCAAATTAATCAAATATAATCTGCCATTTACAAATCTGTGCATATTCTTCTGAATGAACTTGAATCTTTCCACGTCTTGTTGGATTATTCCTAGTAAGACACCAATGCAAAGAACTTGTGTTCTAATCTTGCTCAGTGTGATTAAATATTTATCACCACTTTTGTCCCTAATAGGACACAGTCCAACTCTTGCTACCTGCTTACTTTTTGTATGCTGATGGATTTTTGGTTCCTTTTATGTTGACTACTATTCTGTTCTCATTCTTTGTCTCTGCTTGTCTTATTTTCCTTCTCTCCCCTCAATTTATTCTGCTTAATCTGGTCCTCACTTAATTAATCTAGCATGCATTATACACTTGTTTCACCATAATCTCTATCTCCCTCATCATCCAAGGAGTTCTGTCTGTACCTGAAGCATTTTTCACTTAATGATCACCCATTTTTCCAATAATTTTTCCTGGTTCCAATTCTACCTTAGCTTTCCCGCTTCCTATTTAGAAGTTCTGAATTATTCTGTGTTGTGTTTTTCTTCTAATCCTATTCATGTACTGTATCTGAGGCTGTTTCAGTCTCTGGGCAGACGGTGTTCAAAGGGAAATCTGCATTTAACTAAAGATACTAAAGATCTCTTAGAATGAGCTATTATTCAAAATTATTTGCTTTACTCTGCTCAGATTTAAATCACTAGTTTAAGCTGAATGCATTCTTGATTTTATATTAATGAGATGTGTGTTGCTAGCAAGGTCAGCATTTGTCATCCGTCCTTAATTGTCATCAAGAAGATGGCAAAGAACAAAACAGCGTGGGAAACAGGCTGTTCGACCCAATGAGCCCGCGCCGCCACTTCGATGTTCCCACCTCTACCTGTGATCGCTGTCTGTGTTTATAGATCTGTGGATTAAAAACCAAATTTGAGACAATTTGGGGAGAATTCCGGTGTGCCGCTGTTTTGACCCAGAAGCAGTGAAGTAATGATGATATAGATCCAAGTCAGGATAGTGTGCAACTTGGAGGGGAACATGGTGGTGGTGTTGCCATGCATCTGTTGCCCTTGTCCCAGGTGATAGAGGTTGTGGATTGGGAAGGTGCTGTCGAAGGAGACTTAGCAAGGTGGTGAATGGTCTGCTGATTAAGTGGGCTGATTTGACCTGGATGGTGTTGAGCTTCATGAGTTTTGCTGGAGCTGTACTCGTGTAGGCAAGTGGAGAGTATCCCATTGCACTCCTGACTAGTGCCTTGTAGACCATGTGCAGGAGGTGAGATACTTGCTGCAAAGTTTCCAGTCTCCGATCGACTTTTTTGCAGCCACAGTTTAGTTTCTGATCAATGGTGACCTCTCTCCTCCACACCCCCCATCGTCCCCTGTTGAAAGTAAAGCCATTGAATGTGTTGGGGAGATGTGTGGATTCTGTTGGAGATGGTCATTGTTCAGCCCTTGTATAGCATGAATGTATTCTTATCATTTGTCAGCCCAATTCTGAATGTTATCCAGTCTTGCTCCATATGGAAGGGATCAATATTATTCTACCAATTCATCCTGCACTTACTTGAAAATAATTCTATTCTTTCCCTTTGAGATAACACCGTGCTGGAAATACTTGGATCAAACAGCATCTGCAGAGAGAAAACAAGAGTTAAAGTTTCAAGTTGATAATCTTTCATCAAATGTTTTGTCTTTCCAGTAGTTTGTTTTTAATCTGGATTTCCAGCATCTGCTGTAATTTGCATTTGTACTTATGAAATTAACAGTTTTAAAACTGATGAATTTAAAATCTCAGTGCTTGATTGTTTTATTGATCTAAAAAATTAATATTCTTTTGATCAGTCAGCTATTGTCAGTCACCGAAACACCCAGACCCAATCAAGTCCCAATGAGTTTAATCCTGAGTGCTGGATTAGCTCATTTCATTCAGAATAACGTAATACTCTGACACTGATAAACCGAGATCAAGGAGGAGAAAATCAGCAAAGGCTTGTGTGTCAGATCACTCTCCCTGAAGGAAATTTTCATTAGAGTCGGAAAAGAATGCATTTGACTAGGCTGTGTTGCCCGTTCCTTTGTTGATTGAATATTCAGAAAGTAGTCACCCTTGAATTTGCTGGGGTGGGACATCTTGAGGCAAATCCTGTTGAGTCTTTTCCTTTGCCCTTCTGACAGAAAGCAAAAGTGCAACAATAAAATTAAGAAACTGTATAAACTGAATTCAGATTAATTTGCTGCCAGTAGCAATGAGACTCTGTGAACTCAGTTAGTCCCTTTCTGGACGCAGAATGTTGGGTAGCATCTTAGAAATATACGTCTCATACTTCAGGGCCTCAAGAACCAGCTGTAAGTTTTTGTGGTGAATTTCACTGGTAATTAATTCATTGTTTTCTTAACCTATTTTCATTATTTTCCCAGCAAATTCTGGCCATTGTAAGTTAAAATACTGGAAAGGTGGCAGTACCCATGGTGCTGTGCTGTAGCCTATGCCATTTGTTTTGGGTGAGGGAAGTGAAAGGCTTTCTGTTGATTATCCTTTAGTGTTTTTACTTAAAAAAAAAGTTATGTCACCACACTTTTCATTCACAATTGCTGGCTTTGTTGTGTTGTAGGGAAAACCTACATCATATGAGGTGCATTTTCTTAGAGCTGAATCCTGTAAATGGTTTACAGTTTAGAGCAACACTGGAAATTTAATTCCGTTTTTTTTGAAAAAATGGCTGGTGTTTACATCACTTTTTTTTTTCAATTTGAGGGATTGCACCTTTCTCCATGCCTCCATACTGCTTTATCAATGACTGAAAATAAACCGGTTGCACCAGTTCTCTCCACCTTGTCACCTCGCCAGCAACTGCTGGATTAAGTTCAATGAATGTAGTTGAGTATGAATGACACTTTCAGTGCACCCCTGCTGAGCTGTTTGGCCATCTGTAGCAGATGAGTTGTAAATAAACGTAAATTCAAAAAATGCCATAGGGCTTTACTTTGATTAACTTTTTCGTTGATTTGGTTGCTAAATTCTGGCCTTCAGCAATAGCAGAAAAACGGAAAGTAATTATTACCACATGTTAAGGTTTCTACCTTGTCTCGCCATTCACTTTTGGGTGAGATTCAGGGAGTGAGAAATCTGGATATGATGTGTCTGGAGTTGGAATGGAGGTCCTTAACAACATAAAATTTCAATGCAAAGTTTCCTCAGGCATCATTTTCAATGCCACTTCCTGTTTAACTGTGGTTAAATAAACGTCCGACTTGGGTTCCTCGAATCGTGCCCTAAGTGTGCATGTATGTAATTTTTTTTCTGTGGTGTATAATACTTTCAGATTTTTGTTCTGTGGTGTAGAATACGTACAGATTTTTTCCCCAAATGTTACAATGCGACATTAATAACTATAACTATAGTTGCTTCATTTAACATGGGGTAAAGGTTTTAGAAACTGCTGTGATTGTAGTACATATTTTTATGACATCTTGGCTATTTTGAATCCATGCAGAAATTTAAATAAAGAAGCTAATATTAAGAATTCCTCAAAATGATTAGAAAGAGGAAGGAGAGGCATTTATATTGTTCCAAATTACTAAAAACACAAAGTAAAAATGTTCCACTGAACTGTTGCTTCCATCAATACATCAAGCACACCAAAAACGGTTGTAATCATGCACTATACCTATATTTACTTTTTATAGTACAATGTCCAGATAGCAGCCAGTCTTCCAGTTGTTGCCCCAGCAACAAGGAGAGATTAGGTGTGATATTTATCCTACTGGGCTGGTGTAAATTTTACACTGAACATATTGTACTGTACTTGAGCTGAATGTGGAAAGTGGTTTCCAGACAAAACAAAACTAGTAGGCATCTGTTGGGATTGCAAATTTATGCACCAAAATGTTTCATAACATTTGTTAAGACACTAAAACCTTGATGCCTCAGATAATTATTTTGTCCTAGCCAAAACATTGTGTATTCTAAAATGACTTGTTTGACAAAATAAATATTATTTTCACATTGGTGATTTTGTTTTTGAATAAGCCCAAGTTTCATTTTCTTTAGGTTCTTCGGCAAAGATCCTTATTTTACACTTGGCCAACATAAATATCCGAGATGCAAAGTTCAGATCACAGAATTTCTAAATATACAAAGTGCAAAGATCAAATCACTGAATTTCTAATTGCATTTAGTGTTTTCAGAAAATGTTGTCTGAGCTGTGTCCTAAATTTGTATCACCACTATTTGCTGTACTTTTTTAAAAATGTAGAGTTATTATTCATGATCTTAACATGCCAGTTAAATTATACAAAATACTTTATCCACATTGAATGTAGGTGATAACTGACGACATGTTTTCATAAAAATACTGAAACAAGTCAACTCCTCAAAGTGTACTTCGCACACATTTCTAAATTGCTCCAGGTCCCATTGGGCTAGAGCTAGGATTGCCTTGGAGCACCTGTATACAGAGGCAATACAACATTGCATTTGGTTTATTGAATAATTTCAGCTCAGTAGATTAGCAAGCGAAAGATATGGCAAAACCACAAATGTTCCTTTTTACTGTCTGTATTCTCATGACAAGCAAAATGAAACCTCTGAAACAAGCAGAATGGCTTGTGTTATGGGACACAATCTTCATGATTGCTTTCTTTCATTGGAAGTGAAATGACTATTTAATTCTTAGGGAAGCTAAGCATGTAGTGTCTTTAGTCCAAGATAAATCATATTCAAACTGGGAATGAGCTGTAGGCTATTGAACTACTATAGAGTTAATCAATAGTACGGCGTTCATTTGTTCAGAGCTATTTATTTTGATAGAGTGCATATTTTCAAACTTTTATCAGCTGATAACTTAAGGGCAGTGCTGTGAATTGTGACAAGCAATCTTTAATGCTCTTAATGAATATAAGTCCAGGCATATCGAATCGTCGTATAGTGCAAAAGGAGGCCATTTGGCCCATCACCTAATTTTCCAAAAGAGCTGGCACGGTGGCATAGTGGTTAGCACTGCTGCCTCACGGCACCGGGGACCTGGGTTCAAATCCCAGCTTGGATTGCCATCTGTCTGGAGTTTGCATGTTCTCCCTGTGTCTGCGTAGGTTTCCTCTGGCTGCTCCAGTTTCCCCTTTCAGTGTGAAAGGTGTGCTGACTAGCTGCATTGACCTGAATTTGGGCACAGAGTGTAGCGACTGGAGAATTTTCACAGTAACTTCATTGCAGTCTAAATGAAGGCCTTACTTGCGACTAATAAACAAACCACTTTTTATTTTACTTCAAAATATCTTACCTCGGCCCACAACCCAACCTACCCCTTAACCCCTCACTTGCCCTGCTAATCCTGTTTACTTGTACATCTTGGGAACACTAATGGGCAATTTAGCATAGCCAGTTTACCTAATCTGCACATATCTGGACTATAGGAGCACCAAGAGAAAACTCATGCAGATGTAGAGAGAGTATGCAAACTCTGCACAGTCACCAAAGACTGGATTCAAACCTGAGTCCCTGACACTGTGAGGCAGCAGTGCTAACTACATTATATACTGCAGTGTATATGCTGCAAAAACTGTATTATAAAGCAGAATCTCCAAAGCAAGAGGAGAATTTGGTAACAAATAACCCTCTACATCTTTCATTCAATTCAAAGTGATCCTCCCACATCACTCCATCCAGTTTTCTGTCTGCAATTGGAAAATATTTCCACTCTTGGCCCTTTGAGTTTATGACAAATATTTGAGTACAATTTCATAGACGTCAGTACCATGACAAGTAGCCATTTACATCGGGTATTCTAATACACTACTGAAGTTACTGATTGAGCAGAGACCTTGTCAACTTTTGGGGACAAGTTGATGAAGGAAAGGTATATGGAGAAGGGCTGGCACAAGGCATTAATACTCCTGTTGGTACATTGAATAAGCACCAACATTGCGTGAAATGGTTTGTTTCAGTACATAATTCATGCAAAATTTGAGAGCAAGAGTGTCATGTAATTAATTGATTGTAGGCAAAATCACCTGAAACACATTTTAAATGCTTGGTGTCTGAATAATGCTTATAATGAGAAACTTTTAAGTTTATTCCTGACCATCCTTTTATTCTCAATGACCTTGGTCTGTAGCGTTTAGTGCATCTCCAAGTGATGCATTTACTTCGTGAGTCTTGTGGATTGATGATGCGGATAATCTGAGAATGGTAGCACAGCAAATTTCAGATATAAATATTTCATTGGTGTGGTGTTCCTCACAGTTCAGATAATGAACAGAAGTATGGGATAGGTTAACAGCATGAAATGTGGCCATGTGAATGCCTGCAACCAACAGGAAAGTATGAACGTAGTTGGCACACTGGCACTCTGTATAAATTCCCTGCTGCTGAAGTTGTCAATGTCTTTGAATTAGCTTTCCGTTAATATTTAAGGCAGTTGGATTTCCCCAGTTAATTCAGTGCTGACCTGGGATAGTCTTGTGTCTGACAGCTGCTATAGGTTGAACTCTGACCCATTGGGAAAGGTGAGGTCAGGTGTTTGAATATGTCTATTCATGTTAGAATTTCCTCATTACTTGCAGCATTTGGATGGTTGATGTACGTTATAGAGGAGCAGTTGGTATCTCTTGTTTCAGCCAAATGATGCCAACAACCGTTATTTCTCATTTCGTAATATTTTGAGAGCACGTGTTGCTACAAGTGATTTGTATCCATCTCTAGCTGTGCTGATTAGAGCACCCAGTTTCTGATGGAACATTTGGCTTTCTAAGTTGTGTACTGTAAATATTAACAATGGGCATGGGCTTCCTCCACTATTGGCTTTTCCTTTTCCTACCTTAGCAGAATCCTTGAATCAAATAATTGCTGCCAGTATCTCAGTTGTGAAAAGTTTAATTGCAGTTGACTTGGCCAAAAACTGATTTACTATTCAAGTGAGTTGATTGTTTAATTATTTAGTCATGAGTTGAGCTGTGTTTTTGACTTTTATCTTTATATTTTTACAGATGTGCACTCCAGCTAACACACCTGCAACGCCTCCTAATTTTCCAGATGCACTTACAATGTTCTCAAGGCTGAAAGCTTCGGAAAGCTTCAACAGTAGCAGCCCGATTGCCTCGATGGCAACATCTCCTCCTCCTGTAAACTTCAACTCAGGCTGGCCCATGTCTCCCCCAAGCCAGCAGGGCATGTGGACTCCAGCGTCACCAACTCCACATACTGGCTGGCCAGCAGCAATGTCCCAACAAACCACCTCAGAACAGAAGGTTAATGTTGCCATGGAGGCTGAAAGATGAGGCCCAGTTAAGGCTTTGTAGATGAAGCGGGAAAAATCTTGCATGGGTCAATATGAAATAGTTTCTGTTGTATTGTGCTGCAGCTAATCTGAACTGAAGGAAATACAATAGGGAAGATTCAACTTCATAGCAGAAGAATTATGGGTCCAGCAATTTTCAAAACGAAACGTTGTTTTTGGAGTTTGCATGTGTGTGACACAATTAAAAGAATTTCAAGACCATCAACTTGACTTCAAAATGGAACTGTTAACTTTGAGAAACTTGTTTTTGATCGTTGACCCTTCAAAAGGAACCTATCAGTGATTAGCTGCTATATCAGAGACAACCATGAAGATCACTAATGGTTTTTAAAGATTACTCCGTAACTTTTTTTGCAGTAAAATTGTGGCAGTTGTCTAATGAATTACAGGGTTGGGAGTGTACGGAGTTGCAACAACGGACAATTTAAAAAAAAATAATAAACTTTAATACAGGGATTGCAAATTAGGTTTTCGAATCATTGTTTATCTTTGTATTTGGTTTGTGAATGAGGTTTTTTTTGGGGGACAGGAGAGCTAGGAAAGCAGTCAATAGTGTACTGACTGCAGACAGACTACTACAGTAAGGTTTTAATGTTTTATAAAAAAAGTGCCATTGCATGATACTGTACATTAAAATATAAACCTTGAAAAAAACTAAGTTTAAAAAAAAAACAAAAAAAATGTGTTTTGCTACTCTTAACAACCGTGTGATAGAATTTAAATTCACTTTAGCAACAGTTGCAATGGATACAGGTTTGTCTTTTTTGTCAAACTTGGACTATATAAATTTTTTGTACTACGTTATGCACAGACAGGGAGTACCGATTATTTCTAGAATTGTTTTATCTATTTCATCACTTCCCCCACCTCATTGCTGTCCTCTATGCTGTCATATCCCTACTTCTGGAATGTTTATGGTCAAGAAGAACCCAAGTTGGCGAAACAAATCTTTGCACAAATTGTTTCCTTTACTTCTAAATGGAGATTTCTTGCTTCTTAAGGATTGCTTGTTCTGAATAGATTGATTTTTTTTTTTAATGGTAACTGTTCCACAATATTTGTGGAGTACCTGATAATAATTAACTTATCTTTGTGTTGCTAAATATTGTATGTACTAATGGTACTCCTCCTGTACTGATCTTATATTTAACCTTAGCAGGTGGTAAGTATGCCATCAGTTTAAAAAAAATTAATAATTCTGAAGCACAATAAAATATGAATTGAAATGATGTGTATCTGAAGATTCAGTTGTTCAATTATACTAGTCTTTAAACAGCGTATATCCATATTCAACAGGCATCCCCACCTCCAACAGTTCTGCTAAATTGAGGATACATGGCAGACTGAAAAATAGTAATATTGCATCATAACTCGAGCATAAATATGTGACTCACATAGCTCAATTTGATAATGACTTCTTTTTGTAAGCCATTGAGTACAATTGGGCCATCTGCTAAATGACAAGTTAGTTTCATTTAGTTGGATGCAACATTGTGCATTTATCCTCGTAGGAATTGCAACTATTGAAGCATGTGTGCTGAGTAATCTGTGACTATAGTCATGTAGTCATCCAGCTACTGGCAAAATCGTATAGAGTTATCTAATTTTATAGCAATGTAGGAAGCAAGTGTTTCAACTGGAGAAGGTGCAGATTCGCCCGGATGTTATCTGGGCTGGGGCATTTCAGCTCTTGAGACTGGATAGGCTGGGGTTATTTATTTGGTAAGAAGTCTGACAGACATCAAGTTATTTTACTTGGAGCAGAGAAGGCTGAGGGGTTGACCTGATTGAAGTATATAAAATTATTGAGGTGGAGAGGACATTGATAGAAGGGAATTTTTCCCCTTAGCAGAGAGATCAATAACCGGGTCATAGATTTTTAGTTTGGGGATGGGCGGGGGGACGGTGGCAGGACTGTTATAAGCAATGTGAAGAAAAACCTTTTGCATCCAGAAGGAGGTTGGAATCTGGAAACCGTTGTCTGAAGGAGGGTGTGGGGCATAAAGGCAGCACCCCTCAACGTGTAAGTAGCAATTAGATGAGCACTTGAAATACAGTAGCATAGAAGGCTATGGGCCTAACACTGGAAAATGCACGGTGGCACGGTGCTTAGCACTGCTGCTTCACAGTGCCAGGGACCTGTGTTGAATTCTGGCATTGGATCACTGTCTGTGTGGGGTTTGTGCATTTTCCCTGGGTCTGTGTGGGTTTCCTCCAGGTGCTCCAGTTTCCTCCCATATTCCAAAGATGTGCAAGTTAGGTTGATTGGCTATGCTAAACTGACGGTAGTGTCAGGAGATTAGCAAGGTAAATATGTGAGGTTGTGGGAATAAGGCCTGGGTGGGAATGTGGTCGATGCAGACTCGATGGGCTGAATGGCCTCCTGCACTGTAGGGATTCTATGAAGGAGATGAGAAGAGATGGGCACTTGATAGCATAGACACAATGGCCGAGGGGCCTCTTTCCCTGTTGTAAAACTCTGACACTAATTGGCTTGATGTGTATATTAGTGAAGTTATAGAAATTAGACAAGTATTCCTTTTAATTTTAAAATATTTAATGATTAAATAATAGTCACTAACTATTCCTATCATTTAAATGCAGTATATACTGGCATTTTGTTTATGTCCATTTGTCTTCTGTAATTTGGTTCAGTCGTCATCCACTAGAAATGAACCTGAATTGCTTATTCAGCAGCTGAGTTATGGTGCATTGACTTCTTCCGCTTGCCCTAAAACTTAAAACATTATTCTTTTTGAGGGTGCCTTGTTTCAACTGAATTATTTATGTTCGTGAACTTGAATTTAAATATTTTAAGAGGTTAGGTTCTCAAACTTTCCCCTAGGTTATATCACGTGATCCCAGAAAGTTCATTGTGTGTTTTTTTTTTTAAATGTTGCTATACTTAGCATTTTACCAGGATTTAGCAACAGCTGTTGTTGTTCTGTACTGCTGAAATACATCTTCTCCAATGGTAGCATTGTTTGTCCCTTTTGAGTAGAGTGACCCTGCCACAGGCTAGGACAGGGACTCCCTGTTGTCGTGGTTGCCAAATATAGAACACTTTGCAAGACCCATGTCCTAATTTCAGAATTTGGAACAACTCAACTAGCACTTACTCAGTAAATGGAAACCCCATCAGTTAATTATGTTGATTTACGATCTTGCATTTTTTGAATCTCCCTCTCTTTTTCTAAAGTTTAAAGTTTGTAGAGTTAATTGAGTGGTTTACATTAATGCTGCAGTGATGTTAATGAAAATCCCCCAGTTGCCGCACTCTGGTACCTGTTTGGGTACGCTGAGGGAGAATTTAGCATGGCCAGTCCATCCAACTAGCACGTCTTTCGGACTGTGGGAAGAAACTGGAGCACCCGGAGAAAACTCATGCAGACTCCGCACGGACAAAAATTGAAGCCGTGTCCCTGGCACTGAGAGGCAGCTGTGCTAACCACTGTGCTAAGTTCTCCGTTAAGAACAGTTTCGATGCGGGTAAGTTGGGATAGAGCATGATAAAAGATTTGCCTGTTACAACTGGGTGAACTGTTTCTTCTCGCCATACTTTAGTGCATGTCCAACCATTTTGGACCCAGTCACTTCAGTCCTCCAGCAGGATTTTTTTCCATACATTTTGTAGATTAGTTTGACTAGAGCTGCATACATTTAGAACATTTTATAGTGCAAAAGTTTTGGAATTCCCATTCTGAGACTCTGGGCCTGTATGTGATGGAGTTTAAGATAAGGGAGGATCTTGCTGAATTCTAGAGTGCTGAAAGGCCTGGATAAATGAGGAAGATGTTTGCATTGGTCTGCATTGTAGGTGAGGTTAGGATCTGAGGGCACAGCCTGAAGAGTTGAGGTTCGAACCGAGATGAGGAATTTCTTGAGCCAGAGGGTGATTAATGTGGATTTTGTTACTACAGAGGGTTTGGAGGCCAGCTGATTGTCTATTTAAGACAGAGATAGATAGGTTCTTGATTGGTAAAGAGATCGAAGTTACAGGGAAAAAGCAAGAGAATGGGGTTGAAAAACTTATCAGCCATGATTGATGGAGCAGACTTGATGGGCCAAACTCCTGTCTCTTACGCTGACTGAGTAAAGTTATCCTTTAGGTGTTTTAAACTCCAAGTGTGGCAAACATTGAATATTTAATTTGTTTAAAAAAAAAAGCAAGTGGATAGCTGTTTGTGCAAGAGATTGGGATCATTCAACACATTACCATAATTCCATTCTACTCCAATATGGATTTTCAGGGTGCTTTCCAACTGGTTAACCACTTGCTTTGAAAGCTGACTGAAGTTGGGGTAAATCAACAGTTGTGCGCTGCAAATAGTGCCTCATTACATCTTCTCATGGGATACTCTCAAGTAGTTTACCTTCAGGTGAATTGTTGTTTTAAATTTGGGGTACAATCTTAGCAAAAAGTGTCATAACTGATGTGTTTAGTACTGTTTGAAACAAAAACTTCTCACCCTGTCAGTTATATTGATAGTTGGGAGATTTGTAATGAGCCCACTCCCCTCTCCCACTGCCCCATCACTTCCGTGTTTGCTAGTTCTCGCCCTATTTACCCCCCCCCCTCCCCAGCAGCAAGTCCACCCCCCCCATTAGCCCCATCCTCACCTTGACACGGTCCTGGCACTGTCACGGTGCCTGGTGGGCACTGCCAGGATGCCGGTGAGCAGTGGCTAGCTGGCAATACCTTGGTCACTGCCCAGCCATGCCCCCCACCACCCATGGGCGTCAGTGGCCTCTGATGTCTTTCATCTGCTTCCCCCCCTCCTCCTTCCCCCAGCCTCCAGGCAAGACCAGGGCATGTGGTCCCTGCTTCCCCCATGGCCAACAAGGGTGGGGAGTGCCCAGGAGGCTGGAAATGGCTGTGCCAACCTTTCAAATAGGATTGAAATTAAATCAATTTTATGCAAATCAGCTCCACACCCCTTTGCACAGTGGGCCAGTAAGATCACATCATTGATCCGTTATTTCGAGGAATCCTGTGTTTCTATGTATGTTTCTATTCTGGGAGTTTGTAAAGATCAAGTGATGTCATCTGGTCTTGGTTGAGGTTAATTTATAATATGCTGTAGAAAATTAACTAAAAGCCCTATCCAGTGTGATCAAGTATTATAGTATTGATTTGAGTCACTGTTTTAACTAAGCCACTGTTTATCAAATCAAGCAGTTCAGATAACTTCTCAATTCATTTGGGATTTTACGAAATCGGATTTGATGGTCTGGGTTACCTATTTGTGCATCAATTACTTTTACAGCAACAAACTGCAGGTGATTTGTCAAATGTGTAGCTTTGTCTGGAAGCTGGCGAAAGAGTGATTCTTCCCCCACGCCCGCCAACCACTTCCCGAAAAAAAAATCTCGTGATCAACCTTTTTCTCAAAGCTTAGCTGAAGGCTACTGTCAGAGAGCCAGAATAGATTATTGCTGTGGCAGCCTCGGACTTGCGTGTTTGGGTGTGTGACTTGAGTCTAGGTCAAAACAAAGGGCCCAAACTCATTTCTGTCTGGTCTCCTGCTTTCTGACAGGGTTCTTGTGCATACATCAGGGAGAATTTCAGGCATCTTTGAGACCAGCTTCATTAATCTTCCTTCAGTATTGCATTGCAGCATCAAAACTAAATTATGTACATATGTCTTTAAACCTCCAACTTCTGGCTTAAATGCAAATATGCTACCACGAAGCAGAGAGTGACACTTGAACAGTAAAGCAGATTCTAATCTTGCCTTGTTTCGCACCGAAGCTTCAAATCTCCATACTTTGTATGTGCAAAAGTTAATTCTAAAGAAAGTTAATCTGCTCAGGTTGGCTTCTTTTGAGTTGAAGCATCAAATTTACAAATAATCAGTAGTTATTGTCAAGTTGACATTGGCATTTAACAAGTAGCTGCAGTTACCTGAGCCACGTATCCAAATTTGTGGATGGTGTAAAGCTAAGTGGGCATTGTAACTAGCGTAGTTGCAGGAATCAAATTACAAAAGGGATGTTGATGGGATTAATTGAAAGGGGAAAACTGACACAATGGATTTCAATGTGGGGTGGCACGGTGGTTCGCACTGCTGCCTGACAGTACCAGGGACCCAGGCTCAATTCCAGTCTTGGGTCGCTGTGTAGAGTTTTCACGTTGCCCCTGTATCTACGTGGGTTTTTTCCCCCACACCAAAAGAATGCAGGTTAGATTGATTGGTCAATGTAAATTGACCCTAGTGTCAAGCAAGGTAAGTATGTGGGGTTAGGGAAATAGGGCCTGGGTAGGATTGAGGTCAGTGCAAACTAAATGGGCCAAATGGCCACCTTTTGCACTGCAGGATTCTAAATGTGAAATCATCAACTTGAAGCCTAAAAGGGATAGAACAGGGTACTTCAGAAATGGTGAAAAGCTAGAGAATATGGGATGTCCTGGTACATCGATGATGAACAGTGCTATGAAGAGATGTGAAAGTAATCAAGAAGGCTGACTGAATGCTAGTCTCTGTGTAGGTGATCAGGCCGTAAAGCTTTTTATACTGTCTAAGAAGGGTTTCTTTGTAAATGAAAGCTAAGTGACCTCTCTCTAGCATGTTAATGACTGGCCATTCTGGTCAAAACAGGTGCGAAAACTGAATCACTTCAAAATGGTGCCCAACTGATCTTGATTTGAATCAAATTTGCCTTGTTTAATGTCAACTTACAGGGGCAGTGTCTTTGTAAGTAATTGAGCTGGAAATGCAAAAAAGGACAAGTCATTCAGCCCATTAAACTTTAATTCCCATAGTGACTTCTGCCATATCTAAACTCATGGTTAAAATTCAGCACTAAACTTTGGAAGCTATGCTAATTCATAGCTATTGTTCATCTGGATTGATGAACTGCAAACAAAATCTCTTGGCTTTAAAAAATACAGAAATCACCATTGTTTATGTTGCCTTTATTGGAGTTATAGAGGTTTACAGGATGGAAACGGGCTTTTGGCCCATATTGTGCCACCCCTTTTTTTAACCACCAAATCCCAATTATCCATCTTTGGCCTGTATCCTTTTTGCCCCGTGTAATGGTCTGAATGCTTTTTAAAAGACAGAATTGTACCCACCTCAACTACTACCTCGAGTTCTTTCCAAACACCACCCTGCGTGAAAAAATTGCCCTTCTGGACCCTTTTGTATCTCTCCCCCTCTCACCTTAAACCGATGCTCTCTAAATTCAGACACCCTTATCTTTGGGAGAAGATATTGACTATCCAGCTGATCTACGCCCCTCATTATTTTATAGACCTCTATAAGATCACTCCGAAGTCTACCGTGCTTCAGGTAAGAGTCCCAGTCTATCCAACTTCTGTTTATAACTCAAACCATCAAGTCCCGGTAGCATTCTAATAAATCTTGTCTACACTCTTTCTAGTTTAACAATATTTTTTCTACAATCAGGTGACCAGAGCCGTACACAATATTGCAAGTGTGGCTGAATTGTGTATGCCGATGGCTGAAAAATATGTTCATTATTCATTGGCAAGAATCTCTCCCAAGTATAACAAAAATGAGCAAAATCATAGGGCTTAAATTAATTGGTAATTGCCTCCAGTAGCTGGAAAGACATTTTGACAAAAGAGAGTGCTGTCACAAGGTTCAGTTTTATATCTGCCAAATGTCACATTAGAAATAGCAATCATGTATTTTGCTTGAAATATGAATTATTTGAATCAGTTTTTGATGTACACCCTTAAGTACAAGTTAGTAAAGTTATCATGTCAGTTTCAACATTTATTCAGTTTTAGCAATTGAGTTTCAAATGAGTTGCATTTGACTATCTTGTTTAAGATGGCTACATCTCTGCTGTAATTTTTATACTTTCACCAACGCTGGTCCCATTTTGCTGTGAAAAATGCTGGCCCTTTGGTAGAGTCTAACTAGATTCTATTGAGTCATGATTTTCATAGCAATTTACACTTCAAAGCATCCATAGCTGAAGGACAATGAAGATTTGAGATACGATTACTTGATTATTACAATTGCATTTTCTGTTTTTTTTTCAATTCTCCATGTTAATTTTGGACAGAACAGCTTTTGATTTTGCTAGCTATACCTGTTCTTAGTAATGATGTTGATATAATAATTAAAAGTGAATTAGTTTAATCTTGATGTTATTTCTTGTTGTTGAGGTTTGCTGTTTAACAGGCTAGTTTAATTGTGATAAAAGGGCAAAGTACTTCCTGCGCTCTCGTACGTCAATGGCACCTTCTGCAAGAAACTAGAGTTGAGTAACTTGTGTTTGATAACTCTCCTACAAAGCATCTTGCCATAAATCAAATGAGGCTCCCACAATTGGACATCAAGCCTCACGATGAAATATTGAGATTCTCCGGTCTTACACCTGTGTTTTTCCTGCTATTGGCACGTTGTTTGCTAGCTTGGGAATTCCCATGGACATCACCCCATACCTGTGGGAATCCTGTAGGTGAAAATGCATTCACGGCAGGATCTGCCAGTGTGAACAGCCAGAGAATTCCGGCCATTAGGTCAGATGGTTTTGTCTCCTTAGTGATAAAAATACTGAGACATTTTGGTATGACATTTCCAAATGCCAAGTCCAGATCATTTTTATGTGGTGAGCAGTGGTCCTAGCACCAATCGTTCTGGAAAAAATGCTTCCCACCTTTTGCTAGTCTGTGTAGCTAGTCTTTTTTGAAACCAGTTTGCTGTTCATTCTGCTACTTGCTCCTCTGCTATGTAGACTCTTCTCAACTGCCATTTGAAAATGCGAATGTACTATATGTCATGCATTAATTAACCTGTCTCCTGTCTTTGTTACTTGGTCAAGAATGGCCTTGCCTTGCAAATTTCATGCTAACTATTGTATTTTTAGTTTTTAATGCATTGTTCAATTGCATCTTTCAGTTAAAGATTATATTATCATTTCTACTGTTGACATTAACTTAGTTGATTATATAGGTAAGAGGATGGATTAATTTAAACATCCATGATTTCTCATCACCTCTCCATAAGCCAAGATGGTTTGATTTTCCTCTTTTGAATTTTCCCCAACTCGGTTTTGGAGTGATCAAAGTTTGGTTAACAACTCCACAACAAATTCATCAACGGGGATGAAGAAGGAAGGGTTAAGAGCTTCAAGTTTTTAGGTTTCCACGTAAGCAACAACCTGTCCTGGTTTACCCGCACCCCGCATTTCCACCACCCCCCCCACCCCCACCCCCACACCCCCCACCCCACCCCCCCCCCCCCCCCCCCACCATGCCAACACCACACCTAAAATCCCACCAATGCCTCTACTTCCTCAGAAGACTAAGGCAACTTGGTATGTCAGCTACAACTTTCACCAACTTTTATAGATGCACCACAGCTTGGTATGGTTCCTACTCTGCCCAAAACCACAAGGAACTATGAAAGGTCGTGAATGTAGCCCAGTCCTCTCTCATCCAGCCTTCCCCCCCCCCCCCACCCACCCCACCCTATCATTGATTCTGTCTGCACTCCTCATTATCTCAGCAAAGCAGCCAGCATGATAAAGGACCCCACGCACCCTGGACATTCTCTCTCCCACCTTCTTCCTTCAGGGAAAAGATACAAAAGTCTGAGGCCACGTACCGATCGACTCAAGAACGGCTTCTTCCCATTTCTGAATGGGCCTACCTAGCATTAAGTTGATTTTTCTCTTCATCCTAACTTTGACTTAACACTACATTCTGCACTCTCTTCTATGAACAGTATGCTTTGTCCGTATAACACAAGAAACAATACTTTTTACTATGCACACGTGGCAATAGTAAATTCATTCAAATAGTGTTAAATCAGAGAAGTGGTTTATTTACAAACACACGCAAATAAGGGAAGTGGGTTCTCAATGGGTGGCACAGTGGTTAGCACTGCTGCTTCACGGTGCCAGGGACTCGGATTCAATTCCGGCCTCGGGCCACTGTCTGTGTAGAATTTGCACTTTCTCCCCTTGTCTGCATGATTTTTCTCTGATTTCCTTCCACAGTGCAAAGTTTTGCAAGTTAGGCTGATTGGCCAAGCTAAATTGGCCCCGAGTGTTAAGGGGATTAGCAGAATAAATATGTGGGGTTACGGGAATAGGGCCTGGATGGGATTGTGGTTAATGCAGACTGGATAAGTCGAATGGCCTCTTTCTACACTGTAGGGAGTCTATGATACAAGAATGTTAACCCTACCAGCAGCACTCTTTGCATTCATGTAGTAAAAGAAAGGTATAGGATAGAGATATAGGATAGAGACAACAGAGAAAATAAGAATTATTTCAGAGTCCAGAGTCGAGAATCAAAAGTCCAATGGTTTATTATTTCAGAATTGGCAGGCAAAAGACTGATGTTGGGTAATTCAATTTTCCAGTAGCAATAACTTCCACAATAAAATGTCAGCACTGATAGAGTAGTTTGGAAGTCCCAGCAGAAACATCCTTTACCTGGGGTGGCACAATAGCACAGTGGTTAGCACTGCTGCTTCACGACTCCAGGGTGCTGGGTTCGATTCCTGGCTCAGGTGGAATTTGCACATTCTCCTCGTGTCTGCATGGGTTTCCCCCAGGTACTCCGGTTTCCTCCTCCAGTCCAAAGATGTGCAAGTTAGATTGATTGGCCGTGTTGAAAAAATGCCCCTTAGTATCCAGGGATGCATAGGTTAGAGGGATTAGTGGGTATAATAAGTAGGGACATGGGAGTAGGGCCTGGGTGGGATTGTGTTTGGTGCAGACTCGATGGGCTGAAGGGCCTCTTTCTGCACTGTTGGGGTCTATGATTCTATGACCTGGATGGAACCTTATTCTAAGTTGCTGTTTGACTGATGGAACATGGCAATCTGAGTTGTGCAGCTCCGTAGAGCAAGGTAGCAGGTTCTGTCAGCTCGAGATCATTTCTCCACTTGAGTTTAGACAAAATTGTATGTTATTGGTCTGGATTGTTGAGGGGGTCAACATTCCAACCATTCATTTCAAAAAGAGATTTCTGGGCCCTTTGTCTTCGCAGAATGATTGTCTCTGTTGGCCCGGACCTGCCCATAGAAGTGCAAATTGCCTTTGCACAATTCCTTGAGATTTGATCTCTGCAGTCACAGAGGACGTTCGCGCTTCTTTAAGAATAACGAGGTGACAAGTGTTCTGAATGCTAGAAAATTCACGTTGTTTGAGTCAGTCTTCAATCTTTAAAGCTTTCGTCCAGTTTAAAATAGATATATATAAATTAGTTAGCATGCTATCTATATATTTTATCAAAAGATGTCTTGGCTCCAGGATACTGGTTTATACTTTTGTGGTCTTGCTCCAATGCCCTTTTTAAATATAGAAATCACTATAAATCCTCTATTTTTAATGAAAATATATTTGTGTTCTATAAAAGAATACTGCTTCTGCTGTGCGATGCATGGGTTTTATCCCAATTTTAGTTTATCAATTCTCTTCCTTTCTGTTTTAAATGCCTTTTGATCGCCAAATAAAAGTCAGTTCCTTTCAGTTCTAAAATAACTTTTAGTCTTTGAATATTTTTTATTCTAATGGCTGCCCGGTCTGTGTGCCCATTTTAATTTACTTCTAGGTTTGTCTGCTTCAGAGTCCACGAGAGCAAAATGCCAATGATTGTTGTCCGTTGGCTGAATAAAGAACGATGTCACGCCATGGTGATGCTTATTTGACGAAACAATAGTGACGACTATTCCTGGCCAAATTTCCAGGTGATGGAAAACTCTGTGCCTGGAGGTGCACTGCTCTGTGCACTGCTGTGCATGTCAGTGATTAATTGCTTGTAATGTGCAACTGCTACCCAGCACTGCCAGAAGAATCACTGCTTTTATCAAGTTTACTGGTAGTAGTTTTTTGGTCGCACCTTGTTTGCTGTTGCCCTCTTTTCCCAAATAGACTTTGTTCACTTTTCTGTCTGCCAAGTAAATAAACTCTGCTGTAAAATAAACTCCATAACTTAGCTCTGGGACATCGTATTTGGGGAACTCCCCCTGAAGTTCAAACTTCCAGGCTGAAACCACAGCACAGTGGGTTAGCGCTGCTGTCTCAGAGCTCCAGGGCCCCAGGTTCGATTTCCCGGCTTGGGTCACTTGTCTGTGTGAAGTTTGCACATTCTCCCCATGTCTGCGTGGGTTTCCTCCGGGTGCGCCTATTTCCTCCCACGGTCCGAAAGACCGTGCTGGTTAGGAGGGTCGGCTGTACTAAATTCTCCCTCAGTGTACCCGAACAGTGCCAGAGTGTGGCAACTAGGGGGTTTTCGCAATAATGTTTTTGCAGTGTTAATGTAAGCCTACGTGTGACAGTAATAAATAAACTTTAAAATTTGTGTCGGGCAACTGCCCTGCAATCGAAACCCTCCAAAAGTACAATATCAATCGCAATTCTGCCTGTCTTATTATAATAGTTACCTGGGCAAAGTTTGAAGAATTAAAGCCATTTCTACAGGGTAATTATAGTATGGATTTTCCTGATCTCCCACTCACTACTGCTTCTGATTACTGTTCTCCCATCTCCAACCCTGTCCCTGTACCTTACAAATTCACCTTCTCCCTGACTTCTCAAAATAGTGGACCCGTATGCCATTAAAAGGGGGAAATACCTTTCTTATCTCCACACAACGCCTCTGAACTAGCTACACTAGACAGTTCTTGCCAGGTTGTGTTGAAAGATTGGGTGAGAAAGGAGCTGATGGAGGGATATACAAAACTGATTTAAAATAGGGATCACGAACCTTGGGAGTCCCTGGGAAGTGTGTAAATAGATGATGATATTGATGTACTTGTTTCTATCCTACAGGTGCTTTGGTCCGCCTTGTTGTCTAACAAGGGGCTTACACGTGATGGGTCGTGAGAGGGCTGCTCTTGAATTTTTTTTTCGTGAGTATCCTCGTGCTTCATGTCGTTAGTGTACTCTTGACCTAGACCATTTAGGCAACACGACAGCTCAGTGACTATCGCTGTGCTGTGCAGATACATGGATTTGGGCCTGTGTCTGTGGGAGTTTGCGCATTCTCCCCGTGCTTGCGTGGGTTTTCCCCGGGTGCTCCGGTTTCCTCCCACATCCCAAAGATGTGCTCTTAGGCTAATTGGCAAAACAAATTCTCCCTAAATTGTCTCAAATTTGGTTTTTAATCCATAGATCTATAAACATAGACAGGGATCACGGGTAGAGGTGGGAACATTGGGGTGGCGGCATGGGCTCGTTGGGCCGAAGGGTCTGTTTCCCGTGCTGTTTTGTTTGTCTTAAGGTCAGCAGTGAAGATCGGATTGGCAGTCTGACTCTTGATTAACATTGCGTGGACTTTCAGGGCCTTGCTTTGGCTGGCAGTGCAACTTAACGGCTGATGTTGTATTGACAATAGATGATATGCATGTTGTATGGAGTCTTAACTGTGCCTCGTGTTGACCTATGTACAATGACCCACTGGAAGAAGAAAATCTTGCAAAAAAATGACAGCAGGAACAAGAAGAGAGAAAATATATTACAAAGCAGAACCTGAAGAAGTAGAAACATAGAACGTTACAAAGCAGAAACAGGCCCTGCGGCCCTTGGTGTCTGCACTGAACACAATCCTACCCAGGCCCTACCCTCATATCACACCTTCTGATCTACGCATCCCTGGACATGAAGGACAATTTTTTAGCATAGCCGTTCAACCTCACATCTTTGGACTGCGGGAGGAAACTGGAGCACCCGGAGGAAACCCACACGGATACCCGGAGAATGTGCCAACTCCACACTTCTAGTGACCCGAGCCGGGATTCGAACCCAAGACCCAGGACCTGTGAAGCAGCAGTGCTAACCACTGTGCAGTCCAAGTAAGGCCTTGAAATAGGTCGTCCTAGTATTAAGAGGAAATGCTTTCAAAGGACCAGTAATGTCGAAGCACATAGGTTATAAATTCTTAATGATTGTGAAATATGATTTTATCATATACTTTTAGATCACATTAATTTTTGAAAAGAAAGCTTGGGAAGTTTATGAGTATTAGCAAAACTTGGTAAGACTGGCATGTTGAGATTCCCTATAGGTGATTGCGAAACAGCAATTTATTGTCCACTCCCTCTGAGCACAAGATTATGGGCTGGTGCGCATAGAAGGACAAAACCCAAGCTGCTGTTAAATCAACTGCAAAGTATTGGGCTACCTTTTCTTCTTTTTAATTTAATTTTCCTCATCCCATCAGCTGTTTCTTATGGCAATGCTAACTTTGATCGCTTGCCCACGTAACTAGTGTGAGCCTATCTGCGTTCTGGAGGGACATTCTTCTCCCCTACACCTCAAATTTCCTTCGTCCCATCTTTGACACTCCTGCTTTTAGTGATGTAGACCTAACCTCTGGAATTCACTTCCTAAATCCCACCATCGAGGGGCTGTATGGCCTACTCCTGCTCCTATTTCTTACGTTCTTATCTCACTACCTTTCCCTTCTTCTTAAGGTGCTCCTTACAACCTGAATCTTTGATCAGACTTTTAATAATTTATCCTAACATTCGCTTATATGATTCATGGCAAATTTTGCCTGGTAATGCTCCCATGAATTGCCTAGGGATGTTTTAATACATTAAGGATATTGTGTAAAGAGAGCTTTAAATTAAGTAGTGGGGGGGAGGGATCATGAGAGAATATATAGTGAAGGGAATCAACAAAGTAATGCAGCTGGACAACAAATTAGGTAGAGTCCAGGGGCGACAGAACTCAGAATCGTAAGAATGCGTCAGCGGAAGAAGCCAAAAGTGTTTTTTTTTTAAAAAGAACCTTATTTTCTCAGGCATATAGATTAAAGTCGATCAGGATCGCACACTGTTTATTTCTTTCTGTAGATACTTCCGTACGTTATTTGTAGGTGGGGGTAACATATGAGTGTAGATAAAGAATTGGTTAACAGAGGTTAGGAATACGTGGGCATTTTATGGAGTGCCACAGGCATCAGTGCTGGGCCCTCAACTATTTACAATCTAAATTAAATGCCTTGGATAAAGGGAGTGAATGTATGGTAGCTAAATGACACCAAGAAGTTAAGAGGAGACAGAGAGAGGCTACAAGGGAAGATGGACAGGTTAAGTGAGGGGGCAAAGAGGTGAAAGATGGAATATAACTTGGGGAAAGATGAACTTGTTCACTTTGGCAGGAAGAACAGAAAGCAGGTTACTATTTAAATATGGAGAAATTGTGGAGCTCAGTGATTATAGAGGATCTGGGTGTCCTGTTATGTGAATCACAAAAAGTCCAGTCCTGTTAGAATTTCAAAGGCTTCTATGAGATACCCCAACCATCCCCCCCACCATCCCCCGCCATTCTTGTAAAACTGCAGCTCGTATAATCCTAACCGATTCAATCTCTCTTAATACATCAGTCCTGCCACCTCAGTAATCAGTATGGTAAACCTTCTCTCAATGATAAGAGTCTATTTACCATGCGTCTCTATGCATTGCACTGTGAGTAATGCTGTCTTGCAGTCTCACGTTAACCCTGGTTCTGACCAACATCTTTACATTACAATGGTATCCAGGCAATGTCACGTCAGTTAGAGCACAATATAAGCGCTCAGGGTGCCATGTTTCTATGATTAGAGGATTGGATAATGCACAGGAAACAGAACTGGGATAAATGGGTCATTTTTAATTTATTAAGCATAGAACATTACAGCGCAGTACAGGCCCTTCCGCCCTCGATGTTGCGCTGACCAGTGGAACCAATCTAATGACCCTCTAACCTAAACTATTCCAATATTATCCATATGTCTATCCAATGCCCATTTGAATGCCCTTAAAGTTGGCGAGTCCACAACTGTTACAGGCAGGGCATTCCACTCCCTTACTACCCTCTGAGTAAAGAACCTACCTCTGATTATCACCCCTTAATTTAAAGCTATGTCCCCTTGTGTTAGCCATCACCATCCGAGGAAAAAAGCTCTCACTGTTCACCTATCTAACCCTCTAATCACCCTCAATTCGGTCACCTCGTAACCTTCTTCTCTACAATGAAAATAACCTCAAGTCCCTCAGCCTTTCCTCGTAAGACCTACCCACCATACCAGGCAACATCCTGGTAAACCTCCTCTGCACCCTTTCCAATGCCTCCACGTCTTTCTTACAATGCGGCGACCAGAACTGTACGCAATACTCCAAATACAGCCGCACCAGAGTTCTGTACAGTTGCAACATGACCTCATGGCTCTGAAATTCAATCCCTCTATAAATAAAAGCTAACACACCTCACAATGTATTTATAATTTCTCCACTCGGGTGCCTCAAAGTTATCTAGAAAATAAATCGACAAATAGAAACAATGAGGATACACTGGTGCTGAACTTAGCCACAAATTGCAAAATAAAAATTTCATTGACACAATGCTTCAACCTTTTTTTTTAATTCATTTGTAGGACATGTACGTTGCTGGCTGGGCTCAGCAGTTGCCCTTGAACTGAATAGCTTGCCAGGCCATTTCAGAGTTGACGGTGGGTCTGGATTCACGTGTCGGGTAAGGATGGCAGATCTCCTTCCCTGGAGGACATTAGTGAGCCAGGTCCATTCTTCAAACAATCGACTACGCTTTCACGGTCATCAGTAAATTCTTAATTCCAGATTTTTTTTTTATCGTTTTCAAATCCCACCGTGGCGAGATTCGAACCGAGGCCCCCAAAAACTTGAGCTAAGTTTCTGGATGAATGGCCTCGCGATAATACCATTGCCTTCACCACTACCAAGTAGCCAAAGGCAAATGGCACAAAATCGAGGTGTGTAGCATTTGTATTTTGTTTTATGAAATTGGGTTGATTCGAGCCATTTTCAATTTTCCCCTTTATTATGGAGCAAATCTTTCTTTTCATTTCTTGTGCCAACGTGTCTTTACAGACATCTGACTGCCAACCACCTTTTTCTACAGCCTCAAGTTCTCCACAAACTCCTTCACTTTGCTAACATTTCTGCAATGCTGGTTTGACACGAGCAACGCCGTTTCAGAGTTGAACACTCCAGGTAACACCACCTTTTCGTCAAACATGACTGACCACGGCCCCTCCCTCCACCCTCCAACCATTGACACCATCCACACTTCTGGAAAAGCAGCCAGCACAATTAAGGACCACCCCCCCCCCCCCGCCCCCTGCACCCTGGGCAGACCACCTCCTTCCATCGGAAAAAGACGTAAAAGCCTGAGGTCACGTACCGACTGACTCAAGAACAGCTTCTTCCCTGCTGCTGTCAGTCTTTAGAATGGCCCTACCTCGCATCAAGTTGGTCTTTCAGCTGGCACTACGTTCTGCATTCTATATCCTTTCCTTTGCCCCTTTGTACTCTATGAATGGTATGCTTTGTTTGTATAACACTTTTTACTGTACCCCAATACCTGTGGCAATAATAAATCAATGTCTCACGATCAGCTGGACAATGCACTCTCCTGCAACCAGCAATATGTAGAGAGATCGTCAACTAGCTTCAGGTTAGCTGTTCAGTTTCCGCAGGCTGGAAACTCTTTGATGCTTTGAGGAATTCCTTCATCTCTACAGAGTGTTGTGTCATGTGCTTGGTCCATGTTTCTGCCGCTTGTTCCCAGATAGCGGCAACAAGGTGCAGGAGCAGGCATTAGATGTAGTAGTTAACAGAATGAACTGCAGGCCCCACTTGGAGTACTGTCCGGAGTTCTGGTTGTCCCACTCTAAGAAGGATGTGGAAGCTATTGAGAGGCTGCAGAGGAGATTTACAAGGATGTTGTCTGGATTAGGAGGCAGGCTTATGAAGATAGGTTGAGGGAGCTTGGTCTCTTCTCCCTGGAGAGACGAAGGATGAGAGGCAACCTGATAGAGGTTTATAAGCTGTTGAGAGGAATAGATCGGGTGGATTCTCGGAGGCTATTTCCCAGGGCTGAAATGGTCGCTGTGAGAGGGCACAGGTTTAAGGTGCTGGGGGTTAGGGACAGAGGAGATGTCAGGGGTAAGTTTTTCATTCAGAGGGTGGTGAGTGAGTGGAATCGGCTGCCATTGGTGGTGGTGAGGAGAACTCCCTGGGGTCTTTGAAGAGACTTCTGGATGAGTACATGGATTTAATGGGATTGAGACTTATAGATAGGCCTGGTAAGTAGGGATATGATTGGCACAACTTGTGGGCCGAAGGGCCTGTTTGTGCGGTAGGGTTCTATGTAAGGGAAGGGAGAGGAGAGGAGAAACATAGAACATAGAACACTACAGCACAAACAGGCCCTTCGGCCCACAAGTTGTGCCAAACACATCAAAACCTACCTAGCCATAGACCTATCTATAACCCCCAATCACATTGGATCCCATATACTCATCCAGAAGTCTTTTAAAAGACCCCAGCGAGTTCGCCTCGACCACCACCGATGGCAGCCGATTCCATTCACTCACCACCCTCTGAGTGAAAAACTTTCCCCTAGCATCCCCTCTGTACTTGCTTCCCTGCACCTTAAATCTGTGCCCTCTCGTCGCGACCATTTCAGCCCTGGGAAATAGTCTCTGAGAGTCCACCCTATCTATTCCTCTCAACATCTTGTAAACCTCTATCAGGTCGCCTCTCAACCTTCGTCTCTCCAGGGAGAACAGTCCCAGCTCCCTCAACCTGTCTTCATAAGGCATGCCTCCCAATCCAGGCAACATCCTTGTAAGTCTTCTCTGCACCCTTTCAATAGCTTCCACATCCTTCCTATAGTGAGGTGACCAGAACTGCGCACAGTACTCCAAGTGTGGTCTGACGTTCTCAGGAAGACACCAGAATGTTCAGGGAGCAATCCACCCACCAGAATGAGATACCCTCTCATTCATGTCGTTAGTGTACGCTTGACCTGGACCATTTGCTGGGCAACACGACAGCTCAGTGACTATCGCTGTGCTGTGCAGATACATGGATTTGGGCCTGTGTCTGTGGGAGTTTGCGCATTCTCCCCGTGCTTGCGTGGGTTTTCTCCGGGTGCTCCGGTTTCCTCCCACATCCCAAAGATGTGCTGTTAGGCTAATTGGCAAAACAAATTCTCCCTAAATTGTCTCAAATTTGTTTTTTAATCCATAGATCTATAAACATGGACAGGGATCGCGGGTAGAGGTGGGCACATCGGGGTGACGGCGCGGGCTCGTTGGGCCGAAGGGCCTGTTTCCTGTGTTGTTTTGTTCTTTGTCTTTCTAAACTCCAGCTGGTATAATCCTCGCCGACTAGATCTGTCTTAACACATCAGTCCTACCACCTCCGTAATCAGTCTGGCAAGCCTTCTCTGTACTTCCTCAATAGCAAGAGTCTACAACAATGACTCTCGGTATGGTAATCGCCAATGTGCAAGAGACAGTGTGCGAGGTATCTGTGTTTTAGCGAGGACTTCCTTATCGTAAAATCTGTCACCTGTTCAAACCGCAAGTGCAAACTCTGAGCAGGTTAAAGACCACACTGTGGTTGTAGAGTTGACCACGGTTACGCACCGCGATGTGCCAGGCTCCCTCCAGCTGGAATAGGCGTATGGTTGCAACTTCTCGCACTCTGCTGTAGGGGAGAGAGAGCTTTTAGCAGAGAGCAGGTGAAGAAAGACACAACTTTGCGTGCACACATCACTTTGCAGCTGGCACCAGTCAATGGGAATGCAATGTAACCCCACACAAATCAGACTCTCTTCGCTTGTTTAACCATAGAATCCCTGCAGTGCAGAAGGAGGCCATTCGGCCCATCAAGTCTGCACCGACCACAATCCCAGTCAGGCCCTACTCCCGTAACCCTGCATGTTTACCCTGCTAATCCCCCGACAAAGGGTCAATTTAGCATAGCCAATCAACCTAACCCTCACATCTTTGGACACTGGGAGGAAACCGGAGCACCCGGAGGAAATCCACACAGACACGGGGAGAATGTGCAGACTCCACACAGACAGTGACTCAACCAGGCTCCCTGGCGGTGTGAGGCAGCAGTGTCACCCCGACCAGCAGCAGCGAAACAAAGATCGATGCATGTTACACTGGGGGCTGTGATAATGCCTTCGTTCTGCAGCGGTCACTGTGCAATCTGAGCCACTTTGGCAAACTACAGCGTAGTTTCAGCGTGAAGAGGGCAATCCATTGACCGTACATAGCTGGTGACTCAGGATGGAACCCCTCCACTCGTACACACAACATGAATACAATGAAGCCAAACTCTCTCTCAACACAGGACTGAGCAGATCATTGGCCCCGTACAATGGCTTCTCAGTGTTGGATGTGGGGGATACCCCAGTGATCTGCTGTGGACCCCTCTCAGAATTTCCCACAAAAGGGGTTACCCAGCAATCGCCCAGAAGCGCTCACTCCCCATGGACTATTGTCCCACACTGGGAACCATGTGACAAAGTGACTTAAATGGCTAACTTTGGTTCTCTCACTATTGCACTAATAGTTATGCTGAAAAGGTTAGAAAGGAGAAAAAGCACTTCTATCTTCAAAGCAACCGTTTTAAACATTGTGGCAACGTGATCCTCCAAGGGGGCGTTACCGGAGGCCGTGTGACAAGGCCGGACACTATGGATTGTCCTGGCAAGAACCTGAGCCAATTGGAAGCAAGATTGCACTTCCCTGATCCAACAGCCATCATGGTTGGGCAATATGGTAGCACAGTGGTTAGCACTGTTGCTTCACAGCTCCTAGGTTCAATTCCCGGCTAAGGTCACTGTCTGTGTTGGAATTTGCACATTCTCTTCGTGTCTGCGTGGGTTTCCTTCAGATGCTCCGGTTTCCTCCCACAGGCCAAAGATGTGCGTGTTAGATTGATTGGCCATGCTGAAATTGAGCCTTAGTGTCTTGAGATGTGTAGGTTAGAGGGATTAGTGAGTGGATATCGGGGTAGGGCCTGGGTGGGATTGTGGTCAGTGCAGATTTGATAGGCTGAATGGCCTCCTTTTGCGATGCTGGGTTTTTCATGATATGGTTGGAACCTGGGAGGAGAGTTGTTCAGTCGCATAGTTCATACAGTCCCACCTTTTGTTTATATACTTACTTATTTTTTGCAAAAAAGTCTTTGTTACTTTGAGGCACATCCGCGATTTCTTACAAGCACTCAAACTGAGCCTTGCACACTGTTGTACGTTAAAGTGGTCAGCTCACGCAAAGATAAACGAATGAAAAGTTAGCCACATGGGTATTTAAACAGCCAGTGGAGCTTTATTACATTGGTGCTGTTTGCTTACAATCCAGGATAGGAGACAAGGAAAATTTCCCAAATGCTTCTGATGGTGTGACACATTATGCAGAGATGCCTGTGGTAAACAGAGTAAGAAGTCTGACAACACCAGGTTTAAGTCCAACCAATTTATTTGATAGTAAACCCACAAGCTTTCGAGGTTTCCCTCTTCGTCAGAAGAGAATCTCGAAAGCTTGTGGGTTTACTATCAACTGAATCGGTTAGTCTTAAACCTGGTGTTGTCAGACTTCTTGATGTGACACATTGCACAGAGATACATGATAGAATTGCAGTAAAATGCTACCTGATCTGGCCCACATCTGCCCCAAAGACAGCAGGAGAGTGCAGAAAGCTTGACAGGCAAGAAGCAGAGCTGATTTCAGCGATGTGGGTGGCACAATTGGCCTCTGTGGTGGCAAAATTCCTCTGCTTCTTTGCAACGATAAGGCTCACCAACCAAATAAAGGTAGGATTGCCTGTCTGTGGCCCTTCTCCTGTAACTGACCTTCCGGGAAGAAAGAGACACACACAGTGCAAGCTTGTTTGATTCCATGCTCTGGCCTGTGAGCTGTTAATCTGGCACCGGGCCTGTTACTCTCCTGTAGCTTTTCTTCATGCGTTCTTGGCTAAGTTCATCACGTTGGCACGGTATCCTTTTACAGCACATTGTGTTGTGTCTTCGTTGCTCCGTTCTGCTGAATGCTTTCAACCGCTGCGAAATCTCTCTGAGTACTTGAAATTTGAGTTCATACTTCAAACTGAATGACGCAGTGATAGATAGCAGCTTTTAATTCTCCAAGGTGAATCAGCTACTGAGTGGCTAACAATGTTCTTGAAGCAAGGCTGCACAGTTACGAGAACACGTGTTGTGAGGTAATCAGACTAAATCTTCCGTGTAAAATCTTTCTGTGTGGGAAGAAACACATCAGTGTTTCTCCGTGACTTGTTAAGAAATTCTCTGAAAACATTTAGAATCCCTACAGGAGGCCATTCAGTCTGCACCAACCACAATCCCACCCGGGCCCTATTGCTGTAACCCCACATATTCACTGAACTAATCCCCCTGACACTGGGGCCAATTTAGCATGGCCAATGCATCTAACCATCGTGCCTTTGGACCTGTGGGAGGAAACTGGAGCATCCGGAGGAAACACGTGCAGACAACGTGCAAACTCCACTCAAACAGGGACCCGAGCCGGGAATTGAACCCGGGTCCTGGCGCTATGAGGTAGCAGTGTTGACTACATGTTGTTTGTTTATTTTGAGAGAACATTAGACTTCTTTCATTAATAATCAATAAAGCACTTGGTAGGATGAATATACACAATGGAAAAATTACAGAAATGCGTGTGAGGGTTCAATTAAATAATTCCCTTAAAGTACGGAGTTATTAAAGGAAAGAAGTTAGAGTTTGTAGAATTTCTTAATTGTAGCATGGAGTACAATAGTAAAGAAGTAGTGCTGGATTCAGCCAAAACACTGATTAGACGATTATAGAACTGTTTGCAGTTTTGATTTCCTCATGATTGGGGGAAAAAAAAACCCATTAAGCTCACCTCAATAATGTAGAGATGCCGGTGTCGGACTGGGGTAAACACAGGAAGAAGTCTCACAACACCAGGTTAAAGTCCAACAGGTTTATTTAGGCGTAAACTAGTTTTCAGGGCTTTGCCCCTTCATCAGGTCATTGGAAAATTCTGATCACAAACAGGGAATTTCTAATCAGTATTCTGTAAACTGAGTGTGTGCCTTTACATGCCCCCCCCCTCCCAATTTCTAGTTCCCGACCCCCTGATATAAAGTTTAGCCACTGATTTCTCGCGGTCTAACAAAGGTTGAGCTAGGTGGCTATGGATCCACACAGGCCATTTTATTAAAGACAGAAATATATCTGGCGTAACAAATGGTAAAACTATGGTCAGTGCAGACTCGATGGGACAAATGGCCTTCTTCGGTACTGGAGGGATTGTATGATTAAATAGGGTTGGAATTATTGGTGATCGCGCATGAGAAGTAATGCGTTTTTTTTTAGACAAGTTGGAGAGGATTGTACGAACTTTCAGAGAGAACTTTGGATGTTAATTATCCAAAGGTGAAAGGGAGAGGGTATTTTCGAAGCTCCTTTCAGTCAACACAGGCACTAAGGACAACCAGGCCGAGATACAGGGCAAGTGCTCAACCTCAAAGTGAGCATATGTGCCTACACTATATTTAGGTTCAGAGTGAATACAGTTTTACAGGATGGAAGCAGGACTTTCAGCCCAACTTGTCCATGCTGCTCCTTTTATTTACCACTCAGCTAGTCCCAATTGCCCGCACTTCAGCCATATCCTTCTATACCCATCTTACCCATGTAACTGTCTAAATGTATTTTAAAAGACAAAATTGTACCTGCCTCTACTACTGTCTCTGGCAGCTTGTTCCAGACACTCTCTACCCTCTGTGTGAAAAAAATTTCCCTCTCTGGTCTCTTCTATATCTTTCCCCCCTCACCTTAAACCTAAGCCCTCTAGTTTTAAACTCCCCTACTTTTGGGAAAAGATATTGACTATCTCGCTGATCTGTGACCCTCATTATTTTGTTGACCTCGATAAGATCACCCCTAAGCCCCTTACGCTCCGGAGGAAAAAGGTCCCCATCTATCAGCCTCTCCCATAACTCAAACCATCAAGACCCCGTGAGCATCCCAGCAAATCTCTTCTGCGCTCTTTCCAGTTTAATGATATCCTTTCTATAACTGGGCAACCAGAATTGTGAAAATTCCCGAGTCACCACAATAAAAAAAAAACGTCAAGGACAGGAAGCGTACTTGATCTGGAGAAAAACAAATTGTACCAATGGGCCGAATGACCTCCTTCTGCACTGCAGAACTCTGATGTGGATTGCAGGGATCTTTCCCAGATTAAGTAAAAGGAAAATTGGCGAGTGGGACAGAAGATGAGCGAAGGGGAAACATTTAACAGGAAATGGAAACAACGCCAATCACTTACATTCCAAAAGAAGGATCTGTTTTGAAAGCTGGAATTCCACGGACAAAAATTGAAAAAGGGAAGCATTTTGTGTTGAGGTCTGGGGCCGGTAATAAAAATGAAACCAGAATAAATCTAACAGAAGTACCAAAAGGAAGAATAGAAAGAGAAAGTGTGAATGGTTTATTAATTAGCTGTTTTATTGGTTTCAGATGGTGGGCTTGACTGGTGATTCACCTGGGCTCGATTGTACAGAAGCAGATTTGTGGTGCTCAGATTGGAGGTTTGATTTGACTTGATTTGCCAGGCTGGCATGGGGTGGCACAATGGTTAGCACTGCTGCCTCATGGTGCTGGAGACCAGGGTTCGATTCCTGGCTTGGGTGATGATACAGAGTCTGCATATTCTCCCTGTGTCTGCGTGGATTTCCTCTATGTTTTCTTCCCACAGTCCAAAAGACATGCTGGTGAGGTGCATTGGCCATGCTAAATTCTCCCTCAGTGTGCCCAAACAGGCATCGGGGTGTCGCAACTCGGGGATTTTCACAGTAACGTCATTGCAGTGTTAATGTAAACCTACTTGTGATTCATAAATGAGCTTTAATTTTTGATTTATTATTGTCACATGTTCTTGGGATACAGTGAAATGTATAGTTTTCTTGCGACAAAATAGACTGTTCGTCGAGTACATCAGAGAGAAAGAAAACAGAAGGTGTAGAATGCAGTGTTACAGTCAGAGCTATGGTGCAGAGAAAGATCAACTTAATGCGAGGTAGGTCCATTCAAAAGTCTGCTAGCAGCAGGGAAGAAGCTGTTCTTGAGTTTGTTGATAACATGGCCTCAGACTTTTGTATCTTTTTTCCCGATGGAAGAAGGTGGAAGAGAGAATGTCCGCGGCCTGTGGGGTCCTTGACTATGCCGGCTGCTTTTCTGAGGCAACAGGAAGTGTCGACAGAGTCAAAGGATGGGAGGTTGGTTTGAGCGATGGACTGGGCTTCATTCATGACTCTTTGTAGTTCCTTGAGGTCTTGGGCTGAGCAAGAGCCCATCCCAAGCTGTGATACAACCAGAAAGAATGGTGCTTCTGTAAATGTTGGTGCATGATGTGTAACGTGAATCTTTGTAAATCAAGGTTTGTTAGCGTATGAAAACAAGGCTCCAGGTATACCCCACGCTGCTTGACTACCTGAGTTGTGACATGGAGGCATAAATAAGCATGAAGGCTTCAAATTAACATGCTGGGCAGGATTTTCCATGCACTTTGGTCCGCCATTGGTAGGCAATGGGATCTTCCGTGACTCCTTACCGCTGTGGAATGCGCAGTGTGGGGTGCGCCATTGGCAGGACCTGAAGACCCCAATAGCAGGGAAGTTCCAGCTACTATTGGAATAAGATTATGGAAGTGCAGGAAAGAGGAGAAAGGGATATATGCTTCGTGTAGTGAGGGACTACCAAAGGTATGAAAAGAAGATCAAAAGCAAAACTGCAGATGGTGGAAATCTGAAATAAAATTATTCTGGGGCTGCTCAGCAGGCCAAATGGTGTAAATGAAGAGAGAAACACCATTAATGATTCAGATCTGTGACCTGAGGAGAGATAGAGAGAGCATTGCTTTCTAAAAGAGGGAAGGGGCCGAAGAGAAGGCGGAGAGCTGGACGGCATTAATGGCAAAACGGTGCAAAAATCAAAAGGAGTGGTAATGGGCAAAGAAATAGAAGGTACAACCAGATGAAGTGTGAATGGCTGATGCTGTGTCCAGTGAAGGTATGTCTTAGTAATCACTATAAACACAGGAGTGTTCATATGGAAGCTCCTGGAACTGTCTATTGGATGCTTGCCACAGTGTCACTGTGGTTAGCATGGCTGCCTCACAGTGCCAGGGACCCGGCTTCGATTTGGGTCACTGTCTATGTGGGAGTTTGCACGTTCTGCCCCGTGTGTGCATGGGTTTCCTCCGGGTGCTCCTGTTTCCTCCCACATCCAGCGATTAAGTGGATTGGCCATGTGAAATTGCCCTGTAGCATCAGGGGGATCAGCGAGGGTAAACACAGGGGGTTATGCGGATAAGGCCTGGGTGGGATTGTTATCTATGCGGACTCAATGGGCTAAATGTCTTCCTTCTGTACTGTAGAAATCTCGGTGACTTGCTGATTGCCAAGTGTGACCTTTGCAGCATCAATAATATCTTACGCTTCCAGAATGTTCCTAATTGAATCATCCTGAGTGGAAACCTCCCTCCTTGGATGGACATGGCTAGACAGCATTCCTCTGTGGCAGACACACTTATCATTGATGAAAGATTACTTCAAACACAGAGTCAGTGGGCTTCCAAACTCCACAACTCCAAATTTGCAATTGAACAGAAGAGAAACTGCAGTAAACCAATATCCACCAGTAGATACAAAGATCACTATCTATTTCCCATTGAATGGCAATAGCTTCAGACTTCCAAACCATTCTGGCCCGACAATAGTTTGCTTATTAAGGTTCATGTGATTGATAACAAATTTTATTATCCAAGACCTAAAAAGTCCTGGGTTCTCTGTAAGGAACAGCACGAGAAAGATTAGCAGCGAGGGAAAGGCCCTGTCATCCTTCTCTGGAAGAATCTGGAGGCTGTGAAGTCTTAAAAAGCCTCCCAAACTGATTCCTAATCCTTAATTCACCTGGAGGGAACTTCCTGAGACAAAAAAACCACAAGTGCCTGCTGAACCTTTTGTGTTTGAATCCTGCAATAATCCTGACATTCTTCCCTAGATATTCGAACAATTCCAAGCCGCATTCAAGAATGGAAAAGAGTCTTTTCTTTCCCGAGACCACAACAACTTCCCTTTTACCAGAAGCCATTTCCTTAAAAACTTGTAAAAGTACACCATTCTTAAAAAAAGTTTTAAACTTTGAAGTTCATTTATTAGTTAAAGCCAAAAGATGTGTGGGTCAGCTTAATTGGCCATGCTGAATTGTCCCGTAGTGTCAGGGAGGTTAGTACAGTGAGAAGGTGAGGTTAAGGGGATAAGGGCTGGGTGGGATTGTTGTCAGTGCAGAAGGAGGCCATTTAGCCCATCCAGCCTGTACTGGCCACAATCGCTGATACTAAGGGGCTCGTCTTGCGCTGATGTTTCCACTACAGACGCTGATCTTGTGGTGTTTGACCCAGTGTGCTGCAGTGATGCCACCTCAGATAGAAGGGACATTGGACATTTTTCATTTTTGTGGATTTTACGGGGAGCCAGGATTTGCTGGAATTTGGGAAACAGTGATCATAGCATCATTGTGTTTGGGGGAAATGACAAGAGACAATCAAACATGAAAATACTGTCTGGAGGAGGGTTAATTTCACTGAGTTGAAAGCGAATCTTGCCCAGGTGGCACTGAATCATAGATTGACAAGGGAACCTTCAAAGAGACAATCGTTTCGACGGAAACTAGATTAGAGAGGGGAAAGAAGTGCATTTAAAGACAAATCTTCCTGAATGACAAAAGATGACAGATTAAAATAAGATAAAGATAGGGAATTTATGATAAAGCTCAATACATTGGAGAAACAATTGGATATAAAAAAATACTGCAAATGAGAAGTGATAAGAAATAAGAGGAGCAAAGAGAATGTATGAGAATAGACCAGTGGGTGACATGTCAGGGAATCTTAAAATCTTTTAAGAACATAAGAAATCGGAGCAGGAGTCGGCCATCCAGCCCCTCGAGCCTGCTCCGCCATTCAATAAGATCACGGCTAATCTGAAGTGGATCAGTTCCATTTACCCACCTGCTCCCCATAATCCTTAATTCCCTTATCGATCAGAAATCTATCTACCTGTGACTTAAATATATTCAACAACTCCAATTTGCAGAGAATTCCAGAGATTCGCTACTGTCTGAGTGAAGAAGTTCATTCTCAACTCCGATCTAAACTGTCCCCCCTTATTTTGAGGCTGTGTCCTCCAGTTCTTGTTTTCCTTTCTAAGTGGGAAGAATTTCTCTACCTCTACCTTATCCGTCCCCTTCATTATCTTGTAAGTCTCTATAAGATCCCCCCTCAGCCTTCTAAACTCCAACAAATACAGACCCAGTCTATTCAATCTCTCCTCATAAGCCAACCCCCTCATCTCTGGTATCAACCTGGTGAACCTTCTCTCATTATAAGAAAGATGTGGAGGCATTGGAGAGGGTACAGAGGAGGTTTACCAGGATGTTGCCTGGCATGGAGGGCAGGTCTTATGAAGAGAGGCTGAGAGATTTGAGGTTGTTTTCGTTAGAAAGGAGGCAGCTAAGAGGGGACCTTATGGAAACATATAAGATGATTAGAGGTTTAGATAGGGTGGACAGTGATAGCCTTTTTCCTAGGATGGAGAAAGCTAGCACGAGGGGACATAGCTTTAAATTAAGGGGTGGTGGTTTTAGGACAGATGTCAGAGGTAAGTTCTTTACCCAGAGGGTGGTAAGGGTATGGAATGCCTTGCCTGTGTCAGTTGTAGATGTGCCAAGTTTGGTGGTGTTTAAGAGGTTAGTAGATAAGTTTATGGATGAAAAGGGAATGGTTTAGGTTAGAGGGTCACTGCTTGTTCCTAATTGGTCGGCGCAACATCGAGGGCCGAAGGGCCTGTTCTGCACTGTTATGTCCTATGTTCTATGTACTCCCTCCAACGCCAATATATCCTTTCGCAAATAAGGGGACCAAAATTGCACACAGTACTCCAGTTTTATATGCATAGAAGTAGCAAAAGTGTAGTTAATAGAAAGATGGGCGGATGAGGAGCCAAAATAGTTTCTTGTGGAGGCAGAGGTTATGGGTGAACACTTTGCATCTGTCTTCATTAAAGATAAGGATACTGTTAAGGTCACTGTTAAGAAGAAAATGGAGAAATTCAATATAAAAATAGATAAAGAGTAGGCACTTAAGAGATTAGAGCATCCAAAATAGCAAGGTCACCTGGTTTGAGAGGATATATGGTAACTTGCTATGGAACAAGAATGAAGACTGCGGAGGTTCCAGTTACAATATTCCAGTCTGCAGGTACAGGAGTGGCACAAACATTTGGAAGGTTGTAAATATTTCACTCTGTTTCCAAGAGAGGAAGTGGAATAAACGGGCAAGCCACAGCCAAGCTGTCTAACATGGAAAACTTTCAGAGGCAGTGTTCATTTGTAAAGAGTATAGTGTTAGCATGGGCTGGTTCAAGGTAAATCCTGTTTGGGTTTTATGTTGAAGGAATGGATTGTGCGTGTGCGTGTATTACATCACATTATTGTATCTTCTTCATAACATTGAAACCCATGGGATTAAGGGATTACTCATTGGTATCCATTGCCCATCCCCAGTTACCCTTGTGAAGGTGATGGCGAGCTGGGCTCTTCAACCATTGCAGTCCCGAAGGTGTAGATACCTCCACAGTGCTCTTAAGGAGAAAATTCCAAGAATTTTTTTCCCAGCAAGAGTGAAAGGACAGCAATAGATTCCCAAATCCTGGATGCATCACAGCTTGGTATGATTCCTGCTCTGCCCAACATCGCAAGAAAATACAAAGGATTGTGAACATAGCCCAGTCCATTGCACAAACCAATCTCCCATCCATGGACTCCATCTACATTTCCTGCTGTTTTTGAAAAGCAGCCAGCTTGATCAAGGACCTCTCCTCCCCCACCCCGTACATAGTCTCTTCCCCCTTCTTCCATTGGGAAGAAGATACAAAAATCTGAGATCGTGTAACAACCAACTCAAGAACAGTTTCTTCTCTGCTGCCATCAGACTTTTGAATGGAGTGACCATCTATTAAGCTGATCTTTCTCTACACCCTAATAAAACAATAATAAATCAAACTGACGTCAAACTGAAGTCAGAATGGTGAGCAATTTGGAGGGAAACCTCCAAGTCATGTTCTTTCCAAGTATCTGCTCTCTTGCCCTTCTGAATGATAATGGTTCATGGGTTTGGAAGGTACCCTCTAAGGAATCTTGATGAAGTGCACTGTGTAGATTGTACACACTGTTGCTACTGTGTGATGGTGATGGATGGAGTGAATATTTGTGGAATGGTTGTTTAATCATAGAATTCCTACAGTGCAGAATGAGGCCATTCAGCCCATTGAGTCTGTACCAACAACTCTCCTGTCTAGGCCCTATTCCCGTAACCCCACATATTTACCCCACTAATTTACCCTACTAATAAGTTAGAAGAGTGGGCAAAGAAGTGGCTGACGGAATACACAGTGGAAAAGTGTGAGATTATGCACTTTGACAGGAGAAATGGAGACAGAGACTATTTTCTAAATGAGAAAATGCTTAGAAGTCAGAATCACAAAGGGACTCGGGCGTCATCGTTCAAGATTCACGTGCAGATTAAATTGGGAAGGCAGATGTAATGTTAGTATTCATGTCAAGAGGGCTAGAATACAAGAGCAGGGATGGACTTCTGAGGCTATATAAGGCCCCATTTGAAGTATTGTGAGCAGTTTTGTACCCCATATCTAAGGAAGGCTTTGGGAAGGGTCCAGAGGAGGTTCACAAGAATGATCCTGGAATGAAGAGCTTGTTGTATAAGGAACAGTTGAGGACTTTGGGTCCGTACTCATTGAAGTTTAGAAGGATGAGGGGTGATAATTTTATTGAAACTTAAAACGATACCGCGATAAAGTGGACATGGAGAAGGTTGTTTCCACCAGGAGGAAAATCTAGAACCAGACGGCACAACCTCAGGTTGAAGGGACAATCCCTTATAACAGAAACGAGGAGGAATTTCTTCACCAGAGAGTGGTGAATCTGTGGAACTCTTTGCCACAAAGACCAGATCTTTGCGTGTCTTTAAGACGGAGATAGATCGGTTCTTGACTAATAAGGGGATCAGGGATTATGGGGAAAAGGCAGGAGAATGGGGATGAGAAAAATATCAGCCATAATTGAATGGCAGAGCAAACTCGATGGGCTGAGTGGCCTAATTCTGTTCTTATGTATTATAGTCTAATCCCTCTAACCTACACATCTACAAGGTAGAGGCTATTGAGAGGGTTCAGAGGAGATTTACAAGGATGCTGCCTGGATTGGGAGGCAGGCCTTATGAAGATAGGTTGAGGGAGCTGGGACTCTTCTCACTGGAGAGACGTAGGTTGAGAGGCGACCTGATAGAGGTTTATAAAACGTTGAGAGGAATAGATAGGGTGGACTCTCAGAGACTATTTCCCCGAGCTGAAATGGTCACTACGAGAGGACACAGATTTAAGGTGCAGGGAAGCAAATACAAAGGAGATGTCAGGGGTAGGTTTTTCACTCAGAGGGTGGTGAGTGAATGGAACCGACTGCCGTCGGAGGTTGTTGAGGCAAACTCACTGGGGTCTTTTAAGAGACTTCTGGATGAGTATATGGAAGAGAATAGGATAGGGGGTTATAGATAGGTCTGTGGATTGGTAGATGTGATCGGCGCAACTCGTGGGCTGAAGGGCCTGTTTGTGCTGCATTGTTCTATGTTTTATATCCCAAGATATTAAGGGGAAGTTTAGCATGACCAATGCACCTCACCTGCAAATTTTTGTGCTGTGAGAGAAAACCCATGTAATCACGGGGAGAACATGCAAACTCCACACAGACAGTGACCTGAGCTGGGAATCATCCGCCGGTCCCTGGCGCTGTGAGGCATCCGTGCAAACTACTTTGCCGCTATGTCACCTATTAGGTTGTCAGTGTTTGTTCAAAGTTTATTTATTAGTGTCATCAGTAGGCTTACACTAACACTGCAGTGAAGTTACTGTAAAAATCCCTTAGTTGCCACAGTCTGGTGCCTGTTCAGTTCCACTGAAGGAGAATTTAGCATGGCCAATGCATGTAACCAGTCAAGCGGGGCTGCTTTGTCCTGGGTGGCGTCAAGCTTCTTGAGTGTTGTTGGAACCGCGAGTGGGGAGTATTCCATCACACTGCTGACTTGCGCCTTGTAGACAGTGGACGGGCTTTGGGGAGGGGGGAGGTGAGTTAGTTCCACAGTGTTCCCAGCCTCTGACCTGCTCTGGTAGCCATGATGTAGAGATGCCGGCATTGGACTGGGGTAAAACAGAAAGAAATCCCATAACCCCAGTTTAAAGCCCAACCAGGTTTATTTGTAGTGAAAGCTGTAAGCTTTCGGGAAAGGCTGTCCCCTTCGTGAGGTAGCTGGGAGTTTCTCCTCAGTTCCCAGCCACCTGCCGAAGGGACAGGCTGTCCCGAAAGCTTGCGGCTTTTGCTGCAAATCAACCTGGTTAGACTTTAAACTGGTGTTGTGGGATTTCTTTCTGCTCTGGTAGCCACAGTGTTTATACGGTGTGTCCTGGCGAGTTCAGCATGTGGTCAATGGTAACCTCCAGGGTAGATGATTAGATCCTCTCTGACGTGGTCTGATAATGAAAGGTGGTTCAACTATGGTGGGTAACCAGAGCTAAGTCCACTCTGAGCAGAGATGAGACAATAAATGAACCTTAGTTGCCATATGAAACATTATCGTGAAGGAAATACACAAAGATTCCCTCGCTTTATTATTTCCAATCTAGTAGAAAATGTGTATTTTTACAACATGTATATAACTCCATTACTGAAGGAAATCTTTATTTGTTTCTAATGCTGTTGGAATGATTTGAGACAATCTCCCCACAGATGTTCGCATGTACACATTTCCATCGTTGGCCACCGGATAGTAATCCAGAAAGGAAGTACTGGCTTGGTTTTAGCTTCCCCAGCCTGGGGACATTGAGGTCACTTGTAACATTTTCATTGCTGCTTTGGCACGGATCGGCAAACTCCACACAGAGCTGCAATTGAACCCACAGGCTCTTTTGATCTTTCCACTCAGCGTTACAGAATAACCAAACAACCCAATCCAGAGTAAATCAGAGAATCCCGACAGGAGGCCGTTCAGCCCATCAAGTCTGCATCAACCACAATCCCACCCAGCTCCTATCCCTATAACTCCATGCATTTATCTCAGTTAGTCCCATGACCCTCAGGGGCAATTTGGCATGGCCGATCCACCGAACCCGCACATCTTTGATCTGGCTTTTGGAGCCGCTCTGTTCAGTCCACAAGCCTGGGTCTGAGCCTCCACTGAACAGCCATTGTAATTCTTCACCTCGCTCTCAGACTCGCATCCCTGTGGCCTGCTACAGAGTTCCAACGAAACTCAACATAATCTTTCGATGAGACACTTTACAACATTCTAGACTCAACTCTGGAGTGGATTTAACATCAGAAATAGGAGCAGGAGTCGGCCACCCAGCCCCTCGAGCCTGCCCCGCCATTCAATAAGATCACGGCTGATCTGAAGTGGATCAGTTCCACTTTCCCGCTTTCTCCCCACAATCCTTAATTTCCTTGTCTATCAGAAATCTATCTACCCGTGACTGAAGTGTATTCAATGAGGTAGCCTCCAGTGGGCAGAGAATTCCAGAGACTCACCATCTCTGAGAGATGAAATTCCTCATCAACTCTGTTCTAAACTGCCCCCCTCTTATTTTGAGGCTGTGCCCTCTAGTTCTGCTACCCTTTCTAAGCAGGAAGAATCTCTCTACCTCTACCCTATCTAGCCCCTCCATTATCTTCTATGTCTCTATAAGATTTCCCCCCTCAGCCTTTTAAACTCCAACAAGTCCAGACCCAGTTATTCAATCTCTCCTCATTAGGCTAACCCCCTTATCTCTGGTATCAGCCTGGTGAACCTTCTATTCCTGATCAAATCCCTGATTCTGTCCCTGATCAAAATGTCTGTTAATACGACACCAAGCAGAAATTCGGCTGCTGCACAGCAGAGGGGTTGGGGGCGAGCGGTCTTTATTGGGCGGGGATGTGACTTATACCCTCATCTGGGAGTGTTGCCAGTCCATCCAGCAGCTCTGTAGTCCTAACCGTGCCAGAATTGAGCAGTGGTCGCTCCTAAGGCTACAAGCATTCCATTAAGACGACCTGGACTTCAGATTGGTCAGTATTCCTTTTCGGGCCTGCCCAGCACACCCCAATGAGGAGCAGGACAGAGGCAGCGGAGTCAGGTTGTGGAGGCTGGAAGGAGGGATAAGAACAGGGTAGGACCTTCGGGAGGAGCGGATGCTCATGATGGACACTGGCGTCCCTCCCCCAACCCCTGTCCCAGCCCCTTCCCCTTCTGCTCCATCACAGCATCTGCTGGCCAGATAGCCTCACATCCTTCCATCCCTGTCACGCATCAAACTGTCCTGGAGGCAGAATAGGGCCCACAATTAGCTGTTCATAAAAAGGGTCTCAGTAGGCTCAAGGATGGACAGGTTGTCTGCCCAGTATGGGAGACAGGTCAGAGGCACAGAACAGACCATCTATTTTATGAAACCCACTCCCCGTCTTCTGCTGGGGGTGTTCAATTCAGTCTACTGAGTTTGACAATTTCTGACTGAAAACTCTGTTCCCCTTCCCCTTCCATTTTGTTTCCTTCTGTTTGTATGTTTTAGTTCTCTTATTTTTGCTTACAGTCAGTAACCCCCCTTCGCTGGGCCTGTCTTTTGTTCCTTTGTGTCATTCCTCCCCCTTAGCCATTCCCTTTGACCCCAGAGGACGAACTCTGTCATTCATCCTCTCCCGTCTTCCACTCGATCACTTGACCTCGTCCTACCTGCTCTTCAAACTCAAAACCTATTACATCCCAAACTATTCCCGGTTTTGCAAAGCCTGAAACCGGACTCTGATCCCCTCTCCACAGATACTGCCTGACCTGCTGAACTTTGCCGCGTTTTCTGTTTTGATTCTCGATTTCCAGCAGTATTTTCTTCAATTTTTAACTTTTTTCTACTCACTCATGGATATAACTGAGCTGGGCGAGCCTTTATTGCCCATCCCTACTTGCCCTTGGAGGGCAATTGAGAGTCAACCACATTGCTGTGGTTCTGGAATCACATGTAGGTCAGACCAGGTAAGATTTCCTTCCCCAAAGCCCATTAGTGAACCAGATGGATTTTTCCAGCAATTGACAATGATTTCATGGTCATCAGTAGATTCTTAATTCCAGATTTTTTCAAATCGAATTCAGATTCCACCATCTGCTGTGGCAGGATTCGAACCCGGGTCCCCAGGACATGAGCTGAGTTTCTGGATTAATAGGTTAGCAATAATACCGCTAGCTCTCCCCTTCATTGAATTTATTTATCCACTTACCTGACAAAGAAGCAGTGTTTTAAAAGCTCGAGATTGCAAATAAACCTGTTGGATTTTAACCTGGTGTTCTGAGACTTCTTCTTGAATTTGTTTGTACTTTATAGAATTGGAAATTCTTGCTCATAGAGTCATAGAGGTTTACAGCATGGAAACAGGCTCGTCGGCCCAACTTGTCCATGCTGTCCTTTTTTTAAAAGCCCCTAAATTAATCCCAATTGCTTGTATATCCCTCTATGCCCATCACACCACGTAACTATCTAAATGCTTTTAAAAAGATAAAATTGTACCCGCCGCTGCTACTGCTTCTGGCAGCTTGTTCCAGACACTCACCACCCTCTGTGTGAAAAAACTGCCCCTCTGGACATTTTTGGATCTCCTCTTGCACCTTAAACCTATGCCGTCTAGTTTTAGACTCCCCTACCTTTGAGAAAAGATACTGACTATCTACCTTGTCTACGCCCCTCATTATTTTGTAGTCCTCCATCAGGTCACTCCTACACTCCAGAGTGTCTCCTACACTCCAGAGTGTCTCCTACACTCCAGAGAAAAAAGTCCCAATCTATTCAGCCTCTCCATATAACTGAATCCATCAAGTCCCGGGAGCATCCTAGTACATGTTTTCTGCACTCTTTCTAGTTTAATGATATCCTTTCTATTATAGGGTGACCAGAATTGTACACAGTATTCCAAGTATAGCCTTACCAATGTCTTGTACAACTTTAACAAGATGACCCAACTCCTGTATTCAATGTTCAATTCCATAAAAGTGATGTCGTAGAGAGTACCTTTGGAACATTGGCTTTTATAAACCGAAATATTGAGTAAAAGAGTTGGAAAGTTGGAATGGAGAGGCTGCACAAGATATTGGTGAGGCCAAATTTGGAGACTTCAGAAAGTGGGTTACAGAGAAAGGTTGAATAGGTTGGGACTTTATTCCCAGAGCAGAGGAGAATGAGAGGAGATTCGATAGAGGTGTATAAAATTATGATGGTTATAGGTAGAGTGAATGCAAGCAGGCTTTTTCCACTGTAAGGCTAAGGGAGAAAAAGAAAACAGGGGACATGGGTTAAGGATGAAAGGAGAAAAGTTTGAAGGGAATATTAGGGGGAGTCTTCACACAGACAGTGGTGGGAGTGTGGAATGAGCTGCCAGATGAAGTGGTAAATGCAGGCTCACTTTTAACATTTGAGAAAAACTTGGAAGGGTACATGGATGAGAGGGGTGTGGAGAGATAGGGTCCAGGTGCAGGTCAGCGGGACTAGGCTGAAAGATGGTTCAGCACAGCCAAGAAGGGCCAAAAGGCCTGTTTCTGTGTTGTAATGTTCTACGGTTCTATGCTTCTGACCAATGAAACCAAGCATTGCCGAACACCTTCTTCACCACTCTGTCCACCTGTGACTCCACTTTCAAGGAGCTAATGAACATGTACCCCGAGATCTCTTTGCTCTGTAACTCTCCCCAACGCCCCACCATTAACTGAGTAAGTCCTGCCTGGTTCAATCTGCCAAAATGCGTCACCGCGTATTTGTCGAAACTAAACTCCATCTGCCGTCCGTCAGCCCAATTGATCAAGATCCCGCTGGAGGTAACTTTCCTCACTCTCCACCATGTCACCAATCTTGGTATCACTTGCAAACCTAGATGCCTAAAAAGCAAAGAAACTCTGCACCAGACTAAAATGTTTGCATGTCAACTGAGAATAGTTATTTAACAGACCCACTCGAACAGCCTCATCCAAGCTGACAGCCAGTGTCAACAGATATGCTACGCTGCCGAAGAGATATCACTTTCAGATCTAGATGAGGTGCGTAGCGTGAGCTAACTGTAACAGAAGCAACCAGAATAAATACGTAACAACTAATTGAAGTAAATTGCCACAGCATGGCAATATTTGTCATTGAAGACCATCAGAAAATTACTGCACACAATAATAAACAAGCAAAATTACTTCACATTACTGAGCGAACACATTGACAATGTGTCATGAATTCAAAGGCAGATCAGTGCCTTGGCAAGAAGCTTTCGCAATTGCCTGGCTTCAATTAAATGCCAGTTTTCTTTTTTGTAACATCTTCCACATGTTCCTTCAATGACAGGTTTTTGCTGCGGCTGTGGTCGCTTGCTGTTATACAGCTTTTATTAAGAAGATTCTCCTTCAGTTCTTGCTTAGCTGAGCTGCGGTGAGGTTATTTTTTCCCCTCTCTCACTCCCTGGCTGCCTTGTTTGCATTGCCCAGGATCAGTTTTCAGACATTGGAGATGGCCGGGCTTTGAAACCTTACGCTCCTATGTTCCGTCAGCCAGCTGCTCTGCTGAAGGATGGCGACGGTTAGAGGATGTTTTGTACCACACCCTGCCTTTCAGTCAACAGGGAGCAACTGATATATTTGAGTGCAGGGAAAGTGGGCGAGAAATTTGCCCACAGCAATGGATCAACAGCCAACGTTGGCCATTTGTACAACTTTAACAAGACGACCCAATTCCTGTAGTCAATGTTCTAATGAAACTAAGCATGCCGAATGCCTTCTTCCCCACTCTGTCCACTTTCAAGAGGCTACGAACATGTACCCCTTGATCTCTTTGTTCTGTAACTCTCCCCAACACCTTTCCATTAACTGAGTAAGTCCTGCCCTGCTTCAGACGACCAAAGTGCGACACCTTGCTATAAATTTCCCCTTCTGTTCACATACCACTGCAAGAGAGGGTGGAAACTCTGGCACTCCTCCAATCACTGCAGCGGGACTGGAGAATCCCACCCCAGCAAATATCCCCGTATCTATTTGAGACGGTGGGGTCTTTTATGCCCGTCTCAAAGGGTGAACCAAACCATTCTTTGATGGCTCACATTAAATGCAAGAAGAAAGCACTCAACTGTATGTACCCAAGTCCTTCATTGGAACTTGTATCCCACTGTTCGAATGCAGAACCAAAAGTAGGGACCACTGAACTAATGGCGCCATCAGAAAATCTGTTGATTTGACCCTCAATCACATTCCTGCTTTGCCCTTAGGTCATAGTAGAATCCCCACGGTGCAGAAGGAGGCCATTCAGCCCATCGAGCCTGCACCAACAACAGTCCCACCAAGGCCCTATCTTTGTAACCCCACCTATTTACCCTGCTAACTCACTCGCTGACACTAAGGGATAATTTCGCACGGCCAATTTTTGAACAACAGGAGGAAACCGGAGCACCTGGAGGAAACCCACACAGACATGGGGAGAATGTACAAACTTCACACAGAAAGCCACCCAAGGCTAGAATTGAACCGGGGTCCTTGGCGCTGTGAGGCAGCAGTGCTGACCACTGTGCCACTGTGTCACCCTGAAAGCTTCATTCTCATCTTTGCTTCCTGCAGACTTCCCAAAGCTCATGCTAGTCCTGGCTAATTCACTCAATATTGGCATGAGATTGTCACTGCCAAAGCCAGCACTTATGTAACAGTGAGCTGCCTCCTTGGGCTGCTGTGTTCTCTGAGCTGTAGGTACACCAACAGCGCTGTTAGGGAGGGAGTTCCAGCATTTTGACCCGGCAGCAGTGAAGGAAAGGCGAGATATGCTGGAATTCTCTAACCTCGCCCGTGCCTGGAATTCTCCAGTCCCTCACCCGGGGATGGGATTCTCCAGCCCCTCACCCATGAATGGGATTCTCCAAATCCTTGCCTATACCTGGGATTCCCCAGCCCCTCGCCACAGCTGGGATTCTCCAGTCCTTCGCTCATGGCTGGGATTCTCCAGCCCTTCACCCGCGGCTGGGATTCTCCAGCCCCTAGCCCGCAGCTGGGATTCTCCAGCCCCTCGCGTGCGGCTGGGATTCTCCAGCCCCTCGCCTGCGGCTGGGATTCTCCAGCCCCTCACCCATGAATGGGATTCTCCAAATCTTCGCCTATACCTGGGATTCCCCAGCCCTTCGCCACAGCTGGGATTCTCCAGCCCTTCGCTCATGGCTGGGATTCTCCAGTACCTCGCTCATGGCTGGGATTCTCCAGCCCTTCGCCCGCGGCTGGGATTCTCCAGCCCCTCGCCCGCGGCTGGGATTCTCCAGCCCCTCGCCCGCGGCTGGGATTCTCCAGCCCCTCGCCCGCGGCTGGGATTCTCCAGCCCCTCGCCCGCGGCTGGGATTCTCCAGCTCCTCGCCCGCGGCTGGGATTCTCCAGCCCCTTCGCCCGCGGCTGGGATTCTCCAGCCCCTCTCCCGCGGCTGGGATTCTCCAGCCCCTCGCCCGCGGCTGGGATTCTCCAGCCCCTCGCCCGCGGCTGGGATTCTCCAGCCCCTCGCCCGCGGCTGGGATTCTCCAGCCCCTTCGCCCGCGGCTGGGATTCTCCAGTCCCTCGCCCGCCGCTGGGATTCTCCATCCCAGTGCTGTTAATGGAGTTGTGGCTGAAGGTCAAATTGTCCATTCTTGCTGGCAGCGAGGTGTACAACATCAGAGAATTCTGGCCTTTGTTCGAAGTCAGGATGTTGTGTTAGATGGAAGGGGTTTTGCTGCTGCCAATTCCCAGGCTCTTGCTGTGCTTGTCCTTCTAGGAGGGAGAGAGTCGAGAAAAACATCTAGAAAATCCAATGGAGCTGCTATTCCGTTAAATGTGGGCGGATTTCAAATAAGTCATTCATAATTTAACAGCTTTAATCATTTAGTTTTACTTAGTCTCACCATAACAAGGAGCAGGAATAAAGCATTCAGCCCATCTATGCTGTACCACCAGTCTTCTATTTAAACACTATTTTCCCGCACTATCCCCGAAATCATAGAATCTCTACAGTGCAGGAGGAGGCCGTTCGGCCCATCGAGGCTGCACTGACAACAGCCCCACCCAGGCCCTATCCCTGTAATCCCACATATTTACGTTGCTAATCCCCCTGACACCAAGGATCAATTTAGCACAGTCAATCCTAACCCGCACATCTATGGACTGTGGGAGGAGCACCCGGAGGAAACCCAGGCAGACACGGGGAGAATGTGCAAACTCCATACAGACAGTGACCCGAACCAGGAATCGAACCCAGGTCCCTGACACTCTGAGACAGCAGTGCTAACCATTGTGTCGCCCTTAATCTCTTGATGTTTTTAATATGTAGAAATCTATCGACCCCTGTTTTGAACGCGCTGAATGACTGAGCTTCCATAGTTCTCTGGGATCAGACATTTTCTGAGGGGAAAAAAATTTCTCCAGTCCGAATGATGTGTTGGTTAGGTGTATTGGCCATGCTAAATTCTCCTTCGGTGAACCCAAACAGGCGCCGGAGTGCGGTGGCGAGGGGATTTTCACAGTAAAGTTCATTAACTTGTGATACTAATGAATAAACTTTAAACGTTAAACCTCATCTCAATCCTTCACCTTCCAAACTCATGACCACTTCCATCTGGAAGGGGAAGGGCAGCATGGGAACACCACCAGCTGCAAGTTCCCCTCCAAGTTGCTCTCACTCTCCAGGAAATATATTGGCTGTTCCTTTGCAGCCGCTGGGTCAAAATCCTGGAATTCCCTCCCTGACAGCATTGTGGGTCAACCCACAGCACACGGACTGCAGCGATTCAAGAAGGCAGCTCACCCCTACCTTCCACGGGTGGACAATAAGTGCTGGGCCCAGCCAGCAAAGTGGCTGACTCGTTACTCTGTGTCTCCAGGGTCTAAGATATCATAGATCGTAGGTGATGGCATCAAACATTAAGAAAACTCTTACAGAGTTTGACAGGATAGAAACAGGAAGGGTTCTTCCATCCGGCTGGGATGTCCAAAGATGTGCGGGTTAGGTTGATTAGCCGTGCTAAGAAATTAGTCTCCAGGGATGTGTCGGTTAGGGGGATTAGTGGGTACGATATATAGGGATATTGGTGCAGGGCCCGGGTGGGATTGTGTTCAGTGCAGACTCAATGGGCCGAAGGGCCTCTCTGCACCGTTCTGAAGAGCGGCTTTCCTCCCCATCTCTTCCCTTCTGAAGTATTAAAACTCACCGCACAGAAAACAAATGCCTAACAGCTCAGAGGTCAGATGTATCTGTGGACCCCACGTTGTTTGGCTTCAACCACAGGAGTATGTGGGAGTGGAAAAAAAAGTTTGAAAAGGATTCGGAGAAGAAAAGGTGGTCAGTCAAATTGACAAAGCTGTTGACTTGTAAAAGCTTGACCTGTTCACTTGGCGGAAGGAAAGCTGCTCTTGCAGTTCTGGCCAATATGTCAATCCAGTTCCCCAGTCCCACACCGAGAACAAGGCCCCGCATCACCTTCCCCGCAATTAGGGATGAGCAATAAGTGTCAACCTTGAAAATAATACCCATGTCCCAATGGTGACTCATGCATTGACCTGTTGGAGTTAGCCCAGCACGTTATCCCTCGTGCTCATGTGATGGTTATTTATAAATCCTTGGTTCGCATCTTGTTTTAAATTGAATTAAAGGTAGCAGCTGTTACACAAGTTATCGGGAAGAGCCGGAGAGCTTTGGGAGCGCAGGACAAAAGTCGAAACAATCCGTTGCAATTATCCTCGACATCTTCCTGAAAGGAGCATTGTGGACGGAGGGAATTTCATGGTTTGCGAGTTAGGGATTCTTTCAATGAAAACAGCAGCCAGATGGAAACCGCCGGAGATCATTTCAGTGTTTTCAACAACTGGGAACAAGCAAAGTAGTGATCGCAAAACAGAAAGATGATTCAGGGAGTTGGTGAACATTTACATTTCTGTGCCAGAAGGGAAATATGATATTGGCCAAAGCTTGGATAGCTGACATTAAGTGGGTAAGCTTCCATCACAAAGATGTCTTTTGAACAGACTTGAAGATATTCTCTGTGAGAGACCTAGCTCCCTCCACTCAAGTTCACGTCAGGATTTCAGCTCATAACCTTTGCAGTTAAAAGTGACATACTCAAAACCAATTGATATACTTGGTAGTCTTGGAGTGAACACAGCGAGAAGTCTGAAAACACGAGCATCTCTACATCAACCTTGGAGTGCCGAAGCTTAAGTAGAAGCAGGTGATCCAATGTAGATAATGTCCAGAACAACAAAGAACAAAACAGCACGGGGAAACAGGCCCTTCGGCCCGACGAGCCCGCGCCGCCACCTCGATGTTCCCACCTCTACCCATGGATCCCTGTCCATGTTTATAGATCTATGGATTAAAAACCAAATTTGAGACAATTTAGGGAGATTAGCCCAAATGTCAAAAAAAGATATACGTGAGTCATTGAAGTCAGCGCTTTCAATACAACAGTCTGCAATCACCCATGGATTTGGAGATGAAATCATTCCCAGATTTGCAGATGATACAAAGTTGGGTGGGAAGGTGAGGAGGATGCAGAGATGCTTCAGTGTGATTTGAACAGGCTGAGTGTATGGGCATATACATGGCAGATGCAATATAATGTGGATAAATGTGACATTATCCACTTTGGTAACAATAACAGGAAGACAGATTATTACTTGAATAGGTATAAATTGAAGGAGGATACCCAGCACGTAGGTACAGCAAGCAGTAAAGAAGGCAAATACTGTGTTTGTTTTCATAGTGAGAGGATTTGATTATCAGGATAGGGATGTTTTGCTGCAATTGTACAGGGAGTTGGTGAGGCCACACCTGGAGTATTGGGTGCAGTTTTGGTCTCTTTATCTGAGGAAGGTTGTCTTTGCTACGGAGGGAATACACGCAGGTTGATCCCTGCGATGGCAGGTTGCAGAGAGACTAAGCTGGTTAGGATTGTGTTTGCTGGAGTTTAGAGAAGTGACAAGGGATCTCAGAAGAACTCATAAACTTCTAACACGGTTAGACAGTGTAGGTTCAGAAAGAATGGTCCCGATGATGGGGCAGTCCAGAACTAATTTAAAAAGAAGGCGTAAACCTTTTACAACAGGGGTGAGGAGAAATTTCTTCACTCAGAGGGTAGTGAATATGTGGAATTCACGACCACAGAAAGTAGTTGTGGCCAAAAAGTTGTGCGGTTTGAAGAAAAAAATTAGAAATAGTTCTTGGGGCTGAAAGGATCGAGGGATATAGGGGGAGAAGGGGGGAATCAGGATATTGAATTTGATGATCAGCCACGATCGTAATGGATGACAGAGCAGGCTCGAAGGGCTGAATGGCCTCCTCTTGCTTCTAGTTTCCATGTTTCGATGTAAATAATCTAATTCCCTCTCAGAATTTCATGAACTCTGTAGATGGTGGCTAAAAAAAAACTTCTCATTCTTTCTCAATTTGTTACTGATGCTGGAAACTGTCCCACCTGCACCACCGACATTTTTGCTGCTTTAAATTGGAAATTCCAAGGGGCAAATTCAATGAATTGAATTCAAATTCAATGAATTGAATTCAAATTCAATGAATATTCAGCAAGCAGCCTTTGCAAATTCCAAATTTAACCTGCCTGGTGGCTCACTGTTTTCAATTTGTTGCCTGAGTTCCTGCTAATACTATTTTTATTCAGGCTTTGCAGATTTAGATACCAGAGATGGCAGTGCATCACACGAGAGTTTCACGCCAGTGTTCAGTGTAGGCAGTGCCGCTAAGTTGCGTTTTATCAAAATAAACCGTGTCCCTGTTTCCCCCCCTCTCTTTTGACTCTTGAAGATATTGGGGACAATTTCAACTTCCACTGACAGTTATTGTTAACAGTCACGTTTTTTAAACGTGGGCTGTATTCATCAAGCCAGGCAGTAACTTCTGCTGTGGCTGAATGGAGCTCCAAGTTCTCCGCTGAGTTTTATACAATCCCTACTGTGCAGAAGGAGGCCATTTGGCCCATCAAGTCTGTACCACCCATGATTCCATCCAGGCCCTATCCCATAACCCCACACGTATGCTAATCCCCTGACACTAGGGCCAATCAGCCTAACCTGCACATCTTTGGACTGCAGGAGGAAAACCATGCAGACACGGGCAGAATGTGCCAACTCCACACCGACAGGGACTCAAGGCTGGGATCGAACCCGGGTTCCTTGTGCTGTGAGGCAGGAGTGCTAACCATTGGGCTACCGTGCTGCTGTTATCAGGGGGAAATTTTCAATGATGTTAGTCATTGATTGAGGCGCACCATAGCTGCTGAACAGGTTTCCTGCAAGAGTCCACCTGTGCCGCATAAAGACCTTGACCAATTGAGGAGTGCCCAATGTTGGTGTGGCAGGGCAAAACTGGGTGGGATCTGTGACGAGGAAGTAGTTTTTAGCACGGGCATAATGCTCTGTTCCTGCTTCCACAGAGCCTCTGCTATTCATCCTGGGCACGGTGGTCTTAGCCCCACAGGCAGTGATGGGAAGAAGCAGCAGGTAGACTCGTAAAGTCCTCACGTAGCAGCAGTCTTGGGTTGATGTAAACTGCCTCCAAAAGCTTTCTTGTTACAATCTTTCTGTTTTGTGAAGAGGCAGGATATTACTCAGGACTGGGAGCCAGGGGAATTGAGTTGATCAGAGGATGCCCAAAATGATGCTCATTGTTGTGTTGAGCTGGTTATTACCAAGAACTAAGTGTTGTACCACACTGGTGCACAGTACTCTTGCAGTCAAGCAGACAACGGCAAGAGCTGAGGTCCTTCAGGTTTGGGCATCTGCATCTCATGAAGAGCCAGCAAGTTTGCTGAGTAGGTTTTGCATTTTGATCTTTGCTGCTGTCTCGTTCAGACGTCTTATGTTTGTCAGTGTACGGTCAAGGATAACACCAAGATAAACGGGATGCTGTTCATGATTTAATTTCTTGCCATTCAAGGAGAAGTTAAGTTTCCTCTGGGCGCTAGCACTGTGGGGGTGGCATACAATTGAGATGGTTTTGCTAGGTCTTACAGTAGCTGGTCAGCTTTGTAACATTATTGTTTCGTGTTGCCTCTAGTTCAGAAAATGTCTAAGCCTGACAGACACAGCAGATATGGGGTGGCACGGTGACACAGTGGTTAGCGCTGATGTCTTATAGTGCCTGGGATGTGGGTTCGATTCCCGGCTCGGGTCACTTCTGTGTGGAGTTTGCACATTCTCCTCGCGTCTGCGTGGGTTTCCTCCGGCTCGCTCCCACAGTCCAAAGATGTATAGGTTCAGTTGATTGGCCATGGTAAATTGACCCGAGTGCCAGGGGGATTGGTAGGGTAAATGTATGGGGTTGCTGGAATAGAGTCTGGGTTGGATTGTGGTCAGTTGCAGACTCGATGGGCCAAATGGCTCCTTCTGCATTGTAGGACTTTATGATATCATCAGCATAGATGAACTTCCAGGACAGGATTGAATGCAAATCATTGATAAAAGGATTGGACTGGAACAGATACCTGTGGAAACCCATTGATGTGTTGCCTTCAGTTACTTGTCTCATCACTCATGCGCACCCTGAACTGTCTCCCTCTGAGTAAGAACTCGATGGTGTCAGTAACCCACGGAAAGAGGACTTTTGACATGACAAGGAGGTCAGTATCATATGCTGCAGTGAAATCGAGAAAGATGGTGCCTGTTTTGAGGTTATTTTCGAAGCCATTTTCAATGGTGGTCAAGGCAAGGACCTGGTCACACATGCTTCCCCCTCGCCGGAGGCCAGTTTGTTCAGCATTCAGCAATGTCTCCAGCTGCGGTTGTAATATAAGACACTCTCAAGTCTCTGCAGCACAGAGGGAGCAGAGACATTGGCCAGTACCTCACCTGTAAGCTTGGATCTGATTTTGGGAGACTTACAACTTTGGACATGTGTTAGGATTGAAGGATAACTCCATGAAGAACCGAGCCAATCAGCAACAGGAGAGTGGGCTAAGGAGTTTGAGGAACTCAGGATGAATGTTGGCATAGCAGACCGCAGTGCCAGGCTTGATTTGTTTTGAGCACACTGTCCAACCCTCCTGCAGTGAAGGGCACGATCTGAATTGGAAGGTTCTCCACTCAACCTTTATTTGTCTCTTTCACTTCCTTCCCCAGGGGCACCTTTCCCATTTGGAGGAGATGGTCTGTTACTTAGTTGGCATCTACAGAGAGTTGGTACGATTGCTGGGAAGTTCCAAGTTGGTGGTGGAGCTTTCAACATTTCTGGCTGGAACGGGTGAAGTTCAAGTTTGTGGCAGTCTTTTCCTCTCAAGCTTGGCAGCCAGAGTCAGCTATATCTAGGTCACCAATTTTCCTCATAGTGTTGAAGGAGAGAAGCACGTTCCTCTTTGAGGCAGGGAAATATGCTCGCTGATGCTCCCCATGGAATGGATTTGGTGACTGCTTTGCAAAAGGCTGCATAGGGATATGGCGAGGTCAGTGGGGGGGCTTTCGCTACCACACTTCATCCCAGCGCCCTCAGGGTATTTCTCCCAGTTGGCTTTGTGTAGGTTCCCCTGCTGCTTCTCTTTGAGCTGGTGGGGATAGGGAGGTGAAGACTGAAGTGGGTCATGGTTGGTCTGAGCTAGTTGTGCAGGATGCTGGGCAGGGAGCTCCCATGTGTTGAGCTGACCCAGCGAGGGTCAATGAGTAGTCACATCCTGCAGTGCGGAAGGTTCACGGCTGGTTGAGGTCATGGATACAATTGAGGACATTCTGTGTTGTCCAATCTGTAGGTTTTGCACCATTAGCATCAACCCCAGTGCAGCCCTAGTCTGTGAGATGGCTGTTGAAGTCTCCGATATAGGCAGCTGGGTACAATCGGGCAGGAAGAGCATATTTATCCCTTTTGGTATTGGGGGGTTTATAGACAATATTGAAGGCCTCAATCTTGATGATATCAATGTATCCAGCGGAAGAGAGGTGGGCCATGTCTGTCAGAGCCAGTTGAATACATGAGATCCCCAATCGACTTGGATGACCAGCACGGTATATCAGCTTTTTGGGTGTTACACACCTTGCCCAATTTCCTACCCATTGATTCTGTTGGCAGGGTGTATAAAGGCATCTGATATTTGGATGAACTCTTTTCACAGTAGCTTCACTGCAATGTTAAGGTACGCCAACTTGTGACACAAATAAATACACTTCAAACTTTAGGGTACATTCAAGGAGATGGGACAAGTGCTGGAAAATGGGATTAGTGCCACTTTAGTGGTAGTTATTGTCAGTGCAGACTCGAAGGGTGGATGTGGCTGTTACTAGGGGGGCATGACTATAAGGTTCATGGTGGGAGATATAGGAGGGATGTCCAAGGTAGATTCTTCACTCAGACAGTGGTTGGGGTGTGGAATAGACTGCCTGCTGTGATAGTAGAGTCGGACACTTTGGGAACTTTCAAGTGGTTATTGGACATGGGGCACACTGGAATGATAGGGAGTGGGGATAGCTTGATCTTGGGTTTGGACATAACTCGGCATAATATCGAGGGCTGAAGGGCCTGCACTTGTGCTGTACTGTTCTATTGCTCTATGAAGGATCTTTTCTGGGCTGTATGATGCTACAGGCAAGATTTTTCAGCCCCTGCTTGCCCCAAGAACGGAAAATCGTGACCAAGATCAACAAACCTTTCCATGGTCCGTGTCCTGCTCACTGTGATTTCCACGGTGGGCGGGAGGGGAAAATTGAACCCTTTGACTCTCTGATATCAAATATCCACCATTGCGTACAATCTCTCTGTCTCCTCGCCAATATTTTGTTTGCATTCGGGAACAGCTGCTGTGGTTTCAGCCAATGGTTTTCATTTTAATTCAATTATTTCATTTGATTAAATTTTAATTAGACTCCGAACCTTAATTTTACCATCAGAAACTGGGTTTTAAATGATCACAGCCAACAGATCTGTGGGCTGAGTGATTTACAGGGTACAACGGGAAGGACAATAAATGAAACCAATGTCACTCATTTCCCAGAGTAAATAAGAAGATACATCAGTATTTTTGTGCAGAGAATCAAGTGCAAAATTTTCATTTTATACAGCACTAATTGATTTGACTACGTTGTAATATCCTGAAATATATTTTGAATTCTCAAAAGCAGTAAAACTTCTCAATGACTGTACAGTACCTAAAGTTGAAGTGATAATATTACCTGGCGCAGACAAATTGTCTGTTTTTTGGTTACATTCCAAGCATTTGGATGTTTTAATCCCCCTTTCACTTCTTACCTGAATGTCAGGTAATGCACACTAAAAATGTAATTACAATGAATTTTGTGGTGACTACACTTCACACACAGAACATTTTGTTCTGTCCTAAGTATAGATCTGTGGCAAACCAATATGTGGGGTTGAAGTGTGATAAGGTGGTGAGTCACAAAGAGAAACCTCTTGTCGAGTGTAAGAAAATAAGCCTTGTCTGCACAATGGATTTCTCCCTGAGTGGAAATGTTGCAATGAATTGTTCATCTATTCGAAATAAGAAAGAAGGGAAAGATGAGTGTATTTTGTTTAAGTTAAGTGTTTGATCAACAAACTATCACTTTGCAGCCATGAAGATAAGGGCTGGGATTCTCCGATCTCATTCCTGCCACCACTGCTGCCAATGGGAGCAGAGAATTTGGCGCTCAGCCGAAGTTTCATTCACCGGGGAATCCCAGTCAGAGACTTCCTCCTTGTTGCCAATTTCCTCCATTCTTCCCTGCAGGTGTTGATTTCTAGGTGGTGTCCCATGGGTGCTGGTAGACCCCGATCTCATTGGATTCACTCCACTGGGAATTTCTACAGGGGAAAGCTGGAATTATCCAGCATTCTGTAGACTACTGGGACCTGTACAATACACGAACTGCAGTTAGTTAAGAAGTACTGTGGTTTACTTTTGGGGCAACTAGCTAAAGATAAACCAGATGCCGTTTCATAAGTATATGGTATATTATAAGTATAAGTATATTAGTATAAGTATATATAAGTATATATATAAGTATATATAAGTATAAGTATATTTGATAAGTATAAGTATATTAGTTGATAAGTGTATGGAAGAGAAGGGAATGGTTTAGTTTGGAGGGGCATTGCTTTTTATATTGGTCGGCACAACATCGAAGGCCGAAGGGCCTGTTCTGTGCTGTAATGCTCTATGTTCTATGTTTAACTGTGGAAGATAGCAATGTGAAGAAGAAGTTTGTTAAAACACTGGAAATGATGGGTTATCAACTCGATAGGGAATGGGGGGGGCAGGAGGAGAGGCAGGCCAGGCTGCACCATGGACTGTTCTTGCTTATCAGTTTAATGTTATTTATTAGTGTCACAAGTAGGCTTGCATTGACACTGCAATGAAGTTATTGTGAAAATCTCCGAGTTGCCACACTCCAGCACCTGTTCGGGTACACGCTGGTGGAGAATTTAGCACGCATTTAACCAGCACGTCTTTCAGACTGTAGGAGGAAACTGGAGCACCCGGAGGAAACCCACGCAGAGACAGGGAGAATGTGCAGACTCCGCGCAGTCAGTAACTCAAGCCAAGAATCGAAGCCGGGTCCCTGGCACTGTGAGGCAGCAGCGCTAACCGCCGTGCTGCCCTGATCCCCATGAAAATTATTTCTCTTTCTCACCTTGATCATTGCCCTGTTACGGTCTTCATCTCTGCTCCCTCACGTCAAAGGGACACAGACTTAAAAGGACTTAGTGGACAACTTAGTGGGCAAAGAACAACACAGCACGGGAAACAGGCCCTTCGGCCCAATGATCCTGGCTGAACACACCCGGCTGGACCACCTGGAACTCTGTTGATATGGTCATAAGTGAAGGGACAAAAATAACTCCCTTAACCTATCGCACCAAACCTGAAAGTAATAGAATTTTTGTGAGTTCAGTGAGGGTGCGCTTTGGGAATTTTGCAGGGGACCCACTTTCAAATGACAAAGAATTGGCCAGAGAGTTGTTTTCTGAGTTGAATCACAGAACAGGATGAGTTTATTCATACGACTCACTGAATTACAAGAAATCTCACCCACTCTTCATAAGTCACACACATCCCGTGGGCCCACACACACACACACACACACACACGTGTGCACACACACATTATACACACAAACACACACACACTAATACAGATGTTCGACTAAGAGGATAGGTTTAAAGATGTTTTACAGTTGGTGAAGAAGATAAACATTCAAAGAAGTTGACTGTGTTTTGGCAAGTCCCAGTGTGCAATTCCACACTGCAGCTGATTTGTTCTGTTGCCTTCCTGGGTGTTGCCGTATGGGACAGATTTCCATGTTTTATTCCCAAAAGATCTCAGTTTGCAGTCGATTCCTCTTCCCAAAGTGGTTATTTTGCAGATCGGGATGCAAAACATTCACTAGAGAGAGAGAGAGAGAGAGAGGGAGAGAGTGAGAAACAGCTTTCCAGCATCTTCTGGTGTAGCATTATAATCTCTCTGTATTCCGGCTTGGTAAATAGCTCTTAAAAGTACTGTACATTCCAGAGCAATGTGATTGTCTGCGGTAGTCATTGTTTTGTAGAACAGGTAATTACATTTTGATATCTCAACTCAGAGCCTTTTGAAGTTTCAGGATAGTGCCAAAGTCAACAGGAGATGGGGTCATTCCTGCTCCTGAGGGTGGAGGTGTGGGGTTTGGGTGGAATGCAAGTTGTATATTGTAGCTGGGCTGGAAGTTCTCCATTGTCTTAATAGGATTGTCAAAGGAGAATTAGAAACTGTATTTTTTAAAGCATATTCTTATAACACTATTGCTGTTTTTGTGTTCCAAAGCTGCTCATTATACCAGAATTGTTCTCCAGTGCAAAGATAGTCCCTGACTTCTTTTTGCTTCTCTAAACTGTCTTCCAATCCTCACTGTGTCCTAATCATGTTTTGGGGTGGGCTTTAAGCTACAAGCACAGATTTAAATTAAGAACAGATTTATTCTTGGAGGATTTGCCTTTACAGAGAACAAACTGAAATTATAACAGCAGCTTGCGCAACACCCTAATGACATCGCCATCAAATGATGCTCAGAAAGCAATCTGCAACCGCTTAAATATATAATATCCCTCAACCCCTGCTCTCCAGCCTCCCTTCCATCAGTATGAGTGAGAAGCTCATGAAATTCTTTGTCGCTGAGACCATTCAGTCAGATGCCTCTCTTGTTTCTCTCCCTTCTCCGAGCCCATCAAATCAAATATCCTCTAAACCTGTCCCTGTACTCACCTGGACACGTCACCTTCTGTAGCCTCTCTGCTGTCTCCCCTCATGTGCTCTGTCAGTCCAACCTGTCCACATGACCCGCCTCAATCATATTTCCACTAAATGCAGACCATCCAACATTTTCCGGTGCCAGTGTTGGCTAATTCAGGTTCGGTCTCAGTGTCCCCTTCTCCTTTCAATCTTCTGTCATCATCCCTATCTGGCAAAGAAAATAATCTTTACTCTTCTATCATAGAATCCCTGCAATGCCATTCAGCCCATTGAGGCTGCACCGATCCCGCCTAGGCCCTATCCCCATAACTCTTGCTAATCTCTCCAACTACGGGTTGGCCAAGCGGAGACACGCTGGTTTCCATTCAGAATCTGACACTTTGCCATTCGTTTGGGGAAAATTCCACCCCCGATCCCTCCTCTCACAATCCCACATCCACCAGATTTGGATGAAGTTTTCGGTGGGGATGTCTTTTCTGTTTGGGGACATGCAAACAATGCTTGCTAGTTAAAATCCCCTGAGCCATTCCCCTTCCATGGAGGCCAGGGAGGCAGAGAGGTGGGATGGTGGGGGGGGGGGAGGTATGCAAGTTAACTCATTCTCCACTTAAGTCCCTTGACCAACAAGGGGCATGCATGCGGCATTGTCGTGCGAGAGCTGCTCTTGGAGGTTGCTTCAGGGGTTGCCTAGTGCTTCACATCGTCAGCGTATGCTTAAACTGGACCATCTGATGGGCAAGACGACAGCTCAGGGACTATCGCTGTTGCTGTGCTGACACATGGATTTGGGCCGGTGTCTGCGGGAGTTTGCGCGTTCTCCCCGTGGTTGCGTGGGTTTTCTCCGGCTGCTCCGGTTTCCTCCCACATCCCAAAAATGTGCTGTTAGGCTGATTGGGTAACAAATTGTCCCTATATTGGTCCCTATATGGGAATCTCAACAATAGGCATAGCCTAAAGTCAAGGATATGTCATTAAGACGTTAGGACGGCGGCGCGGGCTCGTTGGGCCGAAGGGCCTGTTTCCCGTGCTGTGTTGCTCTTTGTTCTTTGTTCTTTGTTGACTGCTGTCAAAAGTTAACACTAACTCATTCATCTTCAATTAGATTCCTTTAATCCTCTTAACAAAAGGAAAACCAGTCCAACAACTAAAACTTCTTTCTCATATTGCTCAACTCGGTGTGTGTGTGTGTGTGAGTGTGTTCTCAAGGGTAATAATATTTTTCCCATGACAAGACTAAATAATGCACATTATTCCAGATGTTTTCTGACTAGTGCATGACGCAGCAGCAGTGAAAACCCTCTTTTAATGTGTCCTTTATTCGATTAAAGCAACCTTCCTTTGGATTAGAAGACAAGAACTGGGAGCAGGAGGACGCCATTTGGCCCCTCGAGCCTGCTCCGCCATTCAATGACATCATGGCTGATCTTCCCGTGGACTCAGCTCCACACATAACACGAGGGGTCACGGGCTTAGGGTGAGGGGGGTAAGGTGTAATTTGGATGCGAGAGGGAGTTTTTTCACACAGAGGGAGGTGGGGGTATGGAACGCGCTGCCAAGTAAAGTGGTGGAGGCAGGTAGTCTGGAGTTATTTAAGAAATACTTAGATGGGCACATGAACAGAATGGGAATGGAGGGGTATAGAAAACTGATTTAAAATAGGGATCATGAGCCTTGGGAGTCCCTGGGAAGTGTGTAAATAGATGATGATATTGATGTACTTGTTTTTATCCTACAGGTGCTTTGGTCCACCTTGTTGTCTAATGAGGGGCATACACGCGATGGGTCGTGAGAGGGCTGCTCTTGGACTTTTTCGAGAGTATCCTACTGCTTCACTTCGTTAGTGTATGCTTGACCTGGACCATCTGATGGGCAACACGACAGCTCAGTGACTATCGCTGTGCTGTGCAGATACATGGATTTGGGCCTGTGTCTGTGGGAGTTTGCGCATTCTCCCCGTGCTTGCGTGGGTTTTCTCCGGGTGCTCCGGTTTCCTCCCACATCCCAAAGATGTGCTCTTAGGCTAATTGGCTAAACAAATTCTCCCTAAATTGTCTCAAATTTGGTTTTTAATCCATAGATCTATAAACATAGACAGGGATCGCGAGTAGAGGTGGGAACATCGGGGTGGAGGCGTGGGCTCATTGGGCCGAAGGGCCTGTTTCCCGTGCTGTTTTGTTCTTTGTTCTTTGCTCACCATAAATCTTAATTCGTTTACTGTTCAAAAATTTACCTATTCTTGGCTTAAAAACATTGAAAGAATTAGCCTCAACTGCTTCATTCCCTCAATTGAAAAGATATGTTGATGAGGTGCATTGCTAAATTCTCCCTCAGGTGCTGGAGTGTGGCGACTGGGGGATTTTCACAGTAACTTCATTGAACTGTTAATGTGAGCCTGCTTGTGACATATATAAACTTTAAGGAGTTCAGACGGCGCAGGAAAGGTTATGAACTGCGAGTAGCTCTTTGTAAATCTAGAATTATTTTCTGTTGTCACACTAGTTTACACAAGCCCATGTGTTTATGGAAACTTAGCAACACCGCCACCAGAGTGGAGCAGAACATGACTGATTCACCGGCACAGAGAGCAAGCAGCGTGTAATCGCTGTGCAAGATCTGGACAGAGGCACGCCACAACACAGAATGGCTGCAGTTAGTGACGGTAATTACAAGCCCAGAGATTTCACCCTCCCCTTCATTTCAACAGGAATCTTTATCAGATACCGGCTTTGATTTAGCTCTCTCACTGTGTAGAGAGAGAGAGAGAAAAAATAACAGGTTTAGCAACTGTTTTGGGGTTTGTTTACATGTCGGAGACTGTGACCCTTTGTGCTGGATGTGTTTTGGGATGAGAACAGCCTTGTTCCCGAATACATAAGAAATTGGAGCAGGAGTCGGCCATCCAGCCCCTCGAGCCTGCCCCGCCGTTCAATAAGATCGCGGCTGATCTGATAGTCCCACTTTCCCGCTTTCTCCCCTTAATTCCCTTATCGATCAGAAAATCTATCGACCCGTGACTTAAATATATTCGGCGAGGCAGCCTCCACCACTTCAACGGGCAGAGAATTTCAGAGATTCACCACCCTCTGAGTGAAGAAGTTCCCTCTGAGTGAATACGAAACGTGGGGAGAACCAGTACGTCTCAGTTAGCGATATGAATGAAATAATAACAGGGCTGCGAGAGAAATGCCAACCTCTGATGTTCAACGCTGCTGCCATTTCTGTCGGGCGGCGGGGGGGGGGGGGGGGAGGGTTAGTTACTGTGGAAATAAAACTTGAATTATTACAGACATTCGAACAGAATTACTGCATGTTGGGCTTAACACAACAGTGATCTCATCAGCCGCAAATAACTTGCAACCACACAGTATGCAGGAACTTTATGCGCAATCCATCAACTTTAACTCGTTTTTATCCACCCCCCACCCCCCCCCCCCCCCCCCCCCCCCACCCCACCTCCGCTATAATTCACTGAAGGTTTCAGGCACAGAAAGGTAGCTCGCAGCTCCACAAGGAGAAAAATTAGTGCGCTTTTCAGGATTGTGGAATCTGTATGTTTGCATCGTCACCAACTGGCAACTCCTATCTGGGAATCCAGCCACATCCCCTTACTGTATTACAGCCACGGGTGAACATTTACTCAACATCACCGAGAACTGGATACCGACTCCTCCCTCCAAACGAATCATCCTGTCAACACTCAGAAACAAATATTTAATGCATCTCCTGCTCCTTATTGTCCCACACCATCCTCGTAATGAGCTGCCAGCAACTGGTCTCCTGGGTTAAGGAAACATGAAGTCAGCTGTAATATTGGTATTTATATTCGTAGAAGGTCACACATATCACAACACCATTCCCTCTCTCTCTCTCTCTCTATTGAATAGACTGGGTCTGTACTGGTTGGAGTTTACAAGGCTGAGGGGGGAATCTTATAGAGACGTATAAGATAATGAAGGGGCTGGATAGGCAAGAGGTCGAGAGATTCTTCCCGCTTAGAAAGGAAACCAGAACTAGAGGCCACAGCCTCAAAATAGGGGGAGGGCAATTTAGAACAGAGTTGAGGAGGAACTTTGTCACTCAGAGGGTGGTGAATCTCTGGAAATCTCTGCCCATTGAAGTGGTAGAAGCTACCTTGTTGAATATGTTTAAGTCACGGGTGGATAGATTTCTGATAGACAAGGGAATTAAGGGTTATGGTGGGTAAATGAAACTGATCCACTTCAGATCAGCCATGATCTTATTGAATGGCGGGGCAGGCTCGAAGGGCTGGATGACCGACTCCTGCTCCTATTGCTTCTGTTCTCCCATGTTGTGCCACTACTCACTGCCTTTCAGGAGAGAACCTCTTCCTGCACGCCCCTCAAGGCCAGCTTAGTGTGCCTTTCGCCCCTGCTAAACATTACAGACAAGCCACCTATGTTTCCCCGTGGAGGGCTGGCCTTCTCTGATCTTACCCTACGCCAGGATTCCCCGCTCCCGCTGCTGCGGATGAAGGTTTGGCTGAGTGCCAAATTCTCTGCTCTGGCTGGCGGTGGCGGTGGCAGGGCGGAGAGGTGGGGGGGGAGGGTGGTGGGCAGGGTGAATGAACCCAATGTGTCCAGTCAAAGAGCTGTGTGCACTTAGTGGTGGCTGAATGCTGTAACCACTGGAGTGGGTGGGCTGCTCAGAATTGGCATGGTGGGTCAGAGTTAGCATGGTGGGTCAGAGTTGGCATGGTGGTCAGTATTGGCATGATGGTCAGTGTCAGCATGGTGGTCAGTGTTAGCATGGTGGGTCAGAGTTAGCATGGTGGGTCAGAGCTGGCATGATGGTCAGTATTGGCATGATGGTCAGTGTCAGCATGGTGGTCAGTGTTAGCATGGTGGGTCAGAGTTAGCATGGTGGGTCAGAGCTGGCATGATGGTCAGTATTGGCATAGTGGTCAGTATTGGGCATGGTGGGTCAGTATTGACATGGTGGTCAGAGTTGGGCATGGTGGTCAGTATTAGCATGGTGGTCAGTGTTAGCATGGTGGTCAGAGATAGCATGGTGGGTCAGTATTGGCATGGAGGTCAGAGTTGGCATGGTGGGTCAGAGCTGGCATGGTGGTCAGTATTGGCATGGTGGTCAGTACTGGTGTGGTGGTCAGAGTTGGCATGGTGAGTCAGAGTTGGCATGGTGGTCAGTATTAGCATGGTGATCAGGATTGGCATGGTGGTTGGAGGTGGCATAATGGTTAAGGTCTCTGACTCTAAAGGCTGCTAAAGGTCTTTGATAATTTGGGATGTATCAATTCTTCACAGCAATTTATCTGGATTTTTGCATGGAGAAGTCTGGTTTGAGGGATTATCTTTTAATCTGATGATGTGCGCATGACTAGCAGGGCCAAAATTTAGTACCCATCCTCAATTGGCCTTGGGAAGATGATAGCGAGCCTTCTTCACGGGTACAAGTGAATGGCTCACTCAGAGACTCAACCACATTGCTGTGGCTCTGGAATCATACATGAAGCCAGACCAGGTAAGCACAGCAGATTTCCTTCCTCAAAGGACATTAGCTTATTTATTAGTGTCACAAGTAGGTTTCTATTAACACCGCAATGATGTTACTGTGAAAATCCTCAAGTCATCACACTCCGGAGTCTGTTTGGGCATTCTGAGGGAGAATTTAGCGTGGCCAATCCGCCGAACCAGCGTGTCTTTCGGACTGTGAGAGGAAACCGGAGCATCTGGAGGAAACCCACACAGACATGGGGACAATGTGCAAACTCCACACAGACAGTGACTCCACACAGACAGGGAATCGAACCCGGGTCCCTGGCACTGTGAGGCAGCCGTGCTAACCACTGTGCCACCGTGCCGGTGAACTAGATGGGTTTTTACGACAATTGATGGTTTTATTGTCGCTATTACTAATAATAGATTTTTATTCCAGGTATAGTTAATGAATTAAGTGAATTTATATTCTCCCATCCCGTGGTGGGATTTGAACTCATGGTGAGGAGTTTTAATCTCCAGGAGCAATAGGAAGATGGGTGTGGCTTTAAATACACACAGTGTGGGGGGGGGAGTTTTCCCAACACGGGAATCGCAGCAGGCGGGGAGAAGGACCATGTAAAGGCCGGATTTTCCGGATTTGGGATGAGCGCAGAGGAACATCCCTCCCAGAGCTTCAGGAATGAGACTGCAGCTCTGGAAGATCTCCCTCTCGAGAAACTGTTGCCCATTGAAATATGTAACTGGGTCAGTAAGTGGGAGGTGAACAGAGGTTTAATTGTGGGGTCACCGATTTCCTGGGCTTATTGCAACTCACGAACAAAACCAAGACAATTAGCAACCGAGAGATCATGAGTAAAAATTCCCCCATGCGCTGAAAGCTCAGATCTGCGTTCTTGTCTGACCGTGTGAAAATAACTTTCTCACCACACTTGTTCAACAAGTTTTCCTTCATTATTTTCCATGCTGCTTTCACTGAGCTTTGAGGTTTGTGCGACTTTCCCTTTGAAGCATTGAACTGTCAGATCAGCCAATGATGCTGTTTAGTTTGAGCCACAGATGAGGACAAAGATTTCTGGAGGCATTAATATAGAACCAGTGGGAGGAGGAGCAGGAGGAGGGAGAACAGGAGGAGTGACAGGATTTGATTTATTATTGTTACACGTATTAACACACAGTGAAAAGTATTGTTTCTTGTGTGCTATATAGACAAAGTATACCATTCATAGAGAAGGAAAGGAGAGAGTGCAGAATGTATGTTACAGTCATAATGAGGATGTAGAGAAAGATTAACTTAGTGCGAAGTAGGTCCATTCAAAAGCCTGATGGCAGCAGGGAAGAAGCTGTTCTTGAGTTGGTCGGTATGTGACCTCAGACTTTTGTATCTTTTTCCCTGATAGAAGAAGGTGGAAGAGAGAATGTGTGGGGCACATGAAGTCCTTAATTATGCTGGCTGCTTTTACAAAGCAGAGGGAAGTGTAGACAGAGTCAATGGATGGGAGGTTGGACTGTGTGATGGATTGGGTTACATTCACGGCCTTTTGTAGTTTCTTGCAGTCTTGGGCAGAGCAGGAGCCCAGACCAAACTGTGATACAACCAGAAAGAATGCTTTCTATGGTGCACGTGTCAAAGTTGATGAAAGTCGTGGTGGACATGTCAAATTTCCATCGTTTTTCTGACAAAGTAGAGGCGTTGGTGGATTTTCTTAACTATAGCATCGGCATGGAGGCCTGAGAACCAGCGGGAGGACTAGCAGGAGGAACCAGAGAGTGGAATTATATTCCTTACAGATCTGCCTCTCTAGAGGGGTGAGGGGCACCTCCCAGCACAGTGTGTGCAGGCACCCTGGATACCAGTATCTGAGGGAATGGCAAACATTGGCAGCTTTCCATCGGATGATCTGGTATTCTCGGGAACAGTTGGCACCATCTTCAGCTGTTGTTTCTCCATAGGCTGCTTTGGTGACATTTTGCCAGCCACAAATACCTTATAAAGTGCCAAGTCTGCACCAATTCTCCACCAATGCTGCCAGTCAGAATGAGCGGAACTTCAAATCCCACTTTTCTGCGTTCAGTTCTGGTCACCTCACTATAAGAAGGATGTGGAAGCATTGGAGAGAGTGCAGAGGAGATTTACCAGGATGCTGCCTGGTTTGGAAGGTAGGTCTTAGGAGGAAAGGTTGAGGGAGCTGGGGCTTTTCTCTTTCGAGCGGAGGAGGATGAGAGGCGACTTAATAGAGGTTTATAAGATGATGAGAGGGATAGATAGAGTGGACATGCAGAGACTATTTCCTCGGGTGGATGTAGCTGTTACTAGGGACATAACTATAAGGTTCATGGTGGGAGATGTAGGAAGGATGTCTGAAGTAGATTCAGTGAGTGGTTGGGATGTGGAATACACTGCCTGCTGTGATAGTGGAGTTGGACACGTTAGGAACTTTCAAGCGGTTATTGGATAGGCACACGGAGCACACCAGAATGATAGGGAGTGGGATAGCTGATCTCAGGATTGGACATAGCTTGGCACAACATCGAGGGCCGAAGGGCCTGTGCTGCGCTGTAATGTTCTATGTTCTTCTCCCCCTGATAAATGCACCCTGAAGCCACCCTCACCCCCTCTCCCCAGCCTTTGTGCACCCTCCTCTCTCACTCCCTTCTCCTTGAACTCGGTGTCCCCGCATCACTGATGCCAGGCCAGAGGAAAGCTTGGGTCACTTTGTTTTTTCCTGAATCACTGAACTTTTAACCCCTTTTAACTCATCTCTTTAACCTCATTAAAATCAGATTACGCACAAACAAACTGAGAAGATCTGAAGCCTGTTGCTCACAAGCCTATCCAGACTCCCAGGCACCAAGGTTCATTCTGTATATTAAAAATCAAACTGAAAGCATTTACACCTTGCTCAACAATAAAAGCAAGTTAACATTATACACTATTCATCACACCTCTCTTTGATCAAAGCAGATTTGAATCAAATTCTCTCTCACGTCCTGATTGACAACAAAAAGGATAAATACTCCGACATTCATAGAATCCCTACAGTGCAGAAGGAGACCATTTAGCCCATTAGGTCTCTGAAAGAGCATTTTCCCCAGGCCCACCCCTACTGCCCTATCCCCACATCACTGTGCGGTTATCAATGCTAACCCACTGAACCTACACTTCTTTGGACTCTAAGGGGCAATTTAGCCTCTATCCACTATCTGCCTAACCTGCACACCTTTGGAGTGTGGGAGAAAACCGGAGGACCAAGAGGAAACCCATGTAGACACAGGGAGACTGTGCACTCAGACAGTCACCCGAGGACGGAATCGAACTCGGCTCCCTGAGGCAGCAGCACCAACCACATTGCAAAGACAGAAGTAAAATAGTTGTTTCAACGCTCTCACTCAACAAAAATAGAAAATGCTGGAAAATCCCAGTCGGTCTGGCAGCGTCTGTGCGGAGAGAAGAGGCCTGATGTGGGGATGCGGGCGTTGGACTGGGGTAAAGACAGTAAGAAGTCTGACAACACCAGCTATAAGTCCAACCAATTTATTTGATAGTAAACTCACAAACTTTCGAGGTTCCCCTCCTCGACAGTGAGAGGGAAAGATAGAAAGTGGGATTTTAAACAAACGGAATCCTGGAATAAATTAAAATAAATAAATAAGATAAAATGAAATGAAAGAGAATAAATAAGAATGAGGTGAAGGTAGAGGAGGGAGTTCATGCTTTGAAATTGTTGAACTCAGTGTTGAGACTGGAAAGCTGTAAAGTACTGGAAGATAAGGTGCTATTCCTTCAGTTTGCAGTGCGCTTCACTGGAACATTGCAAAAGGCCAAGGACAGGAAATCCGGGTGGTGTGTTGAAGTGACAGGAAGGTCTGTGTCCTGCTTGCGGATGGACTGAATGTGTTCTGCAAAGCGGGCACCCAGTCTGTGTTTGGTCTCTCCAATGTAGAGGAGCTCGCATTGGGAGCACAGTGAATGCAATAGACAGATTGAAGGTGAAGCATTTGAAAGAGGTGTTTAGGCCCTGGAACGGTGAGCAGGTAAAGATTGCATGGGAGTGTGTCATGGGAAAAGGGGGTGAGATGTTGGGTGTGATGGAGGAGTGGACCTGGTTATCCCACTGTCCCCCATCAAACTACACTGTCCCCCATCAAACACTCCCAGGACAGGCACAGCACAGGGTTAGATACAGAGTAAAGCTCCTTCTACACTGTCCCCCCATCAAACACTCCCAGATCAGGTACAGCACAGGGTTAGATACAGAGTAAAGCTCTCTCGACACTGTCCCCCATCAAACACTCCCAGGACAGGTACAGCACGGGGTTAGATACAGAGTAAAGCTCCTTCTACACTGTCCCCCCATCAAACACTCCCAGATCAGGTACAGCACAGGGTTAGATACAGAGTAAAGCTCTCTCGACACTGTCCCCCATCAAACACTCCCAGGACAGGTACAGCACGGGGTTAGATACAGAGTAAAGCTCCTTCTACACTGTCCCCCCATCAAACACTCCCAGATCAGGTACAGCACAGGGTTAGATACAGAGTAAAGCTCTCTCGACACTGTCCCCCATCAAACACTCCCAGGACAGGTACAGCACAGGGTTAGATACAGAGTAAAACTCCCTCTACACTGTCCCCCCATCAAACACTCCCAGGACAGGTACAGCACGCGGTTAGATACAGAGTAAAACTCCCTCTACACTGTCCCCCATCCCAGGACAGGTACAGCACAGGTTAGATACGGAGTAAAACTCCCTCTACACTGTCCCCATCAAGGACAGGTACAGCATGGGGTTAGATACAGAGTAAAGCTCCCTCTGCACTGTCCCCCATCAAACACTCCCAGGACAGGTACAGCATGGGGTTAGATACAGAGTAAAGATCCCTCTACACTGTCCCCCATCAAACACTCCCAGGACAGGTACAGCACAGGGTTAGATATAGAGTAAAGCTCCCTCTACACTGTCCCCTCATCCCAGGACAGGTACAGCACGGGGTTAGATACAGAGTAAAGCTCCCTCTACACTGTCCCCCATCAAACACTCCCAGGACAGGTACAGCACGGGGTTAGATACAGAGTAAAGCTCCCTCTACACTGTCCCCCATCAAACACTCCCAGGACAGGTACAGCACGGGGTTAGATACAGAGTAAAGCTCCCTCTACACTGTCCCCCATCAAACACTCCCAGGACAGGTACAGCACGGGGTTAGATACAGAGTAAAGCTCCCTCTACACTGTCCCCATCAAACACTCCCAGGACAGGTACAGCACGGGGTTAGATACAGAGTAAACTCCCTCTACACTGTCCCCATCAAACACTCCCAGGACAGGTACAGCATGGGTTAGATGTAGAGTAAAGCTCCCTCTACACTGTCCCCATCAAACACTCCCAGGACAGGTACAGCATGGGGTTAGATACAGAGTAAATCTCCCTCTACACTGTCCCCATCAAACACTCCCAGGACAGGTACAGCACGGGGTTAGATACAGAGTAAAGCTTCCTCTACACTGTCCCCATCAAACACTCCCAGGACAGGTACAGCACGGGGTTAGGTACAGAGATCAGCCCCGGTGGAATGCTGACAGAGGAAGGTGAGGGGAAGGTGTGACATCAGGCTGGAGTTGGTGGAAATGGTGGAGGAAGATCTAAGATCAAAGAACAACACAGCACAGGAAATAGGCCCTTCGGCCCAACGAGCCCGCTCTGCCATTTTAACAACCCGAGTGCCCACTTCTACCTGTGACCTTTGTCTATTGGTCTCCACGGGAACGGAACCATAACCAGAGTGAGGGAAGACTAATTTAGGGACAATTTTTTAGCACCAATCAGCCTAAGAGCACGTTTTTGGGGTGTGGGAGGAAACTGGAGCACTCTTTGAATGCAGAGGGTGGTGGGGTGAAAGGTGAGGACCATGGGGACCTTATCCTGGTTCTGAGAGCAGTAGCCTGGGACATGGGTCGGACACGGTTGAAAGCCACATGGATGGGAAGCCATGATTGAGGAAAAAGGGAGCCATCTCACCATTTTGGGAATGGCATCATCGGAACAGATGCGAAAGAGATGAAGGAACACAAAGAATGGGATGGAGTCCTTACAGGACATGGACGTGAAGAGCTTTAGTTGAGCTGTGGGAGTTGGGGGGTTTGTAATGGATAGTGGTAGGCAGTGGCCCCCTTCCTCAGCTACATACCCGCAGTATATGACCAAATACTGAGGAATTTCCTGGGTAGCTCAATGAAATCGGGGAACGGTATTCACCAGTGTGGCCTCTTGGAGGGAGCACACCCCAGTCAGAAAAAATTGGCAAGCAGGGTTTTCCCAATGAAGGAAGAATAAAGCTTGTAATGATTATAATCAGAGCAGTGATGGCGCTGGCATTGTCAGAACAAGAAGGGAGAGTTGAGGATTTGCCCTACTGTCCATTATGTGAAAGGCTGCAGCCTTGTCGAGAGGCGTGAGGAGGCCTTATTGCTGGGATCACATGACTTCGATAAGGAGCTGAATTGAAGGGAATTCAAACATGGAGATTCGGGAAAAATGGGATTGACCTTGCAAAGGACAGCAAGGTTAAGGATGGGATGTTTGGGTCAAGAATTGTTTTCTGAGGAGAGAGGAGCCTTCGTAAGGCCCTTGGTGGGATAGTGGTCATGCGATTGGATCAGTAATCCAGAGGCCCCAGTTCATGCTCTGGAACATGGGTTCAAATCCCATCATGGCAGCTGGTGGAATAAATAAATAAATCTGGAATCCAAAGCTTGCCTCAGTAATGGTGGCCAGTAAAATATCGATTGTTGCAAAAACCCATCTGCTTCACCAGTGCCCTTTGGAGAAGGAAATTAGTCTGGCACGGCAATGGGCAGCATGGTGGCACAGCGGTTAGCACTGCTGCTTCACCACACCAGGGATCCTGATTCAATTCCGGCATTGGGTGACTGTGCGGAGTCTGCACATTCTCCCAGTATCTGCATGGGTTTGCTCCGGTTTCCTCCCTTTTAGGTTGATTAGCCATTGCTAGGTTGCCCCTTAGTGCCAGGTGGATTAGCGTGGTAAATACCTAAGGTTATGGGGATCGGGCCTGAGTGGGATTGTTGTCGATGGACCAGCACTGCAGGGATTCTACGATTGTATGAATGTGGTTGGCTCTTAACTGCCCTCTGATAGTTGGCCTCGCCAATGAAATCCACATCCCATGAAAGAATAAAAGATTTGAAGGAGAGAAACTGAGGAAAGAAAACACTTCACTGTATCGGCTAACATGCCAACCAGGAGGGAAATCTGATGGAAAAGGCATTGGTTTCTCTTCTGAAAAATTGCACCAAAATCTTTGTGATGCGGGTGGTAGCAGAACACATCAGCTCAGCTTCCAAATGTTGTCCCTGCCCATATTCCAAACCTCAGTCATTGGATATAGACCCTCTTCCCAGTGTTTGTGATGATTTGGAAAAATAAGATAGCATCAAGCAATCCGCAAGTCAACCAGTAAACAAATTATCGCTGGAATCTATCAAAACAACTTTGATGCAAATTTTGGTTGGGGTAAAGATAATGAGTGTTGCAGATAATTTATGGAAATTGGGAACTGAAAATCTAAAGGTGAGATAACTGAGTGCGGACAATTGATTCCATTATCGTGCTTTCATGATCCCAAACCTTTGAAGCATTGATTCGTCCCCTTCTGCTTTTGTTGTCGTCAGCGATGGAGGATGATCAAAGTGCTTTTCCCTCAATGTTTGACTAAGTAAGTGCCTTTCCTGCCTTTGCTAGTCTGTGGCCTAGCAACTGCCATGCTACGTTCATCAGCATGTTCCACTTCCATCATTGCCTCTTTGTTGCTGAATATAAACGGCAATTTCAGAACATGATATACAATTTCCGTGTATTCCGCCTACTAAGCAAGCTGGACTGTGCAATCTAATAGCGCAGTGGTACCTATCTGATAACACGGTGATTACGTTACAGAAAATCTTCCTGATTGTTTTAATGCCATCACTAACCATGTCAGTGAACCTGGAATCCAGAGTAAACCTGATTTATTTTAGCTGTTGAATAACACACTTGCTCTCGTGCAATCCTAGACCGTTGAGTAATATAATTCTTTTGAAAAAAACTGTCTCTAAAGACCTGGACTCGCATTGCTTAGAGGAAGAGAGTCTCTCTTCTGATGCAACGCTTTCCAAATCTTGAGGGATTATTTGGGAATCTCTTTAAAATTAACTAATTCCCCTGTCCTCTCTGAAAACTCCTGGACTTTCCTGAAATTTATTTCTCTCAACGCATCAACAATTTCAGCACCAAGTGTGATCATGTGTTACAGGGGTAAATGTCTTTCAAATGTCTGTGATTAAAAAGGACACAATAGTTCATCAAATTAGCTTTCTGTTCAATGGAGACTTTCTCTTCACTGTGGGGATTGCCCAGAAAGTTTTTAATTTTCAGATGTGCAGCTGTACACAATGACTGTTCATAAAGACAAAGGAATCGTAGAATCGCTACAGTGCAGAAGGAGGCCATTCGGCCTATTGAGGCTGTACTGATCACAATCCCACACAGGCCCCAACCTCGTAACCCCACACATTTACCCTGCTAACCGCCCTGACATCAGGGTGGATTTAGGTTAATGGACCTAACCCGCATATCTTTGGAGTGTGGGAGGAAACGGGAGCAACTTGGAGGAAACCCATGAAGATATGGGGAGAATGTGCAAGCTTCCTCAACCCAGGTCACCTTTATCATGCCCAGAGCATGAAGATCTCTGGAATTTGGAGCAGTTTTGATGTTTGAGGGATATACGGATTGTGGTAAAAGTAATTCAATAGCGGGGAATGCTCGGAGCCATCACCAGGTTTGGTAGCATTTTCTTTATCCATTCAGGATATTACTGGCAAGATCAGAATTTCCTGTCCATTCCTAATTGCCCTTGAGAAAGTGGTGGGGAGCTGCCTTCTCGAACCGCTGCAATGCCTGAGGTGTAGGTACACCCACAGTGCTGTTAGGGAAAGAGCCCCAGGATTTGGACCCAGCGACACTAAAGGACTGGTGCTATATTTCCAAGTCAGGACGGTGAGTGACTCGGAGGGGAACTTCCAGGTGGGGGGGGGTGGGTTCCCAGGAATCTGCTGCTTTTGTCCTTCTCAATGGTAGTGGTCATGGACTTAGAAGTGCTGCCTAAGGAGCCTTGGTGAGTTGCTGCAGCGCATCTTGTAGGTGGTGCACTATTCAAGTGTACACCAGTGATGGAGGCGTGAATGTTTGTGGAAGGGATTACAATCAAGCGGGGCTGTCTTGTCCCGAATAGCGTTAAGTCCCTTGAATATTGTTGGAGCTCCCCTCGTTCAGGTCGGGCGGGGAGAACATTCCATCGCACTCAAAAACAGAAAAGGCTGGAAAATCTTCCAATTTTCCAGCACTTTAAGTCTCTGTTTCTGTTTTTTTTTGGGGTGGGACGGTGGCTAGCCAGGGACTCGCGTTCAATTCCCTGATTGACTCACTGCCTGCGCGGAGTCTATCTGGATTTCCTCCACAATCCAAAAGTCATGCTGGTTCGGTGCATTGACCAGAACAGGTGCTGAAGTGCGTGGCAACTAGGGGATTTTCACACTAACTTCATTGCAGTGTTAACGTTAGCCTTTCTTGTGACTAATAAATAAACTTGTTTGTTTCTGTTTTTGCTTTTATGTTGGCTTTCATCTTAGTATCTCATCACACTCCTGAGTTGTGCCTTGTCGATGGTGGACGGGGCTTTGGGGGAAGACAGAAGGTGAGTTACTCTCTGCGGAATTCCGAGCCTCTAACCCTCTCTTGTAGCCACAGTATTTATATGGCTGGTTCAAATCAGTTTCTGGCCAATGGTAACCTGCGGGATGTTGGTAATGGGGGGGATCAGTAATGGTAAGGCCATTGAACGTCAAGGGGTGATGATGGTTAGATTCTCTCTTGTTGGAGACAGACATTGCCTGGCACTTGTGTGGTGTGAATGTTACTTGGCACGCGTCAGCCAAGCCTGAATATTGTCTAAATCTTGCTGCATTTGGACGTGAGTTGGTTCAGCATCTGAGGAGCAGTGTGTGATCCTGAACATTGTGCAATCGTCGGCAAACATCTCCACTTCTGAACTTACAATGCATCTAATATTGTCCACCACACTTTACAGCTGGGTGTGGCAAGACTGCAGAACTTGGAGATGATCCATTGGTTGTGGGATCACTTCGCTCTGTTTATGACTTGTTGCTTTGCAAGTCAATCTTTTTGGCTGTAACTAATTCAACTAAATCAAGAAGGGGCAGCTATCAAAAGGAGGGGAAACGGCCCGAAACAAAAGATAGAGTCAGAAAGAAACTTAAAACATCAAATCAAAACGTGATTATTGGGGGTCAATAAATACATCCCAGCCTCTACGAGGTGCAGCAGGCACAGAAAGCTTCAGTAGTGCTGTTGGACACTGTGTGCTCCTCTGCAGGGTGCTTGGGCATGAATGTAACCCAGGGTAGAGGGTCAGACAACCATCTTTGAGTTTCGCCAGGCCCAGGGGCAGGTTCGTGAGGGGTTCCTCCACCTTACTTGCCCCCACTCCGCACTGGGTGTCTGTAGATCAAAATGTGTGTGTGACTGAAGTGCAAACAAAATATCAGTAAAAGGTCTGTGAGAAAACTAAAAAGTTTGTGCAGCCAAAAACATTGAATATAGACGTGGTCCACGGACTCTGCAAGATTACAGAAAGGGCAGAACTCTTGGGTCATGTTGGAGCTTCACCAGGTTAATTGTCAACGTGTCAGCAATTGTGTCCTTTGGTAATGACATTGTTAAGCTAATTGAGTTGTTAAAGACAGCTGATAATCATTGGCTCAATCTCCAAAAGAGTATGAATGGACATAGCTGGGAGTGTTGGGTGTGAGGAATTATGAGTAGTTGCTTTTGCAGAATATATTTGTTGTGGTTAAAAGAAAATGGCTATTGTTCTTTCACCATTTGCTAGCATTGGAATTAATGTTGAGAGATCATTTTTGGATATGCCTGGTGCTGTCCCTGGCATGTCTTCCTGAACTCTTTGTTGATCTACTGTTGAAAGCCTGGTTTGATGGTAATGGTAGAGTTGGGGATATGCTGGGTTACAGATTGTGCTGGAGTACAATTCTGCTGCTGAAGGTCTATGGTGCCCAGTCTTGAGTTTGTCTGATTTTAGTATACTGAGTGCTGTAGAACACAATGTATGATATCCTCAATATGAAAATGGGGCTCTGCCTTCACAAGGACAGTGAGGTGGTTACTCCTGCTGATAATGTCATGGACAAATGCATCTGCAGTAGGCAAGTGTTTTTTTTTTTTTTTTTGGCTATAACTAACTAGTGTTTGTGCAGATGAGAGTATGTTTTCTTCTATAGAATTGTAGTAAAACTACAGCACAAACAGGCCCTTTGGCCCACAAGTAGCCCTGAACTTGTCTCTACCTACTAGGCTTACCTATAAACTCTGACCCCTATTAAGTTCCATTTTCTCAGCCAGAAGTATCTTCAGACCCTATTAAATTTGCCTCAACCACCACTGATTCTACTTGCCCACCACTCTATGAAAAACTTACCCCTGACATCTGAGGCTTGAAGGCTCACTTAGTGTACTGGATAGCTATAGATTAGCCAGGAGGGAGCTAAGGAGTGAGTTGAGAAGAGCTAAAAGAGGACACGAGAAGACTTTGGCTGATAGGATCAAGGAGAATCCTAAAGCTTTCTTTAGATATGTTAAGAATAGAAGATTGGTAAGGGTCAGTCAGAGACAGCAGTGGGAAGTTATGCGTGGAGCCTGAAGAGATTGGAGAGGCACTGAACAAATATTTCTCTTTGGTATTCATGCAGGGAGGTGTAAATGTAGTTGGGGAGAACACTAGGATACAGGGTTGTAAACTGGAAAGTACTGAAGTAGATAAGGAGGATGTGCTAGATATTCTTGAGGGTTTGAAGTTAGATAAGTCCCCTGGGCCAGACAGGATTTACCCTAGGATTCTCTGGGAGGTGAGAGAGGCAATTGCAGAGCCTCTGGCTCTGATCTTCAGGTCGTCGTTGGTTACAGGTATAGTGCCGGAAGACTGGAGGATAGCAAATGTGGTCCCATTGTTCAAGAAGGGGAAGAGACTTTCTGGGGAATTATAGACTGGTGAGTCTTTCTTCTGTTGTGGGCAAAGTATTGGAAAGAATTATTAGGGATAGGATTTATAGTTATTCAGAGAAATGAATTGATTGGGGATAGTCAGTATGGTTTTGTGAAGGGTAGGTTGTACCTTACTAACCTTATTGAGTTTCTTGAGAAGTGACTATGGGGGTAAGGCAGTTGATGTGGTATAAATGGATTTTAGTAATGTGTTCGATAAGGTGGCCCATGGAAGGCTTCTGCAGAAGATGCAGATGTATGGGATTGAGGGTGATTTAGCTAATTGGATCAGGAATTGGCTAGCTAATAGAAGACAGGTTGGTGGTTGATGGAAATTATTCATCGTGGCGTTCGGTTACAAGTGGTGTACCTCAGGGATCTGTTTTGGGGCCCCTGCTGTTTGTAATTTTTATAAATGATCTGGAAGGGGGTATTGAAGTATGAATTAGTAAATTTGCGGATGACACTAAAGTCAGTGGAGCGGTAGATAGTGAAGAGGGGTGTTCTAGTTTGCAGAGAGACTTGGACAAGTTGCAGAGCTGGGCCGAGAGGTGGCAAATAGAGTTTAATGCAGAAAATTGAGGTAATTCACTTTGGCAGGAATAACAAATATATAGAGTATAGGGCTAATGGTAGGACTCTTAATAGTGTTGATGAACAGAGGGATAACAAATTGTCCCTATATTGGTCTCTATATGTCATTAAGACGTTAGGACGGTGGCGCGGGCTCGTTGGGCCGCAGGGCCTGTTTCCCGTGCTGTGTTGTTCTTTGTTCTTTGGATCTTGGTGTATGTGTGCATAGATCCCTGAAAGTAGGCAGTCAAGTCGATAAGGTTGTTAAGAAGGCATACGGAGTCTTGGCTTTTATTGGTAGGGGGATTGAATTTCGGAGCCGCAACGTCATGTTGCAACTGTACAAAACTTTAGTGCGGCCGCACTTGGAGTATTGTGTGCAGTTCTGGTCCCCACATTATAAGAAAGATGTGAGGCATTGGAGAGGGTACAGAGGAGGTTTACCAGGATGTTGCCTGGTATGGAGGGCAGGTCTTATGAAGAGAGGCTGAGGGATTTGAGGTTGTTTTCGTTAGAAAGAAGGCAGCTAAGAGGAGACCTTATTGAAACATATATGATTAGAGGTTTAGATAGGGTGGACAGTGATAGCCTTTTTCCTAGGATGGAGAAAGCTAGCACGAGGGACATAGCTTTAAATTAAGGGGTGGTAGTTATAGGACGGATGTCAGAGGTAGGTTCTTTACCCAGAGGGTAGTAAGGGTATGGAATGCCCTGCCTGCTGCAGTTGTAGATGCGCCAAGTTTGGTGGCGTTTAAGAGGTTAGTAGATAAGTTTATGGATGAAAAGGGAATGGTTTAGGTTAGAGGTCATTGATTTTTTTTTTCTTAATTGGTCGGCACAACATTGAAGGCCGAAGGGCCTGTTCTGCGCTGTAATGTTCTATACCTACTCCCCAGCAACTTTAAACCTGTGTCCTTTTGTGGCAGCCATTTCAACCCTGAGGAAAAACCTCAATCTGCCTGATCAATAGCCCTCAGAATATACATCTCTATCAGATTCCCCTCTCATCCTTTGTCTCTAATGAGAAAAGATCAAGCTCTCTCAACCTAGCCTCATAAGGCATACCTCCCAATCCAAGCAACATCCTTGTAAATCCCCTCTCAATAGCTTCCACATCTTTCCTGTAATGAGGTGACCAGATCTGAGCACAGTATTCTGACCAGGATCTTATCCAACTGCCCTGACTCTTAAAATCAATCCCTTGATTGAATGCCAGGACACCATACACCTTCTTAATGACATCCTCCACCTGTGAAGCCAATTTAAGAGTCCTATGAACCCAGACCCCAAGATCCCTCTGATCTTTCACACTGCCAAGAGTCTTACCCTTAATATTATATTCCTTCATCCCATTGGATCTGCCAAAATGAACCACTACACAGTTGTCTGGGTTGAAGTCCATGTGCCACTTCTCTGCCCAGTCTTGCATCCTATCTATGTCACACTTCAACTTCTGACATGGCTTTTGCTGGTTTCTTCACCAGGACCTGGCCACCTCTGCTGGATCTGTCCTGTCTTGGTGATGGTGCATCTAGAACATTGTAAGTAATGTCAAGGTGCTTATATCAGGTATTTGATTTATTGTTGTCATATGTTTTAGCATGGAGTGGAAAATGTTTCTTAGGCACTATACGGGCAAAGCATACTGTACATGGGGAAGGAAATGAGAGTGTAGAATGTAGTGATACAGGCGTAGTTCAGGTGTAGAGAAAGAACAACTTAATGAGGAGTAGGTCCATTCAAAAGTTTGGCAGCAGGGAAGAAGCTGTTCTGAGTCGGTCGGTCTGTAACTTGACCTTTGTATCTTTTCCCTAAAGAAAAGAGAATATCTGGGGTGTGTGGGGTCCTTGATGATGCTGGCTGTTTTTCTGAGGCAGTGGGAAATGTTGATGGGAGGCTGATTTTGTGTGATGGACTGCAAGCTTTTGTACATTGCTCTGTCAGAGACATGAACAGGTTGCATACCAAGCTCTGGGGGAAAAAAAAACAATGCTTTCTATGGTGCATCTGTAGAAGTTGGTGTTATAGCAGATACGCCAAATTTCCTGACACTTCTGAGGAACTAGAGGCTGTTGCTTGACTAATCTGTAAAACAGTTTCCCCAATTTTGGCACAAGCCCCTGGCTATTAGTGAGGAGGACTTTGCAGGATTTTCCATTGTTATTTTTGGTGCTTAGGTCAATTCCAGATGATCTATCTGGGCTTATTCTCTCTGTAGATTTTGTAACAGTTGAATACAACAGAATGATGAACTCGGCCATTTAAGAATCAACCCCATTGCTGGGCATCACACAGGCAACCAATTCAGGTAAGGATGGCAGATTTCCTTCTGTAAAGGGACAATTAGTGAACAAGATGGATTTTACGATAATTGACAATTTTTATGATCTTAAGACTATTAATTGAATGGAAATTCCACTGTCTGCTGTGGTGGGATTCGAAGCCATGTCCCCAGGGCAGGTCTCTGGATTATAACCACAATGACAATACCACCTCTAGCTCACTGCCAAGAGTGAAACATTTCAGATTGAGCATCTTTCTTCAGGACTGGAAGAAGTTTGAAATGAGAGCAATTCCTAGACAATTACAACCTTTCACATGCATTATTGAGCTTCATAACCCCATTTTTCCAGAGATGCTTCTTCCTTTTATTCCTCTTTCTGGAAAATGCTCTTTCTTCTCTCATTACCATGCACTCTCTTACCTTGTACTATCATCCTCTTATCTGTCCTGCATGCAACTGTCATTGATTTTCCCAATTGTTCCATTCTCCCCTTCTCCTTTTGCAGCCTTCCTATCTGTTATCTCTCTGCTTGCTCATTCTGACAGAGCAGTGGAACAGTGGTTAGCACTGCTGCCTCACAGCACCAGAGACCCAGGATTGATTCCTGACTTGGGTCACTATCTGTATGAGTGTGGATTTTGCATGTTGTCTGTGAGTTTCCTTGGGGCCCTCCAATTTCCTCCCACAATTCAACTGACATACTATTTGGCTAAATTCTCAGTCAGTGTACCCGAACAGGGGCTGTAGTGTGGCGACTAGGGGATTTTCACAATAACTTCATTTCAGTGTTAATGCAAGCTGACTTGTGACACTCTCAAACTTGAAGACCAGAATTTTACTATTGCACCTGTCACAGGAATTGGAGTGGGTCGAGAGCAGATCATAGATCTCAGTTGGGATTTTCTGATTGTGGGGCAAAAAAATACCATGTTTAGGGCAAGCAAGGCTGGAAAATCCTGCCCAAAGTGTCATTTGCCAGAATTTTACTGCCTCGCCTGCCTTGGATTTGTGAGATCCAGTTCCAGGTCTTTGGAGAGTTGTTCTGCAAGCGTCTGCCTCACCAATTCCAAGGTAAGCATGCCAATAAAATTCCAGCAGTTGACCTGCAATGTTAACATGGTTTTTTTCACCTGAGTATTTCCAGCAATTTTCTATTTTGACGAGATTTCTGATGTCTGCAGTCCTTTACTTGAGTTCACTGCACAGTGTTTTTGAGGCTGTGTTTATGTTGTGTGTTAAAGCAATGTGGATGAGTTGGAACCTGTCGTAAAGCTGCACTCTTCCTGGTTTAGGCTGAATTAATTGTGTCGCTGGAGGTAACAAGGAAAATACTGCCTCTCTCTCTCTTTAATGAGCAAACATTATCACATGGGATCCAATTACTTTGTTTTGAAACGCAAGAGTATTTTGGAAATAATTTAAAATGCAAGTTTAAGTCAGCATAAATCTCAGGTGTTCCAATCACTTATCGAGAGAACCTATTAAAGGCAGCATCGAGCATCCATTTAAATCGGAACAAAACCATGTTCAATCCCAGTATCTGATGATGAGGAGAGACTAAATTGGTTAAGATTACTCACTGTAGTTTTGAAGAGGATTTTGTAAAAACTTATAAAATTCTAACAGGGTTAGATAGTGTCGACAGAGAGAATGTTCCTGATGGTGTGGGAATCCAGAGTAAATGGTCATAGTTTGAAGATGAGGGGTAAACATTTTAGAGTTGAGATGAGAAATTTCTTCACCCGAGGGCAGTGGAATTTGCTACACAGTGGCATGAAAACATCTGATTTCTGGAAGTAATTAGATATGGCTTGAAGGATAAGGGAGGCAGGGAATTCTGGATATTGAATTTGGTCAGCCATGATCATAATGCAAAGCAGGCTCAAATGGCCTACTCGAGCTTCCAGTTTCTCACCAAACTATACAGTCTCCATCATACCTGAGCTTGGATCTGATGTGAGTATATGCTGATTCACTGACTAAGGGTTAACACCAACTCAGGATAAGAGGTTGAGGTGTTTTCTTAAGTTATATCTCAGCCATGTTCTAAATATTGGCTCAGATTTCTCTGCCAGAATGACTGAGGCTGACGGTGTTTATGCTATTTATGCACAAATGATGTAGCAATTCAGACGAGGCTCAGATGTGTGGTCAATGATCCAAAGGTTGCTTTTGTGAGCAACATTTCTCACTTTGCATCACCACTGAGGTGAAAGTGACTGCCCTTGGCATTTGACCAAGTGTGGCATCAAGAAGCACTAGCAAAAGTGGAATCAATGGAAAATCTCTGCTCCAGTTGGAATCATACCTGGCACAAAAGTGGATGGTTGTGATTATTGGATGCCAGTCAAATCAGCTTCAGGGCATTAGTGCAGGAATCCCTCAGGGTCATATCTGAGGCCCAACCATCTTCAACTGCTGCATCAATGAACTTACCTCCATAACACTGTTGCAAGTGACATTCTCTAGTGACTATACTGAAGTCACCTGGCATTGAAATGACCACCTGGAAAATACTGGCACAATACCACCCTACCTGGCACAGCCTCATCCACAAAGGCTTTCAAGCTCACGAAGCAAGGTGTCATGCTCAAGCATGAGTTGCACAAATCCAGAGCCACCAGCGCAGCAACAACAACAAGTCTGTCCAATATGTGCCAGGACATTCTGTGCCCAAATTAGCCCAATCAGTCATCTTCAGACATACCATTAGTCACTGCTGGTTGTGAAGTCCTCATTGATGGGCGAACAAGAGTGACTATACAATGTTTAGCACCATTCACAATTCCTCAGATACTGCACTATCCATGTCCATATGCAACAAGTCCTGGACAGTATGCAAACTTGGGCAGATAAATGGTAAGAAACATCTGTGCCAGACAATTCCCCACCTCCAACAGGAGAGAATCCAAACATCTCCCCTTCACATTCTGTGGCTTTATCATTATCCACATCCTGATAGGGTACAACCCATCCCACACCTAATGTTTGACAAATATACAACTCATCACACATGCATCATCTCGTGGTTTTTGTGGCCAGAAATGTTTTGGGGAAATCTTTGCTTGAAGGTCTAACAGCATGACATCATCAGAAAGGAAATGCCTCATGGATCGAGATATTGAGCTCAATCTTACTGCCTGTTCGCACCGTGGTCCTGCCTGAGTGAAGGTGGAGAATTTGGTGAGAAGCCAAATCACATTCACTGCAGTGGGATGGGAAAATCCTGCTCGTGTGAACAGTAGGAAAATTCTGGCGTTTAGCTTCATTTTTCTCATTAAGCAGAGGGTATACACAGTTCTGTAGCTGATGTCTCAATGCATTCTTTTCATGAATATTTGCCCTCCTGTCTCTTTTAATAAACTCACCTTTTTGAGTGATTAGTGCCTTTTTATACCAGTGCAACAACACAAGTTATCCAGTCCCCCTCACTGTCAGTATCAGTTCACATTTTTAACCCTCAACATTTTAAAACTTAAGGGCAGTTCTAACTTTTGAAAAATTCATCCATGGGATGTCTGTGTCGCTGGCTGGGCCAACACTTATTGCCCACAACCGAGGGTGTTCAGGCCAGACTGGCTAGAGAAAGCAAATGTCCTTCCCTGAACATAGAACACCATAGCGCAGAACAGGCCCTTCGGCCCTCGATGTTGCGCCGACCAATTAGGAACAAGCAGTGACCCTCTAACCTAAACCATTCCCTTTTCATCCATAAACTTATCTACTAACCTCTTAAACGCCACCAAACTTGGCATATCTACAACTGACGCAGGCAAGGCATTCCATACCCTTACCACCTTCTGGGTAAAGAACCTACTTCTGACATCTGTCCTAAAACCACCACCCCTTAATTTAAAGCTGTGTCCCCTCGTGCTAGCTTTTTCCATCCTAGGGAAAAGGCTATCACTGTCCACCCTATCTAAACCTCTAATCATCTTGTATGTTTCATATACCTTGTGTTGAAGGACATGAGAGAACCAAACAGGTTGTTTCAACAATGGTTTCAATGCTATTAGACTTTTAATTCTGGAGTTTGATCAAATTTTTAATTTCACCATCTGCCATAGCAGGATTCAAACCTGAGTCAGATGTTTACAGCATGGAAACAGGCCCTTTGGCCCAACTTGTTCGTGCTGTCCTTTTTTAAAAAAAAAAACCCCAAATTTGGCCCATATCCCTCCACCCATCATAACCGTTTAACTATTTAATTGCTTTTCAGCCTCCTCACCTTCCGGGAGAAAGTCCCAGTCTATTCTGCCTCTCCCTATAAACTCAATCCATCAAGCCCTGGTAACATCTTAAATCTTTACAGGGTCCCCAGATCATTACCTGGACGACTAGTTCAGCAGACGCTGTTCAAATGATAATCGCAGAAATGCAGGTCCCTTTTAAAGAATAAACCAGTGAAGGATTCAATGAATTGAGATTAGGTGATGCTCAGATGCTTGAATTTAAGAACGGGGATTGACCTCTTTCCCCCAGGAGGGTGGCTTCCGTTTCTAGACAGTTCCAAGTTTTTCAGTTTATGTATTATACGTCACAAGTAGGCTTACAATAACACTGCAATGAAGTTGCTGTGAAAATCCTCCAGTTGTCACACTCCAGCACCAGTTTGAGGACAGTGAGAAGGAGCATTTAGTAAGGCCAATGCACCTGCAAACTTACAGACTGTGAACCGGAACAAACCCACGCAGAAAAACGTGCAGGCTCCACACACACTGACCTAAGCTGGGAGTTGAACCTGTGTCCCTGGTGCCATGAGGCAGCAGTGCTAACCACTGTGCCAGCCCAGCAAGAGGGAGGAATGGGAACTGATGTTTGCACCGCACTATAGTGTAACAATAAAACAGCTGTGAATCATCAGTGCCTCTACCTGATGTGGTAAATGGATATGCACCTTCCATAGTATATCAATGAGATCACCTCTTTGATGTTTCCAAGATACCTTTAACAACGTCAGTCTTGGATTTATTGCTTGAATCAATCATCTTTATTACAATGTTGAGTCGGACATGTTTACACAGTAGTGTGCTGACAATATACCTGATAAATCTAGATATGAGTTAGATACCAGGGAAAGCTACAAGAGAGTGTTGAATCTATCAATGGGTAATGAGTGTTGAGAGACTTCTGGATTTAATGTGATTGAGGGTTGTGGGCCGGCCTGGGTGGGTAGGGGTGTTATCAGCGCAGCTTGTGGGCCGAAGGGCCTCTCTGTGCTGTACTGTTCTACGAGTGTTCAATTCTACTTGCCGTGAGGAATAGCTGGGAACCACGCACAGTTATTGTGCAATGTCGAAACACTTTTTGTCTCAGCAAAGAGAAGGGCTTCAGGTCAAGCAGGTTAATTTTGGCTAAAAATTGGTGCAAATTATGAGTCTGGTAGTAACTGTGAGAAGCCTTGAGGGGGGTGCGGTTTGCTGAGATTGGGCATCTGATTAGGCAGGGCAATCTGCCACATTATTGCTCAGGAGATGCACAGTCAGAGTGACAACACGTTAAATCCACACTGTAATTAATATTGATATCCAGTGAAATCAGTTGAAAATGCAGTGAACGTTTTGATCGTCTGAAGGCAATTTACCATGTTTAAACTGGTTCTGCAGGATTTAGAACTCCTCATTTAAGATTGTATGCAGCTGTAACACATTATCTGAGCCTTCCAGTTTGAAAGCAGATTACACACCGCCAAAGATCACCCCAAAATTCCAGTGTTCTGCTTATCTCAAAATATCAGACTTCATTTATGTCCTCTCAACATTAAATACTAACTCTGGCTGTAAGATCTGCTTCTGTGGCACCATTTTTCTTTCACTATGGGGACTATTTTATCCCCAAAATGGTATCTAAAGAGTGTGAGCACTCCCGAAAATGCCCTTTAACTGAGGGCAATAACATGTATCCGGTGAGCCTCAGCAGTGAGGTTAAGCTGTCAGCAAGGCTGACCCTCTGAAGCTCCAAGTTCGACTTAACGTCCCCTCGAACATCGCACACTTGTCCAACAGCAGACAGGACACTCCACCACCATTAGCAAAAGCATGATCAAGTTTTTACTGCCTAGTTGCTTTCTGCTGACTGTTACTGTGGGAGAGTTTGATGATTTTCACAAGTTCATAGAATCCTTACAGTGCAGAAGAAGACCATTCTGCCCTATCCACATTATCCCACACATTTACCCTACTAGCCCCTCTCACACAAGGGTCAGATTATCACAGCCTATCAACCTAGCCCGCACACTGAGGGAGAATTTAGCATGGTCAATGCACCTAACCAGGAAACCAGAGCACGCAGAGAGGAAACACACAAAGAACGCACGTACTTCACACGATAGTGACCTGATGCTGGAATAGAATCCGGATCCCTGGTGCTGTGAGGCAGCAGTGCTAACCACTGGGCAATGTGCTGCTGTTGACAGTTGCTGAGCTGTCCAAGGATTGGATGGAGAAGGTGCTGAAGGACCTTTGCCTGAGATTTAAGCAGAGACTACTTGCTCCCAGACGTGGTGCAATCATTTGAACTCCTCTTGCAACAGGAGGAGGAGTAGACAATATTGCTCATTGAGCCTGCTTCATCATTCAACACCACCATAGACTTCGACTCCACTTCCTCACCCATTCCCTACATCTTTCATAACCTGTGAGAACAAGAATGTTTTGATCCCAATCGTAAGTATACTCGAGGATGGTACCTCTAAAATTCTTCAAGTGGGAGAATTCCTTTTGAAGAAGTTTCTGAATGGACAGAGGTGACACTGAGAAGGACCAGCTGCTGGAAGAGGGGGAGAAGGCCTCTTCAGCATGAGGTGATCATCTTCAACCTAGAACTCAGTGAGGAGCAGTGTCAGATATCTCCATTTAATTGAAAGCCCCAGCATTGACACCTGCCACTGCTGCAACCCACACAGACAGGGAAAATGTGCAAACTCCACATAGGACAGCAATCCAAGGCAGGAATTGGACCCAGCTTCCTGGCACTGTCAGGCAGCAGTGCTGACCACTTGGGCCACCGTGTTGCCCTGGAATTGGAGTTAGAGCCAGAAATTGCTGAAACTTGTGATGAATATTTATTAAAGGAATTTATTAATATTAACACTCCAGCAGAAGCTAGCAGAGGAAAATCGGACTGCTCTATACTACAAGGAGCCATCTTCAAATAGTTTAATATTGAGCAATAAGTTAACTTCAGAATCGCTACAAGTGTAGAATGAGGCCATTTGGCCCATCGAGTCTGTATCGACTCTCTGATAGCATCTCACCCAGGCCCAATCTCCATTGTCCCACGTAATTACCTCCCTCCCTGTTAACCCTCTGACCTACACATCTTTGAACGCGAAGGGGCAATTTAGCATGGCCAGTCCCCCTAACCTGCATGCCTTAAAGTTTGTTTTAGTGTCACAAGTAGGTTTACTGGGCAGCATCGTGGCACAGCGCTTACACTGCTACATCACAGCACCAGGAACCTGGGACTGATTTTCTGGCCTTGGTTCATTGTCTGTTTGGAGTCTGTACGTTCTCTGTAGCTGTGTGGGTTTTCTCCAGGTGCTCCGGTCTCCTCCCATAGTCTGAACGATATGCTGGTTAGGTGTGGGGCCACGCTAATTTCTCTGTGTACCCAAAACAGGCACCAGATTATGGTGACGAGGGGATTTTCACAATTTCATTGCAGCGTTTAATGCAAGCCCTACTTGTGACGAATAAATAAAACTTGTTAACGCTGCAATGAAGTTACGGTGAAAATCCCCCAGTTGCCACACTCCCGTGCCTGTTTGGGTACACTGAGGGAGAATTTAGCATGGCCAATGCACCTAACCAGCACATCTCTTGGATTGTGGGAGTAAACTCTCTCAGGCGCAAGGAGAACGTACAAGCTCCACACAGACGCGACCAGAATTGAACCCGAGTCCTTGCCACTGCGAGGCAACAATGCAAACTTCTATGCCACCGCACCACTCCTTTTGGACTGTTCACCAAGTTACTTTATTAAACGGAGGTTGTAGTATGCATGGAAAGACAAAAATAATACTTGAAAATATTATACCCCAGATCTTCTTGCAATTTGTTTGATAGACCAGCAATAGTTTGGCAAATCTTCGAATTCCTGATGCAGTGGCTGGAACTGGACGAAGTTATTCTTTGGAAAGTTGATCAGCGTTATTAGCACAGTACGTCATGGATCAGCAGGCATGGGACCACCATTAGTCTAGATCACGGCCAAAGAGAAAGCAGGCTATTGTCATGGTTCATCCATTCGCAGCTCCGAAAAGTTAGACACACTTTGAAACACAATCCTTCCATTGTACACTGCCCTTCCCAGACATTGTTTGTGTTCTCCCCTTGGGAAATGCATCATGTGAGGGGAAGTAAGTGATGGCTATGCTTTTTGGCTCTACTGAGTACTATTGTACATGCAATTTACTCATTACTGAGCATTGTGTTCAGTAAATAGTAACTGTACAAATATTTTGTCACACTCCAGTAGAAAGAGATATCAATGTGTACGTCTAATTTAAAAAAAAATTGAGGTTCATATGTCATTGGCTTTGTTTTATGGGGGGGAGGAGATGGAACTGATCAACTTCAGATTAGCCACGATCTTGTTGAAGGGTGAGATGCCCTATTTCTGCTCCTATTTCTTATGTAATTTGTTAATGAGTGCATTTGAGGAACTCGAGGCCTTAGTATTACCCCGTCTGTCAATATTGACATCTGTTCGCCTCAAGTTCCAATAAAAAAAAACACGCCAGTAAAACTTTGCTTTCTATTTTTACACCGTTGTAAGCATCTCTTCAAAGGGTATCACCTTTGCAAGAAGTTTAACGAGGGGTAAAACATCTGGAATCGTGCATCATTTGCAGCAATCGTGACGCTCCCTCCCCCACGCACAACAGTATTCTTTGGAATATTTAATATCAAACGCCCAGGTGCTTCTTGTTACCAACTCTCCGAAAGGTCATTATCCAAATCCACTTCAACGACCTGATCCCCTCAGTCAAGGTAACATGGAACCCGAGCGAAAAATGAAGCGTCAATATCTTCAAGATCCTGAGCCTATATCGGTGTATTTCATTGTTTTAACTATTTGTAGGAGAAGGAGCATTATTTATAAGGGCAATTCTGACGTATTTCGGACACGCATACATTGTACTGCCGCTTGCTTCCCTAAATAGTATTTTTGTTTTTTTTTTTGCCGGGTTTTTTCTAAAACGTGATGTACGTTGCAAATGAAATGCACAGATTTTAGATTTAAATGTATGACTGTTATAGAACACAAACTACAGCACAAACGGGCTGTTTGGCCCACAAGTTGTGCCAATCTCATCTCTGCCTACTAAGCTTACCTAATAACCCTCAAGCCCATGTACTCATCCAGAAGTCTCTTAAAAGACCCCAACGAGTTGGCCTCTACCACCACTGACGGCAGCCGATTCCACTCACTCGCCATCCTCCTGAGTGAAAAACTTACCCCTGACATCTCCTCTGTCCCTACTCCCCAGCACCTTAAACCTGTGTCCTCTCGTCGCAACCATTCCAGCCGTGGGGGGAAAAGGCTCAGAATTCACCTTATTGACAACATCTTGTAAACCTCTACCAGGTCACCTCGCATCCTATCCTCTCTCAACCTATCTTCATAGGGCATGCCTCCCAATCCAGGCAACGTCCTTATAAATCTCCTCTGCACCCTCTCAATAGCTTCCACATCCTTCCTATAGTGAGGTGACCAGAACCACGCACAGTACTCCAAATGGGATCTGACCAGAGTCTTAGAAAGTTGCAGCATTACCTCCCCACTCCATGTTTTATTCCTTTAAGTTTTACAAAGAACAAAAAAAAGCACTGGAAACAGGCCCTTCAGCCCAACGAGCCCACGCCGCCACCCCAATGTTCCCACCTCTACCCGTGATCCCTGTCTATGTTTATAGATCTATGGATTGAAACCAAATTTGTGACAATTTAGGGAGAATTTGTTTTGCCAATTAGCCTAAGAGCACATCTTTGGGATGTGGGAGGAAACCGGAGCGCCCGGAGAAAACCTACGCAAGCACGGGGAGAATGCGCAAACTCCCACAGACACAGGCCCAAATCCATGTATCTGCACAGCACAGCGATAGTCACTGAGCTGTCGTGTTGCCCATCAAATGGTCCAGGTCAAGCGTACACTAACGACGTGAAGCACTAGGATACTCTCAAAAAAAATCCAAGAGCAGCCCTCTCACGACCCATCGCGTGTACGCCCCTCGTTAGACAACAAGGTGGACCAAAGCACCTGTAGGATAAAAACAAGTACATCAATATCATCATCTATTTACACACTTCCCAGGGACTCCCAAGGCTTATGATCCCTATTTTAAATCAGTTTTCTATACCCCTCCATTCCCATTCTGTTCATGTACCCATCTAAGTATTTCTTAAATAACTCCAGAGTGCCTGCCTCCACCACTTGCATCTCGACACAGCAAGTGACGTCTTGTCCCCAGAGTTGCCGTCGAGAATGTTGGTGGGGTAAACATGGCTGGCTACCTTACAATTTGAGCATAGGGAAAGGAATGTTTTATTGAAATTGTGTAGGGTGTTGGGGAGGCCACATCTGGAGTACTGTGTGCAGTTTTGGTCTCCTCTTTGTTCTTTGAAAGGATCTGAGGGAGTATAGCAGATTTACTCGGCTGATTCCTGGAATGGAAGGTCTGTCATATGAGGACAGATTAAGTCGGTTAGGATTAACTTCACTGGCGTCTATAAGAGTGAGAGGGGATCTACTGGAATGTTATAAAAATCGAACAGGTTTGGATGGGGTAGATTCAGAAAGACTGCCCCTAATGGTGGGGAGTCTTGAGGTCATGGTTTGAGGTGAGGAGAAATTTCTTTACCAAGAGTGTGGAATTCACTACCTTGGAAAGTAGTTGAGACCAAAACATTGTGTGATTTCAAGAATAAATTAGATATTGCTCTTGGGACTAAAGGGATCAAGGGATATTGGGGGGGCGGGCAGAAATGAAGATATCGAATTCATGATCATTCACAATCATAATGAATGGTAGAGCAGGCACGAGGGGCCGAATGGCCTATTCCTAGTTTCTAGTCTTATAAAGCCTGGGGCCTGAAGTCAATGACATTGGCATATTTCCAGGTACCAGTTAAAGCCACTCATGATATAGAACAAACCACATGACACAACATTTACAAAGCATTGAATCTCCCAACTTTAGAACCTGTAGTAAGAGCAACTTGTTATGCTCTCAACCCTAAGAGCAAGACGTAAAAAAGAATATTGCTGAAAAGAGACCCTCAAATCAGGAGTGAGCGACCAATTTTTTAAAATCTGTCCCTGGCTGGGCCAGCATTTATTGCCCGTCCCTAATTGCCCTTGAATGGAATGACCGTTTCAGAGAACGTGGAAGAGTCAGCCATGTTGCCATGGTTTTGGAGCTGTGTGTGGGCCAGACCAGGTCAGGGGGACAGATTGTCTCCTCAAGGATATGAGTGAACCAGGATTTTTATGACAATCAGCAATGGTTTCATGGCCATCTGTGAACTTTTAACAAACATATAGAAACTTACAGTGTAGAAACAGACCCCCTCGGCCCATCGAGTATGCACCAATCGCACACCCCTACCCCATATCCATTCATGTTTACCCACTAATCCCTCTAACCTACACATCCCAGGACACTAAGGGGCAATTTTAGCATGGCCAATCAACCTCACCTATACATCTTTGGACTGTGGGAGGAAACCCACGCAGACACGAGGAGAATGTGCAAACTCCACACAGACAGTGACTTGAGCCAGGAATCGAACCCAGGTCCCTGGAGCTGTGAAGCAGCAGTGCTAACCACTGTGCTACCGTGCCACCCATAAATCCAAATCCAATTTTTTTTTTATTCCAATCTGAATCTGGATCCCCAAAGCATTCCTCTGGGCCTCTGGATTACTAGTCCAATATCACTATTTCATTGCCTCCCTCATACTCAATTCCTTAGCAATTGTAAGGGAACAACAATTTACCTATATAAACAGTAAACTACACCTGAAAAGAAATTCAAATTCTCACATTTCAGTGGCCTCACAGCATCAGGAACCTGGGTTTGATTTGGCCTCGGGTGACTGCGTGGAGTCTGCATATTCTCCCCATATCTGCGTGGGTTGCCTCTGGGTGCTCTGGTTTGCTCCCACAATCCAAAGCTGTGAGGGTTAGGTGGATTGGCCATGCAAAATTGCCCCTCAGTGTCCAAAGATGTGGAATAAATGCACGGGGTTGTGGGATAGAGCAGTGAGGGAAGTTGAGCTTGGTAAGATGCTCTTTTGGAGAGTTGCTGGAGGTTCAATAGGCCTCTTTCTGCACTGTAGAAATTCTATGATTCTATCAGCACCATTAGAGTAAAAAAAAATCTCACGGAACTTGACAGGAGGATTGGGAGGGATAGATAACCAATAATGCAGTGTTCATTTTGATTTATTATTGTCACTTGTATTGGGATACCGTGAAAAGTATTGTTTCTTGCACGCTATCCAGATAAAGCATACCATATACATAGAACATAGAACATTACAGCACAGAACAGGCCCTTTGGCCTTCCATGTTGCGCCGACCAATATAAAAAGCAATGCCCCTCCAAACTAAACCATTCCCTTCTCTTCCATAAACTTATCAACTAACCTCTTAAACGCCACCAAGCTTGGCGCATCTACAACTGCTGCAGGCAGGGCATTCCACTCCCGAACCACCCTTTGGGTAAAGAATATACAGAGAAGGAAAGGAGAGAGTGCACAATATAGTGTTATAGTCATAGAGTACAGAGAAAGATCAACGCAAATCAAGGGAGATCCATTCAAAAGTCTAATGGCAGCCGGGAAGAAGCTGTTCTTGAGTAGGTTGGTATGTGACCTCAGACTTTGGTATCTTTTTCTAGATGGAAGAAGATGAAAGAGATAATGATGAAGGTCAACTTGTCGCTACTGGGGAAAATCCATCATATATATCCTAAGCTAGAGACACCAGGAGGCTAAGGAAATTGACATGTCAGCTGCAACTCTCTCCAGTTTTTTACAAATGCACCATAGAAAGTATTCTTTCTGGTTGTGTCACTGCTTGGTATGGTCTCCTGCTCTACCAAGACTGCAAAAAAACTAAAAAGGTCACGAATGTAACCCAACCCATCATCCAAACCAACCTCCCATCCTTTGACTCTGTCTACACTTCTCATTGCCTCAGGTATTCTTGATGAGCTTGCTGCCTGACGAAGGCTGTAAAGTCGAAAGCTCGCGGATTTACTATCAAATAAATTGGTTGGGTTTAAAATTGGTGTTGTAAAACTTTACTGCTTTTCCGAGGCAGTGGGAAGTGTAGACAGAGTCAATGGATGGGAGGCTGGTTTGAGTGATGGACTGGGCTACATTCATGACATTTCGTAGTTTTTTTTTGCGGTCTTGGGCAGAGCAGGAGCCGTATCAAGTGTGATACAACCAGAAAGAATGGTGCATCTGTAAAAGTTGGTGAGAATTGAAGAGAAGCAATAAATATTTATCTAGACTGGTAGAAAAATTAGAATTCAATCCACTGTGTCAGAGTCAATTGAAGACAAGAGTTTGCAGGCCTAATGCCACTGTCTAGCCCTTGGGCTGTGGTAAACACGATAGTTCCTGTCATGTCAATGTACATTCACGTATGAGGAGTTGTGCCTTTGTGGTCCTTTGAGTCAGTGAGTTTCAGAGCCCTGTACTCCAGTTGAAGATGTTTCCCACAAACTCTCCTTTTAATCCTCCCGAACGTTACTTTAAATGTACGTCACCCAATTATTGCCACTTCTGCAAATGGAAATGGGCCTTCTTATCCATTTCATCCAGGTTCCTCAGAACTTTATACATTGTAGTTAAATCTCCTTTCAGCTTTCCCCTGTTCCAGCCCATTCAATCTTTTCCTGGTTGCTCACATTCTCCTCTCAGACTGCGTCCTCATAAATCTTTTCCGTCGCATGGTGATTGGAATTGTACACAATACTCTACCTGTGACCTAACAAGCTTTTTACCCTGTTTGGAGAGAGGGAAAAGAAACCTCTCTGATACTCTCTGCCTCAATTAATGTCGGAAAGTGTTCTGTGCCTGCCTTTTCAACTAGTGGACCGGCTTGTCTGAGGGTGGGTCCCTCGCAGTTTTCAGCAAGCAGGGGAAAACTGGTGGAGGCGGAGAATCCCACCAGACCGCCCCCCCCACCCCCCTCCCAATGGCATCAATGCCAGTGGGATTCATCCCTCACCACTGACTTTTGGGCAGAATTGTAGTTGGACTCTCATCTCAGCATCTTGTACAACAGCAGGATGAGGGATAACTTGTCGCTACTGGGGAAAATCCATCATATATATTCTGAGCTTGAGCCACCAGGAGGCTAAAAAAATTTGGCATGTCAGCTCCAATTCCCTCCAGTTTTTTTTTTACAAATGCACCATCTAAAGCCTTCTTTCTGGTTGTATCATAGCTTGGTATGGGCTCCTGCTCTGCCCAAGGCAGCAAAGGTTGTGAATGTAACCCAATGCATCAGGCAAACCAACCTCCCATCCATTGACTCTGTCCACACTTCTCACTGCCTCAGAAAAGCAGCCAGCAAAATCCATCTCCCTGGACATTTTCTCGGGGGGGGGGAAAAAGGTACAAAAGTCTGAGGTCACGTACCGATCGACTCGAGCTTCTTCCCTGCTGCTGTCAGACTTGTGTAAACACATTAAGTAGTCTCTCAACACCAGATTGAAGGATGCACTTAAACCTGACGTTGTGAGACTTCTTACTATGTTTACCCCAGTCCAACACCGGCATCTCCTCATCAGACTTTTGAACAGACCTACCAGAGATTAAGTTGATCTTTCTCGACACCCGAGCTGTGATTGTAATGTTATATTCTGTACCCTCTCCTCCCCTTCTCCCCATGTAGTACATGGGGCAATAATAAATCAAATCAAAACATCTTCCAGGTTCTTCAACAGAGATGATTCAGCACCATTTCTTATTGCTAGCCTGTGATCACTGTAAAAAAAAAACTATGTGTTGTGGGGGACACAGTTGTGCTGCCTTCAATGTTGAATAGGCAAGCAACAATCCATCAGTGTCATGCAGACTGACCACAGTGTGGACTACTGGACAGTAATTGTATCCAATAAGAGTTTGAGGTGAGTGGAAGGACAAACAGAAATCCCCACAATGGTAAATCATTGGCCAACCTCAAGCTCCCAACAGGCATTTAAACAGCTACCTCCCACTGACAGCTGGAAGTTGACAATATTTTAAGAAACACATAGAGGTTACACCCTAATCTGGTATTTTGCTGCAGGGAATGAAACAATCGGTCTGTAACAATCTTGTATGATGACACTCAGAACTCCGAAGGAAACAAAACACTCAGCTCGGGGATTCCTTTGTGTCGTACCTGCTCTTTCATTCACAGTAAAAAAAATCTTGTCGCTGCTTCTGAAGCTGTTGGTGCAATAAGCAAAATGTTGGTTCGGCCGCAGTGAGAATATCGTGTGCAGTGCTGGAACCCACATTATCGGAGGGATGTGATAGAGCTGGAAAGGGTGCAGAGGAGATTTCCCAGGGTGTTGCCTGGGCACGGAGAGTTATGGTTACAGAGAAGGATTGGATAGACTGGGGTTGGTTTCCTTGGAATAGAGGAGACGAGATGGTTGGGGGTGGGGGGTTGGGGAGCATGATTGAGATGTACAAAATGATGAGCGTAGATAGTGTAAACAGGAAGAGATTGTCCCCTTGGTGGAGGGATCAATTCAGTAAAGTTTTACAACACCAATTTTAAATCCAACCAATTTATTTGATAGTAAATCCGCGAGCTTTCGACGCTATGTTGTGCCTTCGTCAGGCAAATGCAGTGTTCTGGTCTCCAAAAGCACACATATCAACGTAGACAGTCACAGATTGCTGATTAGAATGCGAATCCTTACATCTAACCTGCTATTCAAGTGTTAAAGTGGCTAACAATGTGTGTGAAGGGAATCCTGAGCATTGGTTAGAGAACTGTGTATTTTCTCCAGACAGCACGGTAAGTGAGGTTTTTTGCTAATCCAGGCAAGTTACGGGGGTTACAGATAGTGTGACATGAAGCCAAGATCCCCGTTAAGACCGTCCTCATGTGTGCAGAACTTGGCTATCAGTCTCTGCTCAGCAACTCTGCGCTGTGTGTCACGAAGGCCCCCTTGAAGAACATTTACCCGCAGGTCGGAAGCCGAATGCCCATGACTGCTGAAGTGTTCGCCCACAGGAAGGGAACTGTTTTGCCTGGTGATTGTTGAGCGATGCTCATTCATCCGCTGTCATAGCGTCTGCATCATCTCCCCAATGTACCATGCTTCAGGACATCCTTTCTTGCAACGTATTAGGTAGACAACGTTGGCCGAGTTGCAAGAGTATGTACAGTGTACCTGGTGAATGGTATCCTCACGTTTGATGATGTCGTCCATGTCTATGATCTGGCATGTCTTGCAGAGGTTGCTGTGGCAGGGCTGTGTGGTATTGTGGTCACTGTTCTCCTGAAGGTTGGGTAGTTTGCTGCGAACAATGATCTGTTTGAGGTTGTGCGGTTGTCTGAAATCAAGAAGTGGGGGGGTGGGGATGGCCCTAGCGAGATGTTCATCGTCATCGATGACATGTTGAAGACTCCGGAGAAGATGTCGTAGCTTCTCCGCTCCGGGGAAGTACTGGACAACAAAGGGTACTCTGTCCACCTTGTCCTGTGTTCGTCTTCTGAGGAGGTCAGTGCGGTTTATCGCTGTGGCACGTTGGAACTGTCGATTGATGAGTCGAGCGCCAAAGCCTGTTCTCACGAGGGCATCCTTCAGCGTCTGGAGGTGTCTGTCACGATCCTCCTCATCTGAGCAAATTCTGTGTATATGGAGGGCTTGTCCATAGGGAATGGCTTCTTTAACGTGTCTCAGGTGGAAGCTGGAGAAGTGGAGCATTGTGAGGTTGTCTGTCGGTTTTAGGTACAGTGAGGTGCTGAGATCCTTGATGGAGATGCGTGTGTCCAAGAATGCAACTGATTCTGGAGAATAGTCCATGGTGAGTCTGATGGTGGGATGGAACTTGTTGATATCATCATACAGTTGTTTCAATGATTAGGGATCAATACCCAGGGGGTGTCGATTTAAGGTAAGGGGCAGGAGGTTTGGAGGACATGTGAGGAAAAATATTTTCATCCAGAGGAGGTGGGAGTCTGGGACTCACTGCCTGATGTGATGGTAAGATAGAGACCCTCGCAACTTTCAAGTATTTAGGTGTGCCCTTGTGATGCTTTGGGCCAAGTGCTGGAAAGTGGGATTAGAATAATTAGGTGGTTGTTTTTGACGCGTGTAGATGTGATAGACTGAAGGGCCTTTTCTGTGCTGTAGATTTCTATGACTCTATGAAGCTTAAATCTCAAAGGATGATAATACTAGGTCTGTTTGATAGAATCCCCATAGGTACATCCCATCGAGCCTGCACCAACATCAATCCCACCCACACCCTACTCCCATAACTCCACACATTTACCCTGCTAATCCCCCTGAAACTATAGTCATGCTATCAACCTAACCTGCACATCTTTGGAGCGTGGGAGGAAACCAGAGCACCTGGAGGAAACCCATGCAGACATAGGGAGAACATGCAAACACGGGTCCTTGCCATTGTGAGGCAGTAGTGCTAATCACTTGGGTTGCTGATCATCACAAAAGTCGGACAGTAGGTACGAGTTTTGGTGCTTGGAATTATTTTTGCCTCTGAGCTGAATTAATTTAAGCATAATTAGTTTACCCATTCGATGGGAAGAAAGTGCTATATGTAAGGAGAGGTCAGCGCAGAGGACAGGCTACAAGAACACCAGTTGCCAGGAAAGCATACCACTGGGAGGGTCCACGCAGTGAAAACAAATGGAGCAAAACCAATTGCAGAAAAAAAGAGACTTTATAAAAAACAGATGAAGGAAGCATTCCACATGCGACTGACCAGAAAACCACAAAGACTACGTCAGCAGTGGGAACACGAAGAAGAAATGCAACCAAGGAGATGAAAGGAATAATCCAGCTCTCATTTCAGATGGATGTAGAATTGAGCTGGTGTCGAACTCAGGCTGATGGAGGTGAACACTGTCTGTTTCATTGAATCATTGTTTCATTGAAACGGGGATCTTGGCTTTGTGACGCACTATCTGTAACCCCTGTGACTTGGCTGGGTTTGCAAATCCTCACTTCACCGCCTGAAGACAATACACATCTCTTTAACCTGTGCCTAATGCTCCTTCCACTCACATTATCAGCATCTTTAAGACTTGAATAGCAGGTCAGTTGTAAAGACTGGCATTCTAATCAGTAAACTGCTGTTATATGCTCTGCCTGAGGCCAGAACTCTCCATTCACCTGACGAAGAGGGAAATCCCAAAAGCTCGTGGGTTTACTGTCAAATAAATCAGTTGGACTTAAATCTGATGTTGTCAGACTTCTTACTGGAGTGCCAGAGGAACCGGCACTCTTGTTTAAGTACAGAGCATGGGGCTCTCGAGATCATCAATTTGTCCCTTAAGCAGGGAGTTCGTATCACAGAATCACCTCAATTTCCTGATTTAATATTGTTACAGAATGCCACCTCCTGCACCGTGGTGATTCTACATTTCAGTCTGAACTAATGCAGGTTGTCATCACTCCCATCTGTTCTATTTGGCCAGCAGTCAGCTGTAAATGCAGTGTCTGGGTTAAAAAAGTTACCAACATACGCGGTGCTGAAGCTTCGGAGTTGGACGTGTATCGCCTGGCGCGTTGGAGAGTTAAAATTCAGTACTTTGTCTTTCCCAGCCTTTTCTGGACGAAATCTGTGAGTTTTACAAGAGAGATTCCCTCAGTGCATGCTGATTATTCGTTGCCAAAGTTCTTGCATGTGAGAAGTGGCTGATGATACTGTGGTTCAAAGGAAGCCTTGGCAATATCTGATTACATTTCTGGACTGGAATTTGTGTGGTTTCCCGAGGGATGCTTCGTAACACAATAAATGCTGTTAGGGTTCACAATCCAGGTTCACTTTATCACTATTTTTACATGAACCCAGGGGCCTTGTCTTTGAACATTCCCCGCTCATTTTTCTTACCATAGTTGCTCTCAGTGGTGTTCCCGGCAGTGGCTTTGAGAATTGACCGGAGTGTAAATTGTACTCGCAGTCTATCACTAGACTAACTCCGGGCTGCTAAAACAACACACAGGAGTGAATTTTCAGTCCTTGTGTATTCATAGAATCGTACAATGCCAAAGTATTCTGCTTTTATATGACATCAAGAGGCTGTTAATCTCCAGGCAACTTGAACAGTCCCAGACAAGAAGAAAGATGTAGGGGCTGGGGCAGAGGATTGGGGTAGGGAAGAGTTCAAGGCCATTGATGAGAAGGAGAGCAAAGGGTCAGAAAAATATGGAGGGGTGGCCAAGATTCTGAAAGGCTGAGTCATTAGGAGATGCAGCTTGCAAAAGCTTTGAGATACAGCCAGGGGAGCAACTGGGTCATAGAATCATATAGTGCAGAAGGAGGCCATTCGGCCCATCGAGTTTGCACTGGCCACAATCCCACCCAGGCTCGAAACCCATGCGTTAACCCTAAGTAGTCCCCCTGACAATAAAGAGTAATTTAGCGTTGCCAACCCCCACATCCTTTGTGTGAGGTGGGGAAAACCAGGTCTCTTGGGGGAAACCCATGCAGACACGGGGACAATGTGCAAACACCCACGCAGACAGCGACCCAAGCCGGGAATTGAACCAGTGCCCAGACACTGCCCCATTCCAATCAGGTTCGAGGTGGGTGGAGGTGTCTAAGTATGGGGCTGGAGGACAGGCCAATACCAGGACTGGGCGGGGGAAGCAGGTTAACTCAATGGGCTGGGTTCTGCTTTTTGCAAGGCAGCGGGAAGTGTCAATGGATGTGAGGTTCGTTTGCACACAACGCATTGGGCTTTGTTCACAATCCTTATTTAGGGAAGGAAATCTGCTGTCCTTACCCTGTGTGGCCCACACGTGACTCCAGAGTCACAGCAACGGATTGACTCTCAATTGCCACTTGCAGTGGCCTGACAAGCCACTCAGTTGTTCAAGAAGGTTGCTCACCGCTACCTTCTCAAGGGCACCTAGGGGTGGGCAATAAATGCTGGCCAGCCAGCGAGACCCATGTCTTACGAACGAACAAAAATTTAGTGAGGACGCTGGAGAATTTCTCCTTCCTGTCGTACTATGGAATAATTTGCATCCTGCAGAATAGGCAAATGGGACCTCGGTTTACCATCTTCCCCAAATTATTGAGCAGCACGTTGGCACAGTGACGAGCATTGATGCCTCACAGCGTCATGGATTGCGTTCGATTCCCAGCTTGAGTCACTATCCGTGCAGAGTTTGCACATTCTCTCTGTGTCTGAGTGGGTTTTCTCCCATATTCCGAAAGTGCTGGTTAGGTGTATCGGCTATGTGCTAAATTCTCTGTGTACCCGAACAGGCGCTGGAGTGTGGCAACCAGGGGATTTTGACAGTAACTTCATTAGTGTTAATGTAAGCTGATTTGTCACACTAATAAATAAACTTGAACTTAAGAGAATGCCTCCAACAGTGTAGCACTTGTTCAGAAATGCTTAGGAGTTCCATCCTGGATTTTTGGTCTCAAATAGCGAGTGAGATTGGAAACCAGATTACTGTGACACAAAGGCAGGAGCTATCACTACTTCTCGGAGCTACCCTCCCCTTTTTTTGGCCTGCAGCCCCACACGTTTTTCCTTTGCAAACGTTCATCCGATTCCCCTTTGACAATTACCATTAGATTATAAAAGTTGGACACTGGCATCCTTCGGCATTGTATGATTCTATGAATACATAAAGACCAAAAATGCACTTTGCAAGCAGTGTGTTCCACTTCCGAACAATTCAACCTCACGTAAAACCCCTCCTGCCAGCATTGGCAAGACTTCAGAAAGAAAAAAAATGCAAGTGGGATGAGAAAGAAAATGAATATATCTACGAGAATTGAGATTGTATGGTAATAAAAAAAATACTCCACAGGTATTACATTGTATGGTATTATTATATTGCAGCTGCAGACTCAATAAAGCTCCTCATGCTCCTTCTTACTTGATATGTTTGCTCATCATAGGTTATTGAGAGGGAGGTGATGGCCTCGTGGTATTAGTGCTGGGCTCAGAAACTCAGCTAATGTTCTTGGGATCCGGGTTCGAATCCCGCCACGTCAGATGGTGGAATTTGAATTCGATTAAAAATATCTGGAATTAAGAATCTACTGATGACCATGAAACCATTGTCAGATTGTTGGGAAAAACCCATGTGATACACTGTTGTCCATTAGGGAAGGAAATCTGTTGTCCTGACCCGGTCTGGCCTACATGTGACTCCAGAGCCACAGCAATGTGGTTGACTCTCAACTGCCCTCCAAGGGCAACTAGGGATGGGCAATAGATGCTGGCGCCAGAGCCACAAATTAATGTTTAAAAATGTAAACGGAGCCAGTTACCTGGAATGAGGGGTCAACTCGCTAAATTAAATTGTGGAATTCCATTGGAAAACTCCCTTAGGAATGAAAAGTCCATTAGAAAGATTTTGCCACAATGGCTAACCAGAAAGGATTGGATTGAGGGAAATGCCAGATGCGTGAAATAAGTATTTAAAATCTATCCTCACAACAGAAGATCCAGATTGCACCAGAAATAGTGGGGGAGTAGGGGTTTACTGAAGCAATAGACCAACACGTACCCTTGGCATTGCTCCAAGCTGAACTTGGTGAAAACAGTTGATGGGTAGAGTCTGCAATGGAGACCTAACTTGCCCATTCCTCTGTAGACAGATTCCCTCTCTCTGCAACTTGTACTTCTTGACCTTGTTACAGATGCAGAGGCATCACACCAGCAGCACCCCACCCCCAAAATCTGTTGCAGCATTTGTGATGTCAAACATAGAAACTGGAAGCAGGAATAGACCATTCAGCCCTTCAAGCCGACTCCATTCATTTTTGATCATGACCGATCAGCGCATTCAATATCCTGAGCTTTCTTCCCCCCTCATGTCCCTCGATCTCTTCAGCCCCAAAAGCTATTTCTAATTTCTTCTTAAAATCACTCAATGTTTTGGCTCAACCGCATTCTGTGGGAGTGAATTCCACACATTCACCACTCTCTGGCTGAAGAAATTTCTTCTCACTGCAGTTCGAAAAGGTTTACCCTTTTATCCTCAAACTATGACCCCCGAGTTCTGGACTCCCTCACCATTGGCAGCGTTCTTTCTGAATCTACCCTGTTCGAATTTTATAAGTTTCTGTGAGATCTCGTCTAAACTCCAGTGAATGTCATCCTAACCGACTTAGTCTTTGCTTATATGGCAGACCTGCCATCCCAGGAATCAGCCTGGTAAACGTTCGCTGTACTCCTTCTGTGGCAAAGGACATCCTTCCTCAGATAAGGATACCAAAACTGCACATAATACTCCAGGTGTGGCCTCACGAACGTCCTACACAATTGCAGCAAAACATCCCTGTTCCTATACTCAAATCTTCTCACTATGAAGGTCAACATACCATTTGCCTTCTCTACTGCCTGCTGTACCTGCACGCTTACTTTAAACAACTGATGCACGAGGATTTCACGGCCTCATTGATAGTCACCTCTCTCAATTTCCACCCGTTCAAGTAATAATCTGTCTTCCTAGTATTACCACCAAAGTGGATAATCACACAGTTATCCATATGTATCCACAATCCTATAATCACTGTCTTAAGAGAAGGAGCAACCTTCAATTCTGTATGCATTCATTGTCCTGTCACTGAATGAAGTGAGCGAGTGACACCAAAGTTAGTCATCTTGTGCTGCTGCTAATGCAGGGGATCAATCGTAATCAAAGTGGAAAGTCCACTGAACTTCTCGGCCTGTGCGGACACGGTATTCTTAAATCCAGCAACAACAGGAACCTTCTATAGCATGGCCACTATTACACTAACAACCAATTTAAATCATCAACTGAGCACGCTGATTTATGCTTGCTTGAAGCAGCAAACTTTCACACGTGTGGATTGATTCATGACAAATCACAGAAATCTGCCAAGCCTTAGCTGTGAGCTACAGATCTTTACGTGATCCATCAAATCTTTTGCCTCGCCTGTACAAATTCCCACGAGGACTGGGCAAGATAGAAGAATATTCTGGCCCATGTCTTTTTTTAAATTATCCAGAAGAATAATTGTTCCCCATTACCTCCTCCATGGCAGTTCCTCAGCCAATCAGAATCAAATTTCCAATCAATGAGCACACTTTTTTTCCTTTTGCAGAATAAATTATGATTGTTTGAAATTTGGCATTCCTGCATTTGTCCTGTTGAGTGCAAGATGAAAAGCTTCAACAACCTGTCTCTCTTGGCAGAATTCAACTTAGATAACTGATACTCTCAGGCTCTGACTACTGTCAGATATAGAGATGCCAGCATTGGACTAGGGTAAACACAGTAAGAAGTCTCTCAACACCAGGTTAAAGTCCAACAAGTTTATTTGGTAGTAAATGCCACTAGCTTTTGGGGCGCTGCTCCTTCGTCAGGTGAATGGGGCAGAGCAGGAGCCATACCCACTCACCTGACAAAGGGACAGCGTTCCGAAAGTTAGTGGTGTTTATAACCAAATAAACCTGTTGGACTTTAACCTGGTGTTGTGAGACTTCTTATTGTCAATGGTACATACAGGTCTTATGAGGAGAGGCTGAGGGATTTGAGGTTGTTTTCGTTAGAAAGGAGGAGGCTAAGAGGGGACCTGATCGAAACATATAAGATGATTAGAGGTTTAGATAGGGTGGACAGTGATAGCCTTTTTCCTAGGATGGACAAAGCTAGCACGAGGGGACACAGCTTTAAATTAAGGGGTGATAGTTATAGGACGGATATCAGAGGCAGGTTCTTTACCCAAAGGGTGGTTCGGGAGTGGAATGCCCTGCCTGCAGCGGTTGTAGATGCGCCAAGTTTGGTGGCGTTTAAGAGGTTAGTTGATAAGTATATGGAAGAGAAGGGAATGGTTTAGTTTGGAATATATTTTTATATTGGTCGGCACAACATCGAAGGCCGAAGGGCCTGTTCTGTGCTGTAATGTTCTATGTTCTATGCTGTGACTATGTTCTATGCTCAGAAAAGGATATTTTGCAAATACAATGCAATAAAAATGCAAACATGCCAAGTAAACTCTTGAGTTAATGATTAAAATTCAACAACTGCTCAGCTGATAACTATTGAAATCTCACTTTCCGAATTTTATTTATTTCATTATATTTCCAGAGCAGTACTTGACCTTTAAGCAATTCTTGGGGGTAAGTGTGTCACTTACAATATGTTCCCCATCCCTTTGAGAAGGTTTGTTTGTTTGTTTATTAGTGCCACAAGTAGGCTCATATTAATAATACAATGAAAATCGCCTCGCTGCCACACTCTGGTGTCTGTTCGGATACAGTGAGGGAGAATTTAGCACGGCCAATGCACATAACCAGCGTGACTTTCAAACTGTGCAAAGAAACTGGAGCACTGGGAGAAAACCCCACGCAGATACGGAGAGGATGTGGGACTCCGCACAGTGATCCAAGCCGGGAATCAAACCCAGGTTCCTGACGCTGTGAGGCAGCAGTGCTAACCCACTATGCCAGCCATACGTAACAGTGTGCCCCTCTATTGAACTGCTGCAGTCCATGTGATGTAGATGCACCCACAGTGCTGCTCGGGAGGGAGTTCCAGGACTTCGACCCAGCAGCTACAACATTCAACTGAAGTAGAACAGAATGAAATCCCGTCCAGTTCAAGGCTAACGACCAAATATAATAATGAGAATTGCAAACGTATGCCTCATTTTGCTCACAAGAGTTGGAATGTTAATCAAGCCAAATATTTTCCTGACAAATCAAGTCTGTTTTATGTAGCTTTTTGGGCGCAAACGGGGTCAGTTGGTCCCAGAAGTGATCTGAATGTTTTCCTTTGGTTTGTAGCGAACAGGTCCATGTGGATGAGTGAATGCTGGTTATTAGCAGGCATAAATGAGCCTTGAGTACTTGACTCATTCTCTTAAACTGGTTATGAGTTATTCCTGCTTATACGAACAATACAACAAATGATGTCTCCTTGTGATCCTGTGTCTGGATCCTTTTGCTTGTATACATTCGGTTCAGACAAATAAAAATGAAGGGCTGGATTCTCCGCTCTTGAGATTCTTTGGTCCCATCCTTGCCCGCTGAGCATCAAATTCTCCATTCTCTTGGATGTTTGATTTCATTTATGATTATCACATGTATTGGTATACAGTGAAAAGTATTGTTTCTTGCACACTGTACAGACAAAGCTTATAGAAAAGAAAGGAGAGAATGTAGTGTTACAGTCATAGCTCGGATGTAGAGAAAGGTCAACTTAATGCAAGGTAGATCCATCCAAAAGTCTGAAGACAGCAGAAGTTGTTCTTGAGTTGGGACATGGCCTCAGACTTTGGTACCTTTTTCCCAACAGAAGAAAGTGGAAGAGAGAATGTCCGCGGTGCGTGCGGTCCTTGATTATGCTTTGCTGAGGCAGTGGGAAGTGTAGACAGAGTCGATGGATGGGAGGCTGGTTTGCATTAATGATTGGGCTACATTCACGACCCTTTGTAGTTCCTTGCGGTCTTGAGTGGGGCAGGAGTTATACCTAGCTGTGAAAAAACCAGAAAGAATGCTTTCTGTGGTGCATCTATAAAACGACCCAAATGGGTTGTATTAGTGGGCTCAGGCAAAGCTAGGGGAGGTGGGGGTCTGCTTCCAAATCGACAACTTGTGGTCTGGGAGCTGTGGCAAGGCGTGAATGGCCAGAGAAATGTAGCCTAAACCATGAGATGCTTGATGCAGATGAATGCTTTATTTCACCAGTTCACGGATTAGGATGGGATCCAAGTGGCCCAGTATAATGTTGCATGAAGATACAAAGTGTTCAGGCACCTGATGTAAACACTATACTCTAGAAATATGATTGCACCAAGAAAGATGGCATCCAGGGAGTGGGCATCAGTGAACATGGTTACTGCATATAGATTCGCGCAGCTTATTGAAATGCTTCAGGCGTGCAACCAATCTTCCTGTGCTGTCCGTTAACAGCTTTGTTAGCTGGAGTTCGAGATATTGGTCATCTCTAACATCAGTTAAAGAATCTTTAATAACTGTCCTGGCTAAAGACAATTCACATCTCTTTAACCTGTGATTATCCCTCTCTCCGCTCCATACCTGTAAAGACTTGATGACCTGTAAAGACTTGTATTCTAACCATTCTTGACATTCCAATCTGTCATTATTTTGCCATTGTTCCTCTGTCTGTATATGCCGTGTCTGTGAACCTACCTCACCTGATGTAGGAGCAGCTCTCTGGAAGTTCGTGATTCCAAATAAACCTGTTGGACTTTAACCTGGTGTTGTGAGACTTCTTACTGTGCCGTGCCAGTCTAAGACTGGCATCTCCACATCATGATCACTCAAAGGCGGTCAGCATCCTTTAAAGGGGAAGAGCATCCAATCCTTTGGGGTGGTACAGTGGTTAGCACTGCTGCCTCACAGCACCAGGGACCTGGGTTCAATTGCAGCCATGAGTCACTGTCTGCATGGGGTTTGTACATCCTCCCCATGTCTGTGTGGGTTTCCTCCAGGTGCTCCGGTTTCCTCCACAGTCCAAAGATGTGCAAGTTCGGTTGATTGGCCGTGCTGAATTTCCCCCAGTATCAGGCAATTAGCGGGGTAAATATATGGAACTATGGGGATAGGATTTAGGTGAAATTGTGCCCAATGCTCTCTCCACAGGCAAAATGGCCTCCTTCTGCACTGTCGGGATTCTATTCTACACTGGTGGAGAGGTTTTCCAGACTCAAAGTTGGCTGGAAGACTTACAGATCTTCCAGGTTCCCCGCTACCAGACTGCAATCCCTCGGCTGTACAGGAGGGAGATTCAGTTTCCTCAGCAGAATCCTTCAGGCATCACACCGCCACCCCCGCCCCCACCCCCACTCAGCTTTAGAATACATAATTTGACTGTAAATAATGAACTCAGCCTGTAATAATCTTGTTCCTGGCATACAGTTTATTTTCATTCAAGTAAATGGTATGAGAACCTTATGTGAACTCCAGTACTGCAGAGTAGAATAATTACTAACACTGTGTAATACAACCAAAAAAAATGTAGGCTTCTGGATCACAAAGGGCAATGTTCAACTGCATCACAAAGTTCAAATGCAGAGAGTCTGGTAGAAAAGAGAAGCAGTGTCTCACTAATCCGCGTATGAGCGATGTAAACTGCAATTAATTGCACAAGAGAGAATGGAGAGAGTCCTTGAGAAATTGTGGTTCTAGGGAGATTGGAGAACTCCACGAAAGGTATTTAGAACCAGCACTGAGTACCATATTAATTTTGTATTGTATGATCTGCTAAATACATTACACAGACAACAAATTGCTCACCTGCGCAGACACGGGGAGAATGTGCGAACCCCACATACACAGTGACCCAAGCCTGGAAACGAATTCTGGTGCAGTGAGACAGCAGTACTAATCACTGTACCACCCTCACTTGGTCTGTCTGACATGTGATGTGGTTGACTGTTTGAAATGGACAGAAGTTCGGTCTGGCCTAGCCTCTGACTCTCACATCCTGTAAATGGAATAAAAGAATATTTTCATAGGGTGCTAGTCTAGCATTTGTTGCCCATCTCTAACTGTCCCTGAGAAGGTGTGGTGAGCTTTCTGCTGGTGTCGGTACGATGATTCCGTGAGGAAGAATGAAATAATCCCATCGAACCCGACAGTGTTCGACCCATCGACTCTGCCCCCAACACAATTCCACCCCAGGCCCTATCCCGACATATTTTACTCACTAATCGTTCTAACCTACGCATCCCTGGACACTAAGGAGCAATTTCTTTGCATGGCCAATCAACCTAACCCGCACATCTTTGGACTGTGGGAGGAAACCGGAGCACTCAGAGGAAACCCACGCAGACACGAGGAGAATGTGCAAACTCCACACGGCAGTGACCCGAGTCAGGAATCGAACCCAGGACCCTGGAGCTGTGAAGCAGCAGTGCTAACCACTGTGCTACCGTGCCTCCCTAACTGGGACTGACCCTAACAGTTCCTTTGTGAATTGAGAGAGGACGTACTTTGCCAGTTCCACAGGAGTACAAATTATGAAGAATTGGTCTGACAGATTTTCTTAAAAAGAACAAGATAACTTTATTGAAACTACTTCCCAAAATAAAAAGAAACGAGGTGTATCATAACCGCCATCTGTACATCAAATACATTCAGCTGGACCCAACGGGTACAACAATACCATGGCTTAAAGAGTGTTCACAGTTCACAAGGGAGATATACAAAGAAATGTACAGTTAGCTGGTCTCGAAGTGGTGATTCCACATTGCAGCCTTGTTGCTCAGTTGTCTTCCTAGGTGTAGTTGTATCAAGCAGATTTCTACATTTTTATTCTTCAAAGATCTCAGTTTGCAGCCGATTTCTCTTCTCAGGATGGTTACTTTGCTGGTCCAAGCACAATATTGTTGAAAGAGAGAGAGAAATCCAATAGTTCCAGCCTGACTTTGGCTCAGTGTTCTGATCCCTGATCATGCTGACTTGATAAACAGCCCTTACAGTGTCCGACTGGTGGTATATTCCAGAGGAATTATATTAATCCATGTCTTCTGCAGTCACTGTTTTCTGAACAGATAATCGGATTTTGATGTCTCACTTAGAAACCTTTGAAATGTTGCAGGATAGTATAATGGGATTTTTCATGCTTCCTGGGCGTTTGAGTGTCTGTTCACTTTCATTTGGTAGAATAATCTTGGCTCGTCATCCTACATTGTCTTTTGGGATGAAAAAAAAATTCCTGCCCAAAAAAAGAATTAGAAATTGTATTTTAATAAAACACACACATCCTTGTAACATGGGTAACGCACAAGACTGCCTGGAAGGCACTTTTAGGATTGTGATCCAGCAACAGTGTGATATATTTCCAAGTTGGGATGGTGTGTGAGTTGAAGGGGAACGTGCTGCCAACAGTGTTGCCAGGTATCGATTGCTCCCGTCATTCTAGATGGTAAAGGTTGCAAGTTTGGAAGGTGCTGTTGAAGGAACCGTGGTGAGTTTCTGCAGTGCATCTTGTAGATGATGCACACTGCGGTCACTGTGCACCGGTGATGGAGAGAATAAATATTGAAGGTGGTGATTAGAGTATCAGTCAAGCAGGGCTGCTTTGCCCTGGATTGTGTCGAGCTTCTTGAGTGTTGTTGGAACTGCATCCATCCAGGCAATCGGAGAGTATTCCATCATACTCCTGGGGATTCAGAAGGTGAGTTGCTCACTGCAGCATTACTGGCCTCTGGCCTGCTTTGGTAGTCACCGTATTTATATGGCTAAACCAGCTCAGTTTTGGTGCATGGTAACACCTCTAAGATGTGGGAAATTTAGTGATGGTAATGCCATTGAATGTCAAGAAGAGATGGTTCAATATTCTCTTATTGAATTGCAAATATTACTTACCACTATCAGAACTTTGATTTGATTTATTATTGTCACATGTATTAACATATACAGTGAAAAGTATTGTTTCTTGCGCAATGTCCAGACAAAACATACTGATCATAGAGAAGGAAAGGAGGGAATGCAGAATGTTGTGTTACAGTCATCGTTGGGATGTAGAGAAAGATCTAATATATATGGTTTCAAAAGTCTGTTGGTAACAGGGAAGAAGCTGTTCTTGAGTCGGTTGGGACATGACCTCAGACTTCTGTATCTTTTTCCCAACAGAAGAAGGTGGAAGACAGAACGTCTGGGGTGTGTGAGGTCCTTGATTATGCTGATTGCTTTGCTGAGGCAGCGGGAAGTGTAGAAGGTGTCAGTGGATGGGAGGCTGGTTTGCAGAATGGACTGGGCTACATTCACGACATTTTGTAATTCCTTGTAGTCTTGGGCAGAGCAGGAGCCATACCAAGCTGCCCCTCACAGGAGGTTTCTAAGCTGTGCTTCATCTCTACCCAACATCACATGCACATGTTACTAAACCGGATTATCCTGGGAGAAATTATTTTAATCCTGTGCCTATTGTGACCAGCAAGAAATAATCTGTGGCATACAAACATCTTTCAGTTATCTCAAAGCATATCTTGAGGCATACAAGATGATCAGACGGTTAGATAGAGTGGACAGTGAGAGCCTTTTTCCTTGGATGGTGATGGCTAACATGAGGAGACATAGCTTTCAATTAAGGGGTGGTAGTTATAGGATGGATGTCAGAGGTGGGTTCTTTACTCAGAGGGTAGTAAGGGCGTAGAATGCCCTGCCTGCAGCAGTAGTGAGCTTGCCAACTTTAAGGGCATTCAAATGGTTAGTGGATAGGCAAATAGATAACATTGGAATAGTTTAGGTTGGAGGATCATTAGATTGGTTCCACTGTTCAGAGCAACATCGAGGGCCGAAGGGCCTGTACTGCGCTGTAATATTCTCTGTTCAAAGTTTTTTTTATTAACAATTTCAGAAGAAACCAAGTGTATTTGCCAATTGCTCACAAAGACTAATGAATTAGTTTAGTTGATTTCTGTTGAAGATGATGAGGTCAAGAGCATTTTCAAGCCTTCACTTTCTTCAGTGCATCCCACAAAGTCCAATACAGGGCGGCAGAGTGACAATATTCATTCCCTCTATCGCTGGTGCACAGATACACTGTAGTAGACAGTGCGTCTACAAGATGCACTGTCACGGTGGTTTGCACAGCTGCCTCACAGCACCAGGGAGCAAAGTCCAGTTCTGGTGTGGAATTTGCACATTCTCCCTGTGTCTGCATGGGTTTTCTTTGGGTGCTCCAGCTTCCTCCCACAGCCCAAAGAAGAGCGGGTTAGGTGGATTGGCTGTGGTAAATGTGCAGGGATTACAGGACTGGGGCTGGAGTGGGGGGCTGTGGTGTTTGGGTAAGATACTTTGTCAGAGGGTCAGTGCAGGCACGATGGGCCGAATGACCTCCTTCTGTGATTCTAGGATTCTATAAATTGACAGAAAGCTGGTTGCAAATCAATAATTCCTGCAGAGGAACTGGGAGTGGGAGGGGATTGATCTAGCCGTAGTCTGTGTCAGTACCAATGATACAGGTAGAACGAGGATGGAGATCCTGCTGAGGCAATTTGGGGACAGGGAGGCTACGTGGAAAAGCAGAACTAATAAGCAGGGACAAACTACTCAAAGGACTTCGCTTGCAATGAAAGATGAGGGAATAATTCTGGTTTTCTCAATTGGCTAAAGAAATGGAGTCGCAATTCCTTGTTGGCCCTCGAGTCTCCTGCCAGAGGTTCGGAGGAAGGGAACCCCTTGAGATGCCAAGAGTACTGAATCCCGTTGCATTCTCGGAGCATTCTGAAACTCACGTTATTGCTATTTTTTTAAACGCCTCACCAATTGTGCAGTTAAAAAAGGTGCCCCTTTTTCTTGTTAAGAGGGGAATCTCACTAATTTGAAGTATTCCTATTTTTAGAGATCCTGGTTACTCTGGATAAGATTCCAAAGCTTTAATCATGGGATGTCAGTGTTTCATTATCAGTGCGAGATGTCAGTCACAAAGTCATAAAGTAGTACTTTATGGGAGGGACAGAGACAGCTGATCAGATGTCTGAACCTTACTGATAAAGGAACAGTGAATTAAACATGAGAAGTGCAAATTGGAGGAAAGCATTCGACTCCCAAAGCTTGCCCTAACATTCAACAAGATAATGGAAAATCCTTGATCTCATATCCAACTTCAATCAGTGTCCTAATGTCTATCAACCTCTACCCTAAATATATTCAAGGATTGAGCATCCAACTATCTGGGAAAGAGAATCCCAAAGATTTATAACCCTTGAACGAAGAAATTTTTCCACATCTCAGTCCTTAATGATGGATACCTTGTTCTGATACTGTGGCCTTGTGTTCTAGGTTCCCCAGCCAGCCCATAATAGTTTAATTCACATCTACCCTGTCAAGCCCTTGAAGAATTTGTCACATTCTTCGTAAAAAATGACTATAAATTTACTGGGCTGCAGAGGAACTTGGAGTGAGGCGGGAAAAGATTCAATATTGTGGTCGACGTAAATAGCAACAATATAGGTAGTATGAGGATGGAGGTTCTACTGAGGGAAACTGAGCAGCTAAGGGTTAAAGTAAAAAACAGAACCAAAAAGGTAATAACTGTTGGTGGCACAGTGGTTAGCATTGCTGCCTCACAGCGCCAGGGATCTGGGTTCAATTCCCGGCTTGGGTCACTGTCTGTGTGGAGTTTGCACGTTGTCCCTGTATTTGCGTGGATTTGCTCTAGGTGCTCTGGTTTCCTCCCACAGTCTGAAAGACATGCTGGTTAGGCGCATTGCTAAATTCTCCCTCAGTGAACTCGAACAGAGTGTGGCGACGAGGGGGATTTTCACAGCAGCTTCATTGCAGTGTTAATGTAAGCCTCTTGTGACACTAACAAATAAACTGAGCTAATTGGCACAGAGTCAACAAGGTCAAACAGATTAGTGCGTGGCTCTTTGTGGGAGAGAAATGGATTCAAATTCATGAGATATGAGCACCAACACAGGGGAAGGAGGGAGCTTTTCCATTGGGATGATCTTCACACAGTCCTGGTGAATCACATCATGAAAGTTGTCGATGGGGTTTTAAAGTAAATAGTGGGTTCAGTGCATGGAAAAATGACCAAATCAAAGTTAAAGAAAGAGGTATGAACATAGAACATAGAACATTACAGCACAGAACAGGCCCTTCGGCCTTCGATGTTGCACTGACCAATATAAAAAGCAATGCCCCTCCAAACTAAACCATTCCCTTCTCTTCCATATACTTATCAACTAACCTCTTAACGCCACCAAACTTGGCGCATCTACAACTGCTGCAGGCAGGGCATTCCACTCCCGAACCACCCTTGGGTAAAGAACCTACCTCTGATATCCGTCCTATAACTATCACCCCTTAATTTAAAGCTGTGTCCCCTCGTGCTAGCTTTTTCCATCCTAGGAAAAAGGCTATCACTATCCACCACTGAGTGCAGCTCAGTAATGCGGATTGTTACCAGAAAATAAAAGGAAGGGACAGAACTTACGAACATCATATCACACTATGGAATTATGGAAAAAACAGGGCAACGTGATAATAGAGCAAACTTCAAGGCTTTGTATCTACATGTGCAAAGCATTTGGAATAAAATTCATGAGTTAATAGCACAAATACAGACAAATGGGTATGATTTGGTGGTGATTGTAGAGGCGTGGTTGCAAGGAGACCAGTTTGGGAATTGAATATCCAAGGAATATCTGTATTTCAGAAGGATAAAAAGGAATGAAAGGAAGGTAGTGGGGCTTTGTTAGCAAGGGAAGAGATTAGCGCCGTAGAGAGACACTGGAAATCGAGGCGTAGAATCTGTCTGGGTAGAAATAAGAAATAGCAAGGGGAAGAAGTCCCTGGTGAGGGTAATACATGGATCTCGAAACAGTATTCTGCAATTTTGGCACAGATAAATGAGGGCTTCTAAGAAAGGTACAGAAATAATCATGGATGACTTTATAACATATATAGACTAGATATTTGCAACAATAGCTTTGAGGGAGTGTTCATTGAAAGTATCAGAGATTGTTTCTTGGGGCAATATAATGTGGAACCAACCAGGCAGCAGGCAATTTTGGATTTGGTGTTGTGTAATGAGGAGGGAGTAATTGATTTTACACTTAAGGATCCTCTAGGGAATTCTGGAATAATTCAAAGAAGTAACAAGCAAAGTGATAATGGGGATCCTTTAGATGCCATATATCTGGATTTCCAGAAGGCATTTGACACGGTGCCACGCAAGGTAAGATCATGTGGGGTACGAGATCATTTAATAGCTTGTTAGAGGATTGGCTAACCAACAGAAAATAGATAAATGGGATTAATGGGTCTTTTTTTTGGTTGGTAACAAGGTGTATCACTGCATTCAGCCCTCGGGCCCCCATCTATTTACAATCTGTATTCATGACTTGGATGCAGGGTAGAAAGCACTCTTGCTAAATTCACAGGTGACATGAAAGTGAATTGAATATTTCTTCATGATGCAAAAGCAAGCTGCCATAAAGAAATATAGAACATAGAACATAGAACATAGAACAATACAGCACAGAACAGGCCCTTCGGCCTTCGATGTTGTGCCGACCAAAATAAAAAGCAATCCCCCTCCTAACTAAACCCTTCCCTTCTCATCCATATACTTATCCACTAACCTCTTAAACGCCACCAAACTTGGCGCATCTACAACAGCTGCAGGCAGGGCATTCCACTCCCTAATCACTCTCTGAGTAAAGAACCTACCTCTGATATCCGTCCTATAACTCATACCCCTTAATTTAAAGTTGTGTCCCCTCGTGCTAGCTTTCTCCATCCTAGGAAAAAGGCTATCACTGTCCACCCTATCCAAACCTCTAATCATCTTATATGCTTCAATAAGATCCCCCTTAGCCGCCTCCTTTCTAACGAAAACAACCTCAAATCCTTCAACCTCTCGTCATAGGACCTGCCCTCCATACCAGGCAACATCCTAGTAAACCTCCTCTGTACCCTCTCCAATGCCTCCACATCTTTCTTATAATGTGGCGACCAGAACTGCACACAATACTCCAAGTGCGGCCGCACTAGAGTTTTGTACAGCTACAACATGATGCTGCGGCTCCTAAATTCAATCCCCCTACCAATAAAAACTAAGACTCCATAAGCCTTCTTAACAACTTTATCCACTTGACTGCCTACTTTCAGGGATCTATTGACACATACACCAAGATCCTTCTGTTCCTCAACACTATTAAGAGCCCTACCATTAGCCCTCTACTCTACACATTTATTGTTCCTGCCAAAGTGCATTACCTCACACTTTTCCACATTAAACTCCATTTGCAACCTCTCGGCCCAGCTCTGCAACTTGTCCAAGTCACTCTGTAAACTAAAACACCCCTCTTCACTATCTACCACACCACCAACTTTAGTATCATCTGCAAATTTACTTATCCATCCCTCAATACCCTCATCCAGATCATTTATAAAAATTACAAACAGCAGGGGCCCCAAACAGACCCCTGAGGCACACCACTCGTCACCGAACTCCACGATGAATATCTCCCATCAACCACCACCCTCTGTCTTCTATCTGCCAGCCAATTTCTAATCCAATTAGCTAAATCACCCTCTATTCCACACATCTGCATTTTCTGTAGAAGTCTTCCATGGGCCACCTTATCAAAATACTCAATTTACAAACGGGCAGGAATAAGTTGGGCGAGTGGGCCAAAATTTGACAGATGCATTTTAACGTGGAAAAGTGTGAGCTTAGCCATTTTGGCCATAAATATAGAAAGGCAACTTATTATCTCAATGGAGAGAAACTTCATCGTATTTCAGTGCAGAGGGATCTGGCTGTCCTCATGTGTGAATTCCAGGAAACTGATATACAGGTACAGAAAGTAATAAGGAATAAAACAAATGGAATCTTGGCCTTTGTAGCTCAAAAAAATTTAAAACCGGTGAAGTGTTACTGCTCTGTTTAAGACATTAGTGAGACCACCCCTGGAGTATTGTGTACATTTTGGTGCCCTTATTTGAAGAAGAATGTGGATGCATTGGAAGCGGTTCAGAGAAGGTTTACGAGAACGCTTCCAGGTTTGTTCTACGAACAGAGACTGAGCAATTTAGGCCTATACTCTCGTGTTTAGAGAATGAGAGGTGATGGAATTGAGACATATAGGATGCTAAAGGGGATTGATAGATGTAGAGGAGACTTTACCTCTTGTGGGGCACTGTAGAACAAGAAGTCATAGTTTTAGGATAAGGAATAGTGTCACCAGGGAGAACATCTTGAAGGCGTTTGGATGGAAACCATCTCCGAAAGCATGAGAAAAACATCTCGGCAATCGTCTGGGCACTCAGCTGCGGTGAGCACAAACCTTTCGATGGAATCACAGTAAGACCCTGGTTATGGAAGGAAGGCCCCCAGATGTAACCTCATCTTGTAAGCCCAGGCAACTGGAATCCATAAGCCGTGACCATATTTGTGTCACAGAACAGTTGGGCAGCGAGAGGGCCGTGAAACAAGCCAGCTAACCGTGTTCCAACAAGTATCTCTCCTGAGCAGCTCAAGTAAGTGGAATGCTAAAGAAGCAAGACCCTGAGTGGGATTTACCCACCACCTCCCCCCTCCCCATCTCTCTCTCTCTCTCTCCATTCAAGTTGAAAATGTTGAAGCCTGTCTACTATTTGACTCGTCATGATGTGGAGATGCCGAGTTGGACTGGGGTAAACGCAGTAAGAAGTCTCACCCCGACCAGGTCAGAGTCCAACCGGTTTATTTGATAGTAATCTCTCAAGCTTTCGGAAACGGAGTTCCCTTCATCAGGTGTATGAACCTTGGACTAAAACCTTGTTTCGTGAGACTTTTTACCATTTGACTACCCGGTTGTGGCAGAGAATCAAGGGTTAACCAACCAGCTGGAAGCAGAAATCAACACTCTCATCATCACTTTCACTACTTCAACCTCAGTGAAAACGAAAAGGACCGCTGTCATCAAACCTTTAACCTTATCTATCGTTCAATTGCTTCATGTGTCCTCCCACTCTGTAATCTATTTGTTTATGGGTGAACTTCAAAAGCGTGCAAGGAAGCTGGAGTATTATTTATTATCTTACTTAGACTGGGTGAGGTATAATAAATACTATTCTCTTTTTTTTAGAACAACTCGAGAAAAATTGTCTGTTCCTTCTATAGTCACAGTGTGTAAACACTACTGATGAGAACATCCTGTTTCTAATAACCCGTTGCAGGGGAAGAGTTAGAATCACCTGGTGGTAGCAAATTCTATACGGATCAATTCAATCACCTTTCATTATTCTGAATGTGGTATGATCCCATTCCATTTCCCTTTGTGGGACAATCCCTTCAGCAGAGGAGCCAGTACGGTGAATCTCAGTGGAGCATGCTCGATGGGCCGAATGGCCGACTTTTTCCATGCCTGAGGTCTCGTATCAACCAACTCAAAAACACCTTCTCCGCTGCTGCCGTCAGACATTTGAACGGACCTACCTCGCACAAAGTTGATCTTTCTCTGCAACCCAGTTACGTCTGTAACGCTACATTCTGCATTCCCTCCTTTCCTTCTCTATGTACGGTATGCTTTGTCTATATAGCGCGCAAGAAACAATACTTTTCACTAAATACCAACACGTGACAATAAATCAAATCAAATTCTACTGCTACACATTATGGCCTTCAGTAGCCTCCCTTCAGATAAGGAGCCTAAAACTGTCTAACTGGAGATATATGGGGGCATTGAGAGTCGAGTTGGAAGGTACGTGTGGGGGAGAGATGGAGTATCTCAGCCCTGTGTGCAGAGAGTGCTTTGTTGTGTGTGGAGAGGGGGAAGGGGATGGGAGGAGGGTGCGATGCCTTCTCCAACGAGGGAGATTGGTGCTGAAGTGGGTAAAAGATCTCAGGTTAAGATCCATTAACTTGACAGCCCCATGTGAGGTCATTAACTGCTGCCAGACTTTGGGAATCGACCTCCCTGGCTATATATTCCCAATCCGCACTGAGAGTGTTCCTTGAGGGTACCCAGTAGCAACATGGCCTCTCAGTGCCCGGGTACCTTGACCACATTCACTGATGTCCCGCTCCAGCTGAGCATATGTTTAGAATTGCACCACGAGGATTCATCCACAGCTCCTGTGATTTGGTGCGATCTGGTCAGAGGGCAGACAGCCTTTAAGAGGAGCAGGCTGTCTCTCTGTGAATGAGCAGGAAAGCGGAGGTCTGGGCCCATCTTGTACCGATGCTACAACCAGTTAGACATGACAGCAATAAATCTGTGAGCTGCCTGCACCTCTCCAATAACAAGAGGAGACAGGTCACAAACCCCAGTACCAACACAAATTGTACCCGTTAATCCCTCCAGTTTCCTGATAACATAAGAAATAGGAGCAGGAGTGGGCCATCCAGCCCCTCGAGCCTGCCCCACCATTCAATAAGACCACGGCTGATCTGAAGTGGATCAGTTCCACTTTCCTGCTTTCTCCCCATAATCCTTAATTCCCTTGTCTATCAGAAATCTTTCTACCCGTGACTTAAATATATTCAGTGAGGTAGCCCCCATAGCTTCAATGGGCAGAGAATTCCAGAGACTCAACACCTTTTGAGTGAAGAAGTTCCTCCTCAACTCCGATCTAAACTTCACTCTCTCCCCCCCCGCCTTATTTTGAGACTGTGCCCTCTACTTCTGCTAGGTCCCAGAGGACTGGAGAATAGTTAATGTTGTACCGTTGTTTAAAAAGGGTAGTAGGGATAACCCTGGGAATTATAGGCCGGTGAGTTTGACGTCAGTGGTAGGGAAGCTGTTGGAGGCGATTCTTAGAGATAGGATGTATAGGCACTTAGAGCGTTGCGATCTGATTAGGGATACGCAGCATGGATTTGTTAAGGGGATGTCGTGCCTTACAAATCTGGTAGAATGTTTTGAGGAGGTGACGAAAACGGTCGACGAAGGGCGAGCCGTTGATGTCGTTTGACCAAGTCCCTCGTGGGAAGTTAGTTAAAAAGGTCAAAGCTAATGGGATACAAGGACAGGTAGCTAGATGGATAAGTAACTGGCTTAGTAATAGGAGACAGAGAGTAATAGTAGAAGGGTGTTTTTCTAGCTGGAGATCGGTCACTAGTGGTGTGCCGCAGGGCTCGGTACTGGGACTCCTTCTATTTGTAATATGTATAAATAACTTGGAAGAGGGAGTAAGTGGAGTGATCAGCAAGTTTGCAGATGAAATAAAAGATGGCTGGACTTGCGAATAGTGAGGAGCATTGTCAGGCGATGCAGCAGGACATAGGCTGGGCAGATAGATGGCAGATGGAATTCAATCCTGATAAATGCAAGGTGATGCATTTTGGGAGAAAGAATGTAGGGGGGAGCTATATGATAAAGGGTAGACCTATTATGAATATAGAAACGCAGAGGGACCTGGGAGTGCAGGTGCACAAGTTTCTGAAGGTGGCAGAGCAGGTGGACTTGTTTTGGTTGAGGTCTTGATGTTCCCCACATTCTCCCCTGTGCCCCGGCCAGAGGGGTGGCACAGAACTTAGCACAGCTGCCTCATAGTCCGGACTCGATTCCTGGCTTGGGTCACTGTCTGTGTAGAGTCTGCATATTCTCCCTGTATCTGTGTGGGTTTTCGCCGGGTGCTGCCGCTACCTTCCACAGTCCAAAGATGTACAGGCGAGATGCATTGGCCGTGATAAATTGCCGCTCAGTGTTGGTGGACTAGCTCGTGTCAATGCATGGGGTAATGGGGATAGTGCCTGGTGTGTCGGTGCAGACTTGATGGGCTGAATGGCCTCCTTCTGCACTGTAGGGATTCTATGAATTCGAACTAAGGATGCCTCACATCCATCCAAAAGGAAAGCTGGCATCCCCTACAGTGTATTGCTCCCAGTAATCATGATCCTGGGATATGATCTTTTGCCCGGAATTGTCCAGTCTCGTACGTCCTGCCAGAAAGGAGAGCTTGGCGCTCGGCCAAATCTCCGTTGGCTGTAGCGGGATCGGAGAATCCCAGCCACAGGCGAGGATGGCGTATTCCCGCTCCTGGCACAGAGGCAAGAATGCAACCTCTCCCCTCCTCTCCTGCCTGGCTGTGCATCACCCCTCCAAGGAACAATAGCAGCAGTTTGAACTGTGTCCATCCGAAGCGGAGGAAATGAGAGCAAAATTATAAATTGTGTGAAACAAGTTCCAGAAAATGAAGTGTCCTGACATTTTATATGAGCCTGCATCACACTCTCAAATCTGAGAACCAAGCATTCTAACCTTGGATCTCTACCCACCCCTGTACATGTAGAGGAAAAGAAAATGACCTAACACCCACATTATCCCATGAAAGCCAAGAAATAGAAGAATGTGATACTTCCTCCTTCACCGTAAACAAGAGATTTTCCATGAGAAATGGAATTTTCTTATTTTAGCCTGATGTGGCACATCTAATGTTTCAGGAAAAGGAAGCCACATTAATGCTGCTTTGTAACTGATAGATGGATCCTTCGCTCCCGGGTCCATTTACTAAGCACTCACTCCATAAATTATTCACCTAATTAAATGTGTTATTCTAAGCTTTCTGCGTCGGGGAATGCAAGCAATAGGATTCCTGAAACACGATTCACAGTAGTATTTATTTAAATGTGTACTCTGCCAGCCTCTGATAGAAAACAAATATTAGTTTTGCATCATACAGTGCTCGCAAATTGAGCACGGTTCACAAAAGGCATGTGTGTCTGAAGAGTTTGCATTCAGTGCTGTCGGGAGGCAGGCAGACAGAGCGGCAGACAAAGACTTTTTCTGCTACTTCCCTTTGTTTGGTAAAGGTGCCTGGGAAGTCATGTTGGCACATAGTCTGTCAAGCACAGTGTGTGCCACTGCCACATCAACGTGGGAACACGTTCACGGCAATGAAGCCATCATCTCGCGTCCACGTATGGAAAAATGAAAATCGTTCTGACACTATCTAGATTGGCAAAGGTGCAGTTTCATAATGCCTGCAACTGAAACGCAAAATACATGCTGTGTCCAAATTCCACGTTTATTCATCACTGACAACAGAAGCCAGAGGGGTGGATGTAAGAGGGTTGTTTTTCAAACTGGAGGCCTGTGACCAGCTCCAGGGATGGGTTCTAGGCCCACTGTTATTTGCCTTAATGATTGGGATGAGAATTTAGTTGGCATAATTTGCAGATGACAACCTTCTTCACTGTGGGGGTATCTCGGGTTGCAATTGGGCCAGCGGGCTGACGAATGGCAGATGGAGTTTAATTTGGATCAATGCGGAGTGATGCATTTTGGTCGAACCAGGGCAAGGCTTGAGTCAATTAAAGGTAGGGCACTGGGAAGAGATGTCGGATAAAGCTATCTCGGCTTACAGGTTCACAGCTCCTTGAAAGTGGAGTCACAGGTGGACAGGATGGTGAAGAAGGCTTGGTTTCATTGGTCAGAACATCAAATGTAGCAGTTGGGACATTTTGCTGAAGTTGTACAAGTCATTGGTAAGGCCAACTTGGAAAAGTGTACAGTTTTGGTTGCCCTATTATAGAAAGGATATTATTAAACTAGATATGGTGGAGAACAGGATGCTATTGGGACTTGATGGTTTGAGTTATGAGGAGAGGCTGATAGACTGGAACTTTTTTCTCTGGAGCGTCGAAGGCTGAAGGGTGATCTTATAATGTCTGTTAAATAGTGGATGGCACAGATCAGCTCGATAGTCAATATGTTTTCCCAAAGGTAGGAGACTCTAAAACTAGAGACCCTAAGTTTAAGGTGATAGGGGAGAGATACAAAAGGTTCCAGAGGGGCAATTCTTTCACACAGAAGGTGGTGAGTGTCTGGAACAAGCTGCCAGAGGCAATAGTAAAGGCTGCTACAATTTTATCTTTAAAAAACATTTAGACAGTTGCATTGTTAAGAAGGTTTGGAGGGGCATACACGCGATGGGTCGTGAGAGGGCTGCTCTTGGATTTTTTTTGAGAGTATCCTCGTGCTTCACATCGTTAGTGTACGCTTGACCCAGACCATTTGATGGGCAACACGACAGCTCAGTGACTATCGCTGTGCTGTGCAGATACATGGATTTGGGCCTGTGTCTGTGGGAGTTTGCGCATTCTCCCCGTGCTTGCGTGGGTTTTCTCCGAGTGCTCCGGTTTCCTCCCACATCCCAAAGATGTGCTCTTAGGCTAATTGGCAAAACAAATTCTCCCTAAATTGTCTCAAATTTGGTTTTTAATCTATAGATCTATAAACATAGACAGGGATCACGGGTAGAGGTGGGAACACCGGGGTGGCGGCGTGGGCTCATTGGGCTGAAGGGCCTGTTTCCCGTGCTGTTTTGTTCTTTGTTCTTTGAATATGGGCCAAATGCTGGCAATTGGGACTAACTTAGTGTTAAAAGCTGGGCAGCATGGACAAGTTGGGTCGAAGGGCCTGTTTCCATGCTGTAAAACTCTATGACTCTTAGCAGTGATGTATATCCATGGCACAAATCAAACTCTTATTCTTAGGTGTTGGTGGGTTTTCTCCCAATCTCCCACTTTGATAGAACATAGAACATAGAACATTACAGCACAGAACAGGCCCTTCGGCCTTCGATGTTGCGCCGACCAATATAAAAAGCAATGCCCCTCCAAACTAAACCATTCCCTCTCTTCCATATACTTATCAACTAACCTCTTAAACGCCACCAAACTTGGCGCATCTACAACTGCTGCAGGCAGGGCATTCCACTCCCGAACCACCCTTGGGTAAAGAACCTACCTCTGACATCCGTCCTATAACTATCACCCCTTAATTTAAAGCTGTGTCCCATCGTGCTAGCTTTCTCCATCCTAGGAAAAAGGCTATCACTGTCCACCCTATCTAAACCTCTAATCATCTTATATGTTTCGATAAGGTCCCTCTTAGCCGCCTCCTTTCTAACGAAAACAACCTCAAATCCCTCAGCCTCTCTTCATAAGACCTGCCCTCCATACCAGGCAACATCCTGGTAAACCTCCTCTGTACACTCTCCAATGCCTCCACATCTTTCTTATAATGTGGGGACCAGAACTGCACACAATACTCCAAGTGCGGCCGCACTAGAGTTTTGTACAGTGGCAACATGACGTTGCGGCTCCGAAATTCAATCCCCCTACCAATAAAAGCTAAGACTCCATATGCCTTCTTAACAACCGTATCGACTTGACTGCCTACTTTCAGGGATCTATGCACATATACACCAAGATCCCTCTGTTCATCAACACTATTAAGAATCCTACCACTAGCCCTATACTCTACACATTTATTATTCCTGCCAAAGTGCATTACCTCACACTTTTCCAAATTAAACTCCATTTGCCACCTCTCGGCCCAGCTCTGCAACTTGTCCAAGTCTCTCTGCAAACTATAACACCCCTCTTCACTATCTACCACTCCACCGACTTTAGTGTCATCCGCAAATTTACTAATCCATCCTTCAATACCCTCATCCAGATCACTTATAAAAATTACAAACAGCAGGGGCCCCAAAACAGACCCCTGAGGTACACCACTTGTCACCGAACTCCAAGATGAATATCTCCCATCAACCACCACCATCTGTCTTCTATCTGCTAGCCAATTCCTACCCAATTAGCTAAATCACCCTCTATCCCATACATCTGCATTTTCTGCAGAAGTCTTCCATGGGCCACCTTATCAAACGCCTTACTAAAGTCTATATATACCACATCAACCGCCTTACCCCCATCCACCTCTTTGGTCACTTTTTCAAAAAACTCACTAAGGTTAGTAAGGCACGACCTACCCTTCACAAAACCATGCTGACTATCCCCAATCAATTCATTTCTCTCTAAATAACTATAAATCCTATCCCTAATACTTCTCTCCAATACTTTGCCCACAACAGAAGTAAGACTCACTGGCCTATAATTCCCTGGAAGGTCTCTCTTTCCCTTCTTGAACAATGGGACCACATTCGCTATCCTCCAGTCCTCCGGAACCACACCTGTAACCAACAACGACCTGAAGATCAGAGCCAGAGGCTCTGCAATCGCCTCTTGCCTCCCAGAGAATCCTAGGGTAAATCCCGTCCGGTGCAGGGGACTTATCCAACTTCAAACCCTCGAGAATATCTAGCACATCCTCCCTATCTTCTTCAATACTTTCCAGTTTGCTACCCTGTACCTCAGTGTTCTCCATAACTACATTTACATCACCCTGCGTGAATACCGAAGAGAAATATTCATTCAGTGCCTCTCCAATCTCTTCAGGCTCCACGCACAACTTCCCACTGCTGTCTCTGACTGGCCCTAATCTTGCCCTAACCAATCTTCGATTCTTAACACATCTAAAGAAAGCTTTCGGATTCTCCTTAATCCTATCAGCCAAAGTCTTCTCGTGTCCCCTCTTAGCTCTCCTCAACTCACTCTTTAGCTCCCTCCTGGCTAATCTACAGCTATCCATTGCACTAACCGAGCCTTCAAGCCTCATCCTGACATAAGCCTCCTTTTTCCTTTTAACCAGCAAATTAACTTTTTTCGTACACCAAGGTTTCCTTACTCGACCATTTCCTCCTTGCCTGACAGGGACATACTTATCAAGGACTCGCAGCAGCTGCTCCTTGAATAAGCTCCACATTCCAGATGTTCCCAGTCCCTGTAGTTTTCTAGTCCAATCTATGCACCCTAATTCTCTCCTGATGGCCTCATAATTACCCTTCCCCCAGCTATAACTACTGCCCCCAGCTTCATACCTATCCCTATCCATCACTAAGGTGAATGTAACTGAATTGTGGTCACTATCACCAAAATGTTCACTAACTTCCAAGCCTAACACCTGGTCTGGCTCATTGCCCAGCACCAAATCCAATGTAGCCTCACCTCTAGTTGGCCTATCTACCTACTGAGTCAAAAACCCTTCCTGCACACTCTGTACGAAAACTGACCCCTCTAACGAGCTAGAGCTATAGCTATTCCAATCAATATTAGTAAAGTTAAAATCCCCCATAACAATTACCCTATTACTTTCACTCCTGACCAGAATTGACTTTGCAATCCTTTCCTCAACCTCTCTAGAACTTTTAGGAGGTCTATAAAAGACTCCCAACAGCGTGACCTCTCCTCTCCTGTTTCTAATCTCAGCCCATACTACCTCATTATTAATAGCAGGAGAATCCTTGTGGAAATTTTAATCTTGCCAGTTCAATTATAAAAACTGTAAATCAGATCATCAAAACTGAAGGTGCTGGTAACGCACAACAGAATTGGATATCTCAGTGCCCCACTCCTGCTACTAGCCACCAAACACATTCACCCACGTAGAACTTCATTTTTTAAAAATTTGAATTTATTTCTTATTGTTATATGTGTTGGGATACAGTGAAAAGTATTCTTGAGTACGAAACAGACAAAACATACTGCTCATTGAGGAGGAAAGAAGAAATTGCAGAATATAGTGTTACAGTCATAGCTAGGGTGTAGAGAAAGATCAACTTAATACAAGGCAGGTCCATTCGAAAGTTTGACGGCAGCAGGGAAGTTGCTTGGTACATGATGTTAGTCATTTGTACCTTTTTTCCTGACAGAAGAAGGTGGACATCCAGGGTGGATGAGGTCCTTGAGTATTCTGGCTGCTTTTGCGAGGCAGCGGCAAGTTTAGGCAGTGTCAATGCATGGGAGGCTGGTTTGCGTGATGGACTGGGCTACATTCATGACCTTTTGTAGTTTCTTGCAGTTTTGGGCAGAGCAGGAGCCCATACCAAGCTGTGATCGAACCAGAAAGAATGCTTTCTGATGCACTTGGTGAGTGTCGTAGAGGACTTGCCAAATTTCCTGAGTCTTCTGAGAAACTACAGGCAAAAGGTGGAAGGGGTGCTTTGTCCTGAATGGTGTTGAGTTTCTTGAGGGTTGTTAGAGCTGCACCCATCCAGGCAAGTGAAGAGTATTCCATCGCACTCCTGTCTTGTGCCTTGTCGATGTTGGACAGGCTTTGGAGGAGTCAGGAGCTGAGTTGCTCTCTGCAGAATTCCTAGCCTGTGACTTGCTCCGGTAGCCATAGTATTTATATGGAATGGTGGATTCAATCAAATGTTCCTGGAGGATATGGTTAGGTTTATTTATTAGTGTCACAGGTAGGCTTACATTAACCCTGCAAAGAAGTTACTGTGAAACAATAGTGCTGGTTGTCTCTTTCCGGTTACACCGAGGGAACACGGCCAATGCACCCTAACCTTTCAGACTGAGAGGGGAAACTGGAGCACCTGGAGGAAACCCACGCAGACACAGGGAGAACGTGCAGACTCTGCACAGACAGTGACCCGAACCAGGAATCGAACCTGGCTCCCTGCCACTGTGAGGCAGCAGTGCTAACCACTGTGCCACTCTCATGTGGAGAAGATAGAGAGAATGCTGATCTGGGCTGAGTCCAGAGGCAAGGATATCAATGATCCAGATCGCAAAGTTCAATGTGCAAATCATCTATAATTCAGGATTATAAATCCCATGCAGTCAGCCAGGAAATTGCCTCTCGTATGCTGCAAGTATTTAATAAATTGGAGGAATTCCACACTGTGCAGGGGAATGTTAACATACGCAGAGTGTGGCAATTTATGAAATCTCCGCAGCAACGTAACCTCAGAAGGTTTAAGGAAAATTATTGCTTCTGCAGTGGCAGACACTATTGGGAGCTTTATCGCGAGTATCTGAGCTCAGAGCTTTGATTACTTGGTTGGAAAGAAGGGACTTGCATTAAATAGCACCTTCCATAACCACGAGATGTCCCGAAGTGTTTCACAGTCAATGAGGTATTTTGGAAGTGTAATCACAGTCATGATGCAGGAACAGAGCAAGGATAGACAGGATAGATTCAGATAAGATGTCACCCGTGGTTGGGGAGTCTAGAACCAGGGACACAATTTCAGAATAAGGGGGAGCCACTTAGGAGCGGGATGAGGAGAGGTTGTGTTTTTACTCGGAGCATTGTAAATCATCAAACCCCTGCAGTCAGAAGGCAATTCGGCCCATCAAGTCTCTCTGATAGAGCATCTTGCCCAGGCCCTATCTCTGTAACCCCACTAATCTCCCCTAATCTGCACACCTTTGGACACTAAGGAGCAATTTAGCAAGGCCAATCGACCCTAACCTACACATCTTTGGAGGAAAACCGGAGCACCTGGAGGAAACCCATGCAGGCATGGAGAGAATGTGCGAACTCTGTACAGACAATGAACCTAAGTCCCTGTGAGGCAGCAGTGTTAACCAGTGCACCACCGTGCCGCCCAACAATGTGAATCTTTGGAATTCCATGCCCCCCGGAGGGCTGTGGAAACTGAGTATGTTTAAAGTAGAGATTGGCAGGTTTCCAAATGTCACTGATGTAAAGAGTTATGGGGATAGTGTGGAGAAAAGGCATTGAAATAGAGGAACGGTTCTGATTGGATTGAACAGTGGACTAGGCTTGACAGGCTGAATGGTCTACTATTGCTCCCATGTAGCAAATCTGGACATGGCAAATTGGATGGCAAATTTATGTACATTTGTGTTGTAGATTGAAAAATAAATATGGTAAAATTATTGGAAGGATCTCCCTCTTCTTCACAATGGGATTTCTTTTGCACGCACTTTGGACAGACAGGACTCGGATTAAACTTCACATCTGAACATCAGCACAACCAGGGAGACCTGGGAAGTGAACGCAAAAAATGTAGGCTGACGGTCCAGTTCAGGATGTACTCCACTGCTTTTAGATGAGATAGAGCGGGACTTGATCCCTCAACCTTCTGATTTATTGTTACCAACTGAATCACTGCTGATAACTGGAAACCTAATTCTCATGGTGGCACAATGGTTAGCACTGCTGCCTCATAGTGCCAGGGGACTCGGAATGGATTCCTGGCTTGGGTCACTGTCTGTGTGGAGTTTGCACGTTCTCCTCATGTCTGTGTGGGTTCCCTCCGGGTGCTCTGGTTTCCTCCCACAGTCCAAAGATGTGTAAGTTAGATTGATTGGCGATGCTAAGTTGCCCGTTTGTGTTGTTGGGGGACTAACTAGGGTAAATATAGGGCCTAGGTGGTTTGTGGTCAGTGCAAACTTGATGGGCCAAATGTCCTCCTTCTGCATTGTAGGGTTCTATAAAGAGAGATGTGTATAGAATCATTATTTGGTCTATTCGCACTTAAATCATTATTTGGCTGTCTGAACATGTGCCCAGCACAAGTGGGCTGTAAGTGGTGGTTGAAATTTCCTGTTTCCCCTAATCAATGTATAGGGTTTTCATCAATCCAGGATCTGCTCACAAGGGAGATTCTGATTTGTCCCAGGTAGACAATGTACACATCAAGACAAAAACACTGGAAATTATGGAAATTCATCCCCCTAACCAGCGTGTCTTTCGGACTGTGGGAGGAAACCAGAGCACCCAGAGGAAACCCACGCAGACATGAGGAGAAGGTGCAAACTCCACACAGACAGTGACCCAAGGCCGGGAATTGAATTGAACACGGTTTGGTGAGGTTGATAGGCCATGCTATATTGCCCCTTAGGGTGCGTAGGTTGGAGGGATTAGTAGGGTAAATATGTGGGGTTCCAGGGATGTCAGGAGGTGAGTTACTCTCTAGCAAATGCCCAGACTGTGACTCATCCAGTTTTCAATTCTGAGGGATTCAGCAATGGTCCTGATTATCGGGGGGACAGGGAGGGGAGATGGTTAAATTCTTTCATTTTGGAGTGGGCGTTGCCTGGCATCACTTGGCGAGTGGGATTGTTGTCGGTGCAGTCTCAATGGGCTGAATGGCCTCCTTCTGCGCTGTCGGGATTCAATGAAAATCTATCTTTCTGACCACCTATCCCGGTATCTGCACACGTGCCTTGGAGAATGGCAGAATTTGGAAGGCCAAGGACTCGGGATCCACTTTAGTGTTAGTGGAGATGGTTACAACGAGAGCGATGTGGAGTCCGAGATGTGATGGGAAGGCACGCTGCAATCGCAGGGTAAGGACACGTCAACTTGGGCTGAGAAATTGTTAGTCCCATTAATGCCACACAAATGCCAGGAAACGCCCACCTCCAAAATGAAAGAATTTAACCATCCCCCCCCTTCTCCGTGAGAATCATTCCCATCCCTCACTGAAAACCGAACTGGGCAAGTCTTATAAACACTGTGGTCACCAGAATTGCCACAGCCCAGGCATCTCCGAGTGAATAACTCACCTACTGACAGGGAGGCCATCTTAAATTCACCCGCGGTGTACCCAAACCAGGCATGGCGACAAGGGGATTTTCACAGGAACTTCATTGCAGTGTTAATATAAGCCTACTTGTGACACTAACGAATAAAATAAGCAAGTAATATTGCTGGAGGAAATTACAGTGGTGGGGAGGGGAAACACCCAGGAGGAATTTGAAACCAAGGAACAGAATTTTAAAAAGCCAGGAATCAAACTTGTTCGGATAGTAAATCACATCATTGGATACGCAGTGTCTGATAGAGATCTCCAAGAGTGTAACGTCAGCATGTTCTTGTTTAAAGCTATTTATTTTGACAGATACGTTTGTTGATTGTGACGAGTATCAGAGCAATCCCTGGTCTATGGCAATCGAAACTAAAAAGGGGCTCGCACTGCTGCCTCACAGCGCCAGGGACCTGGATTCGATTCCCAGCTTGGGTCACTGTCTGTGTGGAGTTTGATGTGGGGACTCTGGTGTTGGACTGGGGTAAACACAGGAAGAAGTCTGACAACACCAGGTTCAAGTCCAACCGATTTATTTGATAGGAAACTCAAGTTTTCAGGGTTTGCCCCTTCGTCAGGTAAATGGGGAGTTCTGCATTCACCTGACGAAGGGTCAAACACCCGAAAGCCTGTGAGTTTACTATCAAATAAATCGGTTGGACTTCAACCTGGTGTTGTCAGGCATCTTTCTGTGTGTGGAGTTTGCACATTCTCCCCATATCTGCATGGGTTTCCTCTGGATGCTGCAGTTTCCTCCCACACTCCAAAGATGTGCGGGTTAGGTGGATTGGCCATGCTAAATTGACTCTAAGTGTCAGGGGGATTAGCAAGGGTAAATGCATGGGGTTATGGGGATAGGGCCTGGGTGGGATTGTGGTCAGTGCAGACTTGGTGAGTCTCCTTTTCCTCTAAGTTCAACGAGATGTTCACTTTTGTCTCTATCCTGTAACTGCTGTGAATTTTGGGCTACCTCCAACTAACTTAGTTCCAGATAAGTTAGTCCGAGCCAGTGAATAGTAAGGAAACTTAGTCCGAATGCACGTCCGCGTTCAAATTCCCCTGGTTCATAACCTCGTCGAAGACACATTTCAGCACCCACCCCCTGGAGCAGGATCTCACCAACGCAATGACACAAGCCAAACAGAAATAGTGAACTAAAATAATGGAGATTGCTTCACAAATTATGCGAATGCGGTATCTATAGCAACACCTTAATGCAAAACAGCCAACGTTCATCCAGAGAGCGAAGGTTCTCGTTGACAAAAGCATCTTTGAGAGTTTTATGAATAACAGATTATGATGCAGGCTGCTTGGACTTTGAGGAAATATTATTTGTAATTCTAATGACAATAAAAACCATGAGAATAGAGGACCCAGAGTGCCAATGGGAAGTTAGTACGAGCTCGGAGGCAATCTTGACTCTTGAGTGGGGTGGGGAGTGTTTGTGAGCGCTAAAATGAAAACATCTCAAATTACTTGGAGGCTTGGTGAATTTGCAAATAATACTGGGAACGGAGGGGAAAAGGACAGAAAAGGCAGCGAATGATTTGGTGGAATAATTTCCATTAGTTATGCAAGCCGGGTGAAAAGCAAAACAGCGGAAATTTAATACACACAAAGAAAAGTGGAAAACCCATGATACAATAATGGGCATAGCATAAAATAGCGAAGAAAGGTGAAATGAAGGAACGATGCAGCTTTCAGTATGACGTATAGCGATCGGAACAACAAGCAAAATCTCGGCTGTAGAGTCAGAGGGTAGTACGTGGATCGAGATTGCTTGACACAAAACTGGGCTGTGGCAGGAGGCTCTCGGGAAACGCATGGGTGCCCTCGAAGCATCCCTCATGAGGTCAAACAGAAACTTAGCAGGAGTAGGCCACTCGGCCCCTCGATTCTGCTCCGCCATTCAATAAAATCATGGCTGATCTGGCTGTGGCCTCAACTCCACTTTCCTGTCTCTTTCCTACCCCGTAACTTTTCCCTTGTCTCTCTCGTAAATCCATCTAAATCAGCCTTGAATGGTGTTATGACTGCAAAGGCCACAAAGGAGCACCAGTAGATTCACGGCTTCATGGAGTACAAGATACCTTACTGAGAGAGCAGAGTTTTGCCCAGTGGGGAGCAATTAGGGGAGTCTGTCAGCCTCAAACTTACTCAGGACCGGAGTTGTAGCTCCTGAGGTGAAGGCTAACTGAGTATAAACCATAGGAGTGGCCTTATCCTTTGGTTCATGTAATAACTCCTCGGAGGCAGAAATTCCTTCACCGAAATCTCTTTATTGACAAGTTTGACAACGTCATACAGAGATCTTCCTGTCAGCAATCTACACTCGGAGTCCCAGAGGAACCGACACTCCAAATTCAGTACAAAGCAATAGGTTCCCTGACTGGCCCAGCAATTAGACCTTTAATCAGGGAGTTCATATTCTAACAGGCTCACCTCGATTGCCTGATTAAAATCATTACAATTCACAAGAAAAGGGTGTTGTTGACGGCAAACTGGCATTTTTAAATTGCGACAAACAGAACCATTTATCCAGCTTCCATTGCTTTCCAGGGAAGCAAATGAAACCCATTCCCATCCATTGACTCTGTCGACACTTCCCGCTGTCTCGGAAAAGCAGCCAAGGATCTCTCACACTCCAGACATTCTCTCTTCCACATTCTTTCATCAGGTCATCAAAATTCCATGATGAATCAGTCTGAGGTCACCAACCAACCGACTCAAGGACGGCTTCTTCCCTGCTGCTTTTGAATGGACCTACCTCGCATTAAGTTGATCTTTCTCTACACCCCAGCTATCACTGTAACATTACATTCTGCATTCTCTCCTTTCCTTTTCTATGAATGGTATGCTTTGTCTGTATAGCGCACAAGAAATAATACTTTTCATTTTATACCAATATATATGACAATAATAAATCAAATCAAATCAAATCGTATCACTCTCTGAGCAACCAAAATTCCCCTCTTTCTTGTGGTAAAAGGGAAATCTCTGAAATTGTGTTCATTGGTTCCAGCCTTCCCTATGGATGAAACACCCTTCTGATCTCCACCCAGTCAAGTCCTCTCGTGGGCAGGGATTTTCCAAGATTTTCCATGGCTGTGGGACCAGCTGGAGGGGATTTGGTGGCCTGGGCAGGGACTTTCCAGGATTTTCCATGGCTGTGGGACCAGCTGGAGGGGATTTGGTGGCCCAGCCAAAATTCCATTGATTTTCGGCGGGACTGGAAAATCCAATCTCATGATCTTGCATGTTTTGCTAAGATTACCTGTCATTCTTCGAAATTCCAATGAGGTATAGCTCCAACCTGTACAGCCTTTCTTTATAAGACAATGATTAGTGTCAACGTTCTCAACTTCCTGCTAATGCAATCATGCAACTTTTCAAATAAGGAGACCAATTCCAGATATGGTCTCACCAAGGCTTTCTTGAGTTTATTTTCCTTTCCCCTCGTAATAGGTGCCAACATTACATTTGCCTGCCAACTCATCAGAGCCCCCCTGGATTGCAACCACCAGCATACAGAGACCCAGGCTCGATTCCCAGGTCACTGTCGATGCAGAGTCTGCACATTCTTCCCACGCCTGCGTGGGTTTCCTCCCACAGTCCGAAAGATGTACTGGTTAGGTGCATTGGCCGTGCTAAGTTCTCCCTCAGTGTCCCTGAACAGGCACCGGAGTGTGGCGACGAGGGGATTTTCACAGTAACATCATTGCCGCGTTAATGTAAGCCTACTTGTGACTCTAATAAATCAACTTGAAACAACGTGGGAAGGCACCGAGAGACTTTGTTGGGTAAAGTCAAAATATGGGAGGGAATGCACAAGCTTCAAAACTGCCCATCCATCCAACCCTTCCAGCATGACCTGCTCCACATCTCAGACCCATCAGCATCTCAGGATCCATTGAACTAGAATGGAAGCAAGACACCCTCGAGGGACTGCCTGAAAGTAGGAGATAGAACATAGAACATTACAGCGCAGTACAGGCCCTTCGGCCCTCGATGTTGCCCCGATCAGTGGAACCAATCTAATGACCCTCTAACCGAAACTATTACAATATTATCCATATGCCTATCCACTGACCATTTGAACGCCCTTAAAGTTGACGAGTCCACAATTGTTGCAGGCAGGGCATTCCACACCCTTACTACCCTCTGAGTAAAGAACCTACCTCTGACATCTGTCCTATAACTACCACCCCTTAATTGAAAGCTATGTCCCCTCGTGTTAGCCATCACCCTCCGAGGAAAAAGGCTCTCACTGTCCACCCTATCTAACCTTCTGATCATCTTGTATGCCTCAATTAGGTCACCTCTTAACCTTCTTCTCTCTAATGGAATGATAAATGAGATAAATGGAGATATTACCACTGTGGAGGACTTGGGGGCACCTCATTACGTTAATGGCGCTATCTGAACATAAGTTGTTGTTGTCAATATGAATATAACAGTTTTGGGGAACAGGAAACAGATATTGGGGGTGATCCTCAAGGCCTGTTGTGCCCCTCCATGGCGCCCACCCCCCCCCACCCCCACAGTAGAGTGAATCTTATTACAGATTCTGTGACGCACAGAGTCCTGGAGATTAATTCCACTCACCTTAGTCAAAAAATGGGTGGAAAAATTCCTGTATTCACTCCCCCCATTGGGAGCTTGTCCTTTTGGGGCAATCATTCCCATTAATTCCAACAAATTCTATCTTTTCGCTAGACTTGCTCACTTTATTTGAGTTGTTTAATGCCCCACATGGTATCTGATGTAATTCCAGATGTAATTCCAATGATTAAGTTTCCATCGCTTATTTATATCACAATCTTTCGGGTTAACATAAGAAATCGGAGCAGGAGTCGGCCATCCAGCCCCTCGAGCCTGCCCCGCCATTCAATAAGATCATGGCTGATCTGTAGTGGTTCAGTACCACTTTCCCGCTTTTTCCCCGTAACCCTTAATTCCCTCGTCAATCAAAAACCTATCCACTCTTGACTTGAACATATTCAGCTCTACCACTTCATCAGACAGAGAATTCCAAAGATTTGCCACTCTTTGCGTGAAGAAATTCCTCCTCAACTCTGATCTGAACCACCCCCAAAAACATCCTACCTCTCCCCCAACTTACTCTCCACCCCTGACTCCATCTCCTACGCTATCCTACATGTTTGTGAACCACTGCATTGAACGGAGAATAATTGGATAAGAACAAAGCACGGGAAACAGGCCCTTCAGCCCAAGAGCCCGCGCCACCACCTCGATGTTCCCACCTCTACCCACGATCCCTGTCCATGTTTATAGATCTATGGATTAAAAACCAAATTTGAGACAATTAAGAGAGAATTTGTTTTGCCAATTAGTCTAAGAGCACATCTTTGGGATGTGGGAGGAAACCGGAGCGCCCGGAGAAAACCCACACAAGCATGGGGAGAATGCGCAAACTCCCACAGACACAGGCCCAAATCCATGTATCTGCACAGCACAGCGATCGTCACTGAGCTGTCATGTTGCCCATCAAATGGTCCAGGTCAAGCGTACACTAACGACGTGAAGCACTAGGATACTCTCGAAAAAAATCCAAGAGCAGCCCCTCTCACGACCCATCGCGTGTTTGCCCCTTGTTAGACAACAAGGTGGACCAAAGCACCTGTAGGATAAAAACAAGTACATCAATATCATCATCTATTTACACACTTCCCAGGGACTCCCAAGGCTCATGATCCCTATTTTAAATCAGTTTTCTGTATCTCTCCATTCCCATTCTGTTCATGTGCCCATCTAAGTATTTCTTAAATAACTCCAGAGTACCTGCCTCCACCACTTTACTCGGCAGCGCATTCCATACCCCCCACCACCCTCTGTGTGAAAAAACTCCCTCTAGTATCCAAATTATACCTTACCCCCTAAGCCCGTGACCCTTAGTGCTATTCAAGTCCATCCTAGGAAAGAGCTTAACTCTGTTTACTCTATATATACCCCTCATAATCTTGTACACCTCTATCAGATCTCCTCTAAGTCTACGTCTTTTGAAGGAAAACAGCCCCAATTTGCCTAATCTCTCCTCGTAACTCAGACCTTCCATACCAGGCAGCATCCTGGAATGAGTTTATCAGTCAATAGTTAACAACTGTCCTGCTAGTAACACGAGAATGGACGGCAAAAAGAATCTTCAAATCATGTTGGCAAATCCACGAGGAAGAGGCAATCCAGAATCTGGTGTGGATATCTCTGAAATCTACTACTTCTCAAATTCCTCTGCAATCCTTGTCAGAGGAGGGAGGGAGGGGAAACAGGTTAAAATCTAATCTGGATCTTCAGCGTCATGCATGCAGAAGTTTCCCTGAGTGAAGATGATATAGTGTCAACACAAAAGACCAATTGTATTGTACGCTGATCCAAACTGCTCCAAGAGAGAGTGGTGCCGATCTGTCTGGAGCAGTCATCTTGGGACGAGATGGCACGCAGCTCACACTGGACCGTCCGCCCTGACTGAATCTTCACGGGTAGCACAAGCTCCACCATCCCATTACACTCACAGGAAGCTTACGTCACTGTGAGCTGGGCTTGCTTTCATTCATTACATCAGTTTTCTGATGTTGGTGGGTGGGGAGCCGGGATGAGGGGGGGGGAAGCTTGGCAGCTTTTGAATGCCAGTTATTCAAAACATCCCAGTATTACTGCCGCATCCTTTCTAAAGCGAACAGAATGGCCTTTATGTGGCAGGGGTTAGCTTAATCTAAATAAACTGCCGCTGCTTACTTCAGTGTGTTCCTGGAGTATTCTCATCAAGCACAGCCCTTGACATGAATCTCAATGAGTGAGATGTTGCTCACTAAAACAAGAATCACCAATGTTCTTTACAAAGCTCACAGGGAATATGCAGGACCGATCTGGATTTTTATTTTAATCCTGCAGTAAAGGGCTTTCTAACTTCCTCAGGTTTCATTTACACGTTATAATCCTTACAGTGCAGATGGAGGGTTCTCGGCCCATCGAGTCTGCATTGACCGCCATTCCGCACCCGCCCCCCGCCAACAAGCTCTATCCCCTACTTATTTACCCTCCTAACCCCTGACACTAAGAGGCAATTTAGCACAGCCAATCTACCTAACCCACGCATCTTTGGAGCGTGGGAGGTAACCAGAGCACCTGAAGGAAACCCACGCAGACACGTGCGTTCTCCCCACAGACGGCGACCCAAGCCGGGAATCGAAACCCGGCGCTGTGAGGCAGCAGTGCCAATCTATTGTGCCATCCTCAGATTTTCAGTCATAAAATCATCGTCAAATAATCATTTCTTTGAGTCACTATTAAACTGAACTGCAGGAGTTTGAAATGAGCGATAGTGAGGAGGCACCTTGCACATTCCTGCTGTCTTATATGATCATAGAAGATTAAATTACGCCATTGTTTTCACACTCCGGGAGACTGGCAAAGGTTGCTCTGAGCTTGTTTGTGGTGTTAAATTGAAAGTTACAAAGAACAGAGTTGCTGATCTCATGTGGGGACTCACTCCGTTTCCTTTTGAACAGAGGTCCAACTGAGGTTGTCTCACTCCCGTGCAGGAAGGGGCCAATCCTGCTCAGACACTAAAGCCTCATTGAAATGCCAGTTTTCAGAAAGAAAGCAGTAAATAGCACAGAGAGTTGGGCCTGCTTAACGTTCAGAAGATTTTTTCGGACACTCAGTGATACAACCCAAAAACTCACGGCGACAATAATCTTTCAATGTCAACAAGACGAAGGAGGTAGTCACTGATTCCAGGAAGCGTGGTGGAGAAAAAGCCCCTGTCCACATCAATGGGGATGGAGTGGAAATGGTCGAGAGCTTCAAGTTTCTCAGATCACCGATATACTTCCTGGTTTCACCCATGCTGACACTATCGTTAAGAAAACCCACCAACGCTTCTACTTTCTCAGGAGGCAAAGGAAATTTAGCGTGTCAGCTATGACTCTCACCAATTTTTACAGACACACCAGAGAAAGCGTTCTTTCCAAATGTATCGCAGCTTGGTGTGGCTCCTGCTCTGACAAGACCACATGAAACTACAAAAGGTTGTGAATGAAGCCCAATCCATCACTCAAACCAGCTTCCCATCCATTGACACTGGCCACACTTCCCACTGCCTCGGTAAAGCAGCCAGCATAACTAAGGACCCCACGCACCGCGGAAATTCTCTTTTTGACCTCCTGCCACTGGAAAGAAGACACAAAAGTCTGAGAATAGGGACCAACTGACTCGAGAACAGCTTCTTCCCTCAGCATAGTTGCAGAGTGGTTAGCACTGCTGCCTCACAGCACCAGGGACCGGGGTTCCATTCCTGGCTTGGGTCACTGTCTGTGTGGAATCTGCACGTTCTCCCCATGTCTGCATGGGTTTTCTCCGCGTGCTCCAGTTTCCAAAACTGGCTTACCGCATTGGCCGTGCTAAATTCTCCCTCAGTGTACCCAAACAGACACTGGAGTTTGGCAACTCGGGGATTATCACAGTAACTTCATGTGTGACACTAATAGGTCAACTTTAAAAACATGTATTAAGCTCATCTTTCTCTACACCCCAGCTGTGATTATAACACTATACTCTGTACCCTCTTCTTTCCTTCTGTCCTATGTACTCCATGAATGGTATGCTTTGTCTGTATAGTGTGCAAGAAACAATACTTTTCACTGTACATTAATATATGTGACAATAGTAGCTCAAATCAAATCAAATTAAGACCATGTCTGCATCTACCCGATGCCTTGGGCTCTGGTAGAGGTTCCACCAATTGACTTTGACCCTGAGGTGAAGATGGGGTAAAACCAGCTCCAATCTCCACTCCTGATCACTATTCAGAAAGTGCCCCAGGAAAGGGCAAAAATGGTTTAACAAAGTGTGTTAGCTTCATCCAAATGGAACCATGTGTGGATGATGGTCATGATGAGAAACAATGACAATGCCAGGCACCGGCACGGTAACACTTAGTGCCATCACTGACACGGTGACACTGACTAGATGTGGTTTGAGGTGCAGGAAATTGAACAAACATTGGTGAAAATATTAAGGAAAACAGCAGTTAAACAAAATATTGTCTGTCATAGATTGGAACCAATGAAGTTGGTCTCATGATTCTAAGATTGCTGAATCAATGTCTAACACTGAGAATGATCCAACTCTCATTCTCATCAATTTGACTTTTGAGCTGCATCTGATTTTAAGAATCGTATCCTTATTTTCACTTCCCTCCATGGCCTGCTCCCTCCCTATCTCTGTCACCTCCAGCCCCTAAACCCCCTTCCGAGATATCGGAACTCTTCCCATTTTACCCTCTTGTGCCCCACTGATTGGAACCTCTCTCTACCATTACGTTAACGACTGTTTTGGAGGCCTTCGGTTCTGGAATTCTCTCCCTAAACGTCGCCAATTCTTTTTTTCGCTCCTTCGCGTCTGAGACGTTCCTTAAAACCTTCGCTCTTTGTCTACCTTCCCTTTATGTGGGTGGGTGTCAGATTTTGTGTGACAGCTCCCCCCGTGGAAACTTTGCGATGTTTAAAACGCTGTGTAAATACAGACTAGGTCAAGGACACATAAAAATAAATCCAAGAAACCGCAGGAAAGTTACGACCTCGGTATTGGGGGGGGGAAGATCTTTAGCAGGAAGTAGCGTTTGACCTGAAAGAATCGATGATTTTGTATCACATAAAACTACATTAAAGTTAGAAGCATAAGTTTCATCAGCATGTTTTCGGACAAGTCAAAGAGGAATGATCCAACACAGGGAGTGTTCATTCAACAAAGAGCTATTGTGAAAAGATATATATTTTTAAAAAGTGCTGAATCTCTGGTGAAGAGTCATTTTGAATAAAATGTCTGATATTAAAATAAACTGGCACTGATAGAAGTAATAATCTGTCCTAATCTGTCTGTCTGTGGCCAGTGCAGTAGCACACTGGTTAGCACTGCTGCTTCACAGCTCCAGGGTCCTGGGCTCGATTCCCAGCTCAGGTCGCTGTCTGTGTGGAGTTTGTGCATTCTCCTCGTATCTGCGTGGGTTTCCTCTGGTTTCCTCCCACAGTCCAAAGATGTGCGGGTTAGGTTGATTGGCCGTGCTAAGAAATTGTCCCTCAGAGTCCTGAGATGCGTAGGTGAGGGGGATTAGTGGGTATAATACGTAGGGAAATGGGGATAGGGCCTGGGTGGGATTGTGTTCGGTGCAGATTCGAAGGGCCTCTCTCAGAAACCCACGCAGACATGGGGAGAATGTGCAGATTCCATACAGACAGTGAACCATGGAAAATTACAGCTCAGAAACAGGCCTTTTGGCCCTTCTTGTCTGTGCCAAACCATTTTTTTGCCTAGTTCCACTGACCTGCACTTGAACCATGTCCCTCCACACCCCTCTCATCCATGAACCCGTCCAAGATTTTCTTAAATGTTAAAAGTGACCCTGCATTTACCACTTTATCCGGCAGCTCATTTCACACTCCCACCACTCTCTGCGTGAAGAAGCCACCCATAATATTCTCTTTAAACTTTTCTCCTTAACCCATGTCCTCTGGTTTTATTTCTCCCCTAGCCTCAGTGGAAAAAGCCTGCTTGCATTCACTCTATCGATACCCATCAAAATCTCTATCAAATCTCCCCTCATTCTTCTGTGCTCCAGGGAATAAAGCCCTAATCTATTCAACCTCTCTCTGTAACTCAGCTTCTCAAGTCCCGGCAACATCCTTGTGAACCTTCTCTGCACTCTTTCAATCTTACTTACATCCTTCCTGTAACTAGGTGACCAAAACTGTACACAATACTCTAAATTCGGCCTCACTAGGGTTCTATGATTCTAGAATAACAGCGTAGAATAGATAAGAGCTTAACCTGAAATATCCATTTGCAATTTTTCACTTGGCAACTTTCCCCCTGGTGGCACGTTGGCACAGTGGTTAGCACTGCTCCCTCACAGCGCCAGAGACCCGGGTTCAATTTCCAGCTGGGATCACTGTCTGTATGGAGTTTGCACATTCTCCCCCGTAGATTTCCTCCAGTTCCTTCCCACCGTCCAAAGACTGGTCAGGTGGATTGGCCATGATAAATTGCCCCTTTGTGTCCAAAGTTGTGCAGGTTAGGTGAATTGGCCATGCTAAGTTTCCCCTCAGTGTCCCAAGATTTCTCGGTTGGGTGTATTAGCCATTATAAATTGGCACTTAGTATCCAAAGATTTACAGGTTAGGAAAATTAGCCATGTTAAATTGCCCCTTAGTGTCCAAACATGTGTAGGTTAGGTGGATTAGCCATGTTAAATTGCCCCTTAGTATCCAAAGATGAGCAGGTTGTGGGGATTAGTAGGGTAATTATGTGGGGTTACATGGATGGGATCTGGATAAGATGCTCTGTCAGAGAGTTGGTGTCGACTCAATGGGCCAAATGACCACCTTATGCAATACAGGTGTTCTATAGAATCAGAATTATACAATACAGTGTAGAAGGAGGTCATTCGGCCCTTCGAGTCTGTGCTGACCACAATCCCACTCAGGCCCTATCCTGCTAACCTCATGTCAATCCCCCGACACTAAACGGCAATTAGCATGGCCAATCCATCTAAACCAGACATCTTTGCACTGAGGGAGGAAACTGGGGCATCCAGAGGAAACCCAAACCGACACGGGGAGAAAACGTGCGAACTCCACACAGGCAGCGAACCAAGCCAGGATTTGAACATGGATCCCTGGCACAGTGAGGCAGCAATGCTAACCACCCTGCCACCGCATGGAACGATGAAGTTTCATTCACATTTGGTGGGGGAAATGAAAGCTCACAGGGCTCATCAATCCAATGCCACTGCGATACCAACATCTCCCCCATCCTGGAAAAGGTTACACTTTGCAGTTGATGTGAAGCGTTGGTGCAATCAGTAACAATAACAAGAGGCTGACATTCCTTCTGGGCCTGTCTCTGCCCCACATTCTGTTCAGTGCTCAGATTAATGGTTGCGTTCAGGCCTCTATCTGACACTCCGAAACACTCCATCGTTTTCTTGCCAGTGCTCAGCGTGATGAGGAAGATTGCCATGGAGCCTGGATGCTAACTGTTGGCTCTGCAGTCTACATTCTCAGCCGTCTGCATTGTGGTTTGACCACGTCAACTTGCTATCCCAATAGTCAAACATATCAGATGCGAGCAGTGAGCGTGGTTGACGTTCTGCCATCTGTTTACATTCTTCCACTATGGGTCTGTGTTTTTTTATATATATTTCCTAAGTGCCTCATCTTCAAAGATTACAGTGTCAGTCTTCACCCCAGACATAGCTTCCCCCATCTCTGAGATAAAACAATCTATAGAAACCCTACAGTACAGAAAGAGGCCATTCGGCCCATCGAATCGGCACTGACCACAATCCCTCCCATTCCCTACCCCCATATCCCTACATATTTTACCCACTAATCCCTCTACATCTCAGGATACTAAGGGGCAATTTCTTAGCTAATCTTTGGACTGTGAGAGGAAACCCATGCAGACACGAGGAGAATGTGCAAACTCCACACAGACAGTGACCCGAGCAGGGAATTGAATCCGGGTCCCAGGAGCTGTGAAGCAGCAGTGTTAACCACTGACTGCCCATTAATATACATCGGGGTTTTTTCAGGGGTTCTTGTTTTCTGTTATTTCTATTGCCTTGATCTGCTGTAAATGGTGTATCGAATGCCGGTGTCTTTTCCCCGTCAGCCACGCGGTGTAACTGCGGTGAAATGTCTGCCCCATCTGAGGCTCGAACTCACAACCTTGGCATAGCCCGCTGGCTGCACTGTTTACAAGTACCATGCGCTAACCGAGTGCGTCACTGGATCAACCTGAAGCCCAGACAGCTCCAGTGAGCGGAGACAATGGCTGAGAAACTACGTCAGCTCCGCAAACCCATGCAACCCTCAAGCTAAAAAGTATTACCCATCATTCTGGGGGAAAAGGTCGTTATGACTCACTATCCCCTCCCACCAACCTTAGGGCAGCATGGTAGCACAGTGACTATTATTGGTGCCTCACAGTGCCAGAGACCCAGGTTCAATTCCTGCCCTGGGTCACTGTCTGTATGGAGTCTGCAAGTTCTCCCCATGTCTGCATGGGTTTCCTCCCACAGTCCGAAAGACTTGCTGGTTAGGTGCGTTGGTCGTGCTAAATTCTCCCTCAGTGTACCCGAACAGGACCCGCAGTGTGGCAGCTATGGGATTTTCACAGTAACTTCATTGCAGTGTTAATGTAAGCTTACTTGTGACATTAATAAATAAACTTAAACACACTATTTCTTAAGTTATTTACTCCCAGAGAAATAAGTCTTCCCTGTCCTTTCCAATCTCATTGGTTCTGACATTGTAATCACGTTCTTCCCAACCCGAATTCCTTTCCAGCCAATTCTACATATCCCCGGCATCAAACAAACGCATCATAGATTCCTGACAATGACTACATTGTGACTTGATTTTGATTTGATTTATTATGTGTTAGTACGCAGTGAAATATTGTTTTTTGCGTGCTATACCAACAAAACATACCATTCATAGAGAAGGAAAGGAGAGTGTGCAGAATGTAGTGTTTCAGTCATAGCTAGGGTGCAGAGAAAAATCAACTTAATGAGAAGTAGGTCCATTCAAAAGTCTGACAGCAGTAGGGAAGAAGCTGTTCTTGAGTCAGTTAACATGGGACCACAGACTTTTGTATCTTGACTGGAAAAGGTGGAAGAGAGAATAGAACATAGAACATTACAGCACAGAACAGGTCCTTCGGCCTTCGATGTTGTGCCGACCAATATAAAAAGCAATGCCCCTCCAAACTAAACCATTCCCTTCTCTTCCATATACTTATCAACTAACCTCTTAAACGCCACCAAACTTGGCGCATCTACAACTGCTGCAGGCAGGGCATTCCACTCCCGAACCACCCTTTGGGTAAAGAATGTCCAGGGTGCATGGGGTCCTGGATTATGCTGGCTGCTTTTCCAAGGCAGCAGGAAGTGTAGACAGAGTCAATAGATGGGAGACAGGTTTGATGATGGACTGTTCTTTATTCATGACGTTTTGCAGTTTCTTGCTGTCTTGGGCAGAGCAGGAGCCCACACCAAGCTGTGTTATTTCCTTAATTATCAAACTCTCAATAAATACAACACTTCTGCTCTGCTATTGCACCCCCCCACTCCCTCAGTTTGGACTAGCTTCTGGTTCGTACTGGTTCAGTTATTAATCCGGTCACTCAGTTGCAGCCGTCTTCCTGACACACACAGTCAGTTCATTGTCCTGGACAAAGCTAGTTTGTGTCCAGCTTATTTTCAGCCCTTTACTGGTCATCTGGAATACTCTGCACAAATTTAGTCTTTAAGAAAGGATGTCATTGTGTTCAAAGCACTTGAGAGAAGGTTCGCTGGACTGATGGCTGGGATGGGGGGTTGGTTATCACTTGAGGAAAGAGTCTACGTTGGAGTTCAGAAGAAAGAGAGAGGTGATCTATATTGAAGCATGGGTGATCCTGAAGGACTGACAGGGTGGATGTTGAAAGGATGTTTCCCTGCCTAGCTTGTGGGAAATACTTAAGGGGGAGGCACAGTCACACAGTGATTAGCAATGCCAGGGGACCTGGGTTCGATTCACAGCTCGGGTCACTGTCTATGTGGATTCTGCACATTCTCCCCGTGTCTGCACGGGTTTCCTCCGGGTGCTCCAGTTTGCTCCCCCAACGCGAAAGATGCACTGGTTCGGTGAATTGCTAAATTCTCCCTCAGGTGTGAGATTGCGATGACGAGGATTTTCACACTAACTTTGTTGCAGTAAGCCTCACTCGTGATACTAAGAAACCTGAAGAACTGGGGGCATAGTTTAAAAATAAAGTGTTAGAATTGAAGACGAGAATATAAAGAGAATGTGATTTTCTGAGGGTTGTGATTCTGTAGAAAGCTCTTCCGCAGGGAGCCGGGGTCAATGAGTATTTTTAAGGCAAAGGGAGATTTTTTAAAAATTAATTTAATGCACTCTTTTGACAGAGGTAAAGCCCCAAAAGCTAGTGGCTGTCGCTACCAAATAAACCTGTTGGACTTTAACCTGGTATTGTGAGACTTCTTAATGTGAACACCAGTACTCAGATACTTCCAATCCTTATCCAAGCTTATTATCCCCAATCACTGTTCTCTACTGGCTGGCTGAGCCAGCATTTATGATTCATCCGTACATAGAAATCACAGAATCGTACAGTACAGAAAGAGGCCATTCAGCCCGTCGAGTCTGCACCAACCACAATCCCACCCAGGCCCTATCCCCATATATTTACCCACTAATCCCTCTAGCCGATGCATCCCAAGACACTTACGGGCCAACTTAGCACGGCCTATCAACCTAACCCGCACATCTTTGGGGACTGTGGGAGGAAACCGGAGCACCAGGAGGTAACCCACGCAGACACGGGGAGAATGTGCAAACTTCACACAGGCAGTGACCCAAGCCGAGACTCGAGCCCAGGTCCCTGGATCTGTGAAACAGCAGTGCTAACCACTGTACTACATGCCGCCCATGGAGGCCAGTTAGAGTCAACCACATTGCTGTGCGTCTGGAGGCACAAGGAGGCCAGACCAGGTAAGGATGGAAGATTTCTTTCCCTAAAGGACATTGGTGAACCAGATGGATTTTTCCGACAATCGGCAATGCGTTCGTGATCATCAGTAGATTCTTAATTCCAGATTTTTTTTTTAAGGAACTCAAATCCCACCATCTGGCGTGGTGGGATTCGAACCTGTGTCCCCAGAACATTAGCTGAGTCTCTGGATGAATAGTGATAATACCACGAGGCCATTGCCTGTCCTTTTTGACTAACAAGTGAGTCAAAAGGGATAGGCGAAATGTGGAGTTGAGGCCATAATGAGGAAAGGCATGATCCAAGTGCAGGGTCAGGGGGCTGAATGGCCTAATCTTGCTCCAAATTCATACCATTGCCAGTCAAGTATTTTTCTTCATGTAACTCTATCTCACTGTGCGTTAGAAGTAAAAGGATTGAGGAGAAGCTATTGATCTCATCAGCAAATTGGTTAAATGGTGGAGGACAGTGATGGGGGACAGTGGGCTTGGACAATGGCATTGGGAGCAGATGAGTAATAGTGTTCCTCTCGAGTCTGTGCCTTTTGCCACATTCATTAATGATTAATCACTTAGATAACGCGTGGAGTGCTGTTATAAACAAGCTCATCGATGACACAAAGGTGGAATAGACAGTGTTGACGGAAGCGTAAAATTATAAAGAGACGTTGATGGATGAAATGAAAGAGAAAGATGGACTTCATGGCAGCTATGAGTAAGGTCATCTGTTTGGACCAAAAATAAGATCGATCTTAGCCTAATTTACATGACGGAAAGTGAATACTGTTGGAGATCCAGCAAGATTTGCTACTGCTCCAACACCCCTACCCTGTTGAGTAGAAAAATAAAGGTTTTATATCAAGAATATGAAGCGGTGGGGTGGAATATTGTTTCAATTATACGGTGTACCTCTTAACCTCCCTCCATCACTCTCTAATACTCATCTTTGCATATTTTTGGGGCAACATATTAGCACAGTGGTTAGCACTGCTGCCTCACAGTGCCAGGGATCCTGGTTCGATTCCCAGCTTGGGTCACTGTCTGTGCGGGGTCGACACGTTCTCCCCGTGTCTGCAGGGGTTTCCTCCGGGTGCTCCGGCTTCCTCCCCAAAAGACGTGCTGGTTAGGTGCACCGGCCAGACTAAATTCTCCCTCAGCGTACCCGAACAGGGGCCGGAGTGTGGCGACTGGGGGAATTTTCATTGCAAGGGACAGTTGAGCAGGGAAATTCCTCTGGCGGATAGCCATTTTGGGCCTCTCCTTTGATTTCTTGTCCTCTGTATTGCCCCTGCCTGTTGGGAATGGTGTGGGGAGTTGGGAGAGGGTTGGGGGAAATACCAGCCAATGACACTGAGATGGAGACTCTAAAATATCCCACAGGCCTCCTTCTGGGAAAAGCTTCCAGCTCACAAACAGCCACTTTCCACATTCCTGACACGGTATCTATTGATCCTGCTCCCAGCTATTCAATATCGATATGCTTAAAAATTATACAGCAGCTGTTATTCATTCATATTTTCCCAATGCTACCTGTTTACCCTTAATACTAAATCATTGTTATCACGCAGACTTAGTTCAATTTCTTTGCCAATTTTTATTATTTATTATCCCCAATTCATTCGCTGTTGGCATCAGGCTTTATTTTCCTTTAATGACTTCATTAAATGTGTTTAATTTACCTGGTTATTTATTCAGGAAATTCCTTTCTGTTTTCAAGTTTAGCAGCCCCACAATTTACCGTGTGGTTAAATATTTAAAACTGTGAATAAATAATTCAATAGCTCGCTCTTATTTTGGAGCTATTTTGTTCTGGACCTTCTTCCCCCTCGACACACAAACCTTATCCTTGGGAAGCGTACCTTCCCCCTCTTATCTCCTTTCTCTCCAAGCCCATCTTGTCCTGAAGATTCACCTTCCGCTCTGAAGGGTTAGACCAAAATCGTGAAGATTTGTTGCTACCTCACGGGGACCTGGGTTCGATCCACTGGCTTGGGTCTCTGCAGAGTTTGCACCTCCTCCCTGTGTCTGTGTGGGGTTCCTCCGGTTCCCTCCCACAGTCCGAAAGATGTTCAAATTAAGTGGATTGGCCGTGCTAAGTTGCCTCTTGGTGTCAAGGGGGATCAGCAGGGGAAATACAAGGGGATAGAATCTGGATAGGATTGTTGTTGGTGGAGATTAGGTAAGACTAATGGCCTCTTTTTTTTGCATTGTGGAGATTCTGTGAAGATTCGGGTGGCACAGTGATTAACACCACTGCCTCACAGCGCTTAGAGACGTGTGTTCAATTCTGGACTTTGGTGGTTGTCTGTACATCGTCTGCACGTTCTCTTTCTCTCTCTGTTTGTTTCTTAACTTCTAGCTTCCTCCCACACTCTAAGAAGTGCAAATTAGATGGATTGATCGTGCTGAATGAGCTTCTAATGTTCCAAAATGTGCAGGTTAGGGGATTAGCGGGATAAATATGTGGGGTTACGGGGAGAGGGCCTGGATAAGATGCTTTGTCGGAGAGTTGGTGGAGATTCCTTTTGCAGTAACAGGAGTTCCATGTCATTGAAAATCACAAGGGGTCCCAGACAAGGTTGGGGAAAAAAATATGGCATTCCTTGGTGGAGGGATAAAGAACCAAAAGGAACACATTGAAGATAACTGCCAGAAAAAGGAAAAACTTTTTACATGTAATGAGGGGTTGGGGCCTGGAATTCACTGCTCAAGAGGCAGGTTCAAATGGGAATGGGATTATTATGTGTAAAAGAAGAATGTGTGGAGCTTCAGGATGACAGCACAAGGAAACTTTGGAGGACTAGTACAGACACGATGGGCTTAATGGCCTCTTCCTGTGTTGTAATCATTTGGTGATTCCGTGAATGCGGATGACTCATTCCTTTAGACTTTAAGATCCCACAGTTTAGAAGGAAGCTGTTTAGTTCATTGAGCAGGTACTGACCACAATCCTACCCGGGCCCTATCCCCATAACTCCACAAACTTACTGTTCTAATCTGCCTGACACTAAGGGGCAATTTAGCAATCAACCTAACCGCACACACCTCTGAACTGTGGGAGGAATGATGTAGAGATGCTGGCGTTGGACTGGGGTAAACACAGGAAGTAGTCTGACAGCACTAGGTTTAAATCCAACCAAATCCAATTAAATCCAACGAGATGTTGGAGACCAGAACACCTCATTTGCCTGACGAGTCAAAAGCTTGCGCGTTCACTGTCGAATAAATCGGTTGGATTTAAACCTGGTGTTGTCAGACTACTTACTGTGGGAGGAAACCAGAGCACCCAGAGGAAACCCACGCAGACATGGGGAGAACGTGCAAACTCCATGCAGGCAGTGACCTGAGGCTGGAATTGAACCTGTGTCCCTGGTGCTGTGACGCAATAGTACTAGTCACCGTGCCCTAAATCCTTTTACTACTTTTATTCCTGTCTCCTCAAGGTCGACAATCCCTTCCCTCCAACCCTCGCAGGATCTGAATCTGAACAGATCAAAGGGGGCCTGTTCCTGTGCTGTAATTTTGTTCATTGTGTGAATTCTTACAGGGCAGAAGGAGGCCATTCAGCCCACCTCAGCCTCTGACTCCGGTCTCTTGCTCACTCTTTGTTTCAGCCCACAGTTGCTGGCGTCGCCGACATAAGCCCAGAGCACTCGGAAGTCTGTCAGTAAATCCCCTTAACACTCTGCCCACACCTCCCCCTCCTCCACAACTCTCTTTAAAACCTGCATCTTCAACTGAGCTTCAGTTTGCCTCTTCCAATCGCTCCTTTAATACCGCCTGCTTGCACCTCGAGGAAGCGACTTTATTATTGTAGTTAGCGACAGTGGCAATAAAGTTACTGGAGGGTACAAAGATCAGCCAGAGTTCTTGCTACTGATTACTAGTAAGTTTACTGTGTGTGAGGACAGGATTAAATATGACTGTGATAACAAGCAGGCTGCCGGCAATCTCTGCACTCTGAGCTCGTAAAATCCCGGGCTCCAAGTCGATATCATCCACTTCTAACTCTTTCTCAGCCCCTCCTTAACTTTGTGTGTCAGCAGCTGCCCGATCCAAGGAGCTGAGAACAATCAATGTAACATTGCTTCACTGTGCCTCCTGACACACTTCTGCAACTTGTCAGTTTAAATACACCGGACTGGGAAGGGGGGAAAATCAAGTTCAACAGGAGCAGAAATGAAATGGGGTTAGGTGGAGTTTATCCTGAGGAGAGAAGGTGGTCGGTGGGGGGCAGGTTGAGACGCCCCCACCTTGACACTGATTAAGTTCATGTTTAAAGTTTATTTGTTATTGTCACAAGTAGGTTTACATTAACAGTTGGCACTAACACTGTGGAAATCCCCTAGTTGTCACACTCCTGCGCCTGTTCGGGTACACTGAGGGAGAACTTAGCACGGCCAATGCACCCTAACCAGCACGTCTTTCAGAGGAAATCTGGGGCACCCGGAGGAAACCCATGCAGATACGGGGAGAATGTGCAAACTGCACACGGATAAGTGGCTCAAGGCCAGAATTGAACCCAGGTTCCTGGTGCTGTGAGGTAGCAGTGCTAACCACTGCACTACCCCATAGCAGGAAGGCCTGCGGACAACCTTCCACCCACTTGAGGCTCACAAAGGAATGAAAGCCAAGTAAAAGCCTTGTCCCACAGGCTTTTCGCCCAGGGTCCCACGCAGGGACAGATGACAAGCAAACTCTGTCGGGATTGTTCGCAGAGACCCATCGGGGTGGGGGGACTCCCTCATTCAAATGCTCTCAATGCCTGACTGAGCGATCCAGAATCCGGAAGAGGGTGCCCATTGGGAATCACTCCCCGTCCCATGAAACCCCCTCCCATCATCAAAGAACGGCAAGCGCAGGAAACGGGCCCTTCGGCCCTACAAACCCGTGCCGCTCACTTTAACACTCAGTGAGTGTCTCATTCCAATCCTCCTCCTACCCACACCTTTTGTCCACATCTCTTGGATTCCACAATAAAGGGGTGCGAATTTAGAGAATTATATGTGCGGCAGATCAAGGGAGGTCACTCGGCAATATCTAGGTCCATCACATTCCTCAATCGCGGGTAGGTGGTGATGTATTGCCCAATAGCCACCACTTCCCACCATTTGGCATGCTGGCCTCTGATTGATTGGTTACTCCTGGCGGGCAGACCCCAGTATTCTGGATCCCGGGAAATGCCCACCATTGGCAAATCCTTCCTAAAAATAGGCAGTGGAGGAGGTGGGGGGGGGGGGTCTCATTTTCAGCGGTAGGCAAAACCTCTAATGCCTCCTTTAAGTGCAACCCCAAGGTCTTTAAACAGAGAGTGAGTAAAGCTTGAACGTTGTTGATGAGTTGGATCGCAGGTACACAGATTATACAATTAATGTTGGAATCATACAGCGCTGAAGAGGCTTTTCGGCCCATCGAGTCTGCACTAACACAGCGAGAAACACCTGAACTCCCATCTATCAGCACTTGGCCCAATAGCTCTGAATGTTATGATGTGCCAAGTTCTCATCCAGGTACTTTTTAAGTTGCAAGAGGAACTTATTCAAAACACAGGATGCAATAAATAACTCAGTGGTATTCCGAGAAGGTCTGGCAAGCAGCGCAGGGTATGATTAGCTCACACATCCAAGCAGGTTTTATGAAATAGTTGAGTGTAGCTCACACCTGGCCCCCGGGGCAAAGTGACGGAACCCGATGCAAATGATTGAGTTTCACGTGGGTGGAGGGAAAATCCTGACTATTTCAGGTCACCAGCTTCTGATCAACAGCTATTCGCTGGTGTGGATTCAGAGGGGTTCTCGATAAACCTGGGAATAAGGTCATGGTTGCATGGGCAGAGGTGGATTCTCTGACCGTTTGCAGAGTTTGAAAGCTAAGCAGTCCAATAATAATAATAATCCAAGCCTGAATATTTGATAAGAAATACATTTCCCAGCTACTTTATGGACCAATTTGTTTTCATTCTAGATTGATTTGACAGGAACACCAAAAATAGGAGCAAGAGGAAGCCATTTGGCCCCTCGAGCCTTCTCCACCATTCATCACAATCATAGCTGATCATCCAACTCAACAGCCTAATCCTACTTTCTCCCCACGTCCTTTGATCTCATTCGCCCCAGATGCTACGACCAGCCGCCTCTTGAATACATTCAATGTTTTGGCATCAACTACTTCCTGTGCCAATGAATTCCACAGGCCCAACACTCTTTGGGTGAAGAAATATCTCCTCATCTCTGTCCGAACTGGTCCACCCTGAATCCTCGGTATATGATTCCTGGTCTTGCCCACCACTGGAAATATCCTCCCTCCATCTGGTGTCTAATGTGAGCAAGAGATGGCTTGCTGCCTTATTCATGGCTCGTCCTGTTAGATGGGGAAGGAATTGCACAGGATCATTTTGAGGGAGAGTTGTAAAGGACGCTTACGTTGGCATTTTTCGCTCCCGATACAGGCGCACAGTGTCAGCACGTTTCCTGGCTCCCTGGAATGGGGGAGTGGGTGGGTGTATTTGGGGCGGGTGGGGGCAAAACAGAAATTGAATATGCTGCCATCTCCCATCCCAGAATGAGTATTCAGGATGCTGGGTGCAGAGGCAGGCTGGCATTAGCACTAAGTGACAGATTGACAAAAAAACACCAATAAAACAAAAAAACCCTCAAGTCCTCACCCCCACCTTCACACGCACCTTATGCCCTATCCATGCCAATCCATGCCCTGTATGTGCTCATGATACACCCTCCATACCACCCCATGTCCTTTATCACTCGGAGACATTTTTTTAAAACTTCAGATATTTTTTCCAATGTTTAAAAGGCAGGACTTTTAAATGTCTTGATAGCTGGACAGATCCCATTGAGAGACCTTTTGTCAGATCTGGCGACAGTTCCAACTAATGGGTTTATGCACTTTTTGCACACATTTATGTCTACTTTTAACAAGTCCAGTAGAGCAGCTGAGCTACCCAAAGGGTCTATTACGCTCCTCAAGGAGCATCCTAACTCCCCCAAAGCTGCTCTGGGATCATTTCCAAGGGGTACTTCACCTAATGTATATACCCATCCAAACAAATCCACCTCTTACCTGGTCTAATCTACACACTCCTGCTTTCACACTCCTGGCAGACTTAAATTCCACTTCAGTGGAGGCAGCTCTGTAGAAATAGCCAGCTGGATGGATAATTTGACTTTGGGAAGGAATTTCTGGTCCCACAGCAGGGAGGGATTGGGAAACTGTTGAATATGTGGAGTGTGCGAGCTGCTGGAGAATGTAAAATATCAGAATTCTCTAGGCCTGGTCCAATGGGTATTCAACTTCTCAGTTGCAATGCCGGTGAAGGAGATACAGGACATTAGCCATGTTCTGTTTGCGGATGAGGGAAGCATGACACACAGGCAACTCGTGGCTGATGTGGAAGAGGTGGGTCACAGCCAGGAGTCTTACCAAAATCAAGGCCCCCACCGCAGCAAAAAATTTAACCGTTTGGCAAGAATGGTCAAGAGAAGAGCCTGAATCACAAACACATTGCTCAATAACAGCAATATCGTCAAAATCTCAACACACTGCACCCACCATCTAACTGTACACTGACATTCTCATAGCACACACCATCCTTCACACACACACACACACACACACACACACTGCTCACACCTCTCACACATCTCCCAGTTCCTACAGTTGTGTGAACATGTGAACATCACACAGAAACACAGAAACACACACACACACACAAAATCACACACTCACATTTACACACAGGCACATTCACACTCACACAAACAGTCACACACAAAATCTCTCTCTCTCTCTCACACACACACAAAATCTCTCTCTCTCTCTCTCACACACACACACACAAAATCAAACACATGCTCTCACAATCACACTTACACACACTCACAATCAAAGACATACACACAGATTCACACACACTCATATACACATGCATACACACATGCTCTCACAATCTCTCTCTCTCTCTCTCACACACACACACACACACACACACACACACACACAATCAGTCATGCGCACACACATGCACAAACACACATACACACACAATCAATCACACACACAGTCTCACACACACACAATCAGTCACGCACAAACATACATGCACACACACACGCACAAACACGTACACACACAAACATGCACAAACACACACATGCACACACATGGACAAGCGCACACACGCAAACACGCGCACACTCTCATACACTCTTTGAAGAGACAGTGTTCATGATTGGTGAAGACATGATTGGTGGAGAGTGGGAGATGTTGTAGCAGAACAGGGGACATTTCACCTCCAGACAACTAACCATCTCACTCCCTTCCAGCTGCACACTGATTACCCAAACTCATATCCCCTACTCGCAAACTCCACAAACTCTCATCCCATAGTGACCACACTCTGACCTCTAACCCTTCTCTGCAGCCTGCCAGGATCAGGGGCCACCCCTCACTCCCTGGAAGGAAAGGAGAGCCACTTCACATCTCCCCTCCCCTCACAGAGAGGAGGAGGGAGGGGGTAGGAGGATGAGGAAGAAGGCCCTCTGTCAATCTCGCTCTCAGAGCCCAGCTCCATGCTCACCTCACAGGCTATGGTTAGAAATGAAGTCCTCACAGTGAGGTGCCCTGTGCACTAGTGGGCAGCAAGCAGAACACCCACTAATTCTGTGGTCACGCATCAAGCTTCAGGAGAAAGTTAGTGTGTTTGAAATGACCTGAATACCATCCTGTCACGGTCCCCATTGATTCGTTGAAAGGTGACTCCAAGAACGGATAGAGGGTGAAGGGTAACTTGGAACTCAGGCAAGGCATGGTGGGAGGGCCTATATCTCCCTGATTTCAGATTCCAGTATCCACAGCAATTTGCTTTTATCTGGCCTTTATTACTGAATATGTGTTGCACAATGTTCTATAACGCACCGTGCCAAAGTCTGACTTCCTCTGAAATCACTTCCTCTGTTGCTGCTCTGGTTTGCTCAGTCTAAAGGATTACCAGCAAACATCTCAGACTAAAGTCAGCGCCTTGAGGAGAACCTTGAATAGAAAGTTAATAACAAGCGTCTCTGAGGCAGGATTTCCGATTCCACTGTGCTATATGGAGGGCCCAAAGTGGCAATGCTGCGGTGTAAAAGTGCAATGATCAGGTCAATAAATAGAACTGAACTTCATGATATTAAGAAGGTGGCACAGTGGTTAGCACTGCTGCCTCACACATGCTCTCACAACCAAACACACACAGGCACACTCAGGATCCAGATTTGATTTCCAGCTTGGGTCACTGTCTATACGGAGTTTGCACGTTCTCCCCATGTCTGTGTGGGTTCCCTCCCACAGTCTGAAAGACATGCTGGTTAGATGCATTGGCCATGCTAAATTCTCCCTGAGTGTACCCGAACAAGCGCCAGAGTGTGGCGACTCGGGGATTTTCACAGTAACTTCATTGCAGTGTCAATGTAAGGCTACTTTTGACACCAATAAATAAGCGTTAAAGATCAGTTTCAGGATGGACGAGGCTATTAGAGGTTCCAGACTCAAACAAATGAAGCAAACACCCGTTGATCTAGCAGAGGGATATCTGGAAGACTTTAAATCTGAAAAATATATTCCATAGAATCCCCACAGTGCAGAAGGAGCCCATTCAGCCCATTGAGAATGCACTAACCACAAGCCCACCCAGGCTGTAACCCTGTAACCCCTCATATTTACTCTGCTAATCCCTCTGACACTAATGGACAATTTAGCATGGCCAATCAACTCTAAAATGCACATCTTTGAAACATGGGAGGAAATCCATTCAGATATGGGGAGAATGTGCAAACTCCACATAGCCCCAAATTGAACCTGGGCGCTGTGAGACAGCAGCGCTAACCACCATGCTGCCTCTTAAAGAAATATATTGCTTTAAGGGAAACTGCAATGATTTTGGTTGTCAAACCTTTATTTGAGAGTGCATCATTCCCCACCCCAGCACACAGGCCATCCAGAACTGCATTTCAGTGAACAGATAACCCAGTGATACAATGACATCAATGCTCTGTATTTGTAAACAAACAAGTGTTGGCCAACACTTTCTCATACCGACTGCCTTTACATTTCTCAGTCAATGAACTGTCATTATTTATCTTTTCGACTGGTTGCTAACCACGCAGACAAAATGCCACCCTGTATCAAAGTGTGAAGAACATCTATTTCTCTGGAGGGATTGTTTTATAAGTTGGTTGGGCAATTAAAACTATAGTGTGTACGTTTCCAAAATGCCCTCACCTTTGAGGCCATTCTAATGATTTTCCAGCGTAGGTTGATAAATCCACAAACAACGCAGAACCTATGACCTTCAATCCCACCTTTAAACCTCTTTATTTAATCATTCATAGTGTAAATAAACCATTCCTCTGAATGATTAATCCCCCGTTGCACGTGGTGGTTTTTGAACTGTTTATTTCACAACGCTTCCTCAACTCTCTCCCCATAAACGATCGCTGTTGAAATCCACTCCTTGCTCCTGGACTTTTATTCGTCCCTCCTTGGGGAAGGGGGGAATGGGACAGAATTGTGTGATTACTTGCATTTGGAAGTTAAGCATCGCAAAGAGTTGCCCGTTGCTCGCAGAGCTTTGAGCAGAACTGAAACTTAATTCTGGGTCGAATTTCGCTCAATGATACGTGATTTCATCAACTGTTTAATTTCTGTCTCGTGACTAATCATGAAACCATTTGTGCTTTCATTGGGTTACTCAATCCCTTTCATTCATACTTGTTGAGGCAACAATGAGATTATGCCACCTCACATTAATTTTGCTTTGAAGAAGACTTTGGCCCAAGCATTTCGTTTTCCTTCCTGGAATTCATTCAACCGTTGTAGCTATCAGTTTCAAAATAAGAATTAGGGCGAAGCAGTGGCACGGTGGTTAACAGTGCTGCCTCACAGTGCCAGGGTTCGATTCCCGGCTTGAGCAACTCGGACTAACATAGAGGTAAAACCTCTGTGACCCTTCATAAGCAGAATGATGTCTCATCATCAGAAACTCTTGGCTGTCTTAATTCCAAAGCAGAAAATCAGAGTGTGCCCAGGCTCTATCTGCTGGCAGGTGGAAAGAGAAGGAGGCACTTCTCTGAGGTTGAATTCACAGCGTGAGGGAGGGGATTTCGAGGGGAATCTCCTATCTTCATTTTTTTTTAAAAATGCAGCAATCAGGTCTCACGCTGGACACCCTGAGGGTTGGGAAGAGCAGTGTCGAAGCTAAAAGGTGGGGGGAGTCCAAAACTCGGGGCCGTAAATATCAGTTGCAGTAAGCAATTCGAGAAACTTCTTTACTCAGTGCGAATGTGGAAGTCAGCACCACAGGGAGTGGTTGAGGTTAGCCGTGTCGATGCATTTAAGGGGAAGCTGAACATGTGTGAGAAAGGAACAGAATGTCCTGGAAGAAACGGAAGAGGCTTGTGTACAACATTGCAAAGACTTGAAGCTAATTGGCTGGTTTCTATTCTGTGTAATTCAATGTAGGTCAGCAATTAGATTTCATGTTTTAAGAGCCTTCTCTTTGAAGGGATTGGATTGGGCAGCACGGTGGCACAGTGGTTAGCACTGCTGCCTCACAGCGCCAGGGACCTGGGTTCAATTCCCGGCTTGGGTCACCGTGTGTGTGAAATCTGCACGTTCTCCCCGTGTCTGCCTGGGTTTCTTCCGGGTGCTCCAGTTTCCTCCCACACTCCAAAGGTGTGCAGGTTAGGTGGAATGGCCAGGCTCAATTGCCCCTCAGTGTCCCAAAAAAATGTGCCAGTCAGGTGGATTGGCCACAGTAGATGCGCAGAGCTGTGGGGGATAGCGTTGCCTGGGTGGAATTCTCTTTGAGAGTCAGCGCACACTCAATGGGCCAAATGGCCTCTTTCTGCACTGGAAGGATTGTACGGATAATGAGAAAGGTGAGATGTTATCCAGATTTAATTCCTGACAATGAACGAGTGAAGATGGCACTCTTAATTTCAGTACAACGAGAAGGAAAAACCTTTAAGCTTGAAGATTTGCAAAGACTTCTGAGGTGGGTGTTAGCATGCAAAATAGGGGATATTGGAGTGATCAATGTGCTCCATTATCTCATTCTGATTAATACTAACTTTGGTGTATTTGTCAAACAGGTTGGGTGTAATTTGCATCTGTTCCAAGTTAATTTTAAGACATATTTCATGAAATAGTTGACTGCATCAGCTTACAGCCAGAGACAATAACTGATGTCAGTTCAACAGGGCCAAGTCTGGCTCAGAGCAGTGTTTTGTCTGGAAAAGCAGGTCAGGCTTTAAGTGTTCAGTGGTGCAAAGTTATAGTTTCCTCAAATTCACTCAAATGCAGCAAGCCAGAGGTCCTGAACATCAAGGGGAGGTAGAACATAGAACACTACAGCACATACAGGCCTTTCGGCCCACAAGTTGCGCCGATCATATCCCTACCTACCAGGCCTATCTATAACCCTCAATCCCATTAAATCTCATGTACTCATCCAGAAGGCTCTTAAAAGACCAGCGAGTTTGCCTCTACCACCAACGACAGCAGCCGATTCCACCATCCTCTGAGTGAAAAACTTACCCCTGACATCTCCTCCGTACCTACTCCCCAGCACCTTAAACCCATGTCCTCTCGTAGCGACTCATTTCAGCCAAATAGCCTCTGAGAATCCACCCTATCTATACCTCTCAACACCTTATAAACCTCTATCAGGTTGTCTCTCAATCTTCTTCTCTCCAGGAAAAAGAGACCTAGCTCCCGCAACCTATCCTCATAAGGCATGCCCCCCAATCCAGGCAACACCCTTGTAAATCTCCTCTGCACTCCCACATCCTTCCTGCAGTGAGGCAACCAGAAGTGCGCACGGTACTCCAAGTGGGGTCTGACAAGGGTCTTATAAAGTTGCAGCATTACCTCCCGACTCCTAAACTCAGTCCCTCGATAAATGAAGGCTAGCACACCATAATCCTTCTTGATCACATCCTCCACCTGTGAGGCCGATTTAAGAGTCCTATGGACCCTGACTCCAAGGTTCTTCTGCTCCTCTCCACTGCTAAGAGTCCTACCCTTGATATTGTACTCCTTCATCCCATTGGTCCTGCCAAAATGGACCACTACACATTTATCCGCATTGGACTCCATCTGCCACTTCTCTGCCCAGTCTTGCATCCTATCTATGCCTCGCTGCAACCTGATGTTTGGATTCTCTCCTGTTAGAGATAACCGTTGCCTAGCACTTGTGTGGTTCAAATGTTTCCTGCCATTTATCAGTTCAAGTCTGAGAGTTGTCCAGGCCTGGTTGCATTTTGACTTGGGCTGACTCAGAATGGGAGGAGTGACGACTGGTCCTAAACAATGTGCAATCATCAGTGAACATCCCCACCTCTAAACTGATGATAGGATGGAGGGAAGGTTATTGATGAGGCAGCTGAAGATGGTCGGGTCTAGGACGCTACTGTGAGGGACTCCTGTTGAGATATTCTGGAGCTGAGATGATTGACCTCCAATTACCACAATCATCTTCCTTTGTACCAGGTATAACTCCAACCAGCAACCGGTTCACCTCCTGATCTGGTTTGCTGGGCCATGCTCAACCAAATTCTTCCTTGCCTTAAATGATAGTAATTCACATGATTTATGTGATTAAATCTAGATCCAACCGATTTATTTGATAATAAACTCGCAAGTTTTCGACTCTATGGTCTTCGTCAAGTGAATGAGGTGTTCTGGTCTCCAACACCACACATACCAGCACAGACTGTTTACAGATTACTGATTAGGATGTGAATCTTTGCACCTAACCTGCTATTCAAGTCTTAAAGTGGCCAACAATGTGAGTGGAACGAGCACTGAGCACAGGTCTGGAGACAATACACATCTCTTTAACCTGTGCTCAATGCTCAGGGGAGTTGAGTTGGATGGGTATATGTCTGGTGGGGGAGAGGGTTGGATGGGTATAACATATAAGATGATTAGAGGTTTAGATAGGGTGGACAGTGATAGCCTTTTTCCTAGGATGGAAAAAGCTAGCACGAGGGGGACACAGCTTTAAATTAAGGGGTGATAGTTATAGGACGGATATCAGAGGCAGTTTCTTTACCCAAAGGGTGGTTCGGGAGTGGAATGCCCTGCCTGCAGCAGTTGTAGATGCGCCAAGTTTGGTGGCGTTTAAGAGGTTAGTTGATAAGTATATGGAAGAGAAGGGAATGTTTAGTTTGGAGGGGCATTGCTTTTTATATTGGTCGGCGCAACATCGAAGGCCGAAGGGCCTGTTCTGTGCTGTAATGTTCTATGTTCTATGTTCTATGTAGGAGGGGGAGAGTTGGATGGGTATATGTAGGAGGGGGAGAGTTGGATGGGTATATGTCGGGGGGGTAGGTTGGATGGGTATATGTCTGTGGGGGAGGGTTGGATGGGTATATGTCTGGTGGGAGTAAGAAGGGATGCTCTCCAGATGAATTAGCAGGAGGAATGGGGGTTAGCTGCAGGGGTGATTAAAAGGGAGGAGGAATTATTTGAAGTGTTGGTTGATTGACAGAGGAGGATCATTCTGGAGCTGCAACTTGTACAGATCCAGCGTTCTGCCGAACCACCGAAATAGTCTGTTGTTCAATGGGGCATGACGTTAGCTCAGAAAAGGGTGAGTCATCGAGGGCTTGTGTTGCCACTTGTTTTAAGGTGTGTTTGATGTGTCCTGATATTTATTTTGAACCTGTCGAAAATGAGCAGTTCCTGTTAATGACTGTTCATCAGTGAGAAGCTGTAAAATAAATAGCTGGAATACCCCGTGTTTTGCCTTTCTCGAGTAATGATGTACGTTTAGTCAAGTTTCTGTATGAGTTTAATTTTAAGTAGGACAGGAAGAACATGCAAATTTTCAATGGGCTTTTTTTTTTATAATTGCACATCTCTGACTGGTTTCCTGTCTTCCAATTTGCACCAACATTTGACACACGTGATGCTGTCAGTCCCCGAGCTACGGTCCCCTCCGGTTTAACCCCATTGCCAAAGGCAGTGTGATCTCATGGGCCAGATTTTTCCAATGTTCTGCCGAATAAGCAGAAACCTATTGTGATATTTTGTAAGGCCTGGGGTTCCCCAGCCTCGTTTGCCACACTACCACGACCAGCGATGAAGGGGAATTCAGCCCTCTGTCAAATCTCCATTCGCAACAACGGGACCAGATAATCCCAGCAGAGGTCGGAGAATTCCCAAATGTTTTTCGGATCTAGAGTACGTTTGTACTTTCATTGTACACAATAGAACTTAGAACTCTACAGCACAAACCTTCAGCCCACAAGTTGCGCCGATCATATCCCTACCTGCCAGGCCTACCGATAACCCTCAATCCCATTAGATCCCATGTACTCATCCAGAAGTCTCTTAAAAGACCCCAGCGAGTTCACCTCCACCACCACTGATGGCAGCCGATTCCATTCACTCACCACCCTCTGAGTGAAAAACTTATCTCTAACATCTCCACTGTACTTGCCCCCCAGCACCTTAAACCTGTGTCTTCTCGTAGCGACCATCTCAGCCCTGGGAAATAGCCTTCGAGAATCCACCTTATCTGTAATTCTCAACATTTTATAAACCTCTATCAGGTCACCTCTCATCCTTCGTCTCTCCAGGGAGAAGAGACCGAGCTCTCTCAACCTATCCTCATAAGGCATGCCTCCCAATCCAGGCAACATCCTTGTAAATCTCCTCTGCACCCTCTCACTAGCTTCCACTATGGAAGCCTTTACCTAGAATTATAGAATCCTTACTGTGCAGAAGGAGAACTGTTGGTCCATCGAGTCTGTACTGACCACAATCTCACCCAGGTCCTATCCCCATAATCCAACCCTGCAAACCTTCTGATACTGGGGTCAATTTAGCAATCAACCTAAACCGCACATCTTTGCACTGTGGGAGGAAACCGGAGCATCTGGAGGAAACCCATGTAGACATGGGGAGAATGTACAAGCTCAATACACAAAGTGGCATGAAGCCGGAATTGAACCTGATTCCCTGGCATTGAGAGGCACCACTGTGCTCGGAAAATCCTGCCCGAGGTCAACGAACCTTGTGTGGTCCTGTCCCGCCTGCTGTGGTATCTGGCGTAGGACAATTCCACCCTCTACGTTGCTCCAGTTTTCCATTATTGACACTTAATGTTCATTGGTACCTTTTTCTGACACCTAAAATGCATTTCAACAAATAGAGAAGGGAATGGTTTAGTTTAGAGGGTATTGCTTTTTATATTGGTCGGCACAACATCGAAGGCCGAAGGGCCTGTTCTGTGCTGTAACGTTCTATGTTCTATCTCTCTCCAATCATTGTTCTAAAAGCATCTTGGCCCTCATCTTTCGGTCTCCAAATGAATGGAGACTCAACGTATCCCGGGAGATCCGCCATGGGGCCTCCTCAGATGCCCCGTACAAGGACTCCAAGGGGATTGACCAGGAACTTCCAAAAGGCGATTTCCCTGCTTCCTGGGACCCCCAAAAACTATCTCCAGCTCTGAGTTAGTGCCAGAGAAGGATACAGTTCTGATGTACACATCTGGATAATTACCCAAGAAATGTGAGATGGATTAAAACCATGGCAACTGTGAGTCACTCACATTAAATTCCCCTCTCAACCCACTCTCGTCCCCTAGCGTGCCCACTACCCCACTGAATCTTGACTCCATTCCTCTTTGACCTGACCAGAATAGCCACCAAATCCATTCCTTTATCCACTTTCCTTACCACCCTACTCCCTCACCCACCCTACTCTCTCACTCAAACTATCCCCTCCCTTATTGTACTCCACTATTCCTGTCTTATATGAACATCAGAACTATGAGCAGGAGTTGACCATTTGGCCCCTCGAGCCTGTCCCGCCATTCAATAAGATCATGGTTTGATCCTTTTTGTGAACTCAGCTCCACTTACCTGCCCACTCACCATAATTCCTTTACTGTTCAAGAATGTATCTATCCTTGCCTTGAAAACATTCAATGTGTTAGCCTCGAGTGTTTCACTGGGCAGGGAATTCCACAGATTCACAACCTCTTTGGGTGAAGAAGTTTCTCTTCAATTCAGGCCGAAATTTGCTTCTCCTTATTTTGAGGCCATGCCCCCTAGTTCTAGTTTCACCCGCCAGTGGAAACAACTTCCCTGCTTCTATCTTATCGATTCCCTTCGTAATCTTATATGTTTCTATAAGATCCCTCATTCTTCTGAATTCCAATGAGCGTAGCCCAGTCTATTCAGTCTCTCCTCATAAGCCAACCCTCTCATCTCTGGAATCAACCTAGTGAATCTCCTCTGCACCCCCTCCAGTGCCAGTATAACCTTTCTCACAGAAAGAGAGCAAAACTATACACAGTACTCCAAGTGTGGCCTCACTAGCACTTTATCCAGCTGCAACATAACCTTACTGTTTTCAAACCCCAACCCCGTAGCAATGAAGGACAAAATTCCAATTGCCTTCTTAATTACCTGCTGCACCTGCAAACGAATTCCTTGAGATTCCCTGCACAAGGACACCCTGAGAGGCCACTAGTCGCTGATCGCCAACCAGAAAAGCACTCATTTACCCCCACTCTTTGCTTTCTGTTAGTTAACCAATCCTCTATCCATGCTAATACATTACTCGTAACACCTTTATCTTATGTAGCAATCATGGTGCGGCACCTTGTCAAATGCCTTCTGGAAATCCAGATACACCACATCCACAGTTTCCCCATCGTCTGCTGCACATGTAATGTTCTCAAAGAATTCCACCAAATTAGTCAAACATGACCTGCCCTTCATGAACCCACGCTGCGTCTAACCAATGGGACAATTTATATCCAGGTGTCTCGCTATTTCTTCCTTGATGATAGATTCAAGCATTTTCCCGATTCCAGAAGTTAAGCCAATTTCTATAGTTATCTGTTTTTTTGTCTACCTCGTATTTTTTTAAACAGTGGCGTCGCATTTGCTGTTTTCCAATCTGTGGGAACCACCCCAGAGGCCAGCAAATTTTGGTAAATTACCACGAGTGCATTTGCTATTTCTCCCACCATTTCTTTTAATACCCTGGGATGCATTCCATCAGGACCAGGAGACTTGCCTTCCTTTAGTCATTTTATGCAGCCCCCTCACACACCCTTCCCCTCTACCAGCACAAACTCCTCATGCACCCTACCCCCTTACCCGCCCTACCCTCTTACCCGCACAACCTCTCACTCAACGGAGCCTCTCACCCACCCCACCCCCTTACCCGTATAAATTCCTGGCCCACAAACCATCTCACTCACCCTACCCCCTTGATGCTATATTGGGACTGGAGATAAGGTAAAACCGCACCCCCCCCCGCCATCATCCCACTGAGGGACAACATCTCCAGCACACTGGCCTTCACTTTGGCCTTGCTTGACCAAAGACCTCGGAAACTCAGCTAGTTTTCTGGGGACCTGGGTTCAAATCCTGCCACAGTGGAATGTGAACTCAATAAAAAGAAACGCTCTGGGTTCAAGGTTCGCTGAAGTCCTGACTGATACCCGACACTCCAGTACTCAGGTAGCACCGCACCGTTATTGGTGCCGTCTTTCAGAGGAGATGCTCAATCAATATTTGCCCGGACTTTCCAAAAGGTCTCATGATGTTATTTTGAAGAAAGGTACGGGAGATCTCTCCAGTGTCCTGGCCGATATTTGTCCCTCCAACAACCTGTCCTAGCCCCCCCATGTCGACATTGTAGTGAAGAAAGCCCCACTAATGCCCCTACTTTCTCAGGAGGTGAAGGAAATTTGGCACGTCAGCTACGACTCTCACCACGCAGACACGGGGAGAATGTGTAAACTCCATTCAGACAGCGACCCGAGCTGGGAATCGAGTCGGAATTTCCAAACAGGATTGCCACTGGAAGGAGCCAGGATGGGGGGTAGGGAAGGATCAGGAGTGGAGGGGACTAGATTCAGATGGATGGGGGAGTGATTGTATGGGGTTAAAGGGATTTCCGTGTGGGAATTCAGAATTAAGCCACTGAGCAGAACTTTTCTTCCTCAGAGCCTCCAGAAAACCCAGACAGAGCTGCGCAGAAAGGTGACATACACATACACACACACACACACACACATACACACACACTGAGTAGATGGGGATGACATTCAGAGTTCACCGTCTTCAATCAGGAGGGGAGAGGAATCTCAGTAACTGGACAGGAGTGGGCAGAGCCAATGGAACCCAACACAGCTCAACAACTGTTCTCTGGAAACTTTTCAGTTTTTTTTTAACCTATATATTCCTCATTCTGCCAGATAGATTTTTGATTTGGTTTGATTTGTTATTGTCACATGTCTCGGGATATGTTAAAAGTATTGTGCGCTACACAGGCAAAACATAACATTCATATAGATGTTCTATATGATTCTGGTAGAAGTGTATAAGATGTTGAGAGGTCTCGATCAGGTGGATTCTCAGAGGCTTTTTCCCTGGGCTGGAATGGTTGCTACAAGAGGACACAGATTTAAGGTGCTGGGGAGCAGGTACAGAGGAGATGTCAGGGGTAAGTTTTTCACTCAGAGGGTGATGGGGGAGTGGAATCGGCTGCTATCGATGGTGGTGGAGGCGAATTCGATGGGGTCTTTTAAGAGACTCCTGGATGAGTACATGGGATTTAATGGGATTGAGGGTTATAGGTAAGCCGAGCAGGTAGGGATATTATCGGCACAAGTTGTGGGCCGAAGGGCCTGTTTGTGCTGCAGTTTTCATATGTTCTATGTTTCTATGTTCATAGAGGACATGGGGACAAGGAAAGGAGAGAGTGCTGAATATATGTTACGGTTGTAGCTCGGGTGCAGAGAAAGATCAATTTAATGCAAGGTAGGTCCATTCAAAAGTCTGACAGCAGCAGGGAAGAGTTGGCTGGTACATGACCTCTGACTTTTGTATCTTTTTCCCGTGGGAAGAAGCTGGAAGACAGTATTCATTTCTATGTCTTAATATAATAATAATGATATAACTTTATTGTCTTGGGACGCGTGGCTTGGAGGAATTAGTGGGTGAAATGTGTGGGGATGTGGGAGTGGGGCCTGGGTGGGATTCGATGGGCTGAATGGCCTCTCTTGTCCTGTAGGGTTTCGATGATGATGATAACAAATAAAGAATCACGGTGAGGGATTTAGAACCAGCTCACTATTTTTCCGTTCAATAGCCAACAAGAATTGCGAGCAAAGTAATTTTGGGCTGAAATATAAATGCAGATTCCATCCCAAACTCATCAACCTCATGGTGTAGCGTGTAGGCCGAAGGCCGCCATCATTGAGCAACGCTAATTACACCTCCTTAACAGAGGGGGCAGCAGTTTTTGGATTGTGGGAAGAAACCGGAGCACTCAAAGGAAACCCACGCAGGCACGGGGAGATCATGCACAGGCGGTGACCCAAGCCAGGAATCGAACTCAGGTCCCTGGCACGGTGAGGCAGCAGTGCTAACCACTGTGCCATGTACACATATGGACATTGCAGAAGGCTGTTCTGAAAGGAGGAGGTTCAGTCAGGGGGTGAAAGGATTGTTGTCAGGTATGGTTGAGAGAGATGGAAGGCTTGTGACTGCTGAGAAGGAGTACTTCCTTTCTTTGATGTCTTCTGCCATGCCATGGAGGGAGGAGTCACAAAATCCGCCCTGGAGTGGAGGGAGGCTGTGGGCGGGGGAGAGGCTGGTGGGCAACCTTAGTCTGCTTAAGCGTTTCGAAAGGTTCGTCCTTTCGTTGGGAATGCAACCTTGCTTTAAGAGGCGCAGTCTTGCTTTAAATGAAGCTCGGGGAAGGGGCACAGTGAGGACAGGGAGATAAGCTGCCCATCTCACTGAAACTGATGAAGGGGCAGCACTCCTGAAGCTCGGGCTCCTAAATAAACCTGTTGGACTTTCACCTGGTGTTGCGAGACTCCTTCCTGTGCCCCTCCCACTCCAACACTGGCTGAAAGAGCTGGGAGTCAGTCAAATTCAGGCTCAGACGTTATGATGGTTCATGTCTCGTAGCTGACACCCCCTTGAGTTCAAAATCCAGGGATGTGTGGATTGGCCCGCCTAAATTGCCCCTGAGGGGAAATTAGCCTTGTATAATTGGATTAGGAATTGGCTAGCTGATAGAAGACAGAGGGTGGTGGTTAATGGAAATTATTCATCGTGGAGTTCGGTTACAAGTGGTGTACCTCAGGGGTCTGTTTTGGGGCCCCTGCTGTTTGTAATTTTTATAAATGATCTGGATGAGGGTATTGAAGATGGATTAGTAAATTTGCAGATGACACTAAAGTCGGTGGAGTGGTAGATAGTGAAGAGGGGTGTTATAGTTTACAGAGTGACTTGGACAAGTTGCAGAGCTGGCCGAGAGGTGGCAAATGGAGTTTAATGTGGAAAAGTGTGAGGTAATGCACTATGGCAGAAATAATAAATGTGTAGAGTATAGGGCAAATGGTAGGGCTCTTAATAGTGTTGAGGAACAGAAGGATCTTGGTGTATGTGTCAATAGATCCCTGAAAGTAGGCAGTCAAGTGGATAAAGTTGTTAAGAAGGCTTATGGAGTCTTAGCTTTTCTTGGTAGGGGGATTGAATTTAGGAGCCGCAGCATCATGTTGCAGCTGTACAAAACTCTAGTGCGGCCGCACTTGGAGTATTGTGTGCAGTTCTGGTCCCCACATTATAAGAAAGATGTGAGGCATTGGAGAGGGTACAGAGGAGGTTTACCAGGATGTTGCCTGGTATGGAGGGCAGGTCTTATGAAGAGAGGCTGAGGGATTTGAGGTTTTTTTCGTTAGAAAGAAGGCGGCTAAGAGGAGACCTTATTGAAACATATAAGATGATTAGAGTTTAGATAGGGTGGACAGTGATAGCCTTTTTCCTAGGATGGAGAAAGCTAGCACGAGGGGACATAGCTTTAAATTAAGGGGTATGAGTTATAGGACGGATGTCAGAGGTAGGGTCTTTACCCAGAGGGTGGTAAGGGTATGGAATGCCCTGCCTGCTGCAGTTGTACATGCGCCAAGTTTTGTGGCGTTTAAGAGGTTAGTAGATAAGTTTATGGACGAAAAGGGAACGGTTTAGGTTAGAGGATCATTGCTTTTTCTCAATTGGTCGGCGCAACATCGAAGGCCGAAGGGCCTGTTCTGCGCTGTAATGTTCTATGTTCTATGTATATATATATATATAATATATATGGGGGTTACAGGGATAGGACCCGGGTGGGATTGTTGTCAGTACAGACTCGATGGGCCAAATGGATTTCTCTTGCACTGTAGAAATCTACAATTCTGTGGGTTCAAAGCTTGTCGATTCCTCCTTCACACTGTGTTGCCATTACTCAGACGGGACTTACCTCTACAGCAACACTATACATGGGTTCAGGAATCAATGTCAGTGCTACCTTTGGATGCTTACACCCAGTGTGCCAAAGTCTATACAGCCGCCCCAGGCATCCCAGAGCCTGACTACCTCCCCATGGCAACGCAGGACAAAAGCTGCCACTTCTAGTGTGGTTACAAAGTGAGGAAATATTTTGAATATTTGCATACCACTCCTTGAGTTCTCTGTTAAAGGCAAACCTCAGATAAGGGTAGAATGCTTCCGGCTGCTATTCTTGCCTTCCACACCCCTGACTTTGTGAAGACCAAGGTCAGACCTGTTTTGATCTGTGCCAAGTGCACAAGAAAGAAACAGTATTTGACTTCTGAAAGGATTAGATGTCAACTTGAAACGCCTTCCTGTATGTGTTTTATTTGTGTTCTCGGCATCATATTATTTTGCTCTATTAAATCTGACAGTTGGAAACAAGCTTGCTTTGTTCACTTTGTATTTCATTCTCTCGTTATGTCTCCTTCAGCCTCACGGTTAATATTGGCCATCTGCTCAGGCACATTAGATATAGCAACAGAATTAGACCACTCAGCCCATTGAGTCTGTTCTACTATTCAATCCTGGCTAATATTTATCCCATCCCCGTTCTCCTGCCTTTTCCCCATAATCCCTGACCCCCTTATTAATCAAGAACCAAAGAATTCTACAGGATTCATCATCGTTCATCACTGACCGGAATTTTACCCATTGGGTCAGACGAGGCTTGCAGAGCGGAATGCTCTGTTGACCTTGGACAGGATTTTATGAACCTCGTCCGCACGAGGTTGTAAAATACTGGCCATTGTTCTGTAACTGACTGGCACGGTAGCACACTGGGTTAGCACTGCTGCCTCACAGCTCCAGGGACCTGGGTTCGATTCCTGGCTCACTGCCTGAGTGGAGACTGCACATTCTCCTCGTGTCTGCGTGGGTTTCCTCCGGGTGCTCCGGTTTCCTCCGATACTCCAAAGATGTGCGGGTTAGGCTGATTGGCCATGCTAAATTGCCCTTTAGTGTCCTGAGATGCAGAGATTAGAGAGATTGGAGGGTGAATGTACAGGGATGTGCGGCTAGGGCCTGGGTGGGATTGTGGTCAGTGCAGACTCGATGGGCTGAAGGGCCTCTTTCTGCACTGTAGGGTTCGGTGTCACAGGTAGAAGCTGGACGTTTTTCTCGGCCCTCTCTTTCAGGAAAACAGTCCATCCTCAATGAAAGCCGTACCCGGTGTCAGGAATTTGCCAGGTTTAAAGAGGAATTTCTCTTGGTGTCAGGAGATCAGAAACCTGGACTGGAGATTGGGGAGCTTGAGCCTGAGACCAAACTGTGGGCCCAATTCTAAGGACAGGAGGGTAAGATCTGAGCAGCTGAGTCTCATCCGAATTCTTTCTGTCCCTAAGTATCTGGAGATTAGCAATTTGTGGGATTCTAAGGGCTGGGATTGTGGTTTTTGTAAGCCTAATGGGCTGAATAGCCTTCTTCTACGCTGTAGGAATTCTACGATGCTAATTTTTCCAAGTGCTGGTCAGAAATTGCTGGATAGTGGCAGCACAGTGGTTAGCACTGTTGCTTCACAGCTCCAGGTTCGATTCCCGGCTCACCGTGTGGAGTTTGCACATTCTCCTCATGTCTGCGTGGGTTTCCTCCGGGTGCTCCGGTTTCCTCCACAATCCAAAGATGTGCGGGTTAGGTTGTTGGTCCGTGATAAAATTGCCCCTCGGGATGCGAAGTTTAGAGGGATTAGTGGGTAAAATATGTAGAGATATGGGGATATAGCCTTGGTGGGATTGTGGTCGGGGCAGAATCGATGGGCCGAAGGGCCTCTTTCTGCACTGCAGGGTTTCTATGATTTCGAAGTGGGTCAAAAGCAGGGTATAGCTGAGGACCAACGAGTGGGAAAGGGTCCTGCTGATCAGAGGAAGGCTGGAGCAGTGAGGCCCTGGGCCTCTTGGTCAGGCCTGACATTCATAAGGCTCCCTAACCTTCAAAGTTTAAAGCTGACTTTTGGGAATGTTCCGGTGCCCGGACTGAGGAATGTTAGAGACACACCTTGCTGTGAAATTCTTGTGGGAAAGTACAAACTGTCTCTTTCCAGTCCTCTGCACTTGGGTCGAGTTCAACAACTTTCGGCTGTGACTCCCCCAGTTTTCCTGACTTGTCCAACACAGTAAGAAATCTGAGAGCGCCAGGTTCAAGTCCAATCGATTTATTTGACGGTAAACTCACAAGCTTTTGGGGGTTTGCCCTTTTGTCAGGTGAATAAAGAGTTCTGGCCTCAGACAGAGCATATAACAGCAGAGACAGTTTACAGATTACTGATTAGAATGCCAGTCTTTACACCTAACCTGCTATTCAAGTCTTAAAGATGCGGATAATGTGACTGGAAAAGCATTATGTACAGGTTAAAGGTATGTGTATTGTCTCCAGACAGTGCAGTAAGTGAGGTTTTGCAATGGTAGAGGGAGACTCGCACTCTAATCAGTAATCTGTCAACTGTCTGTGTTGTTATATGCTCTGTCTGATCAAATGGAATTCAATCTGGATAAGTGTGAGGTGATGTACCTCAGTGGCAGGATGAATAACGCAAGAAGATACATGATTTGATTTGATGTATTATTGTCACATGCTTTCACGTACAGTGAAAAGTGCTGTTTCTTACGCGTTAGACAGACATAGCATACCGTTCATAGAGAAGGGGAGAGAGCAGAACGTAGTGTTCCGATCAAAACTAGGGTGTAGAGAAAAATCAACTTAATGCCAGGTAATTCCATTCAAAACAGCAGCAGGGTTCTTGAATCAGGTGGTACGTGACCAAGGAAGAAGGTGGAAGAGAGAATGGTCAGTATTTGATGATGAAGAGCAAGATCCGGGAAGCACCGAGGATCAGAGGGATCTCGGTGTGAATGTACAGTGGCTCCCTCAATGTGAGGTGGATAAAATGGTGAAGAATACATATGGTTTACTTTATTAGCCAAGTTTAAGAGCAGGAAGAGTATGCTGGAACTGTATAAAACAGTTCAACCATTGAGTGCGGTTCTGGAATCCACATTATTGAAGGGAACTGATCGTGCTGGAAAGGGTGCACAGGACATTTACCACGGTGTTGCCTGGAGAGTTTTAGTTACGAAGAGAGACTGAGGTTGTTTTCCTGGGAGCAGAGGAGACCGAGGTGGGGACATGATTAAGATGTATAAAATTATAGGAAGCATAGATAGGGTGAACAGGAAGAGACTGTTCCCCTTGGTGGAGGGATCAATGACCAGGGGGTATAGATTTAAGGTAAGGGGGCAGGAGGTTTGGAGAGGATGTGAGGAAAAGTATTTTCATCCAGAGGAGGTGGGAGTCTGGGACTCACTGCCTTACAGGATGGGAGAGGCAGAGAGTCTCACAACCTTGAGGAAGTATTGAGATGTGCACTTGTGATGCCAAGGTTGTGAGCCAAGTGCTGGAAACTGGGATTAGAATAATTGATTGTTTTTTTTTGATGTGACGGGTCTTTCTCTGCTGTAGACCTCTGCTGCTTGATCTCTGTTCTCCTATTCACACACCCTGCTATCCCAAATATCAACACCCTTCAGTCCCTGAATGTATCTCATGTCCGTGCCATCGTTGTCGATCTCTCCTCAGTCTTGACCTGTAGTGACTTTGGAATTGAAATGTTAACCATGTTTCTCTCTCCACAGATACTGCTGGACCCGCTCTGTTTCTCCAGCATTGTCTGTTTTTATTTTCAATCAATCTTCTGCCTGTTTCACGGCTCCTGGGTTCACTTTTCACCTGCTACGCCCATCCTTCAGTAACTTGACTTGCAAATCACCTCCTTCAGCACAAGGCTTAACCATTCTCTCAGAACACTAGTGGAATGATCGTGTTAATAAGTGACTCAACTCTTGTACGGGCTGAGGTTATTCATAAAGGCCCTGCCCTCTCAATCTTGCCCCTTGCTTGAGGTGTGACGACTCTTATTTAAATCACGACCAATCAGCTCTCTCTCAAAGAGAAAGCAACTTATGGTCAGCTTGGACTCATGGCAACTTTAGTTTCTATAACTGGCACTCATTAGAATAATAAGACCAGCCCTGGCTAGCGAGAATGATTGTCTCCCGCGTGTTCAAAGATGGCAGATGAAGTCGATTGCGGAGCTGGCACATGAGACATTTGTTGTCACGTGGGACACCTTGTCATGTGATATTGGTCTATCGAATCATTGAAACCCTTCACTGCAGAAGGAGGCCCATGGATAACAATCCCACCTATCCCCGTAACCCACATATTTGCCCCGCTAATCCCTGCATCCTGGGACACCAAGGGGCAATTTAACACGGCCAATGCTCCTAACCCGCACATCTTTGGAGGAAACCAGAGCAGCCGGAGGAAACCCACGTAGTAGCGAGGAGAATGTGCAAACTCCACACAGGCCCCGAGCCTGGAGTCTCTGGCGCTGGGAGCAATGCCAACCACTGTGTCTCCTCGGGCACAGCGCGTTCTTTTCACCAATCTTACTTTCCCCTTCGTTTTGTCATTGTTGAATCTCAAAATGCTGGGATCCTTCCCACAAACTCTGCCACCTTCTGCTCCAATCCAAGGGCGTAGTCTCACACCAGTAGATAGCAATGTCGCATTTCCAAAAGACACACGTACAGGACCATTGAAGATACTATTGAGGCTGTAGTACGGATGTTGTTGCAGCTTCAGTGACTCAGGGGCTCTGTCCAAAGGCAGCGGCACGGTGGCACAGTGGGTTAGCCCTGCTGCTTCACAGCTCCAGGGTCCTGGGTTCGATTCCCGGCTCGGGTCACCGTCTGTGTGGAGTTTGCACATTCTCCTCGTGTCTGCGTGGGTTTCCTCCGGGTGCTCCAGTTTCCTTCCACAGTCCAAAGATGTGTGGGCTAGGTTGATTGGCCAGGCTAAGAAATTGCCCCTTAGTGCCCAGGGATGTATAAATTAGAGGGATTAGTGGGTATAGTATGTAGGGATATGGGGGCCTGGGTTAGGATTGTGTTCAGTGCAGACTCGATAGGCCGAAGGGCCTCTTTCTGCACTGTAGGGTTTCTATGATTCTAGCTGAGTTCCCATTGGTGAAATTGAAAAGTGGTGGATTGCCTCCTGCGCTTACTGTGCTGTGGTGGAGTTAGTTATAAATTGGTTCTCCACTATCCAGAGACCATTGCCAAACCGAATTGTTTTTATCCGGTGTACTTAACTTTTCATCTTAACACTTCTCGGCCTTTTGGCAAAGATCAAGTGTAGTATCCACACTTGGTTGAAGTCATTAGGTTACGTTTTAGCTTCATTTGGAGGAATTTTTAAAAAGCTTCATCTCGGACTTTTGGCTCGGACGCAAATGAGTTCAAGCCTTGGAGGAGGAGCTGCACCTACTCCGATCAGCTTGGATCATGAGGATCAAGCCCAAGGCAGGAGGTGGGAGCCCTGTCCTGTCAGCTTGGATTGGGAATGTCTCAACTTGTTGGGACTCTGAGTTGGACTTGATTGGATTGGATTGAAGTGGAATTAATAAAAAATTTCCACCTTAACCTTCATAAGCAAACGCAGTTTGCATCCAAGGACTCAATGAATTACTTCTTGGGAGATTGTGTGCACCACTGTCTGTGATGTTCTTTCTATTATCCTATAAATATTTTATGTTTGCAATGAAGTTCTTTCTATTAATGTTTTTTTTCTATTAAATGTGGAAAATCACAGACTAAACCTTGCCATTGGCCACTCACGGGAAGCGAGAGCCTACCATTGGTCTACAGCATGCAAAGACCTGTTGGCCTCCCAACAAACCCAACTGTGATGTCCTTCCAACTGCCTGTCTGTTTGGTTGGCCTTCTGACCTCCTCCTCCCCAACTGATTTACAACGCCGCCAGGTAGTTTAGCATTGACACGTTCGCCTGCTACAACGCCTGACATTTTCAAACGGCAATTTCAAATCTTTTATCTGCGAAAATCTGTCATGAAAGCACTTCCTTTTCCTGTAACCTCTGAGTGGCCAACACGAGCTTGCACTATCTGATGATGAAACTAAGAACTTTACAGCACAGGTGTAAACAAAGCGGAAATCTGACTAAAGCAGGGGTAAAGATTGGGGTTAACGCGGTCTCTGATCAATCTCAAGCTTTGTACAATAAGTATATCAAATTAATTTGGCCTTTAAACTTGCAAAACACAGGCCAGAGCACGCCAAACTTCAGAATGTACTCACCCTCCAGCAATCTGATTTGTTTTCAATTCCTATTGGCTCGGCCCTGTGTTTCCTGGCTTTCTTTCACATCCCCCATGAGGACAGTGCCTCTGAGTGTAAACAACACCATCACTCAATACACTGCAGCACCGAGTGAGAACTTCACATCAACAGCTCCATCTCATGGAGACATCATCGCTTCAGAGCTCAGTGTTAGATATACAGCTCGATAGACACAATATCTGGGTTTGGATATCATTATTATTATTTTCTGCCTTTGTGTGTGCATGTGCAAGAGTGTGTGTGAGCAAGTGTAAGTGTATGAGTGTGTGTATGTGTGTGTATGCACATGTATGTGTGTGTGTGAGCGTGTGTGTTTTTGCGTGTGTGTGTGTGAGCAAGTGTATGAGTGTGTGTATACACGTGTATGTGTGTGTGAGCGTGTATGTATGTTTTTGCACGTGTGTCTGCGTGTGTTTAAGTATGTGAGAGTGTGTGTGTGTGTGAGCATGTGTGTGTCTGCGTGTGTTTGAGTATGTGAGTGTATGTGTATATGTATGAGCGTGTATGTTTTTGTACGTGTGTTTAAGTATGTGAGTGTGTGTGTGTGAGCATGTATGTTTTTGCACGTGTGTGTCTGCGTGTGTTTAAGTATGTGAGTGTGTGTGTGTATGAGCGTGTATGTTTTTGCACGTGTGTGTCTGCATGTGTTTAAGTATGTGTGTGTATGTGTATGAGCGTGTATGTTTTTGCACGTGTATTTAAGAATGTGAATGTGTGTGTGTGAGCGTGTATGTTTTTGCACGTGTGTGTCTGTGTGTGTTTAAGTATGTGAGTGTGTGTGTGTCTGTGAGCATGTGTGTGTCTGTGTGTGTTGAGTATGTGGGTGTGGTGTGTATGTGTATGAGCGTGTATGTTTTTGTACGTGTGTTTAAGTATGTGAGTGTGTGTGTGTGAGCATGTATGTTTTTGCACGTGTGTGTCTTGTGTGTTTAAGTATGTGAGTGTGTGTGTGTATGAGCGTGTATGTTTTTGCACGTGTATTTAAGTGTGTGTGTGTGTGTGTGTATGAGCGTGTATGTTTTTGCACGTGTATTTAAGTATGTGAATGTGTGTGTGTGAGCGTGTATGTTTTTGCACGTGTGTTTAAGTATGTGAAGTGTGTGTGTGTGAGCATGTATGTTTTTGCACGTGTGTTTAAGTATGTGAGTGTGTGTGTGTATGAGCGTGTATGTTTTTGCACGTGTGTGTCTGCATGTGTTTAAGTATGTGTGTGTATGTGTATGAGCGTGTATGTTTTTGCACGTGTATTTAAGAATGTGAATGTGTGTGTGTGAGCGTGTATGTTTTTGCACGTGTGTGTCTGTGTGTGTTTAAGTATGTGAGTGTGTGTGTGTCTGTGAGCATGTGTAAGTGTATGAGTGTGTGTGCACACGCGCATGACTGTTATAGTTTGTGAACAGATGTGTGTCAGTGCATTTATGTGTATAAGTGCATATATATGTGTGTAAGCATATGAGTGTGTGTGTGTGTGCACATGTGTATGTGTGCATGTGTCAATGCGTGTATGTGTTTGATCCATTGGGACTGTGCGAGGCTAAATGCACGACCCTGTGGAAATCCCTCCCTGGGTAGTTATGGCTCATAATTTATAATCGTCGGAAATTTATTGAAAAGCATCCTTGATTCTTTACGTGGATAGAAACATTACATTGGCCGACAGAGAATATGTGCACAGAAATAGGCCATTTGGCCCAACCAGTCAATGCTAGTCTTTACGTTCCACTTCCTACTCCCATCTTTTCACGTTTCAACCTAATATTGTAGCTCTCTCATCACTCCTCCCTCATGTACTTATCGAACTCCCCTCTTTAATGATTCCATCACTTGTCTTCAACCACTCCCTTTGTCAGAAACCTCGACACAATCACCATCTTTAGATTCATGAACAGGACTGGATGCTGCGGAGGATTGCGCTGTAACCGTGTTTAGAATTAGCCACAGATGGTAAAGATAAATTTATTTATTCGTGTCACGAGCATGCTTATGTTAACAGTTTCATGAGAGAACATTTGTTTATGAATTGATTGCCAGCGGGCCTCAGTGTAGTAATGTGTTACTGTGATCCAGCACAGAGGGGACAGGCAATGTTATGAGTACTGTCATGCTAACCATGACTGTCTTAACAAAAATAGCTCCTCAAAAAATACTTTCGTGTTGCATCGAAGATAAAAGCTTGCGGCATTCAGACATGTTGGATGATTTGATTTAAGACGCATTTACTGTGGAAAATCCCCTTGTCGCCATGCTCCAGCGCCAGTTCGGGTACACCAAAGGAGAATTTAGCACGGCCAATGCACCCTAACCAGCACATCCTTCAGGCTGTGGGAGGAAACCGGAGCACCCGGAGGAAACCCAGGCAGACACGGGGAGAACGTGCAGCCTCCACACAGACAGTGACCCAAACCGGGAATCGAACCCAGTCCCTGGCATGTGAGGCAGCGATGCTAACCACGGTGACACCGTGCCAAGATTGTCAGGACTATTCTTGGGTTTACAATATTGTTTTTTCCTTATTCCGTGTGCAAATCCTACATGTGTGGGATTTAGTAAAGTGAAATTTGCAGATGCTTCCCGCCGGGAATTTGTCAGACTCTCTAACTGCGTACAGCATGGTAAGCACAGGGTGAATATCCAGATGTGCTGTCCCAGAGCACACCCTGATGTTCCCTGACTTCAAGCACGCGTGTTAATTCTGGCTAGTTAGCACAGCGAATGTGTAACATTATGCCAAGGCCTTTCTCAATGCTCCTCCTTGCGATGGTTTTAGTGTAGAGTACCATTTCGCGCGTAGCATCAAGCAATATTGATTGGCCAGGCCTGTTGTATTTTGCCTCACGGGGATTTTATGGCCTCTCTCGGCTCCGAGACCCCACCCGAGGCCAATGGACCTCCCCGTGCTCCGCCCCTCACCCGCGGAGGGTGAAATTCCAGCTCCGTAACTTTGAGCGAGGGAGGGAATCATTCAGTCCGGGGGCCCGCTCACCAGGTTTGCGTTCCCGCTTGTGCGGAAGTTGTAAGAGGGGGAAATACGGAGGCTGAATCCAAGGAGGAGTCTTCAGGGCAGGAGGAGGCAAAGACAGGAACAGAATATGTGTTCACACTTGACGGAAACCAATGAGAATCAAGTCCCAATTTGGAAACAGGGTGTGTCTTAAATCAAATCATCCAACATGTCCGAATAGCCCCAAGCTTTTATCTTTGATGCGACACAAAAGTATTTTTTGAGGAGCTAATTTTGTTAAGTCTCGTAACATTGCTTAGTCCTCTGTGCTGGATCACTGTAACATGCACAGCACACTTTACTACACTGAGGCCCATTTAATAATCAATTCATAAACAAACTTTCTCTCATGAAACTACCCTTCCTGCTATTTACTTTCACAGGAAGTGATGGCTGCCAAAACAAATGAAAAACATTTCACAATTCCAGAGGAGGATCTGTTTGAAATCCTTTAATGGAGTCTCTGCTGCTATTATGCATGTACCTTCTGCTGCTCCTGCACCTGAGGAATACCGGTGTTTACGCAGACATTTTCCATCCTGGATTTTTCTTGTTGGGAATCAAAATATTTGTCCCGTTTGACAAAAACAAGGTCATGTGTCGTGCTGTTGAGATGCGCCTGTTGACAATGTTCTCAAACTGTTTGGCACGGCCGCTTGCTGTGTATTTAAGAGACGGATTCATGGGACGCTGAACACAGATTGAGCTAGGCACGCTAACCGTGGGATAGAGGGAACGGAATACTAACTGGTTCCAGGGCAGAGTACACGCAGGGAACGCAAGAACTGGGAGCAGGAGTCGGCCATCTGGCCCCTCGAGCCTGCTCCACCATTCAATCAGATCATGGCTGACCTTTTTGTGGACCTCTTACCCACCCTTAATCTATCCTTGTCTTAAAAACATTCAGTGAGGGAGACTCAACTGCTTCTTTGGGCAGGGAATTCCCCAGATTCACAACCCTTTGGACAAAGAAGTTCCTCCTTGGCTCAGTCCTAAATCTGCCCCTCCTTATTTTGAGGCCATGCCCCCTCGTTCCAGTGGAAGCAACTTCTCTGCTTCTACCTTGTCTATTCCCTTCATAATCTTATATATTTCTATCAGTTGTTTCTAACGTCTGCATCTCTAATGTGGGTACATGCTTTGTGGGTGCATAAAAGTACATAATACTGAGTACATAATAAGTACGTAAGTCTGAGTTACGAGGAGAGATTAGGCAAATTGGGACTGTTTTCCTTAGAAAGACGTAGACTTTGAGGAGATTTGATAGAGGTGTACAAGATTTTGAAGGGGATAGATAGAGTAAACAGGGCTAAGCTTTTTCCTAGGATGGACTCAAATAGCACGAGGGGTCACAGGCTTAGGGTGAGGGGGGTAAGGTATAATTTGGATGCTAGAGGGAGTTTTTCACACAGAGGGTGGTGGGGGTATGGAATGCGCTGCCAAGTAAAGTGGTGGAAGCAGGTACTCTGGAGTTATTTAAGAAATACTTAGATGGGCACATGAACAGAATGGGAATGGAGGGATATAGAAAACTGATTTAAATTAGGGATCCTGAGCCTTGGGAGTCCCTGGGAAGTGTGTAAATAGATGATGATATTGATGTACTTGTTTTTATCCTACAGGTGCTTTGGTCCACCTTGTTGTCTAACGCGGGGCATACACGCGATGGGTCGTGAGAGGGCTGCTCTTGGATTTTTTTCGAGAGTATCCTAGTGCTTCACGTCGTTAGTGTACGCTTGACCCAGACCATTTGATGGGCAACACGACAGCTCAGTGACTATCGCTGTGCTGTGCAGATACATGGATTTGGCCTGTGTCTGTGGGAGTTTGCGCATTCTCCCCGTGCTTGCGTGGGTTTTCTCCGGGTGCTCCGGTTTCCTCCCACATCCCAAAGATGTGCTCTTAGGCTAATTGGCAAAACAAATTCTCCCTAAATTGTCTCAAATTTGGTTTTAATCCATAGATCCATAAACATGGACAGGGATCACGGGTAGAGGTGGGAACATCGGGGTGGCGGCGCGGGCTCGTTGGGCCGAAGGGCCTGTTTCCCGTGCTGTTTTGTTCTTTGTTTTGTTCTTTGTACTTTTGAGGCTAGTTCCCAGGGCTGAAACGGTCGCTATGAGAGTACACAGGTTTAAGGTGCTGGGGAGTAGGGACAAAGGAGATGTCAGGGGTAAGTTTGTCACTCAGAGGGTGGCGAGTGAGAGGAGTCGGTTGCCGTCGATGGCGGTAGAGGCGAACTCGCTGGGGTCTTTTAAGAGACTTCTGGATGAGTACATGGGATTTAATGGGATTGAGGGTTATAGATGGGCCTGGTAGGTAGGGATATGATTGGCGTAATTTGTAGGCCGAAGGGCCTCTTTGTGCTGTAGTGTTCTATAACCGCAAGAATTCTGAAGAAGAATCACAAAGACTTGAGGTGTTAACTTTATTTTCCTCTCCACGGACACTGTTGAGGTTTTTTTCAGCGTTTTCATGTTGTTATTTCAGCTCTCCAGCGTCCGCAGTGTTTTGCTTTTATCTTTGACGCTGAACTGTGAGGGGCTGGGCTGAAAAGGTGGGGTTTTGACAAAGTTCCTGAGGTGAAAAGGAAATCATCCTTCTGGGTGAATCAACAGGAGCCAGTGAAATTTAGTCCTTTCTCAATGTGCGTTATCACCTCCAGAAACGCAAGTCACCATTTAGTGCGCGTTGGTTCCCTCGAGGAGAGAGGGAAATGTTTGCAAAATAAAAGTCAAGTGTGGAGAATATTTTCACAGAACACATGTTCACAGACATTGCTGGAATAGTTTGCCAAACTGGTTTGACTGACTATCAGGTTCTGGTTTGTCTTGACGGTGTATCTGGGGATCTGAAAGAATTTTCTCCATTGCTATCATAGATAGAGACTTTATTCACCGAGCTGATCTGTACACAACAGTTTGTCAATCCAGCTCGTCTTAGACAAATACCCAGGATCAAATTTCCAATGCTCTTGGTCCTCGGTAAATGCTCTTACATAAGAAATCGGAGCAGGAGTCGGCCATCCAGCCCCTCGAGTCTGCCCCGTCGTTCAATAAGGCCATGGCTGATCTGCAGTGGATCAGTTCCACTTTCCTGCTTTCTCCCCGTAATCCTTAATTCCCTTGTCAATCAAAAACAGATCCACTCTTGACTTAATTGACTTGAATATATTCAGTGAGGAAGCCTCCACCATTTCAAAGGCAGAGAATTCCAAAGATTCACCACCTTTTGTGTGAAGAAATTCCTCCTCAACTCCGATCTGAACCCTTCCCCCGCCTTAATTTGAGGCTGTGCCCTCTAGTCCTGCTATCTTTGCTAAGCGGGAAGAGTCTCTCAACCTCTACCCTATCCATCCCCTTCATTATCTTATACGTCTCTATAAGATCCCCTCTCAGCCTTCTAAACTCCAAAGAGTACAAACCTAGCTTATTCAGTCTCTCCTCATAATCCAACGCCCTCATCTCCGGTATCAGCCTAGTAAACATTCTCTGCACCCCCTCCAAGGCCAATATATCCTTCCTCGAATGCGGCGACCAAAACTACACACAGTTCTCCAGCTGTGGCCTCACCAGCCCCCTATACAGCTGCAACAGAACCTCCCTACTTTTATATTCTATCCCCCTCGCTATAAAGGCCAACATTGCATTTGCCTTCTTGATCACCTGCTGCATACTGTGTTTTTGCGATTTGTGCACAAGGACTCCCAGGTCCCTCTGCACCGTCGCATGCTGCAGCTTTTCTCCATTTAAATAGTAATCCTTCCTCCCGTTATTCCTACCAAAGTGGATAACCTCACACTTGCTCTTTTGGAGGGTCAGTACAGATGGGCTGAATGGTATCCTTCTGCACTGTAGGATTCTATAATTCTGTGATGCACTGTGAGTATCCGAGATACATAGGTAGAAGCGAATGGTGATTAGCACTGCTGCTTCACCTTGCCAGGGACCTGGGTTCAATTCCCAGCTTGGATCACTGTGCGTGTTCTCCCCGTGTCTGCGTGGGTTTCCTCTGGGTGCTCTAGTTTCAGGAGGAAAGGCATTGTCCGTGCTAAGTTCTCCCTCAGTGGACCCAAACAGGCGCTGGGAGTGTGGCGACTCGGAGAGTCTCACAGTAACTTCACTGCATTGTTAATGCAAGCCTATTTCTGACACTAAGAAATAAACTTAAATCTTAAGTGAACAAATTGCCATGTGAAATACTTATACTATTCCCAACATCCATGGGACATTGTGCCCTCATAATGTCTTAACTTTTCACTTACAATCACCACTCCTTGGTGTGACTCCGCTATCCACAGCTGCTGAAGGGGCAGGCAGTGAGGGTGCTGCTCTGTTATGTGGAATTACCTTGAAGAACATCCATGCATTTCCCACCCTTTCTTCCCAGTTGCAAAGTCGCTTGGTTTGATACCCTCACCGACATCTGGCTGGCAGGAGAAGGCTGTTCTTCCCCCTGTGGTGGGACCCCATGACTGCTCTGATGCTCCATCCAGGCAGTGTTTGTCCAGGGTGAGGCTGCTCTCTTGCCATCCCTGGCCAACAGCGTTTTCCACCATTCCTGGATTAAGGACAGAGCCTTTGGTGGTCCGTATGCAGACATGGGAATGAGGGAGGGAAATGAGGGGCTATTCTCCACATGACTGCAATCCCCTCAACACTCAAGATACCCAGCACCATCGAGAACAAAGCAGCCCACTTGATTTACACCCTGTCCATATCTTCAACCTCCCACACACAATGGTGTACCATTGATAAGATGCACGGCAGTAAGAATTCAACAGCACACTCACAACCTTTACCGTTTTGGAGCACAAGGGGCAGCCGATATCTAGGAATACCACCACCCAGAGGTCCCCCATCGAACCACTCACCATCCTGATTTAGAAATAAATCACCATTCTTTCACTGTCGCTTGGTCAAAATCCTGGGACTCTTATCTAACAGCACGGTGGGTGTACCTACAACACAGGGACTGCAGCGATTCAAGAAGGCACCTCATTCCCGCCTTCTCAAGGACAACTAGGGATGGGCAATAAATTCTGGCTTAGCCAGCGATGCCCGCATTTCTTGAATGAACAAAAAAATACACATGCACTATACCTACTCCTCTTCACACACACACACTGTACCTATCCTCCTCCACACCCATATCCCACGTACACACACACACACGCGCGTGTGCGCACTGTACCTACCCCCCTCCACACCCATATCCACACCCCAGACACACACACATGCGCGCACTATACCTACCTCCCTCCATATCCACACCCCATATACACCCACACCCACATGCACACACACTGTACCTACCCCTCTCCACACACACACTGTACCTACCCCCTCCACACACAAACACACATGCACACATTCTCACATAAACATATGCACTCACAGACCCATGTGCAGACACCCAGACTCATACACAAACACACACACATCCCTCCCACACACACACACCCACACACACACACACTCCCCCCCCCTCACACATACACACTCACACACACACACACATACACACACACACATAGTCTGACACACAAGCACAAACAAAAGTTGGCAAATTATATTGCAGCTTTATAGAACCTTAGTTAGGCCACACTTGGAATATAGTGTTCAATTCTGGTCACTACATTACCAAAAGGATGTGGAGGCCTTGGAGAGGGTACAGAAAAGATTGACCAGGATGTTGCCTACAATGTGGGGCATTAGCTATAAGGAGAGATTGGAGAAACTTGGTTTGTTCTCACTGGAGCGATGATGGATGAACTCCCCAGTGGAGTTAGATCCTGGATGCACGTGTCAACAGTGACACGAAATGCACCAGAATTCCGCTCTTCAACTCATCCGAGAGCTCCAGGGGAAGACATCACAAACAATTTAACTTGGCAAGGAACTGAGAGAGAACGAGGTGTAAAGATGGAGGAAAGCAACTCCACACATCTCAAGAGTGGAAATAATGAAAGTGCTGAGGTCAGGCTCAACATGTCCAATCCACACACTATTGCATAGTAATTACTTTAATTGGTGGAACCTACATTGGAGGAAACGCAGGCAAACATAGGGAGAATGTGCAAACCTCACACAGCAATGTAGATCACTGTTTTGTGACGATATTTTGAAGAACCACAGACAACAACAAGAAACAGTGGATGCAGAGAAGATGTTTATTCGAGAACAATGGGCCACTGTTTAACATCGAATTTAAAGGTTGAAATCATACATTTGAGATGGAGGGGAGATGAATTTTAGCCCTATACGCTCTGGAATTTGAGGGGAGATCAGATTGAGGTGTACAGGATGATAAAAGGTTTGGATAAAGTAGATGTGGAGCGGATGCTTCCTCTTGCGGGACATTCTGGGATGAGAGATTGTAATCTTAGGATGAGGGATAGCAAATTTAAAACAGAGATGAGGCGAAGCTGCTTCTCCCAAAGGGTTGTGAAGCTGTGGAATTCGCTACCCCAAAGTGCAGTGGGTGCTGAGACAGCGAATAAATTTAATGAGGAGTTTGGTAGATTTTTAATTGGTAATGAGTTGAAAGGTTATGGAAGAAGGCAGGAAAATGGGGATGAGGTGCCATGATTGAATGGACTCCAGGGGCCAAATGGCCTGATTCTGCTCCCATATCTTATGAGTTTTAAACTTCCACTGGGGGACTTTCCCTGCACTGGGAACCATCTGAAAATATGACTTAAATTGCAAACTGAGGTTGGTTCTGACTATCACACAGTACCCAGAAAAAAAATCTCTGGCTTATGGATAACGATAGTGCCATCCCCCACCAGACACCCCACACTCTCTTGCCAAATTTCCTCCCCCCCCCCAAACAGTTCACCAAACCCCCATTGAGCATCCACCAGGCTACCCGACCAGCTCCTGGAATTCCCCCCCTGGAATGATGCTTTGTTGCAGATGCCAGCAAGAATATTTGCCCACCACTTTCTAGTGTGCGATGCTCTTTTGGAATTCTGAGAACATCTCATTGACCTCTTGCTAATCCAAAACGTGCTTGCTGGCCCTTCTTTTTTGTTGATGTTGGTTTGAAATTCATGCACACTCTGTAAGGATGTGCAATTTCCCTCTGTTCATTTACAAGTGAGGTGCGGCAAAAGGAGAATCTGGCCAGTTTTGACATTTAACAAGAGCTAAAATTATAATGACTGTATGAAATCAGTTTGTTGAAGCCTAAGGAGTACCCAAGTATCATATGGAGGCTTCCAACTGCTCACCCTGAAAGAAAGATCCCACAACTAAGAGTCATAAAAATGTCATAAATCATACAAATGAACAGAAAATGGCTTTGGCCACCTTTACCCTGAGGCAGTGTCATTGACAGCAGATCCCCAGTATTCAAATATGTCCAGCAAGTGACCTGGGCTTGGGTTCTGTAAGGGTTTTAGAATCATAGAATCCCTACAGCATAAACAGAGGCCGTTCAGCCCATCTAGCCTGCACCAACACCAGGCCCTATCCCCTTAGCCCTACATATTTATCCGGCTAATCTCCCTGAAACCAAGAGGCCATTTAGCATGGCCAATGAACCTAATCCGCACATCTTTGGTGTGGGAGGAAACCGGAGCAGCCCCGGAGGAAACCCACGCAGACACGGGGAGAATGTGCAAACAGTCACCCAAGGGATTGAAGATTGTCTGACACTAAGGTATCTCTTTCTTCAAATAAAAAAAAAACGTTCTTTGTTGAAAAACATAATTGCAACGTGACACAGGCAATTGTTTATTGTTCCATTTTCCCACCCTAGTCCTCACACCCTCCCCCATCCCCTAACGTCACAAATCAGATCACGCAGAAAAGAAAGTGGGAGAAGGTTCGAGCCAATAACTTAGAGAGAGAGAGAGCATCTTTCTGAGTTGTGAAGTGCTCAGACACAGTCCTGCGAGCCCACGTTTTCAGATTCTGTTTCCTCCACAGCTCAATGGCGACGGCACAGTGGTTAGCACTGCTGCCTCACAGCGCCAGGGACTCAGGTTCGATTCCCGCCTTGGGTCACTGTCTGTTCAGAATCTGCACATTCTCCCCGTGAATGCGTGGATTTCCTCTGGGTGCTCCGGTTTCCTTCCACAGTCCGAAACACGTGCTGGTTGGGCGCATAGGCCATGCTAAATTCTCCATCAGTGTACCAGAGCCTGGTGACTAGGGGATTTTCACAGTGACTTCATTGCAGTGTCAATGTAAACTTACTTTTGCCACGAATAAGTAAACTTAAAATGCATCTCTGTCTTAATTCTCACTCCCTAGAAAATTGCCAAATATCAAAGTTCACGTTTGAGACCCCTTGTCTGTGGGATCGCACTGTCCCTCTGAAAGGATGGGAGAATTGATGGTAGCTACCCTTAACATTTACAACCTATACTTGCAATCAAACAGACCTTGGTTTGATATAGTGACACTGAACTATGACAAGAAGGGATCATGGAATATTACAAATCTCTCCTCTCTGAGTTCTGCTCTCGGGATTTGACTTTTGATGCGAAAGTGCCTTGTGAAACTCGAGATGGTGTCATTTTAATTCCTTCGCGCAGATTTGTTTTCGTAACTGGTGAATTTGTATCGTCCAAATATTTCAAACAGTGTCGGGGACCTTTTGTAGATTTAAATGACAGCACAGTGCAGGACTTTGACACAACCAGAGATACATTTATAGTATAGCTAGTGGAAAGGTCAGGCACGCTATCATTTACAGTGAATTATCAGCTAGTACGCTGCCTTGCATGTGTTATAACCCATCTGCAGTGACAGTATTTGCTCAACCATTAGTATGAATCATTTATGCGTCCTTGAAGTTATACATGTATCAAACAGGAAATAAAACGCTTTTTCATCAAACACGATCTGCTCGATGGGCTGTAACTTGGTCTCAATTCTTTTAGACGCAGGCATTGATAAAACCTGACTGCTGATATTATAGAAAATAATCTCGATCTTTTCCCATACTGTTAATTCCTCATAGCTACTAACTTTGCAAAGTTAATTCAGCTGACACAAACAACTTCAACATTTAGGCATAAAATCCCCACACAGCAGAAAGAGGCCATTCAGCCCATCGAGTCTGCACCGGCAACATTCCCACCTAGGCCCTATCTCCATAACTCCACATATTTACCCTACTAATCTCCCTGACACTAAGGGCAATTTAGCACAGGCAATACATCAAACCGGCACATCTCCGATTCCCTCCCACATCCCAAAAACGTGCTCTTAGGCTGATTGGTGTCACATGGAACATAGAACATAGAACATTACAGCACAGAACAGGCCCTTCCGCCTTCAATGTTGCGCCGACCAATATAAAAAGCAATGCCCCTCCAAACTAAACCATTCCCTTCTCTTCCATATACTTATCAACTAACCTCTTAAACGCCACCAAACTTGGCGCATCTACAACTGCTGCAGGCAGGGCATTCCACTCCCGAACCACCCTTTGGGTAAAGAAATTTGGGTCACAAATTGTCTCGAAATTAGACTTCCCTTAGTCTTCCCCGATAGTGCAGACAAAAGTCATAGGTCGAGGAGGGCACTCGTAACGTTAAAGTGGCGGGGCGGGCTCGTTGGGCCGAAGGGCCTGTTTCCCGTGCTGTGTCGTTCTTTGTTCTTGCTTTGGATTGTGAGAGGAACCTGGAGGGAAACCCATGCAGACACAAGGAGAATGTGCAGAATCCATACAGACAGTGACCGAGGCCAGAATTGAACCCTGGTCGCTGGCGCTGTGAGGCAGTAGTGCTAACCACTGTTTCACTCTGTACGTTTAATGCAAAAAAATACATATATATTTATATATCTATACCAGGGACTGACGGTTTGGCCAAAGATCTGAAGTCTTTTAACCTGTGTGTAGCTATCCTCATGTGCCTGGTCTCAGTAAATGAACCCGAAGTGTGTTTACCCAGTCCTTTCTGAGTCATTGGATATAATGTGGGTAATGTTGAGCCTGCTGTCACTATCTGTGCAAATGCTGGCAGGGATTCAAGATACAGAGGTTGCAGTTCTCTCTGGCAAGTTTGCGATTCCTGATCTTCTCTGTCCTTTGTCGGCAAGCTCATCAACTTTACACCGATTACAGGGGCGGAAAACTTTACGTCCATTTAAATAGATTTCATTATCATTGACCTGCCTCCTCACCAGTTACTGACCCCCCACTCCACCTCTCCCTTCCTCCACGGCAGAGTGACACTGCGCCGTTCGTAGAAATCATAGAACCCTACAGAAGCAGCAGTGCTAACCCACTGTGCTACAGTGCCACCCTGACGTCACATCAGTGCAGTTTACGAGAGGGTCACCTCGACATGATTTGGGTGGGGGGTATCTCCCCAGCGAGCGTAGCAGAAAAAGGAGCTTGGAATGGTGGTAGAGTGGTAGATAGAGAGAAGGGGAGTTATAGTTTGCAGAGAGACTTGGACAAGTTGCAGAGCTGGGCCGAGAGGTGGCAAATGGAGTTTAATGCGGAAAAGTAATTCACTTTGGCAGGAATAACAAATGTGTGGAGTATAGGGCTAATGGTAGGACTCTTAATAGTGTTGACGAACACAGGGATCTAGGTGTATATGTGCATAGATCCCTGAAAGTTGGCAATCAAGTCGATAAGGTTGTTAAGAAGGCATACGGAGTCTTAGCTTTTATTGGTAGGGGGATTGAATTTTGGAGCTGCAACGTCATGTTGCAACTGTACAAAACTCTAGTGCGGCCGCACTTGGAGTATTGTGTGCAGTTCTGGTCCCCACATTATAAGAAAGATGTGGAGGCATTGGAGAGGGTACAGAGGAGGTTTACCAGGATGTTGCCTGGTATGGAGGGCAGGTCTTATGAAGAGAGGCTGAGGGATTTGAGGTTGTTTCCGTTAGAAAAAAGGCGACTAAGAGGAGACCTTATTGAAACACATAAGATGATTAGAGGTTTAGATAGGGTGGACAGTAATAGCCTTTTTCCTAGGATGGAGAAAGCTAGCACGAGGGACATAGCTTTAAATTAAGGGGTGGTAGTTATAGGACGGATGTTAGAGGTAGGGTCTTTACCCAGAGGATGGTAAGGGTATGGAATGCCCTGCCTGCTACAGTTGTGCATGCGCCAAGTTTGGGGGTGTTTAAGAGGTTAGTAGATAGGTTTATGGATGAAAAGGGAATGGTTTAGGTTAGAGGGTCATTGCTTTTTCTTAAGTGGTTGGCGCAACATCGAGGGCCGAAGGGCCTGTTCTGCGCTGTAATGTTCTATGTTCTATGGAATGTCAGTGATGGCCGTTGCTGGAGGATGGTTGTGGGGGTGGTGGGGGGCAGGGGTGGTGGGGGCCGGGGCGGTGGGGGAAGAAGGGGGGGTATGGTGAGCACAAGAAGAGGAGGTGAGTGCTGACTCAGACTGTGAGTAGGTGGGGGATGATCAGGAGATTGGGGAAGAGGGGTGGGGTGAAGAGACCGGAGAAGGGAGGGAGTGGGTAGAGAAGTGCCAGGGGTCGGGAGAGGGGTCCCCCTGAGACTTCCTTGGTGAGCAGGCTGGCTGGTTTACTCAGGCTATGACCGGGGTACCCTTCAGAGATGGCAAGCCGTTTTGTGTAGTCAGGTTTTCACGGCATTCTGAAGCTTCGTCCCTCTGTATGATAGCGTGGATCTTTTTTCTTTGCCAGAGTGTGGTAAGATTTGGACAAAGGACGACTTGTTTCTCAGGAGAGAAACACACAGGTTTTCCTGCCAGGAACAGGAAACATTTTCTGGTCAAATTTAGCCCTTTATCATTACAATAACATTGCAGGACAGACACAGCACCAAAGAAACAAAGGTGACCACAGTAAATGTGTGAGGTTACAAAGTTGGCGCAGGCTTAATAGCCCAAATGGCTTCCTTTTGCACTGTCGAGATTCTATGCAAGGAAATGTATTAAACAAAGGAAAAATGGGAAACAAGATGCAATAACCAGCACAAAAGATAATAAGGATGAGAACAAATGAATACACAGATAGTTTAGTCATGATCACTGTCCGTCAGAATAATTCACATCAAGGAAATGGCTGACTCATGTTCTTTCCTTGTTTTCCCTGCTCATATCCCTCGTCGATTCCCCGGAGTCATCCTTTTACTCATGGGCACTGTCATGACTGTGTAAATGTCATTTCAGTGACTACTTTTGGTAAACTGAGTTGGAGAAGTGTCCACTTATCAATATTGGAATATTTCCAGAAATGAGTCATGGCTGGTAACTTTGACTTTGAGTGTGTTGATAGCAGATCAGGCGTGTGAAATACATCCCTCCCCGTTTTCCAGGGAAGGCAAATGGGGAAACCAGGTGACACTGCAGCCTCGCAGTGCCGGGGTTCGATTCCCAGTTTGGGTCTGTGCAGAGTTTGGAGTTTTTAACCAGAGGCTCTGATTGAATATTGGCCAAGACAATGAGTCCGCTGGAGGAAGCAATTTGATACAATGGATGCAAGCTTGCCTCTACGAAGCAAGTGAAGGCTTGACAAAACTGTGGAACAATTCTCTACAGCTGGAAAACCATATGATGGGAACAAAGAAGATAGGTGGGATTTTCTGGCTGTGCTTGCCCCAAAATCATAAAATCCTCCCAAAAGATACAAAGGCTTGAAGTCACATACAAACTGACACAAAAAAGCTTCTTCTCTGCTGTCACCAGACTTTTGAATGGACCTACCTTGCATTAAGTTGCTCTTTCTCGACACCCTAGCTATGACTGTAACCCTACATTCTGCACACTCTCCTTTCCTTCTCTATGTACGGTATGCTTTGTCTGTAGAGCACGCAGTCAGTGGATCTTTCTAAGGTACATCCCTCGCCCACTACCATTCCCGTGGCGGACAGAACGGGAGAATTCGCCCCAACGTCCGTCAGTTACAACATTCCGTGTTGTAGGGAACATGCAGAGTCAACTGTTTCAACATTCTCGGGGGGAACATTGCCAGAAACTCCCAAAGTTTTCTTTCCCACTCCTCCACCACCCTTCCATCACAGGCCAGAATTTTCCTGGTACGTAAGCCCCTATTCCGGGGTGGGTGAGGCTTGGAGAACACCATTCTCCGACGGCCAGGGGTGGGATTGTACGAACCTCGGGCGGGAGTGCCAGTAAAATTCTAAACTCTAAATGCCCAATGACGTATTAATTTGCATTTACATGGCATCTTTCAAGATCTGAGGACATCCCAAAAGGCTTCAAAACTAATGGAGTGTTTCTGAACTGTAGTTACTGCTTTACCAATGCAAAATCTGGCAGCCTATTCTATGCAACGCAAGCAGTAATGAGATAAATGACAAGGTAACCTGTTGTAGCAGTGATGTCCAAGGGACATATGACGGCCAGTTCACCTGGCAAGCTCTCTCTTGCTCTCCTTCAACCTGTGTGGTAGCAACTTCGAGAGTCAGAGAGCAGAGAGGGCCTGTGTTTAACCTCCGCAGCCGAAAAAGCAGCCCAACTAATGGCTTTGTCAGTGTGAGATTATTCCATACTCATCTCTGAACTGTATTTGAACCCACAGGCTTGTCATTCAAGAGTGAGAATATTACCACAGTGACATCCAGCCAAACACATTATTTCAAATGATGCCTCACAGCCTTGAGGGATTGAGTGTTTCACTTGATATACATTGAATCACAAAAGGAGGCCGTTTGGCCCATCAAGCCCGTACTGGTTCTCCGAAATAGCTGCCAATGACTCCCACTCTCCAGCTCTTTCCCCACAAGTTGCAATTTTTCAGTCGAAAGCTTCGATTAAATCTGCTTCAAGGAGAACATTCCAGAACATAACAATTCACTGGTGCACATCTTGGGACACCAAAGTGAACTTAGCATGGTCAATTCACATCTTGGGAGACAAAGCAGCAATTTAACAAGGCCAATCCACCTCTTGTGCACATCTTGGGACTCTAAGGAGCAATTAACACAATCTCTATCTCACTGCTGGAATTGTTTGCCAATTATCTTAAATCCATGCCCTCTGATTTCTTTGATTTGATTTATTATTATCTAATTATCTAAAAGTGTGAGGTAATGCACTATGGCAGAAATAATAAATGTGTAGAGTATAGGGCAAATGGTAGGATTCTTAGTAGTCTTGATGAACAGAGGGATCTTGGTGTGTATGTGCATAGATCCCTGAAAGTAGGCAGTCAAGTCGAGAAGGTTGTTAAGAAGGCATATGGAGTCTTAGCTTTTCTTGGTAGGGGGATTGAATTTCGGAGCCGCAACGTCATGTTGCAACTGTACAAAACTCTAGTGCGGCCGCACTTGGAGTATTGTGTGCAGTTCTGGTCCCCACATTATAAGAAAGATGTGGAGGCATTGGAGAGGGTACAGAGGAGGTTTACCAGGATGTTGCCTGGTATGGAGGGCAGTCTTATGAGGAGAGGCTGAGGGATTTGAGGTTGTTTTCGTTAGAAAGGAGGCAGCTAAGAGGAGACCTTATTGAAACATATAAGATGATTAGAGGTTTAGATAGGGTGGACAGTGATAGCCTTTTTCCTCGGATGGAGAAAGCTAGCACGAGGGGACACATCTTTAAATTAAGGGGTGATAGTTATAGGACGGATATCAGAGGTAGGTTCTTTACCCAAAGGGTGGTTAGGGAGTGGAATGCCCTGCCTGCAGCAGTTGTAGATGCGCCAAGTTTGGTGCGTTTAAGAGGTTAGTTGATAAGTATATGGAAGAGAAGGGAATGGTTTAGTTTGGAGGGGCATTGCTTTTTATATTGGTCGGCGCAACATCGAAGGCCGAAGGGCCTGTTCTGTGCTGTAATGTTCTATGTTCTATGTTCTAATTATAGATTAGTACACGATGAAAGTATTGTTTCTTGCACGCTAAACAGACAAAGCATACTACACATACAGAAGGAAAGGAGAGGGTGCAGAATGTTGTGTTACAGTCATAGCTAGGGTGCAGAGAAAGAGCAACTTAATGTAAAGTAGATCCATTCAAAAGTCTGACAGCAGCAGGGAAGAAGCTGTTCTGGAGTCAATTTGTACGTGACCTCAGACTTTTGTACCTTTTCCCGATGGAAGAAAGTGGAAGAGAGAATGTCCGGGGTGCGCGGGGTCCTTAATTATTCTGGCTGTTTTTCCGAGGCAGCGGGAAGTGTAGACAGAGTCAATGGACGGGAGCTTGGTTTGCATTGATGGATTGAGCTACATTTATGACCTTTTGTAGATTCCAGGTCTTTCTTCCAGTGGAAACATTTTTCCTTTATCCATCATCTCCCAATCTGTCATCATTTTTAATATTTCTATTCAATCTTCTCTTAACCTTCTTTGTTATTTTTCTGCAAGGTATCATTATAATTTTTTGTTGAGCTGTTATATTACATTTAGCAAACATAAACTGCAGATACTACTCAGTACTTCATTCCTGTTCTTTGTTTAGCTTCAGGGAACTGCTTTCTCCAGCCTCCCAATTGCTGGCCAGACCCATGACCACTGCAATGTTGGCCCACCACCCACAATGGCCCAATCGCCAACGCTCAAACATACCTTGGCCGACCTCCAGCACCCTCTCTGCTCCCAGCCAGCCTTCATCTCCCCCCACCCATCCCCTGATCTCTGGACTCAGCTTCTGCAGACTGGCCCCCTCCCAACCCCACACCCAATCTCTCGCCTCTCTCTCTCCCTCTGTCATTCAGCCCAAGTGCAGAGTGGCAGTGGAAACAACCCCTCCTCCCCCCCCCCCCCCCCCCCCCCCCCGCTCCCCAATCCCCACTTCCTCCTCTCTCTCAGCCATCCCTTCTCCCTCCCTCTCCCCATCTCCTCCCTCCTTCTCCCCTCTCTCCTCTCCCTCTCCCCTCCAACTCTTCCTCTCACCTCTTGCTCTCTCCTTCCCCTCTCTCTCCCTCGCTCCCTCCCATCTTCCACCCTCTCCCTCTCGAGTCTCTCCTCTCCCCTCTTCCTTCTCCCTCCTGTCTCCCTCACCTCTCCATCTCTTACTTCCCTCTCTCTCTCCTCCTTCTCCTCCCGTCTCCCTCCCCTCTCTGTCTCTCTCTCTCTCTCCTCTCTCTTCCTTCTGCCTCCCATCTCTCTCCTCTCTCCATCTCTCACTTCCCTCTCTCTCTCCTCCTTCTCCCTCCCGTCTCCCTCCCCCTCTCTCTCTCTCCTCTCTCTTCCTTCTGCCTCCCTCTCTCTCCTCTCTCCATCTCTCACTTCCCCTCTCTGTCTCTCTCTCTTCCCTCTCTCCTCTCTTCTCTTCCGTCTCCCTCCCCTCTCTGTCTCTCTCTCTCTCTTCCCTCTCTCTCTCTCTCTCTTCCTTCTCCCTCCCGTCTCTCTCCTCTCTCCATCTCTCACTTCCCTCTCTCCTCTCTCTCTCTCTCTCTCTCTCTTCCTTCTCCCCACCATTTCTCCCCCCTCTCCCTCTCCTCCTCCCTCTCTCTCTCCCTCCTTTCTCCTGTTGTTGCTCTGGTGGTTTGAGGTGTTAAGCTGAAGCTAACATTGATCCACTTTGAAGACCTCTTTGCCCCTTCTTGCCTGCCCATTGAGGTGCCTTATGTCAGGGGCCAGTCGATGATTTCAAACCAAACATTCATTTCATTACCTTTTCAACTGCCCAGTTAGCAGCGAATAGGTCTCCACGGCAGACTTCTGTGTCCCAGTCTCCAGCCCCATGAGATCTTCATTCAGTTTATCTCTTCTATGAACATCTTGTTACCTGCTTTCAGACAGTGTGTTTATGTATGTAGATTGTGAGACTCCATCTTATCAGAGCCAGTCAAGCTAATACAAAGCATTGTTTCTGCATTGTGTCCTTGAGCAGATAACTTGTAAGAAACCTTATTCATCGCGACTAATTGTCCTTTGTTGCCTTCTGCATATTGTTGGGAAATTCTTAACCCACGAGAGAGACATTTCTACAAGCCTTATCATTTTATAAGGACTATATAATAGTTATCATTTCTTACAAGCTGAAAGTGAGGTGCTTTGAGGTTGAAGACTGTAAATGAAAGTTAACATAATCAAAACAATCGTGAGATATCCTAGTCTGCAAAGTTAAGATAGCTCTGGAGCCAGTTTTTATTCATTTATTTACAGAGTGAACCATTGCAAGCATTCTGCTCCTCACCCAATCGCTCCACAGTTTCACTCTGAGTTCTCTTTCCGAATGTAAACTTCGCAAATAAACAGATGATGGGTTGAATTCACCCATTTCGAGACTAAGTGCACTAACTGGTGCCTCTGCCAGGGCCTGTCCCACCAACTAGAATGGCAGGATCCCATGTTACATCCAGCAGAAATAGCCAAGAGGTGTCCACATCGCCAACAGCCTGTCCTGGTCCCCCGCATGCCAACACTGTAGTTAAGAAAACCCACCAACTCAGAAGACTAAGGAAATTTGCCATGTCAGCAATGACTCATGCCAACTTTTACAGATGCACCATAGAAAGCATTCTTTCTGGTTGTACGACAGCTTGGTATGGGCTCCTGCTCTGCCCAAGACAGCAAGGCACTACAAAATGTTTGTGAATGAAGCTCAGTCCATCACACAAACCAGCCTCCCATCCACTGACTCTGTCTACACCTCCCGCTGCCTCGGAAAAGCAACCAGCATAATCAAAGACCCCACGCACCCCAAACATTCTCTCTTCCACCTTCTTCCATCGGGAAACAGATATCAAAGTCGGAAGTCACACACCAACCGACCCAAGAACAGCTTCTTCCCTGCTGCCATCGGGCTTTTGAATGGACCTACCTCACACGAAGTTGAATCTTTCACTTGCTATGACTATAACACTATACTCACCACTCTCTCATTTCCTTCTCTGTGAATGGCTTTGTCCGTATCGCGCAAGAAACAATACTTTACCCTGAATGCTCACACATGTGACAGTAATAAATCAAATCAAATCATTCAGAGCTTGGAACTTTGTTAATTACACACACAAGCTGTTTCCCCTCTGACTGTCTTGGCAGGGTAACAGTAATGCTAACCACTGTGTCACTGCGCTACCCAGGTTCCGTAGGTAACAACCGAGGATTAATAGCATTTACTGCTGGTGCAACCGGTATTTTAATTGTTTTAAACCGTTTCACTGGGGGCTGTAACTGGTAAAACATGGAACATTACAGCGCAGCACAGGCCCTTCGGTCCTCAATGTTGCACCGACCAGTGGAACCAATCTAATGACCCTCGAACCTAAACTAATCCAACATTATCCATATGTCTATCCGCTGACCATTTGAACGCCCTTAAAGTTGGCGAGTTCACAACTGCTGCAGGCAGGGCATTCCACACCCTTACTCCCCTCTGAGTAAAGAAACCTCACTTAACTTTCCAGCCTCTGAAAGTTCTTTGATAATATATTGAGGGCGGCACAGTGGTTAGCACTGCTGCCTCACAGCTCCAGAGACCCAGGTTCAATCCCTGGCTTGGGTGTCTTTTTGTGTGACGTTTGCACATTCTCCCCGTATCTGCGTGGGTTTCCTCCTGGTGTTCAAATTGCGTCCCACAATCCAACGGTGTGCGGGTTAGGTGCATTAGCCATGCTAAATTGCCTCTGACTGTCAGGCGAATTAGGAGGGTACATTTATGAGGATGGAACACAAGTGGGATTGTGGTTGGTGCAGACTCGATGAGCCAAATGGCCTCCTTCTTCGCTGTAGAGGTTCTATAATTCTTAAATACAGAAATCAGATTGATGGGTCGATTATTCGATTCTCAGTCACTTTGTTGTTCTAAAGTGAACGGGAAGATTCACACACTGCAGCCAAACAGGGATCATTTCCAGCTTGTAAAATGAGACAGAAGATGGGGTAACCTCGCTCTGCTGCGTGTTAAAACTAAGTGTTATCAGTTAAAGGGAGCTCGATTTGTTCTCCGATATCACACCATCCTCAACTCTGCCAACGGAGTGACAGCTTCAGGAAACAGCATGAAATTTTACCTAGTGGCAACAACTCACGCCACGACTCCCGTACGGAAATATTTTCGTGCCTCTTTCCGCGGTTCTCAGTCAGCTGAGCCACGTCAGCGATTCCCATCTCGAGTTAACTCGGAGTTAAGGTGCTGACAGCTGTACCACAACAGCCTCCCAAACCTTCACGTTGGAAACGGAGAAATTATGTCTGAGCTCTCCATTCCTCCGGCTGTCCGCGACGGAGCTCAGCCGCGATTACTCCTGCAGTTGAATAGCTCAGGCCGCAGGCACGAGCCAGCATGATCTACGGAACCCCCATCAGTGAGAAGTCTGACAACACCGGGTTAAAGTCCAACCGATTTATTTGGCAGTAAACCCACAAGCTTTCGGGGGTTTGCCCCCTTGTCAGGTGAATGGAGAATTCTGGCCTCATGCAGAGCATATAACAGCACAGACAGTTTACAGATTACTGATTAGAATGTGAGTCTTGACAACTAATTCAAGTCTTAAAGATTCAGACAATATGAGTGGAAAGAGCATTCGACACAGGTTAAAGAGATGTGTGTTGTCTCCAGACAGTACAGTACGTGAGGCTTTGCAAACCCAGGCAAGTCGTTGGGGTTACAGATAGTGTGACATGAACCCAAGATCCCTGTTGGGACCGTCCTCATGTGTGCGGAACTTGGCTAGAACTTGGCTATTGACTCCCCACTCACCTGACAAAGGAGCAGCGCTCCGAAAGCTAGTGGTGTTTACGGCCAAATAAACCTGTCGGACTCAAACCTGGTGCTGTGAGACTCCTTACTGTGTTTACCCCAGTCCAACGCCGGCATCTTCACATCATCGCTTGTAGCCACGGTATTTATATGGCTGGTCCAGCTCAATTTCTGATCAACGGTGGCCCCAAAATGTTGATAATTGGGCATTGGTGAGATTGAATTTAGAATATTGTGTAGAGTTTTGATCGCCTAATTACAGGAAGGATGTAAATAAGGTTGAAAGAGTGCAGAGAAGGTTCACAAGGATGTTGCCGAGACTTGAGAAGCTGAGGGATTGAATAGGTTAGGACTTTATCCCTGGAGCAGAGAAGAATGAGGGGAGATTTGATGGAGGTGTATAAGATTTTGATGGTGTAGATAGAGTGAATACAAACAGGCTTTTTCCACTGAGGCTAGGGGAGGAAAAAAAGCAGAGGGCATGGATGAAAGGAGAAAAGTTTAAAGGGACTATTAGGGGGGAATTCTTCATGCAGAGAGCGGTGAGAGTGTGGAATGAGTTGCTGGATAAAGTGGTAAATGCTTTAAGAAAAACTTGGACGGGTTCATGTTTGAGAGGGGTATGGAGGGATATGGTTCAAGTGCAGGTCAGTGGGACTAGCTGGAAAAATGGTTCGGCACAGACAAGAGGGGCCAAAAGGCCTATTTCTGATCTGTAATTTTCTGTGGTTCTGTGGTTAGATCCTGTCTTGTTGGAGGTGGTCATGCCTGGCATTTGTGTCACGTGGAAGTTACCTGCTGCTTGCCAGCCCAACTCTGGATATTGTCCAGGTCTTGTTGCATCTGGACAGTGTCCGAAGAGTTGCTGATGGTGCTGAACATTGTACAAACCTTACGATGGAGGGAAGGTCATTGATGAAGAGGTTGAGCTCCAGGATGTTCTGTGATCACACCGCAGTGTGGTGCTCCCTCTGGTGTCCAACCGTAGCTGCAGAATCAGAGCAGCTTTGTCAAAGTTCCATTTCTCAGATTTTAGCAGCTGGTTTTACAGGTGGAGATTTGAATAAATACTAGACTCGAGAACTGCTAGCCAGTGAGCGCTGCACTGAATGTGAATGAAGCTATTTCAGAGTGTGGGGTATCCTGGACAGATCTCAGAGCTGAAACATGACGTATATATAAATGTGTAAATGTATTACCCAGAGCCTTCCAGCTCCCAGACTGTTCAGGAAACAGCTGCTCAGCACCTGTGCAGCGAGTCAAGCAGACAAATAATCCAAAACACAAATAGGTTTATTAACGTAGATCAGGTGTAACAGACTGGAAATCTGACTTGTTTATCCGTTTCATAGAATCCCTACAGTGCAAAAGGAGGCCATTCAGCCCATCGAGTCTGCACTGACCACAATCCCACCCAACTCCCATAACCCCGTACATTTACCCTGCTAGTGCCCCTGACACTAAGGGGCAATTTAGCATGGCCAGTCCACCACCAAACTTGTACATCTCTGGACTATGAGAGGAAACCGGAGTACCTGGAAGAAACCCACGCAGACACGGGGAGAATGTGCAGACTCCACACACACAGACATACACACACACATACACACACACATACACACAGTCACATAGAAACAGACATACACACACACACACACAGACATACACACACATGCACACATACATACATACACACACGCATACATACATACACACACAGACATACACACACACACAGACATACAAACAGACATACACACACATACATACATACACACACATACGTACATACATACACGCACACACACATACATACATACACACATACGCACACACACACACACAGACATACACACACAGACATACACACACACACAGACATACACACACACACACGCACAGACACACATACACACGCTGTCCCATTCTGGGAACTGGACCCAGCTCCCCGGCGCTGTGATGCTGCAATGTTAACCACTACGTCAGCATGCCTCCCTGGATCTGTTACTCATTGTAAACCCTGACTGAGAACCCGTAGGACAATATATGTACAAAAAATAGAACATAGAAAAACTACAGCACAAACAGGCCCTTCAGCCCACAAGCTGACCAGTGATATCCCTACCTACTAGGCTTACCGATAACCCTCAATTCTATTAGATCCCATGTACTCATCCAGAAATCTCTTAAAAGGCCCTATCGAATTTGCTTCCACCACCACCAACGGCAGCCGACTCCACTCACCCACCGCCCTCTGAGTGAAAAACTTACCCCTGACATCTTTTCTATACCTATTTCCCAGCACCTTAAACCTGTGTCCTCTTGTAGCAACCACTTCAGCCCTGGGAAATAGCCTCTGAGAATCCACCCTATCCATACCTCTCAACATCTTATAAACCTCTATCAGGTCACCTCTCATCCTTCATCTCTCCAGGGAGAAGAGACCGAGCTCCCTCAACCTCTCCTCATAAGGCCTTCCAATCCAGGCAACATCCTTGTAAATCTTCTAAATAAGTTGACCTGAATCCAATCTCTTGCATTGTTCCTTATGATGGAAAGAGACCACTGTTTTGCTGTTAATTATTATGATTGTATAACATTCTGCCAGGGTCTCAGCTGTCTACAAGCTACAAATTGGTCTCTTCCAGTTTTTGTGCTCAGAGTGAGATTCACACCCCCTGTTCCTTTTAGAGGGGCAAGTGTCATCGAACTGTTATACTGCCTCTCGATTCCCATGACAACGGGGAGCAGCTGAGCTCTGTTGTCCCCTGCTGTCTGGCTGCTTAATGGGCAGGGAGGGCCTACCAGCATCTGAGACTGGCATGTATTCAATCCCAACCTTCTGCTCTGAAAGGCAGTCAGTCCCGTCTTGAAGAGAATCCTTCTTCGTAGAATCACAGGAGGTTGTTGTGTCAGAGCTGCCAGGCTTTACAAGGGCAGTGAAACACATCTGTGCCTTTCTGATGTGGCACTGGGGAGTTCAGACAGGGAGGAGGAGATTGGCCATGCTAAATTGTTCCTTTAAATGTTGCTTGATGCGTAGGTTAGGGGGATTAGCCATGGTAAATGCACAGGAATGGGAGGGGGGTGGGGATTAGGATGCTCTTTTGGAGGGTCGGTGCCAACTCAATGGGCCGAGTGGCTTCCTTCTGCACTGTAGTGATTCAAAAACAAAATCCATTGTTGTTTCTGTCACTCTTGAGCTGGGAGGGACCAAGAGCACCATCTGTGCAGAGAATGGCAGCCTGACAAATCCTCTCCAAAGTGCACTTCAGAACTTTCAAGACTTGAAGTAAGAAGTGCTTTTGCTGGTAATTGGTCCTTCAGTGAATGTTGCTGAGGAGTGTTTGTTCAGCTGTGAGCAGTTAGCATTGACGCTCTGTGCACACAAACAGAGCGATTGACAACCAGATGTCGAACGTGACAGGGCAAGTCTCGAACGCCTGGATAATGCTCTTCTCACGCTTCTGACACGCAAAGGTCTTGGTCGCACCAAGCCTGGGATCCCACGTGGGCAGTGTCTGGATTCCATAGAACCATAGAACTCTCCTTCGGCCCATCGAGTCTGCACCGATCACAATCCCACCCAGGTCCTACCCCCCATATCCCTACGTATTACACCTACTAATCCCTGCTAACGTACACATCGCTGGACGCTTAGAGGAAATTTCTTAGTGTGGCGAATCAACCTGACCTGCTGCAACTGTATACCAAGACATATGACAATAATGTTGTACTTTATGTGATGGCTATTCATGCCCTGAGCCAGGTTCTTCGGATTTCTGGAACACTGGCACCAGGGACACGAAGGAACCAATTCTGTGTCCTTTAGCTCCCTGGTAATGGAGGGGAACATTTCCATGCAGGGAATCTTCATGACATATGGAGTAGAATTTTTAGATTTACCAACTCATCCTGGAAGCCTGTTGGTTTTATTTATTAGTCACAGATGTTAACACTGCATTGAAGTTACTGTGAAAATCCCCCAGTTGCCACACTCTGGCGCTTGTTCGGGTAACACTGAGGGAGAATTTAGCATGGCCAATTCACCGAACCAGTGCGTCTTTCAGACTGTGGGAGGAAACTGGAGCATCTGGAGGAAACCCACACAAGGAGAATATGCAAACTCCACACGGACAGTGACCCAAGGCGGGAATTGAACCTGGGTCCTTGGTGCTGTGAGGCAGCAGTGTCATGACAGTGCCAAATTAAACATAGAACATAGAACATTACAGCACAGAACAGGCCCTTCCGCCTTCGATGTTGCGCCGACCAATATAAAAAGCAATGCCCCTCCAAACTAAACCATTCCCTTCTCTTCCATATACTTATCAACTAACCTCTTAACGCCACCAAACTTGGCGCATCTACAACTGCTGCAGGCAGGGCATTCCACTCCCGAACCACCCTTTGGGTAAAGAACCTACCTCTGATATCCGTCCTATAACTATCACCCCTTAATTTAAAGCTGTGTCCCCTCGTGCTAGCTTTCTCCATCCTAGGAAAAAGGCTATCACTGTCCACCCTATCTAAACCTCTAATCATCTTATATGTTTCGATAAGGTCCCCTCTTAGCCGCCTCCTTTCTAACGAAACAACCTCAAATCCCTCAGCCTCTCCTCATAAGACCTGCCCTCCATACCAGGCAACATCCTGGTAAACCTCCTCTGTACCCTCTCCAATGCCTCCACATCTTTCTTATAATGTGGGGACCAGAACTGCACACAATACTCCAAGTGCAGCCGCACAAGAGTTTTGTACAGTTGCAACATGACGTTGCGGCTCCGAAATTCAATCCCCCTACCAATAAAAGCTAAGACTCCATATGCCTTCTTAACAACTTTATCGACTTGACTGCCTACTTTCAGGGATCTATGCACATATACACCAAGATCCCTCTGTTCATCAACACTATTAAGAATCCTACCATTAGCCCTATACTCTACACATTTTTTATTCCTGCCAAAGTGCATTACCTCACACTTTTCCACATTAAACTCCATTTGCCACCTCTCGGCCCAGCTCTGCAACTTGTCCAAGTCACTCTGCAAACTATAACACCCCTCTTCACTATCTACCACTCCACCGACTTTAGTGTCATCTGCAAATTTACTAATCCATCCTTCAATACCCTCATCCAGATCATTTATAAAAATTACAAACAGCAGGGGCCCCAAAACAGACCCCTGAGGTACACCACTTGTCACCGAACTCCACGATGAATATCTCCCATCAACCACCACCCTCTGTCTTCTATCTGCTAGCCAATTCCTAACCCAATTAGCTAAATCACCCTCTATCCCATACATCTGCATTTTCTGCAGAAGTCTTCCATGGGCCACCTTATCAAACGCCTTACTAAAGTCCATATATACCACATCAACCGCCTTACCCCCATCCACCTCTTCAGTCACTTTTTCAAAAAACTCAATGAGGTTAGTAAGGCACGACCTACCCTTCACAAAACCATGCTGACTATCCCCAATCAATTCATTCCTCTCTAAATAACTATAAATCCTATCCCTAATTATTCTCTCCAATACTTTGCCCACAACAGAAGTAAGACTCACTGGCCTATAATTCCCTGGAAGGTCTCTCTTCCCCTTCTTGAACAACGGGACCACATTCGCTATCCTCCAGTCCTCCGGAACCACACCCGTAACCAACGACGACCTGAAGATCAGAGCCAGAGGCTCTGCAATCTCCTCTCTTGCCTCCCAGAGAATCCTAGGGTAAATCCCGTCCGGCCCAGGGGACTTATCCAACTTCAAACCCTCGAGAATATCTAGCACATCCTCCCTATCTACTTCGATACTTTCCAGTTTGCTACCCTGTACCTCAGTGTTCTCCATAACTACATTTACATCACCCTGCGTGAATACCGAAGAGAAATATTTATTCAGTACCTCTCCAATCTCTTCAGGCTCCACGCACAACTTCCCACTGCTGTCTATGACTGGCCCTAATCTTGCCCTAACCAATCTTCTATTCTTAACATATCTAAAGAAAGCTTTAGGATTCTCCTTAATCCTATCAGCCAAAGTCTTCTCGTGTCCCCTCTTAGCTCTCCTCAACTCACTCTTTAGCTCCCTCCTGGCTAATCTATAGCTATCCATTGCACTAACTGAGCCTTCAAGCCTCATCCTGACATAAGCCTCCTTTTTCCTTTTAACCAGCGAATCAACTTTTTTCGTACACCAAGGTTCCCTTACTCGACCATTTCCTCCTTGCCTGACAGGGACATACTTATCAAGGACTCGCAGCAGCTGCTCCTTGAATAAGCTCCACATTCCAGATGTTCCCAGTCCCTGTAGTTTCCTAGTCCAATCTATGCACCCTAATTCTCTCCTGATGGCCTCATAATTACCCTTCCCCCAGCTATAACTACTGCCCCCAGCTTCATGCCTATCCCTGTCCATCACTAAGGTGAACGTAACCGAATTGTGGTCACTATCACCAAAATGTTCACTAACTTCCAAGCCTAACACCTGGTCTGGCTCATTGCCCAGCACCAAATCCAATGTAGCCTCACCTCTAGTTGGCATCCAATGTAGCCTCACCTCTAGTTGGCTACATCCTATTGAGTTGAATGATCAGCCATGATCGTAATGAATGGGGAAGCAGGATCGAGGGGCTGAATGGCCTCCTCCTGCTTCTATTTTCTATGTTTCTAACACACCTTCATAGCACCTTCCGAACCTGTGACTTCTACCACCTCGAAGGACAATGGCAGAGATTCATAGATAATAGAATCATAGAACCCTACAGTGCAGAAAGAGGCCCTTCAGCCCATCGAGTCTACATCAAACACAATCCCACCCAGGCCCTACCCCCATATCCCTACATATTATACCCACTAATCCCTCTAACCTACGCATCCCAGGACACTAAAGGGCAATTTCTGAGCATGGTCAATCAACCTAACCCGCACATCTTTGGACTGTGGGAGGAAACCCACGCAAACACAAGGAGAATGTGCAAACTCCACACAGACAGTGACCTGAGCCGAGAATCGAACCCAGGACCCTGGAGCTGTGAAGCAGCAGTGCTAACCCACTGTGCTACCGTGCTGTGCTTTTGTGGATAAAAGCACAACCTGCAATTGCAAAAATATACTTCATTCGCAAAATACTTGTTTATTAGAAATGTTTCAAAATAGCCGTCACATAAAGCACAATATTGATTGGTTTATTATTGTCGCGTGTATTGATATACAAAGCACAGTAGCCCCTCGTTAGTACACTCGCCTATGACACGGGAATTTAGGGTTCAATTCCCGACGGGGAGTTAAGAAGTCTGGGGGGAAGTGGGGGGTGGTCAGAATATTGAATTTGATGATCAGCCACGATCAAAAGGAATGGCAGAACAGACTCGAAGGGCTGAGTGGCCTACTCCTGCTTCTATGAAAAATATTGTTTCTTGCTTACTATACCGATAAAGCATACCATACAGAGGGAGATGGAGAGAATACAGAATATAGTTTGGTTCCAATGCAAATTTCTATAAACATAGAGATCATGGGTGGAGGTGGGAACATCAAGGTGACAGCATGGGCTCATTGGGCTGAAGGGTCTGTTTCCCGTGCTGTGTTGTTCTTTGTTCTACAGTGCTACAGTCATAGCTCGAGTACAGAGTAAGATCAACTCAATATAAGGTCGGTCCATTCAAAAGTCTGATGGCAGCAGGGAAGAAGCTGTTCTTGGATCAGTTGATATACATGCTCAGATTTTTGCATCTTTTTCTCAACGGAAGGCGAAAGAGAGAAGGCAAATCTGCCATCTGCTTTCTTAATCATCTTGGCCACTTGTGTTGCCACTTTTAGGGAACTGTGGATCTGTACGCCCAGATCCCTCTGTATGTTAATGTTCCTAAGGGTTCTGCCATTTACAGTATAATGCACATCTACAGTTGATCCTCCAAAACGCATCAACTTACATTTGTCTGGATTAAATACCATCTGCCATTTCTGTGCCGAAGATCCCCAGTTGCCACACTCTGGTGTCTGTTCTGAGAGAGAATTTAGCATGGTCAATGCACCGAACCAGCACGTCCTTCTGACTGCGGGAGGAAACGAGTACCACGCAGACATGGGGATAATGTGCAGACTCTGCACAGACAGTGACCCAAGCTGGGAATTGAACATGTGCCCCTGGTGCTGAGGCAGCAGTGCTAACCATTGTGCCACTCAGCTGCCCTCATAAAGAGATAAACTACGTGTGTTTGGAGTTTGCACGTTTTCCCCATTTTGCATGAGTTTCCTCTGGGTGCTCTGGTTTACTCCCACACTCCAAAAAGGTGCAGGTTAAATGGCCAAGCCACATTGTCCTTTGTTACCCCAAGAGTTGTAGGTTAGACAGATTAGCCCTAAGATGTTGAGAGGAATAGATAGAGTGGATTCTCAGAGGCTATTTCCCAGGGCTGAAATGGTCACTACGAGAGGACACAGGTTTAAGGTGCTGGGGGGCAAGTACAGAGGAGATGTTAGAGGTAAGTTTTTCACTCAGAGGGTGGTGAGTGAATGGAATCGGTTGCCATCAGTGGTGGTGGAGGCGAACTCGCTGGAGTCTTTTAAAAGACTTCTGGATGAGTACATGGGATTTAATAGGATTGGGAGTTACAGATAGTTCTATGGCCTGGTAAGTATAGATATGATCGGCACAACTTGTGGACCGAATGGCCTGTTTGTGCTGTAGTGTTTTATGTTCTATGTTATGAAGTCGATTTTGTGAAGTGTGATCCCTCTCAAAGCTGGTTTTGTGTCAGTGCTTGGATGTTTAAAACACAGGGTACACAAATTGCAACATTTGTAACAAGAACCAAGCATCAGGTTTGCCTAGGTAACAGACTTTGCAGGCTTTTGACAGCCTATCAGTTTAAAAAAGAATATCTATCATCTATCAGAACCTAGCAAATTTGAATTTGCTAGTATTGACAATATCAGACCAATCCTGGTATTGGAAAATGGAGAAGTCATCACAGTTATAAAGAGGAACTCAACTGTCTGCCAAAAGTTCAACTGAATGGCTGCTCCCCCTCATCACCTAGAGAGGGCAAGAGCGGCTCCCTGCCAGCTTAGAATATCGCTTAAGAGAAGTATCGAACAAAGGGTACCAAAATCAGAAAGAGCTTACAAACAGTGAATTGATATAACTCCAAAGGTTTTTCAAAACCAAGATCCCTGCTTGTATATTTTTTGAGAATGACTACACTGTTAATTTTTTTTTGATAATGAATGGACCTTGTATTTATTTGAACAGCATTCCAGTAGATCCTTATTTTAATTGACATGTTACTCGTTTCGTTAAAGTTCCCGGTTAGTTAGATAAATAGTGTGTTATAGCGTAGTGTGTTAGCATTAAGGCGTACAGTGTGTTTGCATATATTGGTAGAGGGATTGAATTTTGGAGCCGAGATGTCATGTTGCAACTGTACAAAACTCTGGTGCGGCCGCACTTGGAGTATTGCGTACAGTTTTGGTCGCCACATTATAAGAAAGATGTGGAGGCTTTGGAAAAGGTGCAGAGGTGGTTTACCAGGATATTGCCTGGTATGATGGGTAGGTCTTATGAGGAAAGGCTGAGGGACTTGAAGTTATTTTCATTAGAGAGAAGAAGGCTAAGAGGTGACTTAATTGATTCAAAGAAGATGATCAGAGGGTTAGATAGGGTGGATAGTGAGAGCCTTTTTCCTCGGATGGAGATGGATAACACGAGGGGACATAGCTTTAAATAAAGGGGTGGTAGTTATAGGACAGATGCTAGAGGTGGGTTCTTTACTCAGAGGGTAGTAAGGGCGTGGAATGACCTGCCTGCAGGCAGTTGTGGACTCGTCAAGTTTAAGAGTGTTCAGGTGGTCAGTGGATAGGCATATGGATAGCATTGGAATAGTTTAGGATCGAGGGTCATAAATTTGGTTACATTGGCCGGCGCAACATCGAGGGCCGAAGGGCCTGTACTGCGCTGTAATGGTCTATGTTCTAACTTGTTAATTGTTCACTTAAAATGAATGTCAGATCTTTATGTTAATGAACTGCTAAATGTTAATGTAGAACAGTTCACACGCTTTCCAACATTCTACAAAGCGAGGTATTACTGTGGGGATTCAGCGTAGCTTCTCAAAAGAGATCAACTTCTCTGTCATAACACATGGTAAAGGTCTGGAGTTATGGGGATAGGGTGAGGGATGGGGGTAGACCTGGGTAAGATGCTCTGTTGGACAACAGATGCAGACTCGATGGGTTGAATGACCTCCTTCTGCTCTGTCGGGATTCTGTGCTCCGCCAATACATTTAAGTTAGTGATGAGGAGAGGTTGGAGAAACTTGCTTTGTTCTCACTGGAACAACAGAGCTTGAGGGGAGACTTGGGAGAAGTCCACAAGATTATGGGGAGCATGGACAGATTGGATAGTCAGGAGCTTTTTCCCAGGGGGAAGAGTCAAATACTAGGGGGCACAGGTTTAAAGTGCGAGGGGCGAGGTTTAAAAGAGATGTAAAAGGCAAGCTTTTTTTTCCACAGAGGGTGGTGGGTGCCTGGAACTTGCTGCCGGAGAGAAGGTAGAGGAAGCAAATGTGATAGTGAGTTTTAAGGGGCAGATGCACCAATAGGATGGGAATAGAGGGATATGGTCCCCGGAAGGGTAGGGGGTTTTAGTTCAGTCGGACAGCATGGTCGATGCAGGCTTGGAAGGTCAAAGGACCTGTTCCTGTGCTGTAATTTTCTTTCTGTTTTGTTTAGCTGAATCTACAGAGATGTGGAGTCCAGCTAGAAACCATTCGAGTCATCAATCTCTGTGTATCACTGATTTTGAGTGGACTTTAAAGAACTAATTAAACTATCTTCCCACTTCGTAACTTATGCATGCATGATGTGTGTGTGTGTGTGTGTCTTTGTGTGTGAGAACGTGTGTGTGTCTTTTACAGTCACGGCACGTAAACAGTTACACAATTAGCAAGCATATCCTTTTTAAAAACCGAGGGCAGGGAAAGAGGGGATAAATTCTGTCCCCTCGTGGTGTTCCTCTTTGTTATATCAAAAAGATAAACAGGACCATTTTGCAGCAACAGCTTCAGATTAGTGGTAAAAGTAGAACAGACATTGCAGAGACCAAATCATCCTTTTTATTGCGTAACCTCGATTGTGGTACAAAATTATCCAGTCTGTCATAATCACACACTCCATTAATCACATATTCTTATACAAGATCTGCCTTTCAAATTCTCTTACTGATGCAGAAAAGATGTTTTATTATTCAAGGAACACTCGCGGTTCAATCTCTGTAAAGCCCAATTAGGGTTATGGCGGTGACAAGTGTGTGCAGAAAAATCCCAATTTAATGAAACAAGCTATAATTTGAGACACACTTCCAATTTGATTTGACTTATTATTGTCACATGTAAAAGTACACAGTGAAAAGTATTGTTTTTTTGTGCGCTATACAGACAAAAAATACTGTTCATAGAGTACATAGGAGAGAAGAACAGGAAAGGGTGCAGAGTATAGTATAGGGTATAAAGAAAGACCAACTTTATTAGTTAAATACTGTGGATGCCGAAATCTGAAACAAAAACAGAAAATGCTGGAAAATCTCAGGTCTGACAGCATCTAAACTCAAAATCTCTCCCCACAGATGCCGTCAGACCTGCTGAGATTTTACAGTATTTTCTGTTTTTCTTTCAACTTTACGTATCCATTCAAAAGTCTGATGGCAGCGGGGAAGAAGCTGTTCTTTACTTGGTTTGGTACGTGACCGAGACTTTTGTATCTTTTTCCTGACAGAAGAAGGTGGAAGGGAGAATGTCCGGGGTGCATGGGGTCCTTGATTATATTACATAAGAAATTGGAGCAGGAGTAGCCCTTCGAGCCTGCCCCGCCATTCAATAAGATCATGGCTGATCTGAAGTGGATCAGTTCCACTTTCCCGCTTTCTCCCCATAACCCTGAATTCCCTTGTCTATCAGAAACCTATCTACCCGTGACTTAAATATATTCAGCGAGGTAGCCTCCACCACTTCAATGGGCAGAGAATTCCAGAGACTCACCACCCTCTGAGTGAAGAAGTTCCTCCTCAACTCCGATCTAAATTGCACCCCCTCCCCCTTATTTTGAGGTTGTATCCTCTAATTATTTTCCTTTCTAAGCGGGAAGAATCTCTCTACCTCTACCCTATCCAGCCCCTTCATTATCTTATATGTCTCTATAAGATCCTGCCTCAGCCTTCTAAACTCTAACGAGTACAGACCCAGTCTATTTAATTTCTTTTCATAAGCTAACTTCCTCATCTCCGGTATCAGTTTGGTGAACCTTCTCTGCACTCCCTCCAAGGCCAATATATCCTTTCACAAATGCAGTGACCAAAACTGCACACAGTACTCCAGTTGTGGCCTCACCAGTGCCCTGTACAGTTGCAGCGAGACCTCCCTGTTTTTATATTCTATCCCCCTCGCTATAAAGACCAACATTCCATTCGCCTTCTTGATCACCTGCTGTACCTGCAGACTGGGTTTTTGCGGTTCGTGCACAAGGACCCCCAGGTCCCTCTGCACTATAGCTTTTCACTCTTTAAATAATAATCCCTCCTACTATTATTTGTATCAAAGTGGATAACCTCACACTTGCTAACATTACACTCCATCTGCCAGGTCCTCGCCCACTCAGTTAGCCTATCCAGATCTCTCTGCAGACTTTCTGTGCCTCCCATGCAATTTGCTTTTCCATCTTTGTGTCATCAGCAAATTTCATTACCCTACACTCAGTCCCCTCCAGGTCATCTGTGTAAATGGTAGACAGTTGAGGCCCCTGCAGCACTCCACTAGCGATTATATCCACTGATCCCTGCAGCACTCCACTAGCGATTATATCCACTGATCCCTGCAGCACTCCACTCGTCACCAACTGCCAACCAGAACAGCACTCATTGATTCCAACTCTCTGCTTCCTGTTAGACAACCAATACCCAATCCACGCTAACACCTTAACCTCAACTCTCTGCACCCTAATCTTCTGCAGCAACCTTTTGTGAGGCACCTTATCAAATGCCTTCTGTTGCTGCTTTGTTGGCTGCTTTGCTGAGGCAGCGGGAAGTGTAGATAGAGTCAATGAATGTAAGGCTGGTTTGCGTGATGGACTGGGCTTTGTTCACAACTCTTTGCAGTTTCTTGCAGTCTTGGTTTGGGCAGGAGCCATACCAAGCTGTGATACATCTGGAAAGGATGCTTTCCATGGCACATCTGTAAAAGTTGGTGAGAATCGTAGTGGACATGACGAATTTCCTTAGCCTCTTTTGAAAGTAGGGGCATTGGTAGACTTTCTTAACCACAGCATCAACAGAGAAGGACCAGAACAGATTGTTGATGATCTGCACACAGAGAAATCTCAAGCTCTCGACCGTTTCCACTTCACCCTTGTTGATGTAGACGGGGCTGAGGGGCTGGGCTACATGAGTTCGTAAACATATTTTCAGAAGAGATGCCGCATCTGATTGTTAACTTTAAGAGCGATGATTTGAAAGGGCAACTCTGGATCATCACTGGATCTTAGGATCAACTGGAATCCAAATCTACTCCAGGGGTATCAAAAGTCAGAGGTGATGGGTGCCAGCCAGCCATTGCATTGTTACTAATAATGATTGAGTTATTAGACAATCAGTCAACAGCAAATGGAAGACTGGTCCCAGAGCAGGCGAGATCTTTGACAATCGCTGTTGGAAAATGTCTACCAAATAATCCACTGTGGGACATCGCATGAATGGAGTCTATTTCTAAAGGAACAATCATGTGCTTGTCCCTTGCCCACACTTAATTCAGTATTGGGCGGCACGGTAGCACAGTGGTTAGCACTGCTGCTTCACGGGTCCTGGCTTCGATTCCCATCTCAGGTCACTGTCTGCGTGAGTTTCCTCCCACAATCCAAAGATGGTTAGGTTGATTGGCCATGCTCAGAAATTGTCCCTGAGTGTCGAGGGATGTGTAGGTTAGAGAGATTATTGGGTATAATATGTCGGGATATGGTGGTAGGACCTGGGTGGAATTGTATTCGATGGGTCGAAGGGCCTCTTTCTGCACTGTAGGGTTAGAACAAAACAGCACAGGAAACAGGCCCTTCGGCCCAACGAGCCCGCGCGGCCACATTGATGTTCCCACTTCTACCCGCGATCTCTGTCAATGTTTATAGATCTATGGATTAAAAACGAAATTTGAGACAATTTAGGGAGAATTTGTTTTGCCAATTAGCCTAAGAGCACATCTTTGGGATGTGGGAGGAAACCGCAGCATCTGGAGAAAACCCACGCAAGCACGGGGAGAATGCGCAAACTCCCACAGACGCAGGCCCAAATCCATGTATCTGCACAGCACAGCGACAGTCACTGAGCTGTCATGTTGCCCATCAAATGGTCCGGGTCAAGCGAAGAATCTGCTTTTTGGACCTTGAGACACAAGTAAAGGCAAATTCCTGTCGATGCTGGAAATCTGAAATAATAGAAAATGCTGAAAAATCTCAGAGCAGCAGCATCTGTGGAGACAGAGAAACAGAGCTAACAGGCGGGATTCTCCAACCATTCACGCGAGTGGGATTCAGTGAACAACCGATCTGGCTGAGTACCAAATTCTCTATCCTTTCTGGGAATGAAGGCGCAGTGTGAGTGGTCAGAGCATTCCAGCCAATCCAGTTGATCCCTCTATATCTGGACTTGAAACATTAACTCAGTTTCTCTCTTCGCAGATGCTGCCAGGCGTGTTGAGTCTTTTCCCCCCGACATTTTCTGTTCAGATTCCCAGCATCCGCAGTATTTTGCTTTCACAGAAGTGGTTCTGAAATCTGGGTGCTGGGAACAATCTCTCTCATTCCACAGGTACGCACTCAAGTAAAAGCAACAGCCCCTGTCTATACGACTGACTGAGGTTCCTGCAACTAAGAACTAGCTTCCTAGCTACAAGAACCTAGCATTAAGAACATAAGAACAGAAGAAATAGGAGCAGGAATCGGCCATCCAGCCCCTCAAGCCTGCCCCACCATTCAATAAGATCATGGCTGATCTGTAGTGGTTCAGTACCACTTTCCCGCTTTCTCCCCGTAACCCTTAATTCCCTCGTCAATCAAAAACCTATCCACTCTTGATTTGAACATATTCAGCGAGGAAGCCTCCACCACCTCATCAGGCAGAGAATTCCAAAGATTCACCACCCTTTGTGTGAAGAAACTCCTCCTCAACTCTGATCTGAACCCCTCCCCCCAATCTTGAGGCTGTGCCCTCTAGTCCCGCTATCTTTGCTAAGTGGGAAGAGTCTCTCAACCTCCACCCTATCCATCCCCTTCATTATCTTATGCATCTCTATAAGATCCCCTCTCAGCTTTCTAAACTCCCAAGAGTACAAACCGAGCCTCAGTCTCTTCTCATAATCCAACGCCCTCACCTCCGGTATCAGCCGAGGGTTGGCTTCATTAAAATGGGAGCTTTCTGCACACATTTGTCACTACTCCCGGCCTACTTGGGCTTTTGCAGAGCTTGAAGCCTGAGCGTTCCTCAATAATTAAACAATTCTCTCTGCACCAGTACGAAGATATTAAATGGGCCAGTGATAGAAACGGCTGTTGCCCAACGTTGACACAATTAGCACAGGCAGAGGCACGGTGTTTCATGCATATAGAACACATATTAAGGCAGGAGAGGTTTAAAACCTAAACACATTCAACAAAGGTTTGAGGAAAGTTTCTCAAAATGAGCCCCAAAAACCACTGGTCGGGTGTTAAAAACCCAGTGTGGGAACCAAAAGAGCAAACGCTTGCCAAATTAAGAACGTACTCCAGAGTAGAGTTGAAGCGAGGTCATTTGAACAGCCCGGGACACACATTTCTTAAGAGAGCAATGGTGCTGGCAGCCTCTCTCATGGGACGCCAGCAATCAAGTGCTTGAATGGATCAGAAAGGCAGTGAAAATTAAATTAAACTGACCACTTCTCCGACCAGTGTTCTGAAAGGCTCATTCCAATACAAAAAGAGAGACGGGGGGGACATTCTGTATTAAAAAAATATACCCCCTTCCTCCTAAAGTATTAACAACTTTTCTCATCTTTTACAGACCAGATGCAACTACATTCTTATAATAGAAATATATAAATTGGTCACTTTAGTCATTTGTAAAAATCTATCAATCACTACAATCTTAGAACATAGGAATAAGCACAAACTCCGGAGGTACAATGGAAATACACAATGATCACTGGAAAATCAGAGCAGAAAATTGAAATGGTTTGAAAAGAAAGGAATATTTCGTGGGAAAAACAGACATACTGCTAACACTTGGGGGTGTGTGTGAGAGAGTGTGAGAGTGTGTGTTTGAGTGTGTGTTTGTATGTGTGTGAGACTGTGTGTTTGCGTGTGTGTGAGTTTGTGTGTGCGAGAGTGTGTATGAGTGTGAATGTGAGTGTGCGCGAGAGTGTGTGTTTGAGTGAGTGAGAGTGTGAGAGAGTATGTGAGTGTGAGAGAAAATTAAAACCAGCAGCTTTGTTATGTTATCTCATCTTTCTTTAAGATCTGAATGCTATAATCTGCGCGTCCTCAAGTTGCTGACAGCGCTATCCAGCTCTTAAGGTCAAAATCATTGTATCATTGGCTGTGAATCAGAAGCCTGTTCTGGTAGAAATTCTGTCGCCGGGGATGAATGCAGAGTTTTACACGCGTCTCCTGAATTAGCTCGGACCGACACATGAGAAATGGGGTTAATATTTGCAGCAAGGACCGGACGGGGAGAAGAACCGGTTTCAGGAAAGTGTGGGAAGTAAAAGGAAAACAGATGAAGATTTCTCCCATCGGTGAGGTCTGAAGGACACATCTGGAACAGCATGACAAATTCGAACCACAGGCTGCTGTGCTCACACACAAGTGTGTCCTTTCACATACAGAGTTTCCAAAAACAAAAAGGCAGAGAACCAGCATTACTGCTCGGGAACGCAAGCCCCACGACCACCTCCGCGAAAGGAACTTGGCCTCTTTCTATCTGTGCAGAATTTTATTAGTGCCTGAACGTGGTGTCAATCATTTGCCACTGATGCCAGAACTTGTTGCAATTAAAACGGAATATTAATAACCATCGCAGTGCAAATGCAGGGGCGTAAACCCATTGCGCTGAACTTTCTTTTCCAGGGCCTCTGCTCAAATAGGAGCAAACTCTCAACTATAATTCACACTCCTTTCATTATTGAACACCTGAATATCGCTTCCTCAAATCTCCTTACTGTGGCGGGTTTGGACACTGCGGTTCAGTCACAAGTGGAGGGCAAGCTGAAAAACGCCAATAAAAATAACAATTAATGTGAGTCATTGCAAGCACACGCACACAGAAAAATCCAGTCACCCCACGCATCTACCCTGCCCGCCCGTCTCACGCTAGGATCCATTTAGCATGGCCAATCCCCCTAATTTTCGGACTGTGGGTGGGAACCGGAGTACCCAGTGGAAACCCACACAAATGCAGGGAGAAAACGCAAACTCCACACAGACAGTGACCCGAGAGCGGAATTGAACCTGGGTCTCTGGCATTGTGAGGCAGCAGTACTAACCACTGTGCACTATTTGATTCTTGTTCGTAGTGCCACTTACACCTTGGGTGGGTCAAATAAATATGGAAGGGGGCAAGAGTCTCTGTCCATGGTGTCATTAATTAACACCAAGTCTTGGTTGTCGGATTATAATGAGCAGCACAGTGGTTAGCACTGTTGCCTCACAGCACCAGGGACTAGGGATCAATTTTCGGCTTGGGTCACTGTTTGTGCTGAGTTTGCACGTTCTCCCCGTGTCTGCGTGGGTTTCCTCCAGATGCTCCGGTTTCATCCCACAGTCCCACTGGTTAGGTGCAGTGGCCGTGCTAAATGTTGTACCCGGACAGGCGCCGGAGTAGGGGATTTTCACAGTGACTTGAACGCAAGCCTACTTGTGACACTAATGAATAAACCTTTACAATTCCACCTCATTCAGACTCTGAACAGTGTGGCAACGCGGAGCATTGTGCTTTCGATCAGCACTTGTACTGGTTTGATGAGAGGGCAGCCTTACTTATTGGCTTAGGATTGCAGTTGGCTGTGCCGGAGCGAGCAACATCTTCAGCTGTACTCTGAGGAGGACAGAACACTTTCATCGAACCTCTTCCTTCAAAGAAAAACAGGACAATCACACTTACTTTTTACGTTTATAACAACTTGAACTAATGCATTTGTACAGAACAGCACTGCTATTAAATATCGAATTATTTACTATAAATAAAGCAAGAATTTGTCAGCATTCTTCCTGCTCACTTTTCCATTTTTTTTATTCGGGGGCGTCGCTGGCTGGCCAGAATTTAGAACATAGAATACTACAGAACAAACGGGCCCTTTTGCCCACAAGTTGTGCTGATCATATTCCTGTCTAGAACTCTCAATCCCATTAAATCCCATGTACTCATCCAGAAGTCTCTTTAAAGACCTCAGCGAGTTTGCCTCCAGCACCACCGATGGCAGCCGATTCCATTCACTCACCACCCTCCGTAGTGAGTAATTCTCCTGGCTCCCCAAAGTCTGTCTGCCATCTATACAAGTCAGACGTCTCATGGAATATTCTCCACTTGATCGAGTATAACGCTCGATAAACTCAAAACCAGCAAGAACAAACCAGCCAGCTTGATTGATACCCCTCCAACATTCAATCCCTCCACCACCTTTGAAATGGCAGCCGTGTGTAATATCCACAAGATGCACTGCAGGAATTTATCAAGGATCCTGAGACAGCATCTTCCAAACACATGACCACTTGGAGGATATCCTGAGAACACCATTACCTGGAAGTTTCCCGACAAGTCACTCGCCATCCTGACTTGGAAATAAATCACCATTCCTTCACTGTCGCTGGGTCAAATTCCTGGAATTCCCTGCTCTACATCCCTGTGGATGTACCTGCACCACACAGAGTGCAGTGTTTCAAGAAGGCAGCTCAGCATCGTCTCCTCAATTACAAATTCACAGTGGTAAGTACTGCTGCCTCACAGCGCCAGGAACCTGGGTTCGATTCCTGGCTTGGGTCACTGGAAGTTTGCACATTTTCCCCATGGGTTTCCTCCGGGTGCTCCAGTCTCCTTTCACAGGCTGAAAGACGTGCTGGTTAAGTGGCACAGTGGTTAGCACTGCTGCCTCACAGCACCAGGGACCCGGGTTCAATTCCGGCCTCGGTCACAGTGTGGAGTTGGCACACTTTCCCCGTGTCTGCGTGGGTTTCCTCTGGATGCTCCATTTTCCTCCCGTACTCCAAAGATGTAACTAAATTGATGGGGATTTAACAGGGTAAGTATGTGGAATTACGGGAATAGGGCTGGATGGGATTGTGGTCAGTGCAGGCTCGATGGGCTGAGTGGCCCACCAACCATCTCACTGCACAGTGGGGATTCGAATGATTAATATAAAATTACACACAAGGAGTTTCATTCTATTCATACTGCATTCTTTAAACTAAAACCGCCTGCACGTTCTAATCCCCATGTTTTCCCAAATGACTATTTGACCTGTTTATCACAAAGAAAATTTGCTCTTAAAATGCTGCAATCCTCTAATATGCAAATAGTTTTAAGACTATTGTTATACTTTATCTTATAAATGCAAATCTTAAAACCCCATAGATTTGCTGTAAAATGGATCAAAATGGTTCTGATTATTAATTATATTGCAGAAAAAAGGGACATTTTAAACTTTGAACATTGTTGAAACAGCCAAATATAACCACAAAATAATGTACGTTATCGAGAAAATAAAGTCATGTGTTTTTAAGATTGTGCTCGACTTCCAGGAGTTGGAGTCTGAGACACAATTAATATTTTCTTGTCGATTGTTCAATTCCCAGCACATTTTTGTTAAAATAAATATTAATTTCACTAAACTAAAGAAGACCTGGGCAGCGACTTAAAGCATCTTGGTCCTGAGTCTTTGGGCATGAAACATCTGTCACAGCTGAAAAAAAATCAACCAAAGTTAGAACAACATCAACAAATGAAATTGGAATCAGATTACATGCTAGACGTACAATGCTCGATGCAAATTGCTAAATATATTGCAGACTTTTTAGAAGATTGCAATGATTACTAATGTATTTCAACTCAAAATAACTTGGATTCACTTAGTGCCTTAAACATAATGAATTTTCCCAAGATGTTTCACATGTAGGTTCTAATGCAAAATGAGACACCAAGCTACAGGAAGTGATATGGAGACAAATAGTCAAAAGTTTTTGATTTACTAGGTTTACTAGGCTGATACCGGAGATGAGGGCGTTGGAACATGAGGAGAGACTGAATAAGGCTAGGTTTGTACTCTTTGGAGTTTAGAAGGCTGAGAGGGGATCTTATAGAGACGTACAAGATAATGAAGGGGATGGATAGGGTAGAGGTTGAGAGACTCTTCCCGCTTAGCAAAGATAGCAGGACTAGAGGGCACAGCCTCAAGATTAGGGGGTGGGGGGGCGTGGTTTAGATCAGAGTTGAGGAGGGGTTTCTTCACGCAAAAGGTGGTGAATCTTTGGAATTCTCTGCCTGATGAGGTGGTGGAGGCTTCCTCACTGAATATGTTCAAGTCAAGAGTGGATAGGTTTTTGATTGACAAGGGAATTAAGGGTTATGGGGAGAAAGCGGGAAAGTGGTACTGAACCACTGCAGATCGGCCGTGATCTTATTGAATGGCGGGGCAGGCTCGAGGGGCTGGATGGCCGACTCCTGCTCCTGTTTCTTCTGTTCTTATGGTTTGGTTTATTGTCACATTTATTAGTTGCAGTGAAAAGTATTGTTTCTTGCACGCTATACTGACAAAGTATACTGTTCATAGAGAAAGAAAGGAGAGGGTGCAGAATGTAGTGTTACAGTTGTAGCTAGGGTGTAGAGAACAATCGACTTAATGCGAGATTGGTCCATTCTAACGTCTGAGGACAGCAGGGAAGAAACTGTTCTCGAATCAGTTGGTAAGTGATCTCAAACTGTTGTATCTTTTTCCTGATGGAAGAGAGAGTGTCTGGGGTGCTTGGGGTCCTTAACTGTGCTTTCCTGATGCAGTGGGAAGAAGTATGGACTCAGTCAATGGATGGCATGCTATGCTCAGGGAGTGGGTTTTAAAGAGTTTCTTAAAGGAAGAAAGTGAGGTTGAGAGTTGGCGCGGTTGAGGGAGGGAATTCCAAGAATGGCCACTGTGGGATATTTATGCTGGGGTTTGGGGTGCGTACTGCCCCTTTAAGGGTGTGGGTCATGTGATCTTGGGGAGTTCCTCCCAGGAGTCATATGACCTGCACTTGGGCAGTACGCACTCCAAAACCTCTCAACATATGTATATCACAGCCCACCGATCGATCTTTGAGCAGGACAGTCAAGGTAAGGATGAGGGAGCAGGAAGAGAAAGCATTGCAGGTGATTCTCCATCTATGGTGAGAATGGGTGTGAGGTCCCCTCCAACTGGGACAACAGTGGAGATGTACTGGAGAAGGATGGTGCAGTCAGCCATTTCAGTGAAGGGTTAAAAAGTGCACTTCTGTTTTAATGTGCCGTGTTATGAAGATGAACTTAATTCCAAGGGTGAGGGGATTCTGAGTGAATTAGAGTTGGATTTTACCACAGTGTGGAGTTTTGATGATCTGGAGCACGTCCCAAATTTGGAGGAAAGTCCTACAAAATCCAGCTTCTGCTGGTAACCACGTTCCAAGTATGTGGGGCAAGTGGCAAAGCTGGATTCTGGATCGCAATTCTGAAAGCAGAGGCTCCTAAATGTCCTCAGCAGGGTCACAGGATGGAGGTTCACACTGGGAAGCAGTTTGGAGGATACGTTGTCATAAAATATACCCCAGATTTATCCTCCTGTCCACAATGCACTCTAATTACAAGCGTAACATTCTTGGCAAATCTAAGGACTGAGTAAACGTTAATTACTTGTGCTTGTCGGTTCTTGTAGTAGCTGCTGCGGAGGGCATATTGAAGCTGAAAAACATATTCCAAATTAAAATTGATACCACAATTACATTTCAAAAGAACATGTTAAATGTTTCATCTCGAAGGGAGTTTGGCCTTAGAAGGAAGGGTGGCATTGGGGTGCCATCTTGTCCCAGGGACACTGGTGACTGCTAATGACAGGCAGCTGGCAAGAGCCTCTTTCTGGAAAGGCCTGCCAGTGTTAGATGCCACTCAGGCACATCGCAGGGCACCAGTGAGCTTTTCCCTGGGGTCAGGACTCTGGTGGCGGGGAGTCCCGGTCAACCCAGAGCTCCTGGCCAATCAGATGCTGGCAACTCTTCAGAAGGGTAGCACCATCGGGTGGGCTGTGTTGCCACCTTCAGGGACCTCCCAAGATCTCTCACTTCCTCAGCCCCTTTCAATATCTTGCCCTTGACTGAGTATTCCCTCGCTTTGTTTACCCTCTCCAAGTGCATTGCCTCACACTTTTACAGATTGGATCCCGTTTGCCATTTCTCTGCTCTCTCAAACGAACCGTTGATATTATTCTGGAGTTGACGGCTATCTCCTTCACTATCAACCACACGGCCAATGTTTGTGTCAGCTACAAATTTCCCAACCACACCTCCCATGTTTAAATCTAAATCATTAATACTTGTTACAAATAGCAAGGGCCCCACCACTGAGCCCTGTGGAACACTGGAAAATATTTTCCATTCGCAATAATACACATTGCCCATTACCCTTTGAGTTAATTTCCAATCCAATCCCCGAATCCTGTTAGATTTTGATTTCCTGACCAGTTGCCGTGTGGAACCTTGTCAGGTGCCTTACTGAAATCGATGTGGACTTTGTGCCCTCCCCTCATCAACCTTCCTTGTTACTTCCTCAAAACTTTACTCAGTTTGTAAGTCTCAATCTTCCCCGAACAACGAAAGGTTGCTGCTTCAATTCTCTTGGACATTTTTGTAAATGTAATCTAGAATCCTGGCCTGCAGTCAATGAGTGCCAGTCTGGGTGCTGTTTAAACATGGCTCTTGTAGGTTGAAGCTTGGGAGCTGACAATGGAGCAGGAAACTTTCTGCCTACACCACCTTGGGATTTATGCATAATTAACAGTGCAAAATCTCATGTGTTCAGCTCTCCAGCGGAAGTCATTCTGACTTCAGCTCCCGCCATCGCACTGAGAGAAGATTCCCTCCCCAAACCTTCAGAGTCAATTCAGGAGATATCCATTAACTCAGCCGGATTGATGCCTGTGCTCCTGGGTACGTCTACTCGGCCCCTCTGCACAGCAGTCTCCCAAGCAAAATGCTCCTTTACGTCCATCGGAAAAGACTCACCCAGGCATCGACACACGTTTGAAAGATCCTGAGGCAAAGACCTCTGCTGTGGCATACATGCATCAATAGGGCGAGCTGGCATACCTGAAAAATAACAACCAAAAATAAATCACATCATACAGCGATCAATCCAGTTTAGTTTCTTATTGAATTCGTGTGTGGGACATGGGTGTCGCGGGCTGGTCAGAATTTATCGTCCGTGTCTAGTTGCCCTCGAACTGAGTGGATTGCCAGACCGTTGCGGAGGGCAGTTGAGAGTCAACCACATTGCTGTGGCTCTGGAGTCACATGTAGGCCAGACCGGGTCAGGATGGCAGATTTCCTTCCCTAAAAGACATTGGTGAACCAGATGGGTTTTTCCGACTATTGACAATGGTCATCAGTAGATGCTTAATTCCAGATATTTTGTCTTGAATTCAAATTCCACCAGCTGCCTTGGCGGGATTCGAACCCGAATCCCCAGAACGTTAGCAGAGTTTCTGGATGAATAGTCGAGCGATAGTACCACTGGACCATTGGCTTCCTTTCTGGTCAACATCCCAGGATGTTGATAGTGAGGGATTCAGTGATCATGTCGCTGACTATCAAGTGGAAGTGGGTTTCTTTTGTAAAGATGGTCATTGTCTGGAATACATAACTACTTAGCACTTAGCAAAGTGGGTAACAAATTCTGGAACACAAGACTTTAGCACCATTGCTGGAATATTGTCAGGACCAACGTCCTTTGCAGTATCTGTTGGCTTCAGCCATTGACTAATATCACATTACAGTGAATCGAATTGGCTGGAGTTGGAATCTGTGATGCTGGGGGACCTCTGGAAGAGACTGGAGTTGCAACATCTACCCAGCACTTCTGGCTGAAGATTGCTGCGAATGCTTCAACCTTATCTTTTGCATTGATGTGCTGAGCTTCCCCATTGAGGATGGGGACATTTGTGGAGCCTCCTCCTCCAGCGGGTTGTTTAATTGTCCAGCACCGTTCATGACTCAACGTGAGGTGGTGGCACAGTGGTGATATCACCGGACTGGCAATCCAGAGACCCAGGTTCGAATCCCTCCGCGGCAGACGGTGAGATGTAAACTCAATAAAAATCTGGAACTAGAAGTCTAATGGTGACCGTGAAACCATTGCCGATTGTTATAAAAACCCATTTTGTTTACTAATTTCCTTTAAGAAGTTTTACAACACCAAGTTCAAGTCCAAATAGATTTATTTATAGCACAAGCTTTTGGAGCACTGCTCCTTCATCAGGTAATGACAACTTGAACCTGATGGTGTGACACTTCTTACTGTACCCACCCCAACTCCACATAACCTACTTAGGAAAAGGAAATCTGCTGACCTGACCTGCTCTGGCCTACATGTGACTCCTGGCCAATAACGGACTCTTAAATGCCCTCTGAAATGGAGAGCAGTTAGGCACGGGCAATAAATGCGAAACCGGTCAGTTCAGTACAGCCTCTCACTGAGAACATATTGAAGAATCATGTGTGGGTTAGGGGGATTAGCCGTGCAAAATTGCCCCTTAGTGTCAGGGGATTGGCAGGGACAATACATAGGGTTGCGGGGATGGTGCCTGGGTGGGATTGTTTCCGGTGCAGGCTTGGGATGGGCCGAATAGCCTCCTGCTGCACTGTAGGGATTCTATGATTCTAAACGCTGCTGTTCTTATAGATTAAACATGGTATCAGAAAGCGGAGCCAAATATTTTTTGAGCCCTGTAAAATGAATTGGAGCAGAACTAAAGTGTGGAATAATATTCTATTTAACTGTACCTGCTTGTAATGTCAAAAATGGCACAGTTCTGAATCGGTTACTAAATAACTGACCCCCCCAAGTTGTTGTCTATATAGTGTAGGACAGTATAGTGGTTAGCACACTGATGCCTCACAACACCAGGGACCATAGGTTCAATTCTCGGCTTGGGTCACTGTGTATGTGGGGTCTGCATGTTCTCCCCGTGTCTGCGTGGGTTTCCTCCCATAGGTCGAAAGATGCACAGGTTAGCTGGGTTGACCACGTTAACTTGACCCAAGTTTCATTAGCAAGGTAAATGCATGGGGTTATTGGGAAAGAGTGGGATAGTTGTCAGTGCAGGCTCGATGGGCTGAATGGTCTTCGGCACTGTAAGATTCTATAGTATGGTGACAGAATGATTCAAGCTGAGCTGACACTGCAAATATAAATGGATAATGGGCATTTTGAGCGTAAAGTATCTGTACTTCAGGGAAACGTTACCTCCCAGTCATACCTCTAAATGTGGTCTCGCATCATTTAAAGTTAATGTAATTCTCAGTATGGTTACAGTAGGACTAAAAAACATCTGTGACCCAAGGTGGCAAGGGAACAGTAAACTTAGAGTGGACCAACATCTCAATGGATCGGTATCAAGAAATGATCCTTGGCAGGAATAGGCTTTTGTACTTTTCCCTGGGGGTTTTGGCTGAAGTCCAGCCTGAGACCAGAGAATCAATGAAAATTCTACCTCTGCACTCTTCAAAGTATCTTCCTATACCAGCACGCCCCATCCGAAAGTTCAAGTTTTGTTTTTGGAGCTAAAGTTTGTTTATTTATTAGTCACAACTAAGGCTTACATTAACACTGCAACGAAATTATTGTGCAATTCTCCCAGTCGCCACCTGCTCGGGTCGATGCACCGAACCAGCGCGTCTTTTAGAATGTGGGAGAAAACCGCAGAGGAAACTCACACAGACACGGGGAGAATGTGCAGACTCCACACAGACACAGTCACCCAAGCCGGGAATTCAACCCGGATCCTGGGGCTATGAAGCAGCAGTGCTAACCACTGTGCCGCCCCCAGCATTCTTTCTGGTGGTAGCACAGTTTGGTACGGCTCCTGCTCTGCTCAAGAAACTATAAAAGGATCATGAACAAATCTCACAAACCAACTTCCCATCCACTGACTTCCTTGACGCTGGCCAGAGAATCTCGGTGTTTGTGTGCAGTAAATGAATCACAATCAGTTGCACGGCCCTCTGCAAATGACTGTATCTAATAACCCATTTCAGATGTTCTTTTGACTCTAACAACAGATTCAATCCCCCATCTCTTTCTGCACACGATTGAAATTGGTTCTCCAGTGCAATGCTGAGGGGGTACTGTCAGAGGTGTCATTTTTTTTTGACTAAGATATCAAAGTAAGCCTTTATCAGTTTGGCCAAGTTGCTACAAAAAGATCTCACGAAACTGTTCAAAGATGATCGCGCCAGGGAGCTAGGTTCGAATCCGGCCTCGGGTCACGGGCTGTGTGGAGCTTGTTCGTTCTCCATAGGTTTCCTCTGGTTTCCTCCCACCATCCAAAGATGTGCGGGTTAGGGTGATTGGCCGTGGTAAATTTCCCCTTATTGTCAAGAGAGCTAGCAGGGTAAATACACAAAGGTAACAGGGATTGGGCCTGGGTGGGACTATTGGTGGTGCAGGCTCAATGGGCCGAATGGCCTCTTTCTGCACTGTAGGGATTCTACAATGGAACTTTCTCCTTGCATCATAGCCAATAGTCATTTCACAAGTCCCACCACCAATTGACTGGGCCAAGCAGTGGACAAACTGTCATAATTACAGAGGAAGCTATGGCCTGGATTTATCTGTATGGCAGGGTCTCGTTTCCCTCCCTCTGGAGAAGTGACCCTGGGTGCGTGTTGCTTGGCTGCAGGCGGGACCTCTGTCCCTCACTCAGGAGGAAGTCTTGCCCTGCTGTAGAGAGCTGGCTGTAATATGACAAGAGCTGCAGCGGACTCAAGTGGAAATGCTCGATTTTTGGCCTTCCCTCAGCCTTGGCCTGGGCAAGAAGCGGCCCTTAAAGAGCCTCAAATGGGACATTGGCTGCTTTTCCATCCCTTTCTCTCCCCCTGCCACCTGCCTGGGGAGCATGAGATTCCGGTCCATGACTCTGCTTGTTATAGAACATAGAACATTACAGCGCAGAACAGGCTCTTCGGCCTTCGATGTTGCACCGACCAATTATGTAAAAAGCAATGACCCTCTAACCTAAACATTCTCTTCTCTTCCATAAACTTATCAACTAACCTCTTAAATGCCACCAAACTTGGCGCATCTACAACTGCCGCAGGCAGGGCATTCCACTCCCTAACCACCCTCTGGGTAAAGAACCTACCTCTGATATCCGTCCTATAACTATCACCCCTTAATTTAAAGCTGTGTCCCCTCGTGCTAGCTTTCTCCATCCTAGGAAAAAGGCTATCACTGTCCACCCTATCTAAACCTCTAACCATCTTATATGTTTCGATCAGGTCCCCTCTTAGCCGCCTCCTTTCTAACGAAAACAACCTCAAATCCCTCAGCCTCTCCTCATAAGACCTGCCCTCCATACCAGGCAACATCCTGGTAAACCTCCTCTGTACCCTCTCCAATATGTTATGCTGTGAAGCACTTTGCAAGACCCTGAGGCTATGAAAGAGTGCGATATAAATGCATCAAAACCCAATCATCAGGGCCCAAGTATCGCAAAAGGACACAAAAAACACTTCCTGAACATGTCTGGTGCCTGTGGCAAAAAACATGGAGATAAAATTAGATTGTCAAGAAATTAATGAGAAATGTAAAGGTGATTAAACAGTAGCATGATAAACAAGGCATGGAAAAGGTTTCAAATGCTCAGATAATATTAGGCAATCAGGTATTGTGCCCAATAAGTAAGTTCCATGTTATCCACGCACTGAACAGTTTAACAATACCGTGTTTCGAAACAATTTGCTCCGGAGGAAACTTACAAGATTGATTGCAGTAAACACATTTCGGAGTAACTGGGAAGCTCTCTGTTCGAGGTGGCTGTTGCTTTGTTCCACTCATTTTCTTCTCTGCAGAAAAAAGTTCAGGCAAATAGACCAGGAATTTAAACACACAAAGGAAAAAGTGTCCCATAGAGGTGGCAGTACATCATCCATAATAAGCTGCATAAATGACAGCTGATTATCCATGTCTGCCGGTATCAGTGTACAAATAGAATATGATTTAACCAAGCATACTATGATCGTTGATACTGTCCATTTTTAGCGCAGAATATTATAAAAAGCTAATAAAAATAGTAAATGTTGGAAGTATTCAGCAGGTTAGGCAACTGTTCTTCTCTCGTCTCCATTCACTCAATATACATTATGTGCAGAACAAATGAGCCAGAGAAACGTTACGTCTTTGAAATGCTCATGAAAAAGCATCTACCCAACAATTTCCTTCAAAAAAAATCTATTTCTCCAAATGCTATGTAAATAACTACATGGCTAAGCTTCAGCACAGCAAGGCCTTTGTTTAGACAGTTTGTACGGGAGCGTTACATTTAATATCTTTATGGATTTTGTGGGCATTGCAAACTCGGCCAGTGTTTATTGTCCATCCGCCCTTGAAGTTCATAATGAATGACCTTCTTGAACCTCTGTAGTCCGTGACTGAAACCTTTATGACGTTATAATAATTTATTTCTTCACTGTGGCTTTTCAATGTCTTTGTTTATTTGGGCAGGATTAAGGAAGTGTGAAGTAGGGTCAAGCTTCTGTTACCAATAATATGATGAGTGAGACTTATGTACAATTTTATGAAGTTGGAATATAAATGTTGTTGATTTTTTTAAAAGGGATAGGGATTTAAAAGTACAAGGGAGGGAGATTTAGAGAACCAAAAAGTCAAGCCAAAAAGTCAAGTGTGGTGATGTGGGTAAAAAACAGGCAAACTGCAGACTTCTGATCTTTTGACTGGGGAAAAACAGGATGTAGCTCCTCACCTACAGAATCATGGAATCCCTACGATGCAGAAGGAGGCCATTCTGCCCATCAAGTCTGCACCGACCACGATCCCACCCAGGCCCTATTCCTGTAACCCCACATATTTACCCTGCTAATACCCTTGGATCAATTTAGTATGACTAATCCACCTAACCTGCACACTTTTGGACTGTGGGAGGAAAACCGGAGTATCTGGAGGAAATTCACGCAGACAGGGGGAGAATGTGCAAACTCCACAAAGACAACACTGCCAGCATTTCCCACCATGTTGATTGACACAAAATCCCAGGAAACGAGTCCCAAGAAATCACACTGTTTGGTTCTTAAAAGTTCAGGGTGACATTTTTAAATGGTGCCCCAATGTGCACAAATAAAAATAGAACAAAGACACCATGGAAATTAAAATCTCTCTGCATGGGTATGGTTTTCTCAGCCCCTTTCCTCCCACGTGGAACTGCTCCACTAACCTAACACCCAACTCCCTTCCCTTACATGGAATTATTTCTATCCCCAGACACTAGAACCTTCGCACTTGCATCCCCTACTCCCACAAGGCACAGAACCCCCAATACCTCTCCCCACAGAACCTCCCACCCGTCCCCCTGGCAATGATGTAGAGATGCTGGCATTAGACTGGGGCAAACACAGTAAAAGGTCTGACGACACCAATTTTAAATCCAACCAATTTATTTGGTAGTAAACTTGCTAGCTTTCAATGTTTGAAGCACACATATGAATAGCACACATATCAGCACAGTTTACAGATGGCTGATTAGAATGCGAATCTTTAATCTTCAATGAGTGGAAGGAGCACTGAGCACAGAGCTCCTTCCACTCACATTGTTAGCCACTTTAAGACTTCAATAGCAGGTTCGGTGTAAAGATTCACACTCTCATCAGTAATCTGTAAACTGTCTGTGCTGATGTGTGCTATTGTGTGCTATGTGTGCTAGACCAGAACACTCGTTCGCCTGACGAAGGTTATAAAGCCAAAAGCTTGCAAGTTTACTATCAAATAAATCGGTTGGATTTAAAATTGGTGTTGTCAGACCTCTTACTGTGTTTACCCTTGGCAATGCCCAAGAGCAAGGCCAGGAGCACTGCCTGGGCATGACCCTTTCCGCGCTGGGGGCTGTACTCACCTGTGCACCTCTGGCGTGTTCTGTTGGTGCACATTGTGAGGGACCTGTTGTGCTTCATGTTAGCATGCTGTCACAGCAACATGAATGAACAGTGCAATGAGCAGGACAATCAGTATGGATGACTGATCTATACTGTGAGTTAGATGGAAATGGGAACCTGACTTTGTTACATCGTTGGCAGGAGCAACGATGAGCAGTGAAATTCCACTGGCATCAAAATTATTTCCAGTCTTCCATTTGATTTTCCACTGTTTCTGCGCTGCCACAACCCCCACCCACTCCCACAAAAACCCCTCTCGGGTCTAGTGGTATGATCGCTACACTATTAATCCAAAAATTGCGCGAGTTCGAATCCCACCACAGCAGATGGTGGAATTTGAATTCAATATATTGAAAAAAAAAATCTGGAATTAAAAATCTACTGATGACCATGAAATTACTGTCAACTGTTGGAAAGGGAAGGAAATCTGCTGTCCTTACCCGGTCTGGCCTACATGTGATTCCAGAGCCACAGCAATGTGGTTGACTCTCAACTGCCCTCCGAGGGCAACTAAATGCTGGTCAGGCAGCGATGCCCACATCCCACAAATGAAATGGGGAAAAAAAGGCGCAGAAAGTCCACAAGGTCATGATTTATTTTTCAGAATTATGAGGATGGCACAGTGGTTAGCAATGCTGCCTCAGTGCCAGGAATCCAGGTTCAATTCCAGTGACTGTTGGTGTGGAGTTTGCACATTCTCCCCATGTCTCTGTGGATTTCCTCTTTAACTTTAAAAGAAAAATATTACCAGTTTACTCCCCCCGCACCTTCCTATCTTGAAGCTGCTTATACTAAGATACAAAGTCTGGGAATACGAACCTTGCTGGGATAGAGGTCACTGATTATTGTTGTGATAAAGACCTCAGAGATGCTGTGAGTATGGGAATCAGCACTGGGTGATGCATTTTATGAGTTTAATCTTGGTCAACTTTTGTCACAAGGGAGGGGGGACTGAAACATATTCCTGAATTACAGAGCAAGTATACAACTTGGGCAGAAGAACATACATGGGATAGCAAGCGAACAAGCGGGCGAGTTCCTATTAAATTGCAAAACTATTAACTGCCCAAACCACAAACTCCCCTCACAAATGGAACATTAACTATATTACCCCAGAATTCAGGAACTGCGAATTGCAAAAGGAAAAATGAAGGCAGAGCACACTCACTGTTCAATTCACAGTGACTAGGAATGCTTAGGCCAACTGACAAATGAGATAGACTACAAAAAGTTAATGTAACATTGAGGTATTGTGCACAAACGTAACAGGTGCTTTTAAAAAAAAGGAAGGTAGTTCTGATGGGTGATTTTTAACTTCCCCACCATATTGACTGGGAGTGCTTTGTAGCTGGGGCTCAGATGGAGTGCAATTTGTTATATTTTTCCAGGAGGGCATTTTGATACAATATGTCGACCATCCAACCAGAAAGGGGGCAATACTAGGCTTGGAATTGGAGAATGAGTTGGGCCGGGTGATCGATGTTTCAGTGGGGGAGCATTTTGGGCTCAGGAGTCATAATTCTATAAGATTTTGGGCAGTCATAGATAAGGATAAGAGTGGCACTTGGGTGAGACTACTTGGTTAGACAAGGGTTAATTACATCCAAATTAGACAGGAACTGGGGAATGTGAATTGGGAGCGGCTATTTGAGGGCAAATCCAGTCTGGTTTCAAAAGCCAGTTCATTGAGGTGCAGGACAGGCAAGTACCCACAAAAATGAAGGGTAAAAATGTCAGGATTCAGGAACCATGGATGACAAGGGAAATTGTAAGCTTAGTCAAAAGGAGAAAGGAAATGCATGATAAGTCTCGGCACTTGAAAGCTGAGAAGCCTTTGAGGAGAAAAGTGAAAGTAGGAGGGACCAAACATGGAGTTAGGTGGACGAAGAAGGCCTACAGGGTCAAGGAGAATTCCAAGGCTTTTTATGCTTATGTTAGGATCAAGAGGGTAGTCAAAGAAAGAGCAGATCCACTCAAGGACATTGGAGGAAGTTATGAGGAGTCACAAGAAATGAGTGAGATCCTCAATGAATGTTTCACCAAGGAGGAAGACATGATGGCTGTCGAGGTCAGGGATACATGTGTGAACATGTCAATATTATCAGAAGGAGGAAGTGTTGAGCATCCTAAATTGCATTGAGGAAGACAAGTCCTCAAGGCCGGATGGGATCCATCCCAGGAAACTGCAGGAGGCACAGGGAGAAACAGCTGGGGCCTGAAATAAATATGTTCACATCCTCTTTGGTGGGGTTCCAGAGGATTGGAGAATAGCCAATGTTGTTTAAGAAAGGAAGCAGGAATTCAAAGGCAGCTGAGCCTGATCTCAATGGTGGGAAGCTTTTGGAGAAGACATTGAGGGACAAGATACGTGCACATTTGGAAGAAAGTGGGCTAGTCAGTCAGAGGCAGCATGGTTTTGTCCAGGAAAGGTCATGTTTCACCAAGTTGATTGTGTTTTTTGACAAGGTGACAAAGTTAATTGATGAGGGAAGAGTTGTAGATACAGTTTACATGGACTTTATTAAGGCATTTGACAAGGTCCCACATGGCAGACTGGTAACTAAAATCACATGGGATTCGGGGTGGGTTGGCTCAGTGGATACAGAATTGGTTTGGTTATTTAAGAACTCAGTAAGAATTTAGCAACACCAATTTTTAATCCAACCGATTTATTTGATACTAAAATTGCGAGCTTTCAACACTCTGTGTCTTCCTCAGGCAAATGCAGTGTTCTGGTCTGCAATAGCACACATCAGCACAGACAGTCAGAGGTTGCTGATTAGAATGCAAATCCTTACATCTAACCTGCTATTCAAGTGTTAAAGTGGCTAACAATGTGTGTGAAGGGAATCCTGAGCATTGGTTAGAGAATTGTGTATTTTCTCCAGACAGCACAGTAAGTGAGGTTTTTTGCTAACCCAGGCAAGTTGCGGGGGTTACAGATAGTGTGTCATGAAGCCAAGATCCCTATTAAGACCGTCCTCATGTGTGCGGAACTTGGCTATCAGTCTCGGCTCAGCAACTCTGCGCTGTCGTGTGTCACGAAGGCCCCCTTGAAGAACATTTACCCGCAGGTTGGAGGCCGAATGCCCATGACTGCTGAAGTGTTCGCCCACAGGAAGGGAACTGTTTTGCCTGGGGATTGTTGAGCGATGCTCATTCATCCGCTGTCGTAGTGTCTGCATGGTCTCTCCAATATACCATGCTTCGGGACATCCTTTCTTGCAACGTATTAGGTAGACAACGTTGGCCGAGTTGCAAGAGTATGTACCGTGTACGTGGTGAATGGTATCCGCACACGTGAGGACAGTCTTAACAGGGATCTTGGCTTCATGACACACTATCTGTAACCCCCGTAACTTGCCTGGGTTAGCAAAAAACCTCACTTACTGTGCTGTCTGGAAAAAATACACAATTCTCTAACAATGCTCAGGATCCCCTTCACACACATTGTTAGCCACTTTAACACTTGAATAGCAGGTTAGATGTAAGGATTCGCATTCTAATCAGCAATCTGTAACTGTCTGTGTGGATATGAGTGCTATTGCAGACCAGAACACTGCATTTGCCTGAGTAAGACACAGAATGTTGAAAGCTCGCAATTTTACTATCAAATAAATCGGTTGGATTAAAAATTGGTGTTGCTAAATTCTTACTGAGTTCTTACCACCCCAATCCAACGCCGGCATCTTTACATCTTGGTTATTTAAGACAGAGTAGCGGTGGAAACAGTTTTCTAGAATGGAAATCTGGAGTTAGTGGTGTTCCGCAGGGATCAGTGCTGGGACTTGCGGTGTTTGTATTCCATACAAACACTCAGCAGGAAAACGTGGGTGGTCTGCTTAGCAATTTTGTGGAGATTGGTGGAGTTACGAATAGAGCTGGGGATTGTCAGAGGATGCAACAGGATATAGATAAGTTCAGACTTGGACACAGAGATGGAGTTTAATCTGGACAAATGCAAAGTATGATTAACTTTCACCGTGTATTATACCATAAATGGCAGAACTCTTAGGAACATTAACGTAGAGGGATCTGGGCGTACAGGTCCACAGTTCCCGAAAAGTGGCAACACAATCCAAGGTGATTAAGAAAGCATATGCCATTCTTACCTTCAGTCAGGACACCAGTGTAGGAGTTGGGAAATCATGTTGCAGATACATAAAACTTTAGTTCGGCCGCATTTGAAGTATTGTATACAGTTCTGGTCTGCACACTACAAGAAGGATGTAGAAGCTTAAGAGTGTGCGCAAAGAAGGTTCACCAGGACATTGCCTGGTCTCAAGGCTGTTGGCTCGAAGGAGAGGTTAAATAAACTAGGACTGTTTTCATTGGAAAGACGGAGGCTGAGGGAAGACCCGATAGGGATTTACAAAATTATGAAAGGCATAGAGAGGGTGAATAGTCAGAGGCTTTTTCCCAGAGTGTAAGTGTAAATTACAAGGAGTTACAGGTTCAAGGCGAGAGGAGAAAGTTGAAGGGAGATGTGTGGGGAAAGATTTTCATGGAGAGTAGTGGGTGCCTGGAAAGACCCTCCGACTATTCACTCTGGGTGCCTTTCATAATTTTGTAAATCTCTATCGGGTCTTCCCTCAGCCTCCGTCTTTCCAACGAAAACAATCCTAGTTTATTTAATCTCTCCTCATAGCCTTGAGACCAGGCAGTGTCCTGGTGAATCTTCTTTGTGCACACTCCAAAGCTTCCACATCCTTGTAGCGTGGTAACCAGAATTGTGTGCAATACTCCAAATGCAGCCGTAACTAAGGTTTTATATATCTGCAACATCATTTCCCAACTCCTGTACTCAATATTCTGGCTGATGAAGGTAAGAATGCCATATGCTTTCTTAATCGCCTTGACGACTTGTGTTGCCACTTTTCGGAAACTGTGGACCTGCACGCCCAGATCCCTCCATGTTAATGTTCCTAAGGGTTCTGCCATTTATGGTACAATTCACGGCTAAAGTTGGTAACATTTTGCATTCGTCCAGATTAAAGGAGATGGTGGAAGCAGGCACATTAGCAACGTTTAAAGGGCATCTGGATAGGTAGATGAATAGAGAGATGTGGACTCAGTCAAGGCACAGGGTTTTTCTTGAATTTAGTGGGGCATTGATATTAGCACAGGCTTGCAGGGCCAAAGGGCCTGTTCCTGTGCTGTTTTTCTTTGATTATTGGATGTTCGGAGAAAGGCTTTAGGAATTTTTTTTTTACCCAAATTCCCTTACTGATTGGGCTTTGTCAAATTGAGTTGACTGACTCAGTAAGTTTGGGATCAGCAGTATCTACACCTAAGATTCTATACAAGTTTTTAATCCATACATCTATAAACATCATGGGTAGAGGTGGGAACATCGGGGTGGCGGCGTGGGCTCGTTGGGCCGAAGGGCCTGTTTCCCGTGCTGTTTTGTTCTTTGTTCTTAATATGAATTTTAAAAAATGACTGATGACATCTTAAAGCAGGCAGCTGTCTTAACGTATGGATCGTATGAAATAATGCTTTACCTAAAGGCTCCTCAGCTTGTGTTTGATGTATTACTGGCAGTTTGGGATCCAGTCGTCCTTTGTACATGACACCATCAATCCCCTGAAGTTCTACTTCTTCCTGAAAAGAAAACAGATTTCAAAAAAAACTAATCAATAATGATTATTAATTCATTCAGCAACTTTTAAATACATTGAACAAAACATTTAAAATTCAAAAATGGGAAAATCTGTACTTGGTGGCATTATTGGGGCAGCAAGAACACAATGGCTAGCACTGCTGCCTCACAGCGCCAGGAACCCGGGTTCAATTCCCGGCTTGGGTCACAGTCTGTGTGTTTGCATGTTCTCCCCAAGTCTGTGTGGGTTTCCTCCGGGTACCTCACTTTCCCCTCACATTCTGAAAAACGTGCTGGCGAGGTGCACTGACCCGAACAGGCGCCCGAGTGTGGCGACTTGGGGAAATTTCATAGTAACTTCATTGCAGTGTTAATTAAGCCTTACTTGCGACTAATAAATTAACTTCAACCTTCTGATATAAAGTCATGCTCCACCCTGCTTAGCGTGGGATATAACAGGAGAGAATTCACGGTTTTCAGCATTCCTGATCTATTAGCAATTTGAAGATCATTGACCGGAATTTTACGCCACACCTGCCTTGGAATGGGAGCTTGCAGAACTGAATTCTCCATTGGTCTCACATGGGATTTTACAAGTTTTGTCCAAGCGAGATTGTAAAATACTGGCTCATAACTCCAGCAAGTGTTGAAATTTTTGCCTCACACCCCCTCACGTCCCCAGTTAGTCAAATAAGTTGGAATCAAGGGATGAGAGCAGAATTCCACAGAAGGTGCAATGTACCTCATTTCCATCCATCATTCCCTCTCGTTATCCTTCACTGGGTCAATTGAAATCTGCACTATTTATGATGAACTGTCATCAATATTGCACCTTGTTAACCCTCACACTGCCATTTGAACTCGCGTTGCCTACCAGCCCAACGCTATTCTGGTAAGAGAGGTGTTTAAAATTGGCCAGCTTCCACAAATGGGGAAAATAACAAACAAATATCTGGAAGAAAAGAAGTGTTATGGCAATTGGATTCCTGTTATGTTCTGACCAATTTCAACTGCAGATGAAGATCCTGTTGGCTATGTGGATAGACTGGAGGAACTGAGGTTATTTTCTTATTGAAAAAGGAGATTAAGATCCTGGTTAAAAACCATCAACTTTAAAAAAAAATTCAAAGACCTAGTGGATAGCAATGACAAGATTTCACTTTGACTGTAACAAAAGGCTAAAAGCACACGGGATCAAACGTTTTCTTAGCAGGCAACTTGTATTTCAAACCACAAAACAGAAGATTCCCACCAATGAGTTCTTCTGGTCCCACCAAGATCTATGGTGCTTAGCGTAGCTTACTCAGCCACCCTGTGGGTCACCTTCAATGGGACCGGAAGGTTCTCCTGATGTGAAGGGCTGGAAACTTTGGTCCACGGGCATGGTTAGTCTTCCAGCATCTTCGGAGAAGGAGAGCAGCGATAGACAGGTAGAAGAGATGGTTTGCCGTGCAGGAATGTGGGGAGGAGATCGCAACTGGGTTGAAAAGACTGACTCATCACAATTTCAATGTTGGAAGGTTTACACAGTTGGCACAAAGGGGACAAACCACCGTGAAAGATAAGATTAATATTCCCAGGCTGTGGGAAAAAAACAAACCCTTGGAAAGTAAGAATCATCTTGGATTGGTCCCAGGAGAATTGAACGTCCACAGAAGATTCCCATTTTCTTTTAGCACGATTAAAAACACATTTCACAGATGTTATGTTACACTATCCTTTCAGCAGACATTCAATTCTCCTGGAACCAATCCAAGATGATTCTTAGTTTCCGAGGGTTTTTCTGTTCTTTTTTCACAGTCTGGGAATTTTAATCTTCATATTATCTTTCACAGTGGTTTCTCCCACTTGTGCAAATCTTCCAACATTAACTCATCACAATTTCAGTCTTTTCAACCCAGTTGAGCCTTTGGATGTGTTTCAGCAGACTTTTGATAAGTCTCAAATATCAGACTACTCTGAAAAGTTAAAGCACGTAAGATTACAGGTGTTGTCTTGAGATGGATAGAAAGTTTGTTAGCAAATAAGAAGCAAAGAAGTGTACATGGACTTTAGTAAGGCGTTTGATAAGGTCCCCCATGCAAGGCTTCTGGAGAAGGTGAGAGGGCATGGGATCCAAGGGGCTTTGGCCTCGTGGATCCAGAACTGGCTTGCCGGCAGAAGGCAGAGAGTGGTTGTGGATGGGTCTTGTTCTGCATGGAGGTCGGTAACCAGTGGAGTGCCCCAGGGATCTGTTCTGGGACCCCTGCTGTTTGTCATTTTCATAAATGACCTGGATGAGGAAGTGGAGGGATGGGTTAGCAAGTTCACTGATGATACAAAGATCGGTGGTGTTGTGGATGGTCTGGAGGGATGCCAAAAGTTGCAGCGGGACATAGACAGGATGCAAGACTGGGCGGAGAAGTGGCAGATGGACTTCAACGCAGATAAATGTGTAGTGGTCCATTTTGACAGGAATAATGGGATGAAGGAGTACAATATAAGGGGTAGGAGTCTTAGCTGTGTTGTAGAGCAGAAGGATCTCGGGTTCCGGGTCCATAGGACTCTTAAATCGGCCTCGCAGTGGAGGAAGTGGTCAAGAAGACTACGGTGTACTGGCCTTCATTAATCGAGGAATAGAGTTTAGGAGTCAGGAGGTAATGATGCAGCTCTGTAAGACTCTTGTCAGACCCCAGTTGGAGTATTGTGCGCAGTTCTGGTCGCCTCATTATAGGAAGGATGTAGAGGCTATTGAGAGGGTTCAGAGGAGATTTACAAGGATGCTGCCTGGATTGGGAGGCAGGCCTTATGAAGATAGGTTGAGGGAGCTGGGACTCTTCTCACTGGAGAGACGTAGGTTGAGAGGCGACCTGATAGAGGTTTATAAAATGTTGAGAGGAATAGATAGGGTGGACTCTCAGAGACTATTTCCCCGAGCGGAAATGGTCAATATGAGAGGACACAGATTTAAGGTGCAGGGAAGCAAATACAAAGGAGATGTCAGGGGTAGGTTTTTCACTCAGAGGGTGGTGAGTGAATGGAACCGACTGCTGTCGGAGGTTGTTGAGGCAAACTCACTGGGGTCTTTTAAGAGACTTCTGGATGAGTATATGGAAAAGAATAGGATAGGGGGTTACAGATAGGTCTGTGGATTGGGAGATGTGATCGGCGCAACTCGTGGGCCGAAGGCCTGTTTGTGCTGTTTTGTTCTGTGTTAACGGTAAACATTTTAGAACTGAGCTCAAGTTTCTTCACCGAGAGAGTGGTAAATGTGTAGAAAGTAGCTGAGGCCAAAACGTTGTGTGATTTCAAGAAGAAATCAGACATAGCTCTTGGGGCTTAAGGGAGATTGGGGGAGGGTCAGGATATTGGATTTGATGATCAGCAATGATCGAAATGAATCGCAGTGAAGGCTCAAAGGGCTGAATGACCTACCCATGCTTCTAAAACAATCCAGGCCCCCTTTAAATCACTAACAATCAAACTACCCCGATTTGCTTTCAGACAGACTGCAGAAGAGATCACACAACTCTCTCCATTGTACTTGAAATTAAAAGTATAAGGTGGGATCCTGAGACCGCACTCTGTCCGTGGGAACTCGAGTGGGGGCTCAAGATCCGGCGAAACACTGAAATCACAAATCTTGGAGAGATTGCAATTTCCAATTTTCGTCAACCCTCACCAGTGACATAATCAGGCTCAAGGAGAGATGGAGAGATAGAATCATCGAACCCTACAGTGCAGAAAGAGGCCCTTCAGCCCATTGAGTCTTCACTGAACACAATCCCACCCGGGCCCTACCCCCAAATCCCGACATATTACACCCACTAATCCTTCTAACCTACACATCCCAGGACTCTAAAGGGGTGATTTCTTAGCACAACCAATCAACCCAGCCCACACGTCATTGCACTGTGAGAGAAAACTGGAGGAAACCCACGCAGACACGAGGAGAATGCGCAAACTCCACACAGACAGTGTCCCGAGCCGCGAATCGAACCCAGGACCCTGGAGCTGCAAAGCAGCAGTGCTACCCTACAGCTGGGTTGTAATCTCTGCAATTTAGAAGCTTAAGTGGTGAATTTGATCCAATTGTCACGTTACTGGAAGGAAGCTGTCGGGATAGATTCTGGGAACAAGCGGGCACGGTCGAATCCTCCAGGAGTGAAACGAGGAATCATTCCCTCAAGCACAATGTGGCTCAAGTTTGGAAATCTCTCTCACAAGAGGAAACCCAGGTCAAGTTTATTAAGACAACTGGAAGGGAGTTTTTAAATGAAGTACCTTTGATAAGAATCTTAAAAGTAAAACATGTACGCACATAGATTGGATGCAAAGTAAGGGTATGACATTTTAGATGTGCTTGGATAAGGGCAGTGAAATAATTGCTGTTTTGAAGAGTATTTACCCGTCTGTACATGGTACTGGGGTCACCGTATTGGTACACCGTTTGGAAGTTGATATTGCGGTTATTCCGTCTTCCAACTGGACCAGTGACAGTGTGGACACCTCCACAAGGCCGATTAGCATTCCTGGCCATGTGGTTTTCATAGTACTCATTGTAAGGACCACTAAAAGAAAAAGTCAGCAATTAGTCATTAAACAAAAAAAGGTTCCACTTTTTAAGATATCAAAATTGAAGACACTGACAATGCCCGCAAGCCATTGTAAAGTAACTGGGCTGGAAGGGTTTCTCCTGAAGGGTAGGAGGTCAGTTCAGTTCCCTTCCCCCCGCCTCACAACGTCTCTGCCACTCTCCACATACACAGTACTCTCTCTCAATGTTACTTGGAATATTGTGCACAGTTCTGGTCGCCTCACTATAGGAAGGATGCAGAGGCTGTTGAAAGAGTGCAGAGGAGATTGACAAGGATGCTGCCTGGTTTGGGAGGGAGGCTGAGGGAGCTGGGACTCTTCTCACTGGAGAGACGTAGGTTGAGAGGCGACCTGATAGAGGTTTATAAAATGTTGAGAGGAATAGATAGGGTGGACTCTCAGAGGCTATTTCCCCGAGCTGAAATGGTCACTACGAGAGGACACAGATTTAAGGTGCAGGGAAGCAAGTACAGAGGGGATGCTAGGGGAAAGTTTTTCACTCAGAGGGTGGTGAGTGAATGGAATCGGCTGCCGTCGGAGGTGGTCGAGGCGAACTCGCTGGGGTCTTTTAAAAGACTTCTGGATGAGTATATGGGAACGAATGGGATAGGGGGTTATAGATAGGTCTGTGGATTGGTAGATGTGATCGGCGCAACTCGTGGGCCGAAGGGCCTGTTTGTGCTGTATTGTTCTATGTTCTAATGTCAGGAGCCAGAGCACCACCCCCTGCCCCTTCCAGCAGTGAGTTAGCTGTGCTGTGCTCCACTCTGGAATGCTCCCTGCTCGACTGAAAGCCAAGCCCCCCCAATCTGCAGATCCCATCAACACATTCTGAGGAGTCAGTCCCCACAGGTGAAGGGAAATGGGAACCAAAGCTCAGGGTTTTCCAGTGGCGATTCCTCCTTCCCTACAGCGATGTAGCACGTCACTCTTTAAATTCAGTTGGTTGGATTAGCATAAGACGACAAAAATTCTGATGATCTGCCATCAAGATGAATCATTTTTCCAATAAGACTCCTTTCTTAAATTTAGTTTGCTTGTTTGTTCCATTTACCAAAAATGTTGTTGCCTTTGAGATGCCCAGTATAATGTCCGCCTGCTAACTCCCTTGAAGAAAGTCTCTGTCCTCGCGCGGGCTGGGATTCGTCGGTGCTGCTCAAAGTGAACAGAATTTTGGCCAGAACTTCAAATTCTCCATTGAACTGGCGTGGCCGTGGATGAGATCGGAGAATCCCACCCCGTGTGGCGTGTGGACAGCAGATACGTTTAAAAACCATTGCATCAAATGGACTCTGCAATCTGACAGGGAGCAGCTAGTAGCTGAGATCTTTGTGACGATAAATGTCCTTGTGGATAATATAAACAACATCCTAAGTTGTTGCATCACGCTCATTAACTTTACTATCTCGTAGACTTTGTGTTTTGCATGTTGCTGACACGTTCCAAGAAGGCTGGGATTACATGTACCTCAAATAGTAAAGAATCAATGACGCTTTATGTCAAAGCATAAGGTTTACTCTTATTTGCCTATCCCTGTCACGACCTGAGTACAGAGCTTACTATTTATTCAGAAGTCATTGTTAGATAACCTTAACTGAGCAATAGTTAAGAGTGGACATGAAGTTAAGCACCTTTTTAATCCATCATGAGTTATGTCGTAAAAGCCACTCGGAAAGGAATGGTGTTTTGTTGGGGATAATAAATGATAAAGGTTGAGGTTTTAATATGATTGTGTAGGTGAGATTTCGGAATTAATAGAACAATGGTAGCAGATTGCTTTCGTTCGAGGAAATCAGCTCTCTTCCTCTGATGCTAAGATTAGCACCTTGGTAGAGTTCAAGAACTGTACAAGCCGACTTTCTTTAGAAATAAATATCTGAAGCTTTCTTGTAAACGTGAATCTGGAGGCCTTTCTCTGAAACAGTGTTTTCCCTGCCAATGCTTGAGATAAAGCGATCAGAACCTGTTCTGAGTCTCCTGTGGTTAGTTAGTAGGAAATCAGCGGAAAGAGTTTTTACAACATGTATAGCGGACAGTTGGTTAACCCTTGTTTTGCCTCAAACAAGGGTCTGTTGGCAGAATGGAGATATATCAGGTCTGATAATCTGAATTATACCATATGTGTGCCAACTGCTATACTACATCAAAGACAGAACCACAATGTTCATCTCAAAGAGAAAAAGGAGATTGAAATATAACTCTCCTAAACATGGCAATTTTTTTTCCTATTGATTCATCGTTGGCTGGGCCAGCATTTATTGTCCAATTTGCCCGAAATGTAGAATCTTGATATCCTGGTGATATATGGCAGCAAGGAACAGTTTTCTTAACCTGCTTAGATTTTTGAGATATTTTATCTATCTTGGGGTTGTTTGATTGGCCATTTTTTTGAAAAGGGTGGCAACTTTTGAGAGCTTGGGCAATACACAACAAACAGGAAGTAGTCTCACAACACCAGATTAAAGTTCAAGAGGTTTATTCGGTATCACGAGCTTTCAGAGTGCTGCTCCTTCCTCACCTGAAGAAGGAGCAGTGCTCCACAAGTTTGTGCTACTAAACAAACCTGTTGGACTTTGACCTGGTGTTAAGAGAATTCTTTCTGTGCCCACCCCAGTTCAGGGCTGGCATCTCTTCATCGTAGCGAACAATGATCTGATCAGGATAGCCATTGTCACTCTATTATTGTACAGTGCCTGAGTGAGTGCCATTTTCCACTTAGAGGATGTAGCCGTCAGGTCAAAAAGACATTCTGACTACCACACAGTTGTGTGTGAATTTCAGTGCCAATGTAATGCCAGGTATGTACGCCGTATGTCCTGACGACTAATAGAATCAAACAAGATGTTTTTCCTGTTATTCGTAATGGGCAGCATACAATCGATAAATAATCATTCAGCGCTTGAAAAATACACCCACTGTTAGATGTGTTTCTGTGAATGGGCAGCACTTGCTGGACAATACTGAGTGTGCTAATAGCTACACTAACAACCAATTAAAGAGAAATCAGCTAAACTGAAAACATAGCTTGTTTAGACATGCTGGAAGTGGCATACATCGATACTCAGGATTCATTCTCTGTAAAGGGAATACATAGACATAGAAGATAGGAGCAACAGGCTGTCATTTGCCCCTTCGAACCTGCTCTGCTTTGCACCACAATTATAATTGATATATCCATGCCTTGTGCATTTGAATTACTGAGAAGCATGGGAAACCTCGATCCCATTCTTCTTCTGCAGTCAGAATTGATCTGCCAATCAAATCAGCACCTTTTTACTCCTGTCGTATAAATTGTTTGAAATTTGGAATTCTGGCCTTTGTTGGAGCCAAGATAAAAAAAAACTCTGGCTCCCCCCGTTACAGCAAATATCCAAGTTCTGTGCTACCAAGCGACTTTGTGAATAGAAGCTGCTGTAATGCGAGATAAATGCATTGCATCTATCCTTACCTCTTCGGTTGTTTTGAAGAGTCCAGTTCAGGTGCAGTAGTTGGGCGGGTTCTTGAATGCAGAGCTGAGGCAGCTATGGTGATAAGCTGTCTGTGAGGCAACAATTTAAGAAAGTTTATTTCTTTAGAGTGCAGCGTTATTTTATAAAATCAAGTACACATCGTTCCCTTTATTGCAACAGAAAGTACATTTCAAGTACTTCATCTAAGAACGTAAGAAATAGGAGCAGGAGTCGGCCATCCAGCCCCTCGAGCCTGCCCCACCATTCAATAAGATCGTGGCTGATCTGAAGTGGATCAGTTCCAGCTTTCTCCCCATAACCCTTAATTCCCTTGTCTATCAGAAATCTATCTATCCTGTCACTTAAATATATTCAGCGAGGTAGCCTTCACCACTTCAATGGGCAGAGAATTCCAGAGACTCACCATCCTTTGAGTGAAGAAGTTCCTCCTCAACTCTGTTCTAAATTGCTCCTCTCTTATTTTGAGGCTGTGCCCTCTCGTTCTGCTATCCTATCGAAGCAGGAAGAATCTCTCTACCTCGACACTATCTTATGTCTCTATAAGATCCTCCCCTCAGCCTTCTAAACTCCGAGTACAGACTCAGTCTATTCAATCTCTCTTCATAAGCTAATCCCTTCATCTCCAGTATCAGCTTGGTGAACCTTCTCTGTACTCCCTCCAAGGCCAATATATCCTTTCGCAAATGCGGGGACCAAAACTGCCCACAGAATTCCATTGCAGCCTCATCAATGCTCTGTACAGTTGCACCAAAACCTCCCTGCTTTTATATTCTATCCCCCTCGTTGTAAAGGTCAACATTCCATTCGCCCTCTTGATCACTGTGAATTTGGATGTCTTGAGATTATGAAGGGCACTGTACAATTTCTGATTCATTCCAGCTATCTATTTTGCCAGTTCACATCTGTTTAGATCCCCCGACATTGCAGAAGAAGGCTATTCAACCCATCAAGGTTGCGCCGGCCCATCAACAGAGCATCTTACCCAGGCCCTATCCTTGTAACTCCACATATTTACCCTCTTAACTCCTCCCCCCACCCCCAATTTACACATCTTGGGACACTAAACGGGCATTTCAGCATGGCCAATCCACCTAATCTGTACATCTTGCGGCTGAGAAAGGAAACCAAAGCACCTAGAAGAAACCCACACAGACACAGGAAGAATGCGCAGACTCCACGCTGATTATCAAGGCCAGATTTGAATCTGGGTCCATGGAGCTGTGAGGCAGCAGTGCTAACCAAAAGAGCGGGTACAACATAAGGGTAAAAAACTGATAAACTAAAAGAGTAAATAAATGGTGATGAAACATAGATTTGAAGCAACAAAGGCCAGAGATGAAAAACTACCATTGATTATCCCAGTAAAAATCTCCAGCATACGTTACACATGTTTGTTAGGATGACTGAATACGAGTCAGATGAATCATTGTCTAATAGGAAGCACTCTACTAAATAATATAATGTATTATTCAGCCAACATGCAAGTCTGTGTCCATCAGTCAGACTGATGTAATTACATAGTTGTGGTGTTGAAATGAATGCGCGGGGAGTACTTTGGCTCCGACAAAAGGCAAATTTAAGAATAACAGACAATGAGGATTTGATTTTAATAGAATCAGTTGAAGATGAAAAATCAGAAATAGAGTCAGGGCGACAAAAAGGCATGGATAATTATGCAAGTTCTGTTCACAGCAGCATTATCAATGAAAATTTAACACCAAATCATGCAAGGAGATGTTAGCCAAAATGTGGTCAACACGGGTAATTTTAAGGATTGTCTGAGCGGAAGCATTTTCCACCTTTGAGACACCCAACACAGCAACTCATCCTGGCTCCGTCAGTAGCACTTTCCAATCTCTCAACCTGTACCACATCAGAAGGACAAGTGCTGCAGACACGTAGGAAACCCACCACCTGCACTCACCATCCTGATTTGGAAATATATGGCCATTCCTTCACTGTCGCCGGGTCAAAATCCTGGGATTCCCTCCTTAACATCATTGCAAGGTGCACTTACAATAGTTTGTTATGAATCCCACTAAAATTCAATGCAGCCCAAATCCAATTGGCATTCCAAGTTTCCTAACTATTTATTTTTTGCGATTTGAAACATTGTGAGTAAAAAGATGAAACCTGGTGAAGAAAGGGCTCAAGCTTGCTGTAAATTAGTCAAATAACAAACTGTTTACTAATTTTAAAACACGCTACAAGAAAGGCAACATTTCAGAACAATATTTACAATTAACAACAATGATGGTGATTCAGACAGTATACTGAAATCACTCCCAATCTAAATCAATCTACTTCCCTAAACTGCGAGATACATTTTCCCCAAAACAACATCCCATAGTTTTGTTTCACTATGAGCAAACGTTTACCATACAGGTCCTGTAGCTTTCTATTTTGAATTGTTCTTGTGGTACAGAGCAGAACCTACGGGGCCTGACGTAGACAAGATTCTGCTGTTGTATTGTGCACATCAACTTGATTCTTAGAGAATGCTACTTTGGAACTGGGTGCAGCTATGAGCTAGATCCCTAGCCTGGGAGATTCCACTTTGCTGCACAAGGCATCTGTTTCATCCTGCTACCAGACTAACCTGCATCTCAAGTCTTCAGTCCTCTAAACGCCTATCGGTTTCTTTTTCATCCAGTTCTTCACTTTTCAGCTTCCTACACCCCATGGTCTGTAGAGTTTCAAGAAGATGGTTTCCTCCCAAAACCCGAAAGATGTGTTGGTTAGGTTGATTGGCTATGCTAAAAATTGCCCCTTCGAGTCCTGGGATGCATAGGTTAGAGGGGTTAGCGGGTAAACATATAGGGATATGAGAGTAGGACCTGGGTGGGATTGTATCAGTGCAGAGTCAATGGGCCAAATGGCCTCTTTCTGCACTGAAGGGTTTCTATGATCGTATAAGATAGCTCACCAACAAGGACAATTTGGGATGGGAACTAAAAATGCTGGATCAGCCAGTGACACCGCACCCCAGAAAAGAATTTAAAAAAAACTTGTGAATACTTACATCTGTGAACCATCTTTGGCTATCTGTTGTATTCTGTTTCATAATGCCTCCGTAAGCATGGTGGCATCTTTTATTACATTAAAGGCATTATAGAATTGCAAATTGTTGTTGAAAAGTGGGATAAAGACAGGGTCAGGAAGGGAAATCTGGGGCTTAGGACCTCGTGTTTTTTGTTTGTGAATTAGTTGTTTCAGTTCCACAGAATATATCCATCTCTGTTCAGTTCTCAGCCAGAATACATAAGGTGACCAGGCCACACCCCAACAATTTCCTCTTGTGGCATAAACGTGAGGGTAAGTAATCCCATTGACAAATTAGGGGTCTTTTCTATCAAAACAAGCTTTATTTCAATAACACAGTTTAAATATAAGTAACAAAACAAAACAGCTTAACTATTAACAATTGAACAATAGTTTAAAAAATGAGAGGAAACAACTCCTGAACACTTATTTTTGTCTTAAAGCAGTCAGACAGAATGAGTTTCAGAGCAGCTTGAAAACCAATGTCTCTAAACAGAGGGGCGACACAGTAGTTAGCACTGCTGCCTCACAGCGTCAGGGACCTGGGTTCCATCCCAGCCTTGGGCCACTGTGTGGAGTTTGCACATTCTCCTTGTGCTTGCATGGGTTTCCTCTAGGTGCTCCAAAGATGTCTCCGTTAGGTTAATTGGCGATGATCAGTATCAGGGGAATTAACCGGGTAAATATGTGCAGTTATGGGGGTAGGGCCTGGGCTGAATAGTTGTGGATGCAGGTTCAATGGGTCAAATGGCCACCTTCTGTACTGTAGGGATTCTATGATTCTAAACCCCAGCAACAACTGAAAGCTATTTTCTCTGCTCCATACCTAGCTCCTCCCACTAACCACATTATCGCATGATCTTGTCAATCAAAAAACCCAGAGGAAATCTTCATCTGTAAACAAAAATCCATTGGCTCTATCTTAGTCACTAAATGAGTAATCATCCTGCTTCCCTAGCACCTGAGCTGCATTCCCACCAGACATACTGACTGCCTATAGAAACAAGTTGAATTTTAAAACATTCCACTTCAACACAAAATATATCAATGGCACACTATTATCACAATTCCGTACACATTTCAACAGGTAATGCAGGCTAAGCAAGCTGCTGAAATGATCATCCTGATAATCAAAACTTAGGAAAGGGAATAGTTAATGTTGATCCATTGTGGGATTGTTCTTGAGAATATAGGTTGCTGATACACGGTCTTGGAAACAAAAGTTCTTTGTAGTTTGTGTGGACGATGCCCTCATGTTGTCTCATTGCCAAAGGGCACCAGCTATTTATTTGGGTCAATTCCCACCAGTCCTGTGTATAACACAGTCAATCTATTTTTCTCCCTCCTTTGCTGGAGTGATTCCCATTCCAAAACCTTGACCAACAGTGTGACGTTGGTGTATTTCGTATTCTGATTTCGTACTGATGGTACGACGACCAACAGTAGGGCAATGAAATTCAGGGTTACCAAAGAGCAGTCCTGGATGACAGTTCCTCAGAGAAATTCATTGCTCTAGAGGGTGCGCTCACTTACAGGGTGCATGTTGACCAGGCAGCAGCACCACAGTGGGTCCTCATTGACCATCGGATTCCCACTGAGCAGATAAAACTGTGGAGAGGCCATGTTGGATGGTGCCATTCTATTCAGGCTCTGCTCAGTGGGATGCACATTGATGGAAAGAAGAATGATAGAGGGGACAAGGAACAAATCAGCAGATGCTGGCAGTCTGGGCATGAAAAGGGCCAACTCAAGCATTTTTGCGAATTAATATTACTGCACGTTGAAAGGGTATTTTTCCATTAACCTCCGCTGTGCAACTTTGGCTGTGGTTATTAAATCAGTCTTTGTCAACATGCCTGAGATGGGATGGCAAGAACCGTAGTTATTTTTAATTCACTTACAGGACGTGGACATCACTGGACCAGCATTTATTGGCCATCCCTAACTGCTTTCCATTTCTAAGGGCATTCAAGAGTCAAGCACATTGACGTGGGTCTGGAGTCACATGTGGACCAGACCAGGTAAGGACAACAGTTTTAAGGGTGGCACGGTGGTTAGCACTGCTGCCTCTCAGCTCCAGAGAACTGGGTTCAATTCACTATTTGAGTTGCCGTCTGTGTGGAGACTGTACATTCTCCCCATGTCTGTGTGGGTTTCCTTCGGGTGCTCTGGTTTCCTCCCGCACTCCAAAGATGTGCGGGCTTGGTGCATTGGCCATGCTAAATTGCCCTTCAATGTCTGAGGATGTGTAGGTTAGAAGGCTTAGCAAGGTAAATACTTGGGGTTACAGGAATAGGGCCTGGGTGGGATTGTTGTCAGCACAGACTCAATGGGCTGAATAGCTTCCTTCTGCACGTCAGAGTTCCTATGATTCTTTAAAGGACATTGGTAAATAAGATGGGTTTCAATGAGAATTGACAATGCTTTTATCAGTAGTCTCTTAATTCTCATTTTTAATCAATTCAAATTTGCTGGGCTGGGATTTGAACCTAGGTCCCCAGATCTCGCCATGGATCTCCGGATTACGAATCCAGTGACAGTATCACGCAACCATCACCTAACTGGGTGTCACTGATCTGTTTCACATAGACTCTGTCCCTGCACAGTTGCAGGTGGAACAGTCTTTGGCACAGCCTTCTTCTGCTTCAACAGCCGAAGAAAATGAGTCAAGAGTTACAGAACTGTGATCAGAGCAGCCTGTCTCCACTGCTGCTGAAGAGCTGCACGTTGTAGGATTGGTGTGAAATGGAAAAGAAAAGCTTTGCAATCACCTAGGTTGTGTAAATGGGTGATTGAGGAAATGTTGTGTTGTTTCCCAGATGGTGTTTGCTTTGTGACAACTAGACTTGGGTGATAAATATGAAGGCGTGAACTGATGGGGATTCACTGGTGCTTGGGCAATGGCTGATATGCTGGTTCCACTGGCCAGAATTTTTCAGATGTTCCCATCAGCAGGATCTCCCGGTCTCACCGACACGAAGCCTCGGCTGCCGGTTTCCTGCAGGACGGGATCCATTGACTCCAATGGAAACTCTACTGACAAAGGTGGCACCAGAAGTTCATCTCGTGTGGGGCATGTGGAAAATCCTGGCCATTGTCAGAGCGGGTGGAGTGGGAATTGGGAGGTGTGGGGAATGGGAGTGAGAGGGGAATGTGATCTGCTGCAGGAGATGATCATAACCTTGGTCCATCTGGAGTGACAAACTGAACCAACAGAAAATCTCTGGTAAAATTGATGCAAGGTAGGTCCATTCAGTAGTCTGATGGCAGTAGGGAAGAAGCTGTTCTTGAGTTGGTTGGTAAGTGACCTCAGACTTTTGAATCTTGTTCGCGGCAGAAGAATGTCCATGGTGCATGGGATCCTTAATTACGCTGGCTGCTTTGCCAAGGCAACGAGAAGAGTAGACGGAGGCTGGTTTATGTGATGGATTGGGCTACGTTCATGACCTTTTGTAGGTTTCACGTGGTCTTAGACAGAGCAGGAGCCATACCAAGCTGTGATACAATCAGAAAGAATGCTTTCTATGGTACAACTGTGAAAGTTGAGAATGGGTGGAAGGTTCTTGAGGGTCAAAAGGTTTCCAGCCTCCACTACCTTCCCAGACAGTCCATTCCAGATTCTCACCATCTGCTCAATGAAAAAAATTGTTTCTCAAATCCCTCCTTAATTTCCTACCCCTTATCCTAAAACTACGTCTGCTCGTGACTGACCCCTCAAAACCAAGGGGAACAACCACTTCCTCCTCACCCTGTCCAAACACCTCAGAATCTTATACACCTCAATCGTGAACCCCCTCAGTCTTGTCTGCTCTCAAGAAAACACATCCAATCTCTCCTTAGAGTTCAAATGGTGTATGCCAGGGAACATCCTGATGAATCTCCTCTGTACCCCCTCTAAGTGCTATCACATCCTTCCTCTAGTAAGGTGATCAGAATTGTACCAGTGCTGACACACTATTCCAACAGTAGCCAAACCAAAGTTTGGTACAGCTCTAACATGTCCCCTTTGCTCTTAGACTGTGTGCCACTGGTAAATGTCTCAAATGCCTTTGTAACTATCCTATTCACCTGCTCTGCCGAGAGATCTGTGGATAATTACCCCAAGATTGATCTGTTCCTCTGAGCTTCCCAGTGTCCTGCCGTTCATTAAATATTCCCTCCTCTTGTTTCCTCTTCCAAAGTGCATCACCTCACATTTATCGGGATTAAATACTGTCTGCCAATCCACTGCCCGTCTGAACAACCCATTGACAGCTTCCTGTAATCTACAGCCATCTTCTTCACTCTTAGTCACCCTTCACAAGCTGGTGTCACTTACACACTTAGTGACTATCTATCCTACATTATCATCATTTATGTATATCAAACATGAAGGATCCCAGTACTGATCTTTGTGCTACACCGCTGGATGCCGGTCACTCAGTCTTCTACCACTATCATTTATGTGCTATTACTGAACCAGTTCATGATGCATCTCCCCAAGTTTCCCCAAATTCCATCTGCTTTAACCTTTTCAATCAGTCTCCACATGGGACCTTGTCAAAGGCTTTGCTAAAATCCATGTAAACTACATCAACTGCACTTCCCACATCCGCACACTTGCGGGTGCCCCAGGATATAACTGTCGTGCACGCCACCCAGATAGCGTGTACACATGCGTGTGATGTTTAGTACGTGGTTTGCACACTATTTGGACATTCAGAGAGTGGAACCTCTTGCGGTTGACGCAATCCAATTTGTGCCAGTAGAAAGGGTCCAGGGCAATTGCAAACCATTTGCCGCCAGGCGTGGAACCAATTTTTCGGCCCGAACGCTATTTTCCAGGACCTGCAACAGGCATGGCGAGGTCGGAAAAATCATTCCTGAGGATAACCCTCAGAGCAGAAAGCACACTCATCCCTCAGTCTTTAAGATTTCTGATTACGTGGTAAACTGCAGAATTCCAAGAAAATTGCAGTTAAATGCCAAAAAACGGAGAGATTTACATCACACCTCATTTGTCCCTTTCACTCACCAAGCAATAAAACCAGACAACAGTCCTCAGCGTCAATGTCTTCTGACAGCCAAATCAGCTCTAAGTTTTTAAGGCTAATATCAAAGATGTAAAGACACATTAAAATATATTTACTTACGGCCCTGCCAATACCCTTGTAGATTTTGCACAGGAAATGCATTTGAATCGCTCAAGTAATTGTCTGAAATTGAATGATATAACAGTTAAACAGGTTAGTAGAATCAAAATTCATCAAGGTAGTATATTAGTATCATAATCTACACTATTTGTAATAGAATGTTTCTGTTCAAATTGCTATATTTTGCAATATTTTGATTTCAAAAGGTTTTTTTCCTCAGACATTTTCTTTTTTAAGCTTTAAAAGTTCATGTCACAAAGTAGGCTTTCATTAACACTGCAGTGAAGTTACTATGAAAATCCCTGGTTGCCACACACTCCGGTGCCTGTTTGGGGACACAGAGGGAGAATTTAGCATGGCCTGTCCACTTAACCAGCATGTCTTTTGGCTTGTGGATGGAAACCAAAGCAACTGGATGAAACCCATGCAGACATGGGGAGAACATGCAGACTCTGCATTGATAGGGTCCCAAGCCACAAATCAAACCCAGGTCTCTGGTATTGAGAGGCAGCGGTGCTAACTACCGTTAAAGTTTATTTATTAATGTCACAATTAGGCTTACACTAATACTGCAATGAAGTTACGGTGAAAATCCCCAGTGCTCAAGTTGATACATTTTTTGTTAATAAACTGGAAATTTACAAAATTGTTGAGGGGAGGGACAGGGTAAGTGCAGGAAGGATGTTTCCCTGGGCTAGTTAGTGAGTATGGACATGATGTGGAGATGCTGGCGTTGGACTGCGGTAAAACACAAAGAAATCCCACAGGATTCCGAGGAGATTTACAAGGATGTTGCCCGGATTGGGGGGCATGCCTTGTGAAGATAGGTTGAGGGAGCTCGGTCTCTTCTCCCTGGAGAGACAAAGGTTGAGAGGTGACCTGATAGAGGTTTATAAAATGTTGAGAGGAATAGACAGGGTGGATTCTCAGAGGCTATTTCCCAGCGCTGAAATGGTCGCTACGAGAGGACACAGCTTTAAGGTGCTGGGGAGCAGGTACAGAGGAGATGTTAGGGGTAAGTTTTTCACTCAGAGGGTGGTGGGTGAATCGGCTGCCGTTGGTGCTGATGCCGCTGGGGTCTTTTAAAAGACCTCTGGATGAGTATATGGGATTGGAGTTACAGATAGTTCTTTGACCTGGTAGGTATGGGTATGATTGGGGCAACTTGTGGGCCGAAGGGCCTGTTTTGTGCTGTAGTGTTCTATGTAACACCAGCTTAAAGTCCAAACAGGTTTATTTGTAGCAAACGCCGCAAGCTTTCGGGACAGCCTGTCCCTTGGTCAGGTGGCTGGGAGTTGCTGACGGGCTGTCCCGAAAGCTTGCGGCGTTTTCTCCAAATAAACCTGTTTGGACTCTGAACTGGTGTTGCAGGATTTCTTAGTGAGCGTAGAAGCAAAGGACACAGCCTCAGAATAAGAATCAGGCCATTGGGACTCAGATGAGGAAGGAATTCTTCAGTCAGAATGTTTGGAAGCTGTGGCAGCATCCTGTCGGGATAAATCTCTGGAAATCCTTACACCTCGTCGTTTCTATCCCCACAGAATGATCCCTTCCGTGTTATTTCTTTTCCCCCCCTTGCTTGCATTCCCACTTCACTCACTTTCTAAAACCAGCAGCAGAATCTGCATCAATGTTCGGGCCGTTTCTCAACTGCTTTTTCAGTTGTTTCCACCTGTGTTCCAACTGTTTCTTTAATGGGTCCAGCTCCATACGATCCAGCTGTTGGGAAAAAAAAAAATTCATCTGGACTTCACAAAGCTGCAACTTCTTCAGGTTAAATCACCCATTAAGTGTAGATTGAGCAGGCTTGCAGTCCGCTTAATTTAAAACATATTAAATCTGATTTAATCACAACCTTTTACAATTCTCTTCAGTCTCATCTTTTGCTCTCTCTGCCGCTTCTCTCTCCACCCATTCATCCGAATAGTATTTGACCCATAACAGATAAAATACATAACTGCCAAAATAAAATTCAAATTCCTTTTGCTTGCTCTTTAAATAAGACTGTAAGGAGCAAAATTAGCCCACTCAGCCCATTCAATCATTAGCTGATTTTTTTTTCTCTCATCCCCATTTTCCTCATAAGCCCCGATCCTCTTATTAATCAAATGGAAGGAGGTCAAGAAGCTGAGAAAAATGTTGATAAAGTTCTTAATAATTCTCCTAAACAAGAAAGGAAAACTTATGTTTCCTTCAGCCCCTTAAAGGAAACATGTCATGAGAGCTGGGGTGTGGGGTAGGTAACCACTGAGTGGGCTGGAATAACCGTTTGGAGTGTGGAGTGAGTAGATTGAATAAAGGCCAGTGTGCCCCCAATTCCTGGCTGTGCAGTAGTTCTTGAGGAGGCAGCTCAGTACTCAGGTTTAATAGAAACTAATGTCAAAAAGTAGAAAATGCTACAATTCGGAAGACTTCGTAGATGATAGAACCCTACAGTGCAGAACCCTACCGAACTTGTCAGTTCGGTGACAAGTGGTGTACCTCAGGGGTCTGTTTTTGGGCCCCTGCTGTTTGTAATTTTTATAAATGATCTGGATGAGGGTATTGAAGGATGGATTAGTAAATTTGCAGATGACACTAAAGTCGGTGGAGTGGTAGATAGTGAAGAGGGGTGTTATAGTTTGCAGAGGGACTTGGACAAGTTGCAGAGCTGGGCCGAGAGGTGGCAAATTGAGTTTAATGTGGAAAAGTGTGAGGTAATGCACTATGGCAGAAATAATAAATGTGTAGAGTATAGGGCTAATGGTAGGATTCTTAGTATCTTGATGAACAGAGGGATCTTGGTGTGTATGTGCATAGATCCCTGAAAGTAGGCAGTCAAGTCGAGAAGGTTGTTAAGAAGGCATATGGAGTCTTAGCTTTTATTGGTAGGGGGATTGAATTTCGGAGCCGCAACGTCATGTTGCAACTGTACAAAACTCTATTGCAGCCGCACTTGGAGTATTGTGTACTGTTCTGGTCCCCACATTATAAGAAAGATGTGGAGGCATTGGAGAGGGTACAGAGGAGGTTTACCAGGATGTTACCTGGTATGGAGGGCATGTCTTATGAAGAGAGGCTGAGGGATTTGAGGTTGTTTTCGTTAGAAAGGAGGAGGCTAAGAGGGGATCTTATTGAAACATATAAGATGATTAGAGGTTTAGATAGGGTGGACAGTGGTAGCCTTTTTCCTAGGATGGAAAAAGCTAGCACGAGGGGACACAGCTTTAAATTAAGGGGTGATAGTTTTAGGACGGATATCAGAGGCAGGTTCTTTACCCAAAGGGTGGTTCGGGAGTGGAATGCCCTGCCGGCAGCAGTTGTAGATGCGCCAAGTTTGGTGGCGTTTAAGAGCTTAGTTGATAAGTATATGGAAGAGAAGGGAATGGTTTAGTTTGGAGGGGCATTGCTTTTTATATTGGTCGGCGCAACATCGAAGGCCGAAGGGCCTGTTCTGTGCTGTAACGTTCTATGTTCTATGAAAGAGGCCCTTCGGCCCAACCAGTCTGCACCGAACACAATCCCACCAAGGTCCTACCTCCATATCTCTACATCTAATACCCACTAATCCCTCTAACCTCGACACTAAGGGGCAATTTCTTAGCACGGCCAATCAACCTAACCTGCACATCTTTGGACTGTGGGAGGAAACCAGAGCACCCGGAAGAAACCCACACAGACATGAGGAGAAGGTGCAAACTGCACACAGATGGTGACCCGAGCCAGGAATCGAATCCAGGACCCCAGTGCTGTGAAGCAGCACTGCTAACCCACTGTGCGACCGTGCCTTGAAACATTAGACAACAAAGCTTAGATGGATAAAAGTGATAATGGAATGCGGAAATATAGGCAAATAAAGGGCAGGAAGAGGTGAACGGGAATCTGAAAAGAAAACGTGGCATGTTGGTTTCTAGACACTGGCTATTTTGGCCAAGGTGGGGGTACAGAGCCTGGTGGGGCTTACACAATGATAAGCCTTATAACTGCCCTGGACTATGTGGATAATCAAACAAGTGGAACACATTGGTTTATGAGGCATGCTTACAGGTCGATGGCTGCCTGACATCGCTTACTGACAATGGACGGGATTTTACAACCTCGTTCGAGCGAGACCGGAAATTCCCACCAGAGGTCAACGGGCATTTCCATTGTCCGCCCCTCGCCCGCTCCAATTCCGTGGCAGGCAGGGCAGCAGAATTCCAGCGATTGTCCCCGTGGCTCTTACACGGAGCATCAAGTTACGAGTCACGACAAAACAAAAGTCCAGTCTTTAAAATGACTGCATGGACAGAGATAAAGACTGAACAACTCTTCCTATCACTGTTATCCCCAATATTACCTCAAAAATCCAAAACGTGTCAGAAAGCTTCAAATTCACCTGCCCACAGTGAATATTTACCTATTTTCAGGTGTCCTTTGACAGTGAACATTGAGCGTTAGGAGTTTAAATTAAACAAATCAAAAATATTTTATTGACCTTATGTTTTAAACCAATGCATATTTCAGCAGGCTAACATTTGTGATAATTCCACAGGCTGCCACTCGGGTAGATGGTTGGAAATGTATTTACAAATGAAATACTGAATCTTATTACCTTGCAGTCCATGTCGCAAAGAAGTTTCTCCAGCACCTTCTGCCAGTCCTTCTCTTGGGCACAGACCTTATTCAATAATTCCTGCATCATTGCGTTTAACTGCTGAGCTGTAGCATCCAGAAGTGTCCTACTCACTTTAGATTCTAGTGCTTTCTTGTCAGCTTTCTGGGGTGAGGAATAAGAAAGGAATATCAGTGAAGTATGTGTCGTACTCCTTCCCCTCTGCATTGGTCAACCTGCATATCCATAAAGCAGCGATAGTGTGGGACATACACTGAAGCCAGTGATTTCAGCTCACTAACATATCCTAACCAAAACCATAGAAAGATGCATTTCGCTCGTGGGGGGAATTAATACAGCTTCTGATACTAAAAGAAACAATTAATTAATTGACTGTTAATTGAAGTGGGCTGCTACTATTAAATATGTCCACAAATAACTTCAATTTAAGTAGTATTTTTAAAATAAAAAAGGTTCCAAGATGCTTTAAAAAGCATGACATCAAGTGACGTAAGGAAATAATACATAAACTTTTGTCGAAGAGGTTGGTTTTAAGGAATGTCTTAAAGGAGGGAAGTTTTCGAAAGACATGCAGAGGGATTTTGGGCAAGTATTTCCTCAGGTTTGGACCAAGACAACTGGAGGCACGGTTAATGGAGTGATTAAAATTGAGTGCACACAAGAGACCAGAATTAGCAGAGCGCAGATATCTTGGAAGATTGTGGAACTGGAAGGATTACAGATTTGGAAGGAGTGAAGAATATAAGAACATAAGAAATTGGAGCAGAAGTAGACCGTGTGGCCCATCGAGACTGCTCTACTATCCCTTACGCTCATGGCTGATCCTGGGTTTCAGCTTCATTTTCCTGCCCACTCCCCACAATTCCCTGAGACAAATATCTGTCCATCCCAATCTTCAATGTATTCATCGATGGAGTATCTACAATCCTCTGGGATAGAGAATTCAAAAGATTCACAACATTTTGAGTGAAGTAATTTCTCTCCAACTCAGTCATAAGTGATTGCTCCCGGTACCCTGAGGCACTACCCCATTGTTTTAAAATCCTGAACCAGGGAAACAATTTCTTGGTGTCCGCCCTGTCACAGGTTTCAATGAGATCACTGCTCATCCTTCTATGCTCCTGTGTATACAAGCCCAATTTACTCAGCCTCTCTCAGGGAAGATCACTCATCTCAGAAAAATCGATCAAATGAATTTTCACTGTACCAGTGCTAATGCAGGTATAACCTTTCTTAAACGTGGAGATCAAAATTGCATGCAGTGTTCCAAGTGTAGTCTTGCCAACACCCTATAGCAAGATTGCTTTATTTCTGTACTCAATCCCTTTGCAAAAAAGGCTAACTTATTATATGCTTTCCTAATTGCTTGCTGCAGCTGCATGCTAACTTTCTACCCTTTCTCGAGTCTCTTGGAACACCACCACTTTCAAGTTTCACACCTTTCAAAAATATCCTGCTTTTTCATCCTGACACCCAAAGGGAATAGAAACCCGACAGTGCAGAAGGAGGCCATTCGCCCCAATGATTCTGCACTGACAACATTCCCACTGAGGCCTCATCCCCCCCCCAACCCCACATATTTATCCTACTAATCCCTCTAAATCGTGCATCCCGGGACACTAAGGGGCAATTTGGCATGGCCAATCAACCTAAGCCACACATCTTTGGACTGTGGAAGGAAACTGGAGCACCCGCAGGAAACGCACGCAGACACTGGGGAGAATGTGCAAATTCCACATAGGCAGTGACCCAAGCCGGGAATTGAATCCAGATTTCTGGAGCTGTGTGGCAGCAGTGCTAACCACTGTGCCGCCCGTAACCTCACACTTGTAGCCCGTACGCCTAACCTGCCTCCATCTTTGCAGCCCCTTCTGATCTTCCCACAGCTTACCTTTCCCACCGAGCTTGGTACCATCAGTAAATTTAGATACACACTAGTCATTGATATAGATAGTAAACAGTTGAGGCCTCAGCACTGACTTACTGCGACACTCCACCGTTTACTGCCTGCTGGTTTGAAAAAGAAACTACATTTATACGCACTCTGTTTTCGACCTATTTGCCAATCCTCTATCTATTACCTCCAATGTCATGAGCCTCTAACCTTACTGATCAAACTTTTGTGCAGAACCTTATCAAATGAGTTTTGGAAATCCAGTGCACTACATCCACTGTCTATCCTATCGGTTATTCAAAAAGCTGCCACACTGAATGTGAATCAGTAAGAAAAGGGCTTCGGGATAACAAGGATAAGAATTTTAAGATCAAGCTACAGCTTGACTGGGCCAGCTGATGCAGGTCAACAAACACAAGTGGAAGGACGATATAGGAATGTGGGAGACCAGCCAGGAATAGAACGTAGAAAAACTACAGCACAAACAGGCTCTTCGGCCCACAAGTTGTGCCAAACATATCTCTACCTACTAGGCTTACCGATAACCTTCAATCTTACTAAGTCCCACATACTCATCTAGAAGTCTTTTAAAGGACTCTATTGAATCCGCCTCCTCCACCACCGACGGCAGATTCCACTCACTCGCCACCCTCTGAGTGAAAAACTTACCTCGACGTCTCCTCTGTACCCGAGGTTTAAGAGGACACCTTAAATCTGTGTCCTCTTGAGGCAGCCGTTTCAGCCCTGGGAAGCAGCATCTGAGAATCCACTCGATCAATACGTCTCACACCTCTATCAGGTCACCCCTCATCCTTCGTCTCTCCAAGGAGAAAAGACCGAATGTGTTGGTCGAGTCTCGAGGAAATGAGTGTAAGAATGAGGCCTTCAGCAGCAGATCAGCTGAGAGTAGGGTGCAGTCAAGCCAAGTCACCGAGGTGGAAATAGGTGGTTTAAGTGATGGTGCAGGTATGTGGTTAGAAGTTCATCTTGGGTTCAAATGTTGCAAACAGAATGGCTTAATCTCAAACAGTTGCCAGGGAGAGGGATAGAGTTTGTTGTAGGAAATGGAGTTCGGAGCATTATCTAACAACTTCAGGCTTCTCAAATTTTCATTATGTATCCAATCTTATATATCGGATAAGCAGTCATATTTCTTATTGTTTCACAGAATGTGGGTGTCACTAGCTAGATCAGTATTTGTTGTCCATCCCTAACTGTCCTTGAAAAGGTGGTGGTGAACTGCCTTCTGGACCCCCTGCAGTCAGTGTGGTGTAGGGTACGTCTACAGTGCTGTTAGGGGGGGGTGGGTTCCAGGATTTTGACCCAATGACAGTGAAGGGATAGCGATATATTTCCAAATAGAGGTGATGAGTGGCTTGAAGGAAACTCTGACAATTTAGCAACAGTGGAGAGCTCATGCAAGGAGGTGGTGAGGTAGAGCCAGACTTAATGATTCCCGGGTCAAATCCAACTGTCGTTCGCTGTACCTGGTTGAAGGCAGCTCACTCAGAGACTGGAATATGAAACCTCACACCTTACCATTCTGTGAATCACAGTGACCCCATTAACGAACATGTACAGGGTTCAGAGGCTGAGGTCTACGCTAAAACCTTCCCATTTACAAACTGTAAATTCCTCCATGCTCACTCAGGTACATCCTATCAATTTGCAAGGGTTCGGAGTGATCCAATAAATAGTTTCAAAGTGAAAAATATTGCTATGAATGAGTCCAATATAACCTGACTGCTCTTAATCCCTTTAAATTTAAGCAAAGCTTTTCTGATTTATTGTGTTGTCATCACAATTGTCCTGAGGATTGAAGAAAAGGAGCAAGACAGGCTCTCTACAATTCAATTAAGACCATGGCTAAACTTCAGTGCGAACTCCACTTTCTCTCCCTAACATTCAGTTTCTCTTGCTAGTGCTGTGAAAATAGTATTTGAGTAACCACAGCTCTCTAGGCTCAAGAATTCCGGAGATTTACCAATCTCAAGCGTGAAGAAACTTCTCTTCGCCTCAGTTCTAAAAGGCCAGCCTCTCATCCTGAGACTATAACCACCTTCACTTCTCAATACCCCATCTAGAGGCAAAAGTCTCTCAGCATCCAGTTACTCTGTCAATCCCATGAAGAATTTTATACGTTTCACTGAAATCACCCTCTTATTCTTCTAAGCCCCAGAAAAAACTGGTCTGTTGTACTCAGACTCTCCTCAGGATAGCTCTCCTTCTGATCAAATCCACTCTCTTCGAAAATAGAATGCTGCTTCAAGTTTTACGACAGCATCTCCAATTCTTCAATTGAACTTTCACCGTTGGTTTTGTTTTGGTTCAATTCTTGAAAAAACCAAAGAGGTGAAATATTACCTGTCACATCACAGACTTCCCCACGTGTGTGTGAGTTGTGTAGGTTTCCTTTGCTGTTGGTGAGTTGTGAAACTCTGATCGTTTAACTTTGTAGAAGGAATTTTTTCAAAAGTGCGCATCAAGGGCAGATTGTAATGTAAGCCTTGAGAGTTCTGTGTGCACCTTGCATACATCACACCCTACACCACCAAATCCCCTCACCCTATCCCTCAATTCCCCTCCTCACACCCACCAGCTCCCTCAAACATCCTCCCATCCGCCCACATCCTTAAATCAACCCCTATTTCCCTCACACCGCCTCCCCCATCACATTTAAAGAACCTCATATCGTAACAGTTGAACATTCCTTGTCCACCCTTCAAGAATGCTTCTCTCTCATGCATCAATCCTTAATTCCCACCACAAGTTAAGATTCTTGCAACAGTCACAACAGGATTTTATTTTAACTCAACATTAATTTCAAATGGTCATTCTGAGCTCAGTTTGCCTCCTGCGTGAACCACAACCGCTCCCTTTCCCCTACCAGCAAAAATTGGATGGTCAAAAATGGGACGTCCCACTACCTAGCCTTGCTTTCAATTCCAGATTTAATTAATTAATTTGATTTTACATTCCGAGAGCTGCCATGTTAGGATTTGAACCTGCGTCCCTGGGGCGTTAGTCAGTGCCTCTGGATTAGTAATTCAGTGATATTATATCATAACATCATCTTCCCTTTCCTTTATCTCATTCATTTAATTTTAATTTATTTAGTCATCCAGGTAGCTCTAGTTTTGCAAGGTCCTTCCATTCCCATAACAGGAATGTCTGCATCTAAACTATCTCCTCCTTGAAGGCCTCCCATTGTTCATTCCCTGTTTTACCTGTGTTTCCCATCGGGACATCAGCTCACAATTAGTAAGCCTATCTTCTTCATTGATTGTTCCTTGCTCTTATCCACTCGGGTTCCGTGTGCACCTTGCACGCCAACACATCGGCACCCCTAGTACCCTAAACCTAATGATATTGTGATCACTGTTTCCCAAATGCTCGTCCACTCAAACATACAATGTTGATTTCCTCCGAACTAGTCCAGCTCTGCTTTGGCCCAGCTGAAAACCTGAAATGCTAACTCCATTTCTTGCTGGCAGACTGAGTTGTTTCCAGCATTTTCTCTTTTTGTTTAAGATAGCCAGTATCCGCAGTATTTTGCTTTGTTTTAGTGCTTCTTCCTTGTTGGGTTGGAAAACTATTGAACAAGAAATTTGTCCTGTGCGTAGTTGAGAAATTCTTCCCTCTCCTTGCCCCTGTCCAAATCAGGATAATTGAACTCTTTTGTTCTTAATACTCGAGTGTTTTTCGATCTGCTTAAAATGTATTTCTCCTTCCCACTATTTGATGGTCTAGTGTATACACCCAACAGCTTAACATCACCTATTCTGCTCCTTAATGTTAAGACAAATAGAATATAGCATTAAAACACATCTTCCCTTACCAGGACAGGATCTTTGATCAACACTTTTACCCCATTCCCTTTCCTTTCTAATGTGTTGCAAAGTTAGCAGCGTTCAGTTATGTGCATTGACACCATTTAGGGTACTTCATACGGTACAGAAATCACGGTATACTAGGCTGCAGTGATCCCTGCACTTCAATAGACTTGAGCTCCTTACGGCAAGCACCTCAAAGCATGAGAATTATCACAAGCAGGGTCTTGGCAGGATCCTCCGATGTGGAAATGCCAGCATTGGACTGGGTTAAACACAGTAAGAAGTCTCACAACTTCTTCAAGTCCAAGAAGTTGAAGTTCTTCTTGGTTCAAGTCCAACAGGTTTATTCAATAGTAAACGCTACAAGCTTTCAGAATGCTGTTCCTTGGTCAGGTGAGTGGAGAACTTCCTGACAAAGGAACAGCATTCTGAAAGCTAGTGGCGTTTACTATCAAATAAACCTGCTGGACTTTAACCTGGTGTTGTGAGACTTCTTGCAGGATACTCCGAATCTAGAGGCAAGATTGGCAATCCAAGAACAACATCCTCTCCCCAGCCAACCTGCTCTGAATTGAGGTGATAATCACTAACATTAGCTCCAATGCCTGACACCAAACATCTGAACCAATGATCTACTTGGCACTCAGTCATGGCAGGAGACTCCCAGAATAGTGAAACGTTCAAGATGTATCCTCAAAGCATCGCCAAAGAGGTCAAACCCACTGACTCATGACAGACCCTGGGTCGTTGCCGACCAAAATAAAGAAGGTTCATTTGGGAGGGCAGCAAGCACAGAGAAACTGTGCCGAGAACAGGCAGAGGTGAAGTTATTTGCCAAGTACACAAGCCAGCCGAACAATCCATGTTCTTTCGATCACCGTTTGCCCCACGTGGGACAAAGTCTGCAGCTCGTGTATTGGACTTCCTCACCACAATGAAAGCAATTTATCCTCAATCCCAGGAGTTTACTGGACAGAATATCGCATAATTACACATCACTGCTAATTCTTCTTCACTTTAAAAAAAGGATTCTTACCCCATTGATCTCCATTTCCAAAAGTTCCTTGTCAACCTTCTTTTCTTCAAGCACTTCAAGTTTCTCTTGAATACCCTACACAAAGACATTGGCCAATATTGATATAAAACTGCAGGGAGGATTAAAGTTAATTTTTCAAAAATGGTTTCCTTAAAAGTAAACAAAAAGACACATATTTGGAAAGACACATGACCGATAACAACAGTGAGACTGTCAGTGAGGTCAAACTCTCCTTCCACAGATACAGAGTTGACATTCTCACCTGGAGTTCATCGTGGTCAGCCTGCAATATTGCAAGGCGACTTTCAAAATCTTCTTCCATTTCTTCCAATTTCCTCTTGAGGGTTGCTATTAATTCTCTATCCTAACAAGACAGAAATGCAAAGACCAGCACCAATCAGTAGGGATCCACTCATGTATGTCCATGTTATGTTAGCCACATCCCTGAATTATCATATCTGTGAAAATTTACAGCGTTCCTGTGCAAAGCAACAAGATGTGAATTACTCCGACATTAAACCCTTGCAAGAAATCAATGTCCATGTTTAATCAACAACGTTTTTTCGGCAGTCACAAGCTCAGTGTGAACCTTCACTCGCAAGACTAATGTACATTCAGTGCGAGTTGTCATGATGAGTGGGTTACCTTCCAATTTTGATTTTCAAAACAGGCTGTACACTAGCCAATTTTCTTGCCTGATCCAAGAGCAGATGTGAAAAATGTACATGCAATTGATATGCTATGAACTCTTCGTACCCCCTTCAGATATTGAATTTAATCTCACGTAGAATGTTGGAACACAGAAACAGATCTATTGGTGCATCAGGTATTTTTCTCCATGTGAGCCACGTTCTTTCCTCCCTGTATGGTTCCTGCATTAGCACGAGGTATCAGTGAGGAGATGGCTCAAATCATAAAGGTGATTTATTTAACATACATGAAGTAACTATATGCATACAAAGAACAAAACAGCACGGGAAACAGGCCCTTCGGCCAACGAGCCCGTGCCACCACCTCGATGTTCCCACTTCTACCTGTGATCCCTGTCCATGTTTATAGATCTATGGATTGAAACCAAATTTGAGACAATTTAGGGAGAATTTGTTCTGCCAATCAGCCTAAGAGCACATCTTTGGGATGTGGGAGGAAACCGGAGCGCCCGGAGAAAAACCCACGCAAGCACGGGGAGAATGCGCAAACTCCCACAGACACAGGCCCCAAATCCATGTATCTGCACAGCACAGCGATAGTCACTGAGCTGTCGTGTTGCCCATCAAATGGTCCAGGTCAAGCGTACACTAACGACGTGAAGCACTAGGATACTCTCGTGAAATCCAAGAGCAGCTCTCTCACGACCCATCGCGTGTATGCCCCTTGTTAGAGAACAAGGTGGACCAAAGCACCTGTAGGATAAAAACAAATACATCAATATCATCGATTATTTACACACTTCCCAGGGACTCCCAAGGTTCCTGGTGCCTATTTTAAATCCGTTTTCTAAATCCTTCCACTCCCATTCTGTTCATACACAGCAAATGCAATACAGATCTCCAATCCTTTACTCTAGGGGTCACACTGAAGGTCCCTCCCTTCCCGCACCCGGGTCTTTTCCTCTTTGGCTGAGAGTGGCACACACACACCCCAGGGATTCCTGCACTTCCTACCTCCCAGGATGCGCCCTTCCATGCAATGGAGATGACACTATCATATATTCATATCTTTTCATGTAATATATATAATCTTTTTGCATCAATTGCTGTGGCAGAATGAAAGACGCTTTGCCTTAATTTAAAATGGAGCTGAACTAATAAAGCCCAGTGCCAACACAAGATACCTCAAACAAGAAAGTATCCCAAATTCCAGCCCTCAGCTCAAATAAGCAGAACTCATGGAAGGGGAGAAAAAACACAAAAGGGGCAAAACATCTTTAGTTTCAATTTACCACATACACTTTGAATTAAGAATGAGTGTGAAGCTGAACAACTCCACACCCTGAAGCACTGCTGCCTCCCACTGTTTCCTTCCAGATATCCCACTTGTGTCTCGGAATCTTTATTCCACTTCCAGCGCGTGATTTAAATCGAATTTATATTTCCTGCTTTCTGTGTTAGAATCTGTACCTCGCCAGCCACCGGGAGCAGTGGTGTTTGGTAGCATGGCCTCGAATCCTGCAGTGCAGGAGACAGCCATTCAGCCCATCAGGTTTGCACTGACCACAATCCTACCCAGGCCCTATCCCCATAACCCTGTGCATTTGCCCTAGCTCGTCCCCCTGACACTAAGGGATAATTTCTGACACTGATTTCGTGCCCCTACATAACTCTTTTCTGTTTGCCTTTTCGATCATTGAATCCTACAGCGCAGAAAGAGGCCCATCGAATCTGCACCAAACTCAATCATTACGACAGATTCACAAAATGCAGTTATAACTTGGCACACAAGAATAATACAAAGATCAACAAATTAGCCAGAACACATTCATGGAAACGACACTCAACAAGCATAGAGATTGAAAATGTTGTAACCTGAAGAGTTTCATTTTGGAGGATTTGCAACCCATTATCGAATAAATCTAATCTCATCATTAAATCATCTGGAAGGCCTTTCTTGTCTAAAAAAAAAGAAATAGAATTCAGTATTGAGATTATGGGAGGTAATCTGTTGCTCCAACCTGCAGAAAGAAAACTGCCCAGTTAGTGACTGATTCTATTGAATTAACTCATTAAGGTTCTGTACAACATGGGTTTTCATCTGTCACCAAACTTCTCTGGCATTCTGGCCAAAACTTTCCAGCCCTGCTCACTGGTGGGATCTTCCAGTCCCGCCAATGTGAAGGGAGATTTTAAATGGCTCGCCAACAAAATTCTGGTCTCAGTCTGGCTTCTCTTTGAATCATGCTGTGGGATCTTTTTGCTGGGAGGTCAGTCAGTATAATGTCTCAACTGATCTGGGCAGTGGTGCACAGTGGTTAGCACTGCTGCCTCACAGCTTCAGGGACCTGGGTTCGATTCCTGATTTGGGTTACTGTCTGTGTGCAGTTTGTACCTTCTCCCCGTGTCTGTGTGTGTTTCTTCTGGGTACTCCAGTTTCCTCCCCCAGTCTAAAGATGTGTTGGATTGGCCATGCTAAGTGATAGGGGGAGTAGTTAGGGTAAATGCATCGGGTTATGAGAATAGGGCTGAGGTATCAGTGCAGACTCAATGGGCCAAATGGCCTCTTCCTGCACTGTAGGATTCTAGAACAGAGTCTGGCAGTGACTCCCCCAGTGGAGCTTGGACTTAACTGAGAAGTAAGAGCAATATCGTTGAGCCAAGACAGATATCTCAAACTCAGGCAGAGGTCTGTGTAAAGCCCATGCTCATTCCAAATATCCAATAGATTTTCATTATATTCAGTAGAAGAAGCAGAGGAGATAACACTGGTTCTGGCTGTAGTTTGTAATTTCTTATCTCCCATTGGCCATTAAGCTATGTAACAGCAATTGTAGATGGGTGCTGATGATAATTCCTCAACGGAGCTGATTCTGAGTCACAGGACTTATCATTATCAGTCTCCAGATCACAAACTCTCAGTTTGACGGGCTCACAGAGAGAAGGGAGGCAGAGGGGGGGAGTCAATGACTCGAACATCGAGAGGGAGCGACAGCAGGTGATGAGAGGGTCAGCAGTGGAGAGCTTGTGTCAGAAGTTGAATCCTTTGGGGGGGCGACACGGTAACACAGTGGTCAGCACAGCTGTTCAACAGCACCAGGGGCCTGGCTTGGTTGTGGAGCTTGCACTTTCTCTCCGTATCTGCGTGGGTTTCCCTTCCGGGTGCTCTGGTTTCCTGCCACGTTCTGAAAGACATGCTGGGTAGAACCGAACAAGCAAGTGGGGGAATTTCCTCAGTAACTTCACTGCAGTATTAATGTCAACCTTAGTTGTGAGTAATTAATTAAAAAAAAAAATGCTCTGGTCAGCAGGATAGAGGGACGATCAATAAAGGGATAATCATTGGGTAATACACTGAAACACTATTAGCAGTTTATTTGTTATCTCCCATAGCAGGACATCGGTGAGCTGGAAATTGAGAAGGGGCAAAAAGCCCCTCTCACTCTCAATGTTCTCAGTGATGCTAGATGTCCTGGGCTGTGATGCAGTTGGCTTTTTTGTGAGGGAAACATAGGGTCATAGAGTCATAGAACCCTACAGTGCAAAAAGAGGCCCTTCAGCCCATCGAGTTTGCACCAAACACAATCCCAACCAGGCCCTTCCCCCATATCCCTACATATCATACCCACTAATCCCTCTAATCTACACATTCCTGGACATTAAGGGGCAATTTCTTAGCCTGGCCTATCGACCTAACCCGCACATCTTTGGACTGTGGGAGGAAACCGGAGCACTGGAGGAAACCCATGCAGACACCAGGAGAATGTGCAGACTCCACACAGACAGTGACCCGTGCCGGGGATCGAACCCAGGACCCTGGAGCTGTGAAGCAGCAGTGCTGACCCACTGTGCTACCGTGCCACTTTCTTTTCTTCCAAATGAACTCAGCACAGTTGGGGAGAGGTTGGAGGAATTAACTGCCACCACGAATGGGGGCTGATGACATGGGCAACTGAGGTAATGGCTGGAATCTTACTGCCTGCTCACCATGGGAATCAGAGCGATCAATGGGAACGTCCGTGGACTTCGGGGCAAGCGAGACCATAAAGTCCCGCCCAACATCTTCTTCAATGATTGGTATCATGGACTGTCAAGAATCCAACTCAATGAGTCTCAGTGCACCTTCACAGATGCTCGGCTCCGTCAATAGCAGCGGGCTATTCTGGCTGCCAGGATGTCTGCTACTTTCACTGCAATGAACTTTGATGTTACGGGAGCAATAATAACCTCAACGAGTGTCTTCATCAGCACAGAGGGAGCGATGGAGTGAGGGATAATGGGGAAAAGAGGATAGAAAGTTGGGAACTCCATTCAAAATACATCCATTTCTCTCCCACAGCCTAACTCTCAGCCTGTGGTATATATTCTTATATATATACTTATATATTCTTATTCATCTCCTGATGGCTGTCACTGCCCCTGGGCTGGAGGAACCATCTGAGGCACGGCCTTCAGTTTCCAAAACGCATTGGGCACCACACAAGGGTCTCGAAAGAATCAGAGCAACCTACTTTATGCCATGCCCAAGACCACAGAGGTCAAACTGCACAAGAGTTGCAGATAATGGAAGATTCAGGCTTTGTAATTGCACAAGAATGTGCACAGCGTCTCAGAGAATTTTTGTTCCAATAAATTTTCTGAATTGCTTAATTCATTAAAGCCGTTCCTGCACAGAATCCGACTGGGTGGTCGTATACTGCTGATGACCTTCTCAGTAACTTCCAACCAAACCTTCTTGGTATCTGCTGCAGGCTCTTCTTTTGCGAGGGAACATGATCTCTCTCTCTCTGACTCCTTAAACCTTGGCAACGCACGCAGAGAGGAGGCAAAAGGAGCAGAGAGTAGCCTTTACCCCTGTGAATTCCATCTGCCCTCCCCTTGGGTTTCCAAATGCAAAGTCCTTCAAAATGCAGGAATGGGGCATCCCTCCAAGTATTGGGCTGGTGATGGTGTTAAGCGGATCCACAATGTACCCTCTGATGGAAAAACAGAAGCAAGTTTATAATGAAGTGGTCGAGTTTGAAAGTCACTGAGATACTATGCTTACTTCTGGGTTTCCCATGCAGTGTCAGCACCCCCTCCCCCCCACCCTGCTCTCATCAAGTCAAAGATCAAGGCTACAATTGCAACGGAGGCCTAACTAGTGACTTACAAAGATTTCGGACATCTTCCTACTTTTGTACCCGCTCTCTGATTATAAAGCAAAGAGCCTGCAGCAGATACCAAGAAGGTTTGGTTGGAAGTTACTGAGTAGGTTATCAGTTGTATACAACCACCCAGTAGGATTCTGTGCAGGAACAGCTTTAATGAATTAAGCAGTTCAGAAAATAATTTTATTGGGACAAAAATTCTCTGAGACACTGTGCACATTCTCATGCAATTACAAAGCCTTAATCTTCCATTATGTGTAATTCTTGTACAGTTTGAACTCTGTGGAATTGGGCATGGCACGAAGTAGGTTGCTCTGATTCTTCATACACTCTTCAAAAGGAAAACCAGCCTGCCACTGTCAAAGATCTCTGCGGACACACTTAGCGTGGATCTCCACTCCTGCGTGTCCATTGAAATCACACCACTTTGTTTCTCAACATCCTCTTTGCTAAAGATTGACCGCAGAACAAATTCCACGTGAAGCTTTTGCAGCTTCAGACTGTTTTTCATTTACCAGAAGCAAATGTTGTACAAACTGAAGGTCAAAGGGCTTCTGATATCATTAAGAAAAGCCTGCATCAATATTCTTATATCCCTGTTTTGACCCTTTTTTTCCCCCTTCTGGATAGTACTCTTTGACGAAAGGTTGTGAAACCTTTTGACATCAGCACTTCTTTCACTGTTTGTTGCAGCCTACTTTTCATATAACATCACCTAACAGCTGATTTTTTTTTTCCCCTGAATCTATTAGGGTAGAAATTTATTTAAAGTTTATTTATTAGTGTCACCAGCAAGGTTTACACTGCAAGGAAGTTACTGTGAAATTCCACACTCTGGCGCCTCTTCGGGGCAATTTTTCAGATTTTGGGTGGAAACCGGATCATCCGGAGGAAACCCACGCAGATTCCGCACAGACAGTGACCCAAGCTGACTGTGCCACCCACTCGCAAAGCATTAAATTCAGGCCGTTATAGTCCTTGCTTGCTATTCAGTTCCACTGACTTCCAGAGCTACACATCAAGGGATGTGTAGTACCTGCTTATGCGATAGTACCTGCTTAGCACTACACCCTTCCCCACTCTCTCATTTGAAACAGACAAGGTTTAACAGTTGCAATATAAGCAGGAAAATGCATCCAATGTTGAACTGTTGCACTTCATATTGAAGTCTCTGCATGAAGTCCAGGTGCGGGGTAGGTGAAGGGGTCGGGAAAAACTGAGTGTCACGGGGAAATTACGAGGTTCACCTGGGGAAGAATCGCGGGATGGGGGGAGGGGAGCTGGAGGAAATACTTCTGCTTTTCCATGTTCAACAAGCAGTGCTTTAAAAGTGGTTTCCTTTAGAGGGCTAAAATTGCCCCAAAGATGCTCAGGTTAGAGGGATTAGTGGGTAATAGTATGTAGGGAAATTGGGGTAAAGCTTGGGTGAGATTGTAGTCAGTGCAGACTCGATGGGCCAAAGGGCCTCTTTCTGCACTGTAGGGTTCTATGGTTCTTTTCCCTGCTGGATATCTTGAGGTCAGGAAACCTGGCCAACAGTAGCTCAAACTGGGAATCTTTTCAAGTGGAGGCACTTTGTGAAAGGTTTCGTTAATGGACCCATCCCCTGAGAGGAGATGGTCACCCTTGCTCCACTTCCTTGACACCAGGATGGAGGTATCTTGGACTTTGGATGTGAAATTTAAGCTTCCCATCCAGTGCAAACCCACTCATTTTTGGAGATTAAATTCTCTCTTACAATAGATAGAATTGATAAGGAAATTTGAACCAAGGAGTCCACCAGCCAGGGCACAGGACATGACTACTCTATGAAGGTGAGAATACATTCAAAATGACCACCTCCCAGTAGCAAAAATTTAACCCAAATTCCTCAGTCAGTTGGTTACAAATTTAAAACAAAAACCACTCTGCTTCCATGAATCTTATTGCTTTGTGCACAGGGAATGGCTGACCTATTTCTTCAACTTGATGCTTGAGTTCCTCTTCCAACTCATCCACTCGGATTTTTAGCTCCTGATGTTTAGAATTCAGTTGTGACAAGTGATGCAAAGCCTCAAAGACAGAACTCCGGTGTTGTACTCCAGCCTTAGTAAAAGGGAGAGAAATTGAGTTAATTCTCAGATATCCCCAGAAATTTTGATCAGTGATACACATACACACATCCTGAATAGCTGAATCCGTAATTTTTTTTCCCCCCAATGAGTGGAAAAGCAAATTGCGTGGTCGGCGCGGAACTTCTGCAGAGGGATCTGGATAGGCTGAGCTGAGTGGGCGAGGACCTGGCAGATGGAGTGTAACATTAGCAAATGTGAGGTTATCCACTTTGGTAGAAATAATAGTAGGAGGGATGATTAGTTGAAGGGCAAAAAGCTGCCGCGTGCTACGGTGCAGAGGGACCTGGGTGTCCTTGTGCACGAATCGCAAAAACCCAGTCTGCAGATGCAGCAGGTGATCAAGAAGGCGAATGGAATATTGGTCTTTATAGCAAGGGGGATAGAATATAAAAGCAGGGAGGTCTCGCTGCAACTGTACAGGGCACTGGTGAGGCCGCAACTGGAGTACTGTGTGCAGTTTTGGTCACTGCATTTGCGAAAGGATATATTGGCCTTGGAGGGAGTGCAGAGAAAGTTCACAAGGCTGATACCGGAGATGAGGGGGTTAGCCTATGAAGAGAGATTGAATAGACTGGGCCTGTACTCGTTAGAGTTTAGAAGGCTGAGGGGGGATCTTACAGAGACATAAAAGATAATGAAGGGGCTGGATAGGGTAGAGGTAGAGAGATTCTTCCCGCTTAGAAAGGATAGCGGAACTAGAGGGCACAGCCTTAAAATAAGGGGGGAGGGGGGAACAGCTTGGAATGGAGTTGAGGAGGAACTTCTTCACTCAAAGGGCGGTGAGTCTCTGGAATTCTCTGCCCTTGAAGTAGTGGAGGCTTCCTCGCTGAATATATTTAAGTCACGGGCAGATAGATTTCTGATAGACAAGGGAATTAAGGGTTATGGGGAGAAAGCGGGAAAGTGGAACTGATCCACTTCAGATCAACCATGATCTTATTGAATGGCGGGGCAGGCTCGAGGGGCAAGATGGCCTACTTCTGCTCCTATTTCTTATGTTCTTATAATGACAACATCCTGTCACAACTTCAGGAGAGATTAAACATTTTTCCACCTGTATTTACAGGAATCACAAAATCACTTCTTTTATATCTATGTATGGCTGAATTGTGACGAAGTTGTAAATTATACGGGGCAATTATTGACTAGGAACTGAACTGGACTAGCCAGATAAATACTGTGATTTGCTCTTGTAGCCAGAGGCTGGGAATTCTGAGGAGTATAACTCACCTCCGGACTCCCCTGTCTACCATCTACGAGGCACAAGCCAGGAAGGTGATGGAACACTGGGTGCAGCTCCAATAACACTCAAGAAGCTTGACACCATCCAGGACAAAGCATGGGTTGGCCCCTCGTACGTTACCTTAAACATTCACTCCACCACCAGCACAGAATTGCAGCAATGGCGTGCCAGCTACAAGATGCCTTGCAGCAACTTGTCAAACCTCTTCAGCACCTAGAAGGACAAGGGCAGCAGATACACGGCGATACACCAGCTGCAAGTTCCCACAAGGCACATACCATTCTGACTTGCAACTGTGTTGGCGTTACTTCATTGAGAATGGAACTCCCTCCATTATCTGCACCACTCAGGCTGCAGTGTTTCAAGCTGGCAGCTCACCACCACCTTCTCAGGGGCAACTAGGAATGGGAAATAAATGCTGGTCTGGCCAATGGTGCCCACATCTTACCAAAAAAAGGTGGCATTCAGTCAAACTCATGAACTTCTCCAGCCACATGCTCCACAATCTTTGTCTAAATCGACAGCAGTTTTACAAAAATAAAAACCAATCGTAAATCACTGTTTTTCTTCATTTATGAAATACTTTTTCCTCAGAGCTGGACGGTGAACCTGAATAACTAATGTCTTTGTCAACAGTAAAATTAAAACTGTAAAATGTAGAATACATTCAAGACTATTAGTTTAAATCCAGTAGGAGGTGGAATCAATGTCACCTCTATATGCTGGTGCTTAGAAATGGAAAAGTGTTCATTGTGACTGCAGGGTATTTTTGTGCCAGGATAGAGGAAGGTCTGTTCTAAACGTAACTGTGATTTTTATCATCTGGGAGTGTCTGATATTGACTTTACTATATCTATGAAATGGAAAATTTTGTATTTCTCCCTTGGCACTGACATCATTCAGTTCATTGAATGCAAAAAAAACAAAAGGCCTGATTTAAACTGAGGGCATAAACATGGCTTGCAAGAATTAGGTCTTGCTGAAAGTCTATTCAGCGAGTTGTGGCATCTTCTTCCACCAGAAGGACAAATGCAGAAGTATATGGAGGCGTCTTAGAATTGAAGTGCCAATGCTTTGATCTATCATAGAATCCCTACAGTACAAAAGGAGGCCACTCAGCCCATCGAATCCACACCAACCACAATTCCATCCAGGCATTATTCCCGTTGCCCCACATCTTAATCCTCTTAATCTCCCTGACACCAAGGGTGAATTTATCATGGCCAATCAACATAACCCATACATCTTTGGGCTGTGGGAGGGAACCAGAGCACCTGGAGGAAACCCCACACAGACACGGAGAGAACATGCAAACTCTGCACTGTCACCCGAGGTCACAATTGAACTCTGGTCCCTGGGGCCGCGAGGCAGCAGTGCTAATCACCGTTCAGGAACGGAACAAAGAGGTAATAGTTGGATTAAATGCTCCATGTTTGCCATGAAGATGCCAGATTTCAGGATGGAATAGCAGGAAAAACATGTCCTCAATTATTCTCTTAAGTTTAAAGTGGGTTTTCCTCAAGGCAGCTAGAATGTTCTTTTTTTCCCAATGTAGATCCTTTGTTATTCTCCCTCGATATCTGTGTAGCCCTATATCAGGCATTTCTTGAATATCACATAATCAAACTACAGATTGATAGATATATTTAGTGTACTAGAAACTGAAAGGTTACTTTTCACATCAGAGTGAATGCTTCCTACAGTATTTAAGGAGTGTACTTGCAAGCTTTTTTTTTGTTCAATATACTTTCCATCAATTTTCCACAATAACAGATTAACATTTTGGGAGATTTCCCTATGTGGGCTGGAAGGAATTTTGTTTTGTTTCGAGTTGGGAGTACTGATAAAAGATTCCATCAATTTTACAAAGCGTCACTTCCCAATGGCACAAAATTTTCAGCCGATTCAGGAATAATGGGAGACTGACACGTGCACCCAGTTTTGCTAAGTTTGTTTGTTTTGGCAGGCCAAAATAAAGTGTCACAATTTCCATACCGAGCAAGTGGCTTTTCCACCAAGGATGAAACACTGATCACTGGCTCGCTGAGAACCAATATATAATACCCAAAAAAAGTTAAGGAAGGATTCGGAGGACAATCCTTGTTTCTTTTTTCCTACCCTCACCACTGAAGGGTTGAGAGAAACCTGTCTCAAACCTGCCTCAAACCTGCCTCAAACTGTGCCCAAATCGGAAATTATCCACTTTGGTAGCAAAAACAGGAAAGCAGATTATCTTAATGGCTATAAATTGAGAGAAGGAAATGTGCAATGAGACCTGGGTGTCCTCATACTAAGGTTAAAAATATGGGTACAGCAGGCGATAAGGGCAACAAATGGTATACCACAGAACCCTACAGTGCATAAAGAGGCCCTTCAGCCCATCGAGTCTGCACCAAACACAATCCCACCCAGACTCTATCTGTATATCCCCTCAAATATCCACTAGTCCCTCTAACTTAGGCTGGTTACTAAGGAGCAATTTCTTAGCCAATCAACTTAACCCGCACATCTTTGGGTATATTAGCCTTCACAGCGAGAGGAGTCGAGGACAGGAGCAGGGATCTCTAGGTGCAGTTGAAAAGGGCCTCGGTGAGGCCACACTTGGAATACTGTGCATACTTTTGGTCTCCATATCTGAGGGAGGATGTTCTTGCGATGGAGGGAGTGCAGCAGAGGTTTACCAGACTGATGCGTGGGATGGAGGGACAGACCAATGAGGAGAGATTCAGTCAGTTAGAATCATAGAATTCTGCAGTGCAGAAAGAGGCCATTTGCCCCATCGAGTCTTGACTGACCACAATCCCACTCAGGCCCTAACCCCATATCCCTACATATTATATCCACTACTCCCCTCTAACCTACGCACCTCAGGACACTAAGGGGCACTTTTAGCATGGCCAATCAACCTAACCCGCACATCTTTGGATTGTGGGAGGAACCGGAGCACCCAGAGGAAACCCACGCAGACACGAGGAGAATGCGCAAACTCCACATAAACAGTGACCCGAGCCGGGAATCAAACCTAGGACCCTGGAGCTGTGAGGCAACAGTGCTAACCCACTGTGCTACCGTGCCGCCCAAATATCAGGATAATATTTGCTGCAGTTTAGGGAAATCGCATTGAAACCTACCAAATTCTAACAGAATTAGACAGGATAGATGCAGGAAGGATGTTCCTGTGGGTGAGGGAGTCCAGAACCAGGAGTCACAGTCTGAGGACACGGAGTAAATTGTTCAGGACATAGATAAGGAGACATTTCTTCACCCAGAGAATGGTAAACCCTGGGAATTTGCTACCACAGAAAGCAGCTAAGGCCAAAATATTCAATGTTTTCAAGAAGCAGTTAGATATTGTTCTTGGGGTGAAGGGGATTAAAGGATATGAGGGAAAGGCAGGACCAGAATGACCAGCCATGATCATGATGAGTGGCAGAGCTGACTCAAAAAGTTCAAAGACCTACTCCTGACTCTCTTTTTCCATGTTTATAAAGCTTATCCACGTAAAATACATGCAGATGCTGGAGAACTTAAAAACAGGGTGTGCTGGAAAACCTCAGGAGGACTGGCAGCATCTGTGATTATTCAAGTTAACGTTTGGAGTACGAAGTTGAGAAGAAAAATCAATACTGGACTCAAAGCACTTTTACAGCTTCTGTATTCTGCCTGGCAAGTGTCAATGTTGATTGGCTATTTCCAAACGGAAAGAAAATGATAGACCATCAGTTGTGAAAAACTGCAACCGTACAGTTAAAAAGCCTTGTATCAGCACACACCAATATGCGGGATGTTGACTTATCGCTGAGTGCAAGTTTGGTCCCCCCCCCCCCCCCCCCCCCCCCACCTCATACCCGAGACTTGATGGTTTGAGTTACAAGGAGAGGTTGAATAGACTGGGTCTTTTTTTTCCCTCTGCAGTGTAGGAGGCTGAAGGGGGATCTTATAGAGTTCCATAAAATAATGAGGGAGATAAATCAGCTGCTTAGTCAATACCTTTTCCCAAAGATAGCGAAGACTAAAACTGGAGGGTGTAGGTTTAAGGTGAGAGGGGAAAGATACAAAAAGGTGCAGAGAAGCAATTTTTTGACAGAGGGTGCTGAGTGTCTGGAACAAACTGCCAGAGTTGCAGTAGAGGTGGGCATAATTTTGTCTTTTAAAAAGCATTAGACAGTCACGTGAGTAAGATGGGCCAAATGCAGACAACTGCGATGAGCTTAGGAGGCTTAAAAAAAAATGGGGCATGGACAAGTTGGACCAAAGGCCTGTTTCCATGCTGTGATCCTCTATGAATATGAGACTCTGTGTTTAAAATCCCACCTATCCACAGATAAGCATCCACAGTCATGTTTAATCCGCCCAAGCTTACGGCTGGCAAACACTGTTGGACGCAGTTGCCGAGACTACCAGTTCCGAACACAAAAATATTCTTGTGGCGAGCAGGTCTCCAAATTTCCAAGCTTGCGCAAAATATGACCAAACGGCAGAAATAAAAAGAACACACAAAAAAAAAAAGAAAATTCATTAAATGGTAAAGCAGCAACAAGGTCAGAATAGTTTTTACTTACAGGCTTCTCAGCTTCCATATCCTCCTCTTCTGCAGAGAAGACAGGCGCTTCTTGGGAGAGCGAAATCATTTTTGCATCATAGTCAAGCTGAGGATAAAAGATAGAAACGTGTTAGATTTGATTATTTATTTAAAGCAGTTCAAATTCTAAATTAGTGGCCGTGAATATGAAATAATGATATCAACTATTGGTTTTACATCCAGTAATTAGGAGCGATTTAAAAACTTGAAATGGGAATTGCAAGAACTGCTCAACAGTCAGTCAGCATTTGCGGAGAGAAGCAGAGTTAATTTGGGGGTGGTGGTGGTGGGGGGGTGGATTTTCATGCCTCTCTGTGGCACGTTATATGACAGAGGTAGCCCCTGCCCCTGACCCAGAGTGGGATTTTCTAATCCCGTGCTGTTAGTGGCGTTCCCCATTCTATTAAGCACCCCCCCCCCCCCTTCAACTTGCCAGGAAAAATCTCGGCAGGAGTTCACTGCCGGCAGGTGGGACCGGAATATCCCGCTGATGGGACCGGGTGGAAAACGCCAACCAATGCTTCAGGTCAATGACCTCTCATCTGGGTAAAATGAGACAGCTACGGGCTTCTAAAATAGAGCGAGAAAAGACTCTGCCCTGTTCATTTCACACACACCGTGCACCATCTTGATCATAGAACCTTCAAGTGAAGCCAAGGATCGCAAAGGTCAGCTTGACCATTGGAAACCAGAGTTCGGCCTTCAAAGCACAACTGGATGCGAGGATAAATGCTTCCAAGGTCCGAATAAAAGGACTGATTACCATCTCTGGAAAGGACAAAGGGATATAACGGCCTTCATGACAAATGACAACGCAGAATCACTGAGCAGAAACTTCCTGTTGGCGAACACTTCAGCGGTCACAGGCATTCGGCCTCCGACCTTTGGGTCAGCATTCTTCAAGGGGGCCTTCACGACACACAACAGCGCAGAGTGGCTGAGCAGAAACTGATAGCCAAGTTCCGCACACATGAGGACAGTTTTAACAGGGATCTTGGGTTCATGTCACAGTATCTGTAACCTCCCCACGACTTGCCTGGGCTTGCAAAATCTCACTTACTATCCTGTCTGGAGACAATACACATCTCTTTAATCTGTGCTTAACCCTCTCTCCACTCACACTGTCTGTACCTTGATTATCTGTAAAGACTTGCATTCTAATTATTATTTTGCAAATTGAGTTTGTATCTTCATATGCCTCGTTTGTGAACAGGACTCCCACTTTCCTAATGAAGGAGCAGTGCTCCGAAAGCTAGTGGCTTTTGCTACCAAGTAAACCTGTTGGACTTGAACCTGGTGTTGTAAGACTTCTCACTGTAATGGCCTAGACAGACCAGTATATACCAGGTCTCTTGGAATACAGACTGGGGGTTAAAAGCTTGTTTGCTTCCAGTCTGTGCTGTTCTCTTCTGTCTATCTGTCAGCTTGCACGCACGCTGTGAGGAAAGCAGCTGAAAGTTTGCCACACTTAAGAGAATACAATAACTGTTTCAGAGCTCTTGCAAAGGTAGCCAGCTTTTGCAGTACTGTCTAAAGCTCTCTCTCTGACTGTGAAAGGCAATCACCCAGCTGAAAGATTGCAGCTGGAATCTCGACCAAACTACAGACACCAGAACCAAAGAATCAACTGTACACCAGCAGAAGCCAATTATATTGAAAATAATCCTCATGACTGCAATGCATTAACACCTAACCCGAACATATCAAATTCTGTTTCATTTAACTTCATTTAATTGTAGACTCAATTCTTATTTCCTACTTGTCGATGCACATGTTTTATCTAATCTCTTAATAGTTAATAAACGCACTCCACCTTAACTCAAGGATGCCTTGGTTAAGTTGGCTACTTTTTAAATTATTGACTCTGGAAAAGATATCCGAGAAAAAGAAAACTTTGTTAGATTAAATCTTTGTTGCTGCCAGCAGAGGATGGGTCGGATAAACTGGGAGCTCATTATTCCCTCCTCACCCCAGTTTGTGACAATTGGGGAATCCCAGCCGGACGATGACAAATTGAGGAATCTGGCTCAGATCAGTAACTTTTTTGGGAACCGCATCTGTAGTGGGTGATCACACATGGCTACCCCAGGAATGCCCCACACTGCTGTCACTGGAACTGAATAAAAGGCTAAAAACATCACAAATCAGACTGCAACCCCCTCTCCTCTGTCAGAATGCCCCGTCTCTGTTATCCCACTTCACCTATCTTCACCTAAGAGCCTCAGTTATTTCTGATGTTTGGGCTTGACCCCCCACCGTCACCCAGAAAGCCACACACTGGTGGGCTAGCAACCAAAAAACTGTTCCCACTCCCCCCTTTTCCATTTAGTTTTCCAGTAATACTTCAATTTCTTCCATAAGTTCTCTTTATCTATGCACAGCAGAGTCTTAATCCCTTCCCATCCCACCCAACTTCCCCCTCAGAAATCCCCCACCACCTCCTTTGGTAGACTCCCTAAGGCTCCCATGATACATCTGACAATGTGAGTGACACTGCCTCTGCTGAAATGGTGCACCCTCACTCTTTACTCACCTCCTTGTTCAGCATCGTCCGCAGAGTGCTCCACTCAACAAGATTTTTTCCGTCTGGAAGAGTGCTCAACTGCTCCAAGATGCCAGTCTAATCAGAGGAAAACAAAGTATGTCATTACCGAGATATTTAAAATAACAATAGATTGGAAATGCACAATCATTAAATTCATCAACCGTACCGGGGTCGCTTGGCTAAATTGAGAGCAAACAGAGTGGAAGGAAATGAGGTTGGAGAGAGGTTTAGTGAAGCGTTGGTCTGATTGTCCTTTAAACAGTGATTTCTATGCACTGCTGGTGAAGTACGACAGTGTCACAAGATGCTGTCGGATAGTTTTGACTCATTTCAAGTGTTTTGGTGCTTTTGGGGAGGGGGGCGTTTGTGGAGAAGGAAATGGGGAGCGGAGCAATAAATAAGGTAGGGCTTCTGTCCATTGGGAATCTCACTGAAAGGTCCTGTTGGATTTGATTTGAGTTATTGTCACATGCATTAGTACACTGCGAAAAGTGTTGTTTCTTGCGTGCTGTACAAAGCATACTGTACATAGAGGAGGAAAGGAGAGAGAGCAGAATGTAGCGTTACAGTCATAGCTTGGGTAGAGAGAAAGATCAACATAATGCGAGGTAGGTCCATTCAAAAATCTCACAGCAGCAGGGAAGAAGCTGTTCTTGAATCAGTTGGTACGTGACTTCAGACTTTTGTGTCTTTTCCCCAACGGAAGAAGGCAGAAGACAGTAAATCCAAAGGGATTAGGTGGATTGGCCATAGTAAATTGACCCTCGTGTCACAGGGATTAGCAGGAGAATTTTGAGGGGTTACGGGAATATGGGTTGGGTGGGATTCTGGTGCAAACTTGATGGGCCAAATGGCCTCCTTCTGCACTGTAGGGATTCCATGATTCTACCGTGCCCAAGGTGCAAGGGGTCCTTATTATGCTGGCTGCTTCTCCGAGGAGGCAGGAAGTGTGGACAGAGTCAGTGGATGAGAGATTGCATGGCATGATGGATTGGGCTTCATTCCCTTTGCAGCTCAAAATCTAGAGGAACAAATGGTCCATTTGTGGGGGTGCACTCCTCAGCCCTTTCCTCAGCATCAGCAGCGCAGGTTTGAATGGGTGGGAGGGGGGAGTGAAATGATACATGGTAGAAAGCATTCAGACTTGCCATTACTAATCCAGCAATTAATTACCACAACTAGGTTAAGGTGATTATGTCTGGGAAATAGTCCTCCGGTTTAGCGAAGGCAGAAAATAGCAACTCTCAGGAGACTATAGCTGCAGCTTTCTATACCTCTGATGTTTAGTTATCTCTTTCTTATCTTTCTCATTCCACATTTCTTTCCCTCTAATGTTCTCCATCCTGTGAGTCAGCGTTTGATAGATACATGCCAATTTCTTTATCTCTCCACTTTGAAGTTACCAACTGCCGCCTTGTTCCCGCTGATCACGTATGTAAGATACATATTTCCCAATGACAGACAAATTCACATCTCATCATGTCTCGAGTCATTTGCCTCGAATCAACTCCTTGTTTTGGCTTTGTTTTCTAATCTTAATTTTCCCCAATTCTTAACACTATCATTTGGCCATTTTTTTTTAGGAAAACCACAGAATACAAACATGCAAACACTTAAGGACCAGAATCATACAACACTGCATGAAATCTTAAAAGGGGCATACGTGCGATGGGCCGTGAGAGGGCTGCTCTTGGATTTTTTTCAAGAGTATCCTAGTGCCTCACGTCATTAGTGTACTCCTGACCTGGACCATTTGATGGGCAACACGACAGCTCAGTGACAATCGCTGTGCTGTGCAGATACATGGATTTGGGCCTGTGTCTGAGGGAGTTTGCGCATTCTCCCCGTGCTTGCGTGGGTTTTCTCCGGGTGCTCCGGTTTCCTCCCACATCCCAAAGATGTGCTCTTAGGCTAATTGGCAAAACAAATTCTCCCTAAATTGTCTCAAACTTGGTTTTTAATCCATAGATCTATAAACATGGACAGGGATCGCGGGTAGAGGTGGGAACATCGGGGTGGCGGCACGGGCTCGTTGGGCCGAAGGGCCTGTTTCCCCTTGCAGTTTTGTTCTTTAAGAAGTTGGTGAAGGATAACAGTGTTTCAACACTGACAGAAAATCAAAAGCTAAGTGATATTAACAAGAGATGTTTCAGTCCCTGAACACAGGCTGCAACAACTCAATTCTTACAATGGAGCTGAAGTATGCAATCCATTTTCAGAACATTGGCCTCACGTAGAATAATATTGGGCGTGTGAGAGCATTCTCTGAGCAGCAAAGTCTTTGAACAATCTAAATAAAAGCAACTTAGAATATGGCCATTCCTGTCTGATGTACGAGAGATGGAATTTATTTATAGATTGCATTTTAGCCCTGCAAAAAATTGAGCTTTTTTAGATTTAAAAAAAAACAGCACATGATTAGATTCAGCTGAAAGGGCCAGTGTGCAATATCCCAATGACTACCAACTTCTACAGTAATCCATCAATGAATCAACAGGTTCAGTAAGTACAATTCTGTAGAAATATGCCTGGGGAAAACCAGTGATTTATAGATCACTTGACCCAGCATCAGCTCTCGAGAAATCATTAGGATAGAGGCTGGGATTTTCTGGGCGGGCAGGATCCGAAATTCCTGCCAAAAGTCAATGGACATTTTGCTCGTTTGCTAAATTTTCTGTCCCATCTGCAATGGTTTTCAGTTGAAGAGAAAGATCCATAAAGGGGAGGTCATGTTGGGCAAATTTCATTGAGTGGTTTGAATTGCTGACTAAAGTAATCACAAGGAAAATGTCCACAGATACTGTTTATATGGATTGCAGAAGGCATTTGATAAAGTCCCTCATAAGAGACTGAACCTAAAGTTGACATTCATGGAATTGAAGACAAGTTAGTGACTTGGTTGAGTTGGCCAAGTGGCAGTAGACGAAGAGTAAGGATAATGGGCAGGAATTCTAGCTATCAGGTCGTGGCATGTAATATCCCCAAGTTCTCTCTGCTGGGAACACAACAATTCACTACACTTATTTAACAACTCGGCCATTGGGAGAAAAGACCGTGTATTCACATTTGCCAATGACACAAAGGTAAGTGATACTGACAAAAGTATAAATGGAAAACGTAAAATTAGAGACATCAATGGATTAAATGAATGGGTAACATTTGGGAAAATGGATGCTACTGTCTGCAAACGTGAAGCTCTCTACACCGAACTGAAAAAAAGACAGAATGGTGAAATGCTGGAAACTCAAAAGGGACTTGGGATAAAGTTCCAGTAGACAGATCAATAAAGTGACATGAACTGTGATGGAAAAGGGTTTAAAAGGCAAATGGAATGCTGGCTACAATGGAATATCCAGAGTACTGGAATATTGGACGAAACCACTGAGGTCAGGCTTTAATTGTATAAAGCTATGGTTGGACCATAAATGGAGCACTGCGAGACACCACACTGGAGGAAGGATATATTGGCCTTAGAGGGAGCGCATTTAGGTTTAACCAAAATTATACTTAAACTCTAAAAGGAAGGATTACACAACAGGGTTATATTTCCAGGAATTTAAAAAGTTAGAAGGGAATTCGATCAAAGTTTTCAAAAAAAGAAGAGATTAGTGGCTAACTGAAGCCTTTGAGTGTGATCTTATTGGCTATTCCTCTCAAAAGTTAGCCGCAGGCCCCCCAGATGTGGGAGGGCCCCAGAAAGGGGCGGGGGGGGTGGTGGTGGTGAAGCAGGGGAACAAGAGAAAACTGAACCTTTCAGGCGTGAAACATGAAAAGACTTCTACATGCGAAAGGTGATAGAAGTTTTGGAGCACGTTTTGCAAATATCAGTTGATGCTGGAGCGATTGTTAATTTTAAATGTGAGATTGACCTTGCTATCCAAAGGAGGGATATTGGGAGAAGACAGGTATACGATGAAGATGGAAATTAGGAGACGATTTGACAAGCCCCCTTCTCCCTCCCCAACCCAAACCTGCTTCACCATTTGATAAGGTGATAGTTGATCCGCTGGTGGCCTCTACTTTGCCATCTACCACCTATATATATCCTTTGACTATTTGAACATATCGAGTTAGGTTGCAGGTCAGCTGTGATTTGATCAAATGGCAAAACAAGCTCGGAAAGGAACTGAAAAGCCTCCTCCCGTCTGTAACTACCCTGTCCTAATAACCAGTCACGTGGCTACACAAAACATCAAAGAGGACAAAACAATCTGCACGATGCTCAGGAAATCACCAGCTAAAGCTTCCCACCGATTCATCACGTTCGATTGAAAATCTTCAGCTTCGCTTTCGCCGAGGCAGTAATTTTCACAACAAGGAACACATTTACACACAGCTTTTCCTCACATTTCGAACTACCTGGACACCGTAGCATCATTCCCGAGCTATTGAGCATCACCTCGCTATTCATCTTTGTCTATGATGATATCAGGACGGTTGCGGTTCACAACTTACCATTTTGCGAGACATTTCTTCTGAACTCTGCGCTTTGCTTTGATTTGCCTGGGGACACACAAAGTGTTCAATTAGGATTGCTGAAAGTGAAACAGTAAAACAGACGATTTAAATCTGCACACACAAAAAAAAAATAGAATGTTCCAGTGGAATGAGCAAAGTGTGGAGTGTTTCCACGAGGAGGCAGCAAATTAAGATAATATATATATGTTTAACTACGGCTTTTTTTCCCCACAGGTAATTCGGTCCATACTTGACCAACATTGAGCATGCATTCGGCAGGTGGTGCGAGGACAGCTCTTGGATGTTGATTCATGGGTTGCCTGGTGCTTCATGTCGTAAATGAGTGCTTTATTTGGACCATCTGAAGGGCACCATGACAGCTCAGTGACTATCGCTGTAGCTGTGCAGACACTTGGAATTGGGCCGGTGTCTGCGGGAGTTTGCGCGTTCTCCCCGTGGTTGCGTGGGTTTTCTCCGGGCGCTCCGGTTTCCTCCCACATCCCAAAAATTCGCTCTTAGGCTGATTGGGAAACAAATTGTCCCTATAGTGAGAGTCTTCCATATTAGGAATAACCTAAATCTATAATAGGATAATGGAATTGCTACTATATAGTTATGACGGCGGCGCGGGCTTGTTGGGCCGAAGGGCCTGTTTCCCGTGCTGTGTTGCTCTTAAATACTTAAATCTTAAATATTCTGAAAGTACATATGAAGGCATATGAAGTACATAAGAAGGCATATGGAGTCTTAGCTTTTATTGGTAGGGGGATTGAATTTAGGAGCCGCAGCATCATGTTGCAACTGTACAAAACTCTAGTGCGGCCGCACTTGGAGTATTGTGTGCAGTTCTGGTCCCCACATTATAAGAAAGATGTGGAGGCATTGGAGAGGGTACAGAGGAGGTTTACCAGGATGTTGCCTGGTATGGAGGGCAGGTCCTATGAAGAGAGGTTGAAGGATTTGAGGTTGTTTTCGTTAGAAAGGAGGCGGCTAAGAGGGGATCTTATTGAAGCATATAAGATGATTAGAGGTTTAGATAGGGTGGACAGTGATAGCCTTTTTCCTAGGATGGAGAAAGCTAGCACGAGGGGACACAGCTTTAAATTAAGGGGTATGAGTTATAGGACGGATATCAGAGGTAGGTTCTTTACTCAAAGAGTGATTAGGGAGTGGAATGCCCTGCCTGCAGCTGTTGTAGATGCACCAAGTTTGGTGGCGTTTAAGAGGTTAATTGATAAGTATATGGAAGAGAAGGGAATGGTTTAGTTTGGAGGGGGGCATTGCTTTTTATTTTGGTCGGCACAACATCGAAGGCCGAAGGGCCTGTTCTGTGCTGTAATGTTCTATGTTCTATGTACTCACGTGCTAAGGCCCCTTTAACAAAAATGCTGGCCCCTTTGACAGTCTGCAGTGGGAGTTTCAGATTCACTGCTGCAACCGCACGTCAAATAGATGTAAACAAGTGAACAAGCAGGAAACCTCTGCTCAGCTTGTGGTTTTCAGCAGCTTTCTGGGGTAGGGGCAAAAAAACACTGTTTTGCTCTTTTCTATCTTTCTGAGGTGACTCCACTTGGCGTCTTCCAAACCGTGATTTTACTCAAACAGGATTATGGCCAGACAAATGCCACTGCCCAGACAGAAAAACGTGATCTGGTGGCACTCAAAAATTCAGTGATTGAGTTCCTCCTTCATGAGATTGAGGGAGGGCCAGACTGCTCCCCCTGATAGGCCGTCACTCGGGGCCACCTCCATACCCAAGTGCTAACTGAGCCAACCAAAGATTCAGCATCTAAAGGAAATAGAATTTACAATACGAGAGAAAAGAGAGCTACAGAATACAGTAGAAAACTGGGTAGAATAGAAAAAGGACATTTATACAACATCTTCAGATCAGCCATGATCTTGTTGAATGGCGGGGCAGGCTCGAAGGGCTGGATGGCCTTACTCCTGCTCCTATTTCTTATGTTCTTACAAGACATTTCAGAAAGCACACTGATCCGTAACTTCAGGTGAAGCGCTGGGGGTGGGGGGAGGGAGGGGAGGCAGGATAGGGCTGGTCAGGTCTTCAACAGTGGGCAGGGAACATCATGCCAGTGGGTGGAGGTCAGGTTCGGTTGGTATTGAGCAGATACGGGTGTCAGGTCATGTCGGGGAGAAGAGGGTAGTCTCAGGGCGTCCTGTGGAGGATGGGGGTGAGTCCTGAGGCGGGTGAGGAAACCGGGGAACACAAAATAGTTCCAAACTTTTTTTCGACCAGAAGAGGTATTCAGTTGAGACCCCCCCCCCCCCCCTCTCAGGGGTCGATATTAAAACTTTTGCTTCTCTTTTCATTTTTAAATAATCAAGACCTCAGATCCCAGTTTTAAATTAACTGGCAAAGGAATTAGAGGGGCAATAAGGAAAATGAAATTCAAAGAGAGTTTGTAAAATCTGGAATGCACAATCTGAGACGTGGATAGATGCAAATACTTTCAGTATTTTCAACAGGAAAGCTGAATATCTACTTGAAGAGAGCTAACTTAACAGGATTGTGGAGAAAATGCTGGAGACTAACCTCAAGAGCTCTATCAAAGAGGCAACTCACCCCTGATTTCCTTCGTTGCTGTACGGTTCTATGGTGCTGGCAAGAATTTCAATGTTTGGACAAAGCTGGCAAACCTTGGCTGCATTTTTCCATTCTTCCCTGCCAGCCATGGGCAATAGCACTCCTTTCACTTTGTCATGCCAACTCACAGTACTCAAGGTGCCATCTTTGAGAGCAGACGTTGAACAGATTCTTTATCTGTCCTTATAAGTGGGTGCAAAAGATGCCATGGAAATACTTGGAAGAGGAGAAGGTGTGGTTGTGGCCTGGCCAATATTTATCTCTCAAACAACACTACAGAATCAGATTACCTGTCTATTTTCATATGTGGGAACTGAATTGGCTGTTGCATTCCAATAGTGACTGAAAAATACAACATCATTGATGCAAAATGTTCTGGGATGTCCTCAAGTCATAAGGGGTGCGATACAAATGCAAATTTTTCAGAAGCAGAACTGGGGTCACAGTCTGAGGGTGCGGGGCAAATCATTTAGGATTGAGGTGAGGAGCAGTTTCTTCATCCAGAGAGTTGTGAGCCTTTGGAATTCATCATCACAGAAAGCGGTTGAGGCCAAAATGTTTTATGTTTTCAAGGAGTTAGATGTAGCTCTTGGGGCTAAAGGGATCAAAGGATGCGGGAACAGGTTGCTGAGTTAGGTGATCAGCCATGATCGTAATGAATGGCACAGTATCTTTGGAGAATCCCTAAACTGCCTCAGAGGAATCGGAAATACCCTTGGCCTCGTCACTGGAATCGGGAGCGAGTGTCTAACATCACCGCTCACCTGTTGGAATCTAGTATGGAATTCAAATTGAGCCACATGTATTTTTAAAAGCTTCCCTGTACCAAATTTGACCCAGTAACTGAGCCGTCCCGAAGGTTACTTTAGAAGTCCAAACCACATCAGGTTCAGCTCTCAATCCTTTGCCTAGTCACCCCAACACTGTCACCCTGAGGTCAAAAATCTGAGGGGGAACGTCTCTGATATGGAGAGGGGACAGGCCAGGGTGTGACGTGAGGGAGGGGTGGATGAAATGCTGTAATTTGAACTTAGTGGAGGGGAGGGAGAAGGAGGTCATGACGTGGAGAATGGGTGAATATCGAGGCCTTTCATTCTGAATTCCGGTCTCTGCCTTGCTTCTTCTCCACTCAATTTCAAAAGCCGCCTGAAAATGTCTTTCACCCTGCCCTCTGCCATCTCTAATGCATCTCTTATTGCTGACCTTTCTTCCTCTTCATTGCATTTACCTGAGAATATTTTGCTTTGCTCAATGTGCTGCATGAGTGGAAGTCATAACTGATGTCTTGGAGACTCCAAGGAAATGGACAAAATTAACAGAGGATGCAGTTGTGGCCTCTACTGTCACAACTCATTTCTCTGTCACAGCTCAAAAGGAAAGGAGGCCAGAACTTACACAGTCTCCATTAAATAAATCTACTTTCAGACAAGCGATAAATGTACAAAAATTACAAAAACATTGTCGAACAAAGATGAGTACAGCACAGGAACAGGCCCTTTTGTTCTCCAAGCCTGCACTGATCTGGTGTATCTATCTAGACCAACTGCTTATATCTCTCTATTCCACATTTGTTCAAATGCTATCAAGATAAGTTGTAAATGTGGCTAACGTAACTGGTTCAACCATCTCACTTGGCAGTGCATTCTACGCATCCTGTGTGAAAAATTTCCCCTGCATATCTCTACTCAACCTTTTCCCTTTTGTAATTGTCATTTCTGCCCTGGGAAAAAACTTTCAACTGTTCACCCTATCTATATCTCTTATAATTTTATAAACTTCTATGAAGTCCCCCCGCCAGCCTTTGTCTTTCCGGGGAGAGCACTCCCAGTTTATTCAATCTGTCCTCATAGCTAATACCCTCCATACCAGGCAACATCATGGCAAACCCCTTCTGTACTCTCTATGAAGCCTCCACTTTCTTCTGGTAGCGTGGTGACCAGAATTGGACATTGCCTTCCAAATGTGGCCTAACCAACGTTTTCTACAACTCTAACATAATTTGCCAACTTTTATATTCAGTGCTCCATCCGAAGAAGGAAAGCATGCTTTTGCTTTCTTCACTCCCTTTTCCACCTGCGCTGCCACTTAAGCATTTGTGGATCTATACTCCCAAATCTGTGTGCTTTAATGCCCCTGACAGTTTTGCCATTTATTTTATGGCTCCGACCCAAATTGGATCTGCCAAAATACATCACCTTGCATTTTGTCCAGATTAAATTCCTTCCACCATTTCTCCATCCAATTTTCTCGCCGATATCCTCCTGTATTCTTGCTAAAATCAGACCAGTTATCTTTTCTTCCAAGTCTTTTATAATGTATTACTAACAGTGGAGTCCCAGCACTGAGCCCTGCGGAACACCATGAGATACAGATCTCCATTCAGAAAAACACCCTCCACCTCTATCCTTGTCTTCTATGGCCAAGCCAGTCCTGAAACCACCTCGGTGGTTCACTCCTGATCCTGTGAGATTTAATCTTTTGCACCAGCCTGCCATGAGGGATCTTGTCAAATGCTTTACTAAAGTCCATGTAGACGACATCACAGCCCTTTTCTCGTCAATCATTTTTGTCACTTCCTCAAAAAACTCAACCAAATTAGTGAGGCATGACCTCCCTTGTAGAAAACCGTGGCGTCTGTCGCTAGGAAGGCCATTTAGTTCCAAATGTGTATTGATTCTACTCCTAAGAATCTTCTCCAACAATTTCACAGTCATTGATGTCAAACTCACTGGCCTATATAATTACCCGGGTTATCCTTGCTATCCTTTCCAAATAATGGGACAAATTGGCTATCCTCCAATCTTCTGCGACCTCACCAGTGACCAGCAAGACAAAGATTTCTGTCAGAGGCCCAGCAATTTCATCTCTTGTCTCCCTCAGTAACCTGGGATAGATGTCAACTGGCCCTTAATGCTTTTTAATTCACCTAACACTTCCTCCCTCGTAATGATGACTTGTTCTAAAGGGTTTACACACCGATCCGAGACAGCATCAGTGTCCCTCTCCTTTATGAATACCAATGCAAAGTACTCATTAAGGACCTCACCCACTTCCTTTGGATCTACAGATAACTCCCTTTGTCCTTGTGTGGACCAACTCTTCCTCGAGCTATCTTCTTGTTTCTAATATATATAGATAAAATGCCTTGGGATTCTCCTTAATCCTGTCAGTCAAGGACATTTCGTGACCGTTTTCGCTCTCCTAATTGCCTGTTTGAGCTCTTTTCTACTTTCCCTGTATTCTTCAAATCCTTCATCTGTTTTCAGTTGCCTAGACCTCATCCTTTTTGACTAGACTCACAACTTCCCTGGTCATCCACGGTTCCTGAATCCTGCCTTTCCTGTCCTCCCTTTTGATACGCACGTGTGTCCTGCACTCTGATCAACTGCTTCTTTAAAAAGATTTCGGTGTACTAAATGTAGAATTACCCTCCACTTCTTTGTAGACATCAGCAAAGTACTACAAAAAAAATGAAGTATCTTTATATTAAAAATGAAAATCACAAAGATTAGACACAAAGAGTCTCCTTTAGGAGTGTTGTCAACTTACTTTTTCAAGCTCCTTCCTCAGCACATCATTGGTACTAGTTAATTGATTAATTGAATTCATTAATTCCTGCAATGTTGACATAGCCTGTAAAAAAAAACACATATAGAAATGGGATTACATTGCTTGCTTGCGGATATACGCATGCTGGTAACTGTTCAGATCATGTACTCCCGAATACCATCCACACCAATAACCTGCTGTCGTGTAGAATTTCCAAGATATTTCTAACAACTTAGAATGGTGGATGCTGAGATTCCTTTGGGAGAGAGTTCAGTACCAGAGGGCATAATCTCGAAATCACCGAGTTAAAACAGCAATGAGGAGGAGTTTCTTCTCTCAGAGGGTAGTGAATCTGTGGAATTCTTTACCACAGAGAGCTGTTGAGGCTAAGTATGTTCAAGGCTGAGATAATCAGATTTAAGGGTTATGGGGATAAGGCAAGAAAGTGGATCAGGGATTATCATTTCAGATCATCCATGATCTCATTAAATAGAAGATTAGACTTCGAATGGCCCACTTCTGCTCCTATATCTTATGGTCCTATTTATTAGCAATTTCCTTCGTGCACTTCTGTAAAATTAATGGAACACTGTGATAGAGACCAGGATCCCTGCAATCACCAGAATAAGAAAAACTATTCAGATTGGAGATATCGGTACAGACTCAATGGGCCGAATGGCCTCCTTCTGTATTGTAGGGATTCTATGATCTATGATTCTATTGCTGACTTGAGTCCCAAATGATATGCTGCTTCCCTCGTGCCAGGATAACATCATAGAAATGGTGTACCGCATTGTAGTGAGAGAGAGGGAAGGCTGAGGGTTTGGGACAGAGAGCCGAAAGTGATGATCCATTCAAAATCAAAGAGAGGGAGGAAGATGATGAAGGATTTGCAGTCAGGATTTGAGCAGTTAGGCAGGAAGTTTGATGACAGAATCTCGATCTCTTAATAACTCCCGTGCCGCACACTCCTGTGGGAATAAAAATAAAACAATATGGCAGATTAACACATGGCTAGAAACCCGTAAAGGACTTCAGATTCCTGGGCCACTGGGACAAGTTCTGTAGCAGGAACAATCTGTTCAAGATGGAGTGACTGCATTTTTGTAGGGAGAATAAGAGAGAAACATTATCTCAATGTCGAGAGAGAATTAGCAATTGACATCCTTGTTTAATAGTTTGGGAAAGTTTCTTGCCAAGAGTGACAACTACTCAACCCTCCCATCTCAGGCCTGGAAAAATTGAGCAAGAATCCCAATTACCTCACGAGAATGACAAGGGTGGGTTCAACTATTCAGCATGCCTAAAGATATGTCCTCACATAGACCACAGAGCAAAGACATTCGAGCAGACAAAGGCCCTTCATCCCAAGTCTGCTCTGCCATTCAACGAGATCATGACTGACCTGATGTGATCATCCTCAATTCCACTTTTCCACCTTATCCCCATGACCTTGATTCTCTTAATTGAAAATCAGTCTACCTCAGCCTGGAACATACTTAATGACGCAACCTCTACAGCTTGTTAAAATGTAACAACTTTGTATCGGAAGTAATGTGAACCAATTACAGAAGGATATGATGGTCAGCTGACCAGTTGACCCACTGTAAACAAGAACCTGTTGGGAATTATACGGAACTTGGATTGGATTGGATTGGCAAGTTTGGAGCAATGAAATTTCTTTATTAGACCCTTTCTTTGATTTATAAGTTGGAGTAAGTTTTGTTACATGTTGATCGTCTGCATTTGAAGAGTTTCTTCTGAGAAAACATAGCTCTTTTCAGTAAAAAATTCCACAGATTCACTACCCCCTGAAAGAAAGAAATTTCACCTCGTCTCTGTCTTAAATGGGCGACCCCCTTACTCTGAGAATACATCCTTTGGTCCTAGACTCTCCAACAAAGGGAAACAATCTCTCAGCATCTAACCCCAAGAAGGCAATGTGTATCACTAAGGGCCATCTCTCATTCTTCTCAACTCCAATGAGTACAAGCCCAACTTACTCAACCACTCCTCGTAAGAACAACCCTTGAAACTTGGGATCAATCTAGTGAACTGTCTCTGGACTGCCTCCAATGCCAGAACATACTTCCTTCGTTAAGGGGACCAAAACTATTCACAGTGTTTCAAGTATGGTATAATTCATGCCTTGTATAGTTTTAGCAAAACTTCCAAATTTTTATACTCCATTCCCTTTAAAACAAAGGCTAACATTCCATTTGTTTTCCCTGTTACCTGTTGAACTTGTATGCTACCTTGTGATTTATGTACAAGGTTGCCATCCTAAAATGTCCCTCTTTCCCTTCTCTATCTTCTATTAATTAGCCAATGCTCTATCCATGCTACTAATATACTACCCCCAACACCTTGAGCTCTTATGTTAAGTAGCCTTTTGTATGGTACTTCATCAAATGCTTTTTGGAAATCCAAATATATCTACTGGTTCTCCTTCATCTATTCTGCTTGTTACCATTTCAAGGAATTCTATTAAGTTTGTCAGGTATGATTTCGCCTTCGTGAAGACATTCTTGATTATACTGTACATTTCTAAAGGCTCTGCTATTAGATACTTTGTAATGGACTTTTCCCAATGACAGAAATTAAGCTAACTGGCTTATAGTTACCCATTTTAAAGAACATTGATAGTTGTTCACACCCTAATATCATCAAAGTGGATGCACTGGTCTTCCATCTGTGAAGCTACTTCCTTCAGTATCCTCAGATAAGCCCCATCAAATCCAGAGAACTTATTGTTCTTGAGCTTATTTCGTTTCCCGAGTGATAATTATATTTCTTCCCTCCTTTTGCCCTTTGATTATTTAGTATTTTTGCAATGTTTTCAGCATCTTCCACCATGAAGACCAATCGTTTTTTTTTCAAATTTGGAAGAGGTTATGAAATGAAGCATTCCCATGTTCTAATATTGGACTCACATGCTCAACTGAGGACTTTTGTCACTTTAATTCTGTTTATATTAGGAAAAAAATGACACGTAACCTTAAGTCAAATTGCAAAATTTGCAATTAACATCAAAGCAGGGGCAAAAATAATTTGGAACAATCTAAGCCAGGTTGAACTTTCAGCTAATGGACTAAATGTGGATAAAATCTTAATACAAAACAAGCAACGAAAAGGAAAGATTTTTCAATAAATGAGACAATTTTCGAGTACATTAGTCTTAGAAATGTAGAATCCTACAGTGCAGAAGGAAGCCATTTGGCCAATGAGACTGCGCCAACCACATACAGGCCCTCTCTCCATAACCCCATACTGTATCCTAGCTAGTCCCCTTGAGACTAAGGGGCAATTTAGCATGGCCAATCCACCTAACCTGCATATCTTTGGACTGTGGGAGGAAACTGGAGCACCTGGATGAAACCCATGCAGACACAGGGAGAATGTGCAAACTCCACACAGACAGAGACCCAAGCCAGGAATCAAACCTGGGTCCCTGGCACAGTGAGGCAGCAGTGCTAACCACTGTGCTAGCGTGCCACCCCATGAAAAAATAAAGTCCCTCTTTGAGTACTGTGTGGATTGCTGAATAGTTAAGAGAAAGACTATTTTGGCTCTCGATATGCTTTGAGAGTGCGCAGAAAATTATTCCCATGAGCAAAGATTCCGATTTACATGATTGAGAAAGTTTAATAAAATTAGAATTCCGATGGAAAAAAATGATTGAGATGACCAATTTCCATGATTGCGTTCTTGCCTTGTCTTGAAGGTGTCGATTCCTCACTGTTCTTGGGACACTGATTAACCTCCAGTACCCTCAATCAATTATTCAGGTTTGAACATTACAGAGGCGAGCATGTTGAAGGCCAACTGATTCAAACAAAACCTACCATCAGAAGGCCAGTTTTAAAAACAAAATTCATGTCTCAGTATGAGCCAAAAAAACAATCCTGACATGATCACAGTTACACCTTGACGTTGACACAAGTTTTAATCTATGCATCTACTGAAGGCCAAGAAAAGTTAATAGCCGGCAGCCAGTGAATGAAGAGACTATCGTTGAAATAAAATTAGGAGATTGTTAAAATTAATCGTAATTTTAAAGAAAAATATAAGATCATCAGAACGACCTCAGCATTATCAGAATACCAAGTTTAACCTGTGCAGTCTGATGCTGAGACTGAGCTATTGACGGGGGTGGGTTGCGAGGCTACAGGGGTAGGCCAGTGAGGGAGGAGTTTTGATTGGTAATCACCTACAATGGAATTTTAATAGCATTCGAAGACAGGGAACAGGGAAGATGGTGATTTAGAGGAAGAATTCTGGCTTCCCCTGGTCTGCCAACACCACCATGCTTAAAATTTCCCCAAAGCTGACCTTGCTTCAGTTGAGCTACTGGGCCTCCTGAGGCTCAGGCATTTGACCAGAGTTAAATCCTTAAGATAAATGTGAGCCTTATTATAATATTTAAACTGCCATCCTAACCCCTAGAATTTGGCAAGTTTGGCACTTGACTTCACTTCCATTAGAAACACAGAATCCCTATACTGCAGTAGGAGATCATTTGGCCCATCAAGCCTCCACTGACAACAATTCCCTCTCGGCCCCCACCCTATAACTCCAAGTATTTATCCTCTAATCCACCTGACACTCGGAGACAATATTGCATGTCCAATCAACTTAACCCGCACATTTTTTGGACTGTGGGAGAAAAACGCAGCACTCAAAGGAAACCCATGCAGATACAGGAAGAATGTGCAAACTCTCACACCACAGTGATCCAAGCCCAGGATTGAACTCTAGTGCTGTGAGGCAGTAGGGCTAACCAGTGTGCCATCATGCTGACCAACCAGTGTGTCACATTGAACCTGGAAGGAGACAGCCTGGAGTGATGTTTGAGAATTTTACCTGCTCCAACCCACACATCTTTCGGAGGCGTTTCAAACAAGCTCTTTTACAGCCATTACACGAAGCATGCAACAAGGACCAATGTGGTTCAGAAAGCAGCTTATCACCATCTTCTCAAGTGAGTTAGGGATGGGCAATAACGCAGTCATTGCTACCAACATCATAGACGGATAAAGAGAATTAGGTCACACTTGATCTGCAGGTCAACCTATTTATCTAGCTTTGCTCTATATCCCTATCTAACAAATCTAGCAACCTCCTTGTTGGCTGATCTTCATATTCAGAATCTTTTGGAGAATCGTAAAATCCTCACACTGCAGAAGGAGGTCATTCTGCACACTGAATCTGCACTGACTCTCTGACAGAGTGCCTCACCCAGACTCTCTGCCCCGCCCTATCCCTGTAATCCTGCACATACTTCCCATGGCTAATTGATCTAACTGACACATCTTAGGAGACAATAAAAGCCTACAGTGCAGAAAGAGGCCCTTTGGCCCATCGAGTCTGCACCAAACACAATTCCACCTAGGCCCTACCCCCATATCCCTAATATTATACCCACTAAGCCCTCGAACCAAGCATTCCTGGATACTAAGGGACAATTTCTTAACATGGCCAATCAACCTAACCTGCACATCTTTGGACTGTGGAAGGAAACCAGAGTACCCGGAGGAAACCCATGCAGACACAAGGTAAATGTGCAAACTCCACACAGATAGTGACCTGAGCTGGGAATCGAAGCCAGGACCCTGGAGCTGTGAAGCAGCAGTGCGAACCACTGAAGTACCGTGCCATCCCCAAGGGGCAAGATGAAGGGGCAACTTAGCACTGCCAGTCCACCTAATCTGCGCATCTTGGGACTTTCCCCAAATTTCCCCTCCTGTGCGTGAAGAACTGTTTCCCAATTTCATTCCTGAATTTCCTGCCTCACGTAAGTTCTTGAGTCACCCACTACCTTATAGAACCTTGTTAACATCTAAAACAATTTGATTAAATCAAGTTCAGTGCTGCAGGAAATAAGCAAATTTATACAGCCTCTTCTCATAATTCACCTTGTAGAACTTTAGTATCAGACTGGTAAATCTGCATTGTGCTCCCTGCCAAGCCTAATATACATCACTGAACTGTTAGGTGCAGGAGGCCATTTGGCCCATCATACTGAGTAGAAATCCTCTGGAGCAGGAAGAGGCCATTCCGTCCATCAAGTCTGTACCAACAACAATCCCACCCAGGTCCTATTCCCATCACCCTACATAATTATCCCACTAATCCAAGCATCTCAGGACACTCAGGGGCAATCTGGCACGGCCAATCGACCTAACCTGCACATGTTTGGAGTTTTGGAAGAAATCAGAGCATCTGGACGAAACCCATGCTGACACTGGGAGAACTGCAAACTCCACACAGGCAGTGACCCAAGCCGGGAATTGAACCCAGATCCTTGGAGCTGTGAGGCAGCAGTGCTAACCATGTCTGTACCAGCTCTCCCAATGATGCTTTTCCCCGTACATCCTTGCATCTTCTTCCTTTCTGAATGTTTCAACGGAACCTACCCATACCGCACTCTCAGGCAGTGCCTTCCAAACCTCAGCCACCGGCTGCATGTAAACTTTCTCTTCGTTATCACTTTTGCTTCCTTTACTTTAAACTTGTGCCCTCCTGTTCTCGATTCTTTCACCACTTTCTCCCGATCTACCCTCTCTCTCCAGACCCCTCTCCATCAAATCTTCTCCCAGGCTTCAGAAAATAAACAAAGTCAGGGCCGCAAGCTACCAGCTTTCTTTGTTGCGGGGACAGGTGGGATCGCAACCGTGAGATTTCAGACAGTTCAAGGTTTTCAGGCAGAGGATGCAAGCCGAGGAAGTGGGTTTGCAATGCAACAAAAAAAAAGACCATCATCCACAGCATGCCACTCTCACCCAACATCGTCTGGAGTGAGAGAAAAGACTTTTTTAAAAAAAGATGGATTTGCAATGCAACAATGGATAGATTTACAGCCCATTGCTACTCCCCTCCAAGTGAACAGAATGATTAAGTCAAATTTGGTCACGTATCTGATAATAGGCAGTATTGGTCTTTTTACTCAATAATAGTCTTTATTTATAATAATAATCTTTTTATTCAGCCAATAATGCTTCTGGATGCCTTTAAACAACGTGACATTTTTGACGGTGGCACAACGGTTGGCACCACTGCATCACAGCGCTGGGACCCAGGTTCGAATCCAGCCTTGGGTGACCGCCTGTGTTGGAGTTTGTTCATTCTCCCGTGTCTGCATGGGTTTCCTCCGGGTGCTCCGGTTTCCTCCCACACTCCAAAGACCTGTCCGTGAGGTGAATTAGGCAGTCTACAATGTTGCTTCGTGTCCACAGATGTGCAAAGTGGGCGGGCTGGGCCACACTAAATTACCCCTTAGTCTCCAAAGGTCTGCAGGTTAGGTGGATCAGCCGTGCTAAAATGCCTCTCAGAGTCCAAAGATGGGTGGGTTAGGTGGATTGGCCACGCCACATGTGTGGGGTTGCATGGGGAACATTCTTTTGGGGTGTGGGCGCAGACTAAGATGGGCCGAACAGCCTCCTCCTGCATTACAGGGATTCATAGATGGCATTTCAATAGCAAATGCTCAAGGTTTAACCATCCAGACTGGCTCTTAAGAAGGAGCACAGCCACTTTGAAAGCATCCTCACCTTATTGACCCCTTCCTCGTTCGCTTCAACTTTCTTCTTGACTTGCATCAGCTGCCACATGTCCTTGACTGGCCCGGTGCCGGCGCTGGGCACCGAGAACTTGCGGAGGGGCGCTTGCTCGGTCTGGCTGCGGGCCAGCAGCTCGGGAACAGTGGGCAGCTGGCTCAGCAAGTCCAGGGCCGCCTGCAGCTTGGCCACCTTCTCCTCCAGCTGGTGGAACAGCGAGGGCGCCTTGCCGGCCTCCTCCGAGTGCGGGGCCGGAGTGTCCGAGCTCTGGGGCTTGATGAACTCCTTCTCCACCTCTCCCACCGTCTTCTGCGCCTCGCCGATCTGCAGGTGCTCCAAGATGCCGTGCAGGAGGGCGTGCAGCGCGTTGAAGTTGCACACGCCCACCTCCGGGGTGCCAATGGACAGGTTCACCAGCTCGGATAAGGTAAAGGTGTGTGCCATCTCGCCGGGGGATCACACATACGTCTCAGTCTGGTGTGAACGCGAGCTCCCAAGTGCAAAGCCAAGTCCGCGGCCCAGCAATGGAACTTTTCAATGAGCATCAAAGAGCCGCCCATTCAGCAGCCCACCAATCGTTATCCTCTCTCTCCCCCCCCCAAACCTTTGCTACACCACGGTTGCTAAGTGACCGCAGCCGCCCCCATGGAAACGCCTTTATTCGGCCTGGTCCTATGTCATCCTGGGCAGCAACTAGCCCAGGCATGGGCTACTTGACGTGTCTGCTCTGCCTGCATCCTGGGGGATGCTTTGTTGCTGTCCAGTTATCCCTCCCGGATCACCAAGGTTTATAATTCCAATCACCCCCCCCCCCCCCCCCCCCCCCCAGGATCAACCAGGTTTGTAACCTCCCCAGGATCGACCTGGGTTTGTAACTTCTCCCCTCCAGGATCAATCAGGGTTTGGAATTCCACCCCTACCCCCGCCACCGTCCCAGGATCAATCAGGTTTTATAATTCCAACCCTTCCTCCCCCCACAAGCAGATTTGTAATTCCCCCATCCTTACCTCCCAGGATCAACCAGGTTTTGTAATGGTTACCAGGTTCAATCAGGTTTGTAATTTCCCCCAGGATCAACCAGGGTTTGTAATTCTTCCCCCCAGGATCAACCAGGTTTTGTAATTCCAATGCCCAACCAGGTTTATAATCCCCCACCCTTACCCGCAGATCAACCAGGTTTGTAATCACCCCCCCCCCCCCCCGATAAACCAGGTTTGTAATCCTCCCTCCACAATGAACCACGTTTGTAATCCTCCTTCCCCGATAAACCAGGTTTATGATTCCCCCTTCCCCAATCAATTAGGATTGTAATTCCCCCACCCTTCAGAATCAACCAGATTTGTAATTCCCCAACCCCTCAGGATCAACCAGTTTGTAATCATCTCTCCCAGGATCAACCAGGTTTGTTCTCCCTATGATGCAAAAGGTTTTCATTTTGCGTTCCCAGCAAGGCTTTGCTTACCTGCTTTGGAAACACCATGGGCTTCATGAACACCTATCTGAATGGGTCATTTTGTATTGTGTTTGATGACCTTCCATTGGATCAGGGTGGCATGTTGATTTTGTGAAGGGTAGGTCGTGCCTTACTAACCTCATTGAGTTTTTTGAAAAAGCGACCAAAGAGGTGGATGGGGGTAAGGCGGTTGATGTGGTATATATGGACTTTAGTAAGGCGTTTGATAAGGTGGCCCATGGAAGACTTCTGCAGAAAATGCAGATGTATGTGATAGAGGGTGATTTAGCTAATTGGATTAGGAATTGGCTAGCAGATAGAAGACAGAGGGTGGTGGTTGATGGGAGATATTCATCTTGGAGTACGGTGACAAGTGGTGTACCTCAGGGGTCTGTTTTGGGCCCCTGCTGTTTGTAATTTTTATAAATGATCTGGATGAGGGTATTGACGGATGGATTAGTAAATTTGCAGATGACACTAAAGTCGGTGGAGTGGTAGATAGTGAAGAGGGGTGTTATAGTTTGCAGAGAGACTTGGACAAGTTGCAGAGCTGGGCCGAGAGGTGGCAAATGGAGTTTAATGTGGAAAAGTGTGAGGTAATGCACTTTGGCAGGAATAATAAATGTGTAGAGTATAGGGCTAATGGTAGGATTCTTAATAGTGTTGATGAACAGAGGGATCTTGGTGTATTTGTGCATAGATCCCTGAAAGTAGGCAGTCAATTCGATAAGGTTGTTAAGAAGGCATACGGAGTCTTAGCTTTTATTGGTAGGGGGATTGAATTTCGGAGCCGCAACGTCATGTTGCAACTGTACAAAACTCTAGTGCGGCGCACTTGGAGTATTGTGTGCAGTTCTGGTCCCCACATTATAAGAAAGATTTGGAGGCATTGGAGAGGGTACAGAGGAGGTTTACCAGGATGTTGCCTGGTATGGAGGGCAGGTCTTATGAAGAGAGGCTGAGGGATTTGAGGTTGTTTTCGTTAGAAAGGAGGCTGCTAAGAGGGGACCTAATCGAAACATATAAGATGATTAGAGGTTTAGATAGGGTGGACAGTGATAGCCTTTTTCCTAGGGTGGAGAAAGCTAGCACGAGGGGACACAGCTTTAAATTGAGGGGTGATAGTTATAGGACGGATATCAGAGGTAGGTTCTTTACCCAAAGGGTGGTTCGGGAGTGGAATGCCCTGCCTGCAGCAGTTGTAGATGCGCCAAGTTTGGTGGCGTTTAAGAGGTTAGTTGATAAGTATATGGAAGAGAAGGGAATGGTTTAGTTTGGAGGGGCATTGCTTTTTATATTGGTCGGCGCAACATCGAAGGCCGAAGGGCCTGTTCTGTGCTGTAATGTTCTATGTTCCCTCAGTGAATCTCCATATCTTTGTCCAAGGAAAGGAATCCCAGGCAGGCTTTCCACAATGCATTCATAATATTGCAGGACGTATATATATATATACATAGAGAGAGAGACAGAGATCAGGTTGTACAACAAGAACGTTGACACAGACATCACTGAGACCAATAGACTCATTTGTGTCATATATTTCTACATATCAGTACGAGAATCAATAGTTTTATAAAACTTCATCACAACTTGTGGACTGTTGTCCAATACCTTAGTTATGGAGTTAGCTAGTACTGCTGCCTCGTAGCACCAGGGAACCAGCTTGGGTTACTATCTGTGCAGAATCCGTATGTTCTCCCCGTGTCCACATGGATTTTCTCCCATGTCCAAAAGACATGCTGGTTAGGTCCACTGGCAATGCTAAGTTCTCCCTCAGTGTACTCAAACAGGCACTGGAGTGTGGCAACTAGGGGATTTTCATAGTAACTTCATTGCAGTGTTAATGTAAGCCTACTTGTAACTCTAAACTGGCCACAAATGGTTAACTGCATTTTGACTGGCAAATAAAAAATGAACGATTGTCTTTTGACATGTGATCTCTGTCACTGTAATATTTGCACAGTGTATGCATGCATGCTTCAACAATTCTGTGCGCACACTAAAAATGTTTTTGCTCATCATGTGTGCTTTAATTCTTTCACTATTGTTGGTTTTCTGGTAAAAATGCACAGGTGAAAAATTCTGATGTCCGCTCCAGTAACAATGCACAGCAAAGGAGGGAGTGGTGGCTGTCTGTGCAACAATCACTTTGAATAGCTCCAGAGTGACAGAAGAAGGAGCAGCTTGAACAGGACATCTCATAGCTAACAGCATCCAATTGTAATCTGAATGGGGAACAGGGCAGATTTGGTACATCTTTTTTTATAGAAGTGAACGGCACATATCACATCCACAACCAGAATGATGCAGCATAGAATAAGACCATTCCACCCACTGTGCCTCTTCACTGGAATTAATTCCACTTGCGTGCTCTTTCCCCATTTTTTGGCTCCAGTATTTTGCCAATTGTATTTCAAGCATCATTACTGAATCTGCTTCCGTTCTTTCATTTATACATGCCAGATTACAGCAAATCTCTGCGTGAAAAGTAGTTTTCCCCCTGTCATTTCTAGTTCTTTTCACAATCAGATTCAGTCTGTGTTCTATGGTTACTGACCAAGAACAGCTTATCTTTACTCTTATCGAAACTGTTCATGATTTTGAACATTTCTATCTAATCTCTGCTCCAAGGAGAAGACTCCACTTTCCACACTGATGTGTCCCATCCCTTGCATCATTCTAGTGAAACAACTTAACTTCATTTGTAAAGGGTGGTGCTCAGAATTGAACAAAATGCTGCAGGAGCTGGTGATTTATAAAGAAATGATACGCTCTTGTTGCTTTTCTACTTGACTCTAAAAACAAAGAATTTAATATTTGTGAAAGGAAGCATTGGAGAAATTACTGGAATTGAGAGTTAATAAAATCTTAGACCTGGAGTGTTAAAAGATGTGTCTTTGGAGATAGTGAATGTATTGGTGATTATCTTCCAAAATTCAACACATTAAGGAATGGTTCTTGCAGATTGAAAGGTAGCAAATGTAATCCCACTATTAAAAAGGGAGAAAACAGGAGATTACTGACCTTTTAGCCTTAAATCAGCAAAAAAGAATATTTTATCAATGTAATCACAACCTCATCCCCACCATTGTCCTTTTTTGGGGGGAAAGCTACATGTGTTTCAATTTAACGAATTAGCAATATTCTTTCATTGGTTTGAACAGAATTTTATGTATTCACATATTCACTCCAAAAATGTCAGTCATACACAAGAAAGGTACAATTAAAGACGACAGTGCAGTTCTACAGTGCTAAAGCGAAAGAATAGTTAACAGTTCATATGCTTGATTTATTGGAGGTGATCAGTCAATCCTGGGCCCTGTCGAGGAAGAGGTCCTTTTCCATTTCTGGGTTGTATTAAGACAGATCCCAAAAGCTAAGTCAAATATCTGAATTGTTGCAGGGTTCTCTCAAAGAGACCAAGGTTCAGCAGGTTACGAAGCTAGGCACCACTATATCGAGACATCAAATTTATTAACAGATGGATCTGAAGTTAAGACTCAGGCTGGGAGGCTTTTGAAGAATTTTACAGCCTCCCAGTTCTTTTCTGCAGCTGCTGTAGCTTGTGGAATTCTTCTGCAGACTACCCAGGTCCCTACGGATCTTTTCGATAAAACTCATTATCTCAAACTGGGTTTGATCACGAGCAACATTTGTCTCATCCAACCAGAATGTTTTGGAAGTCTAAAAACATCACTACACTATAGGAGATAGAGTGTAGATTGCCTTGTGGATGACTGGTCTCGTCAGTTCTCTTTTGGTAAATTGCAAATTTGGGGACATTGGAGTCTCAGGCTGGAATTTTCCAGCTGGTCACCCTGCCATCGCTGCAAATGCAGATTGGGAATTTGGCACTCAGCCAAATCTCTGTTCACTGCAATAAGCACAGTAAGAAGTCTGACAACACCAGGTTTAAGTCCAACCAATTTATCTTATAGTAAACCCAAGGTTTTCAGGGGTTTCCCTCTTTGTCAGGTGAGTGGAGGCCTCAGACAATCATCTGACAAAGGGAGAAACCCAGAAAGCTTGTGAGTTTACCATCAGATAAATAGGTTGGACTTTAACCTGGTGTTGTCAGACTTCTTACTGTGTTTACCCCAGTCCAAAGCCAGCATCTCCATGTCATCACTGCACCAGGACCATGGAATCCAGCTGGAGTGAACGGCCAGAAAATTCCGGCCCAGCCATTCATCAATTCAGTGTTTGGAGTAAAGCACAAAAAATGGCAAATGTGAATTCCACAGAGTTGTGCTGTCTGGGCATATCTTTTCAAAGGGGGAAACACCCACTCGATATAATTAAACTCAGAACTTCCCAGAAGCTTGAAATAGTGAGTGTTGACGTTGCAAAGGTTCTTGGCAGCCACTTTCTGAGCGTTCACTGAAAGTATAAAATTCAGTTCCAGACTTGGAAACACAAACCATGTTTAAAGATACAAATGGGATGCCTTCACTGAGCAATACAAAGCAGCCAGGAATGGTAATTTCCTTATTCTCCCCTCCTTTGAGACAGATCTCTGCTATTGCCATTGTATCATAGTCTAATATGTTTGGTTATTTATTTTCATCTCTAATTGCCTTTGAGAAGTTGAAGATGAGTTGCCTTCTTGAATTTGTATGGTCTGTGCCTGCAGCAATATTATTTTTAGCATGTTCTGTATATTTGCATGCATGCTATCCAAACCCTTCCTAGACTGATTTGCATTTGTCCCTGTCTAATCCTACTTATTTCTGACTATATAGCATAAAAACATTTGGCCCAGCCTGTCCTTATTGGTACTTCTAGTCCACTTGCTCCTCCTCGCATCTTTCTTCATTAAACTCAACCATATTAACCTTGTATTCCCTTCATACACATTTGCCTAACTTATTGTCAGTGATCAATCATGGGTTCTGCAAGAAAGGAATCCTTTAAATGTTCCTGTACTACTCACTTCAACCACTCCCAACAGCTTGAGTTCCACATTCTTGTAACTGCTTGGGTAAAAAAAAAAGTTGACATTGGATTCCTTAGTCACTATTTTATATCGATAGCATTTACTAGAACACAATTGCAGAGATGTGGGGCAGAATTTAATGAAAAGAATGAGGCTCCCAATGGCACATCCAGAACCACTTCTGCTCACATGTTCACAAGATAGTAGGATTGAAATCTTACCTGTGTACGACAGGTACCTGAACCATCTGAAATTACCAGGTGGGTGCCGGTAGGAAGTGGCCACTGCACTACCAGCTGACTCAATCCCACCCCGTATTGAACATTCCTCTCTGGGACCCCCATCAACACCATTACAACAATGTTCGGTTGCACAGTTCCATGATGTCTCCCTGCAAATTCTCCTTTGGGGCACGTAGGAAGTTCTGTTCTCGAGTGCTGCCAATAGAAGACCCTGCTTCTTGACTAAGTTGGCCTGGTGGAGATCACAAAGGAGATGAGTTAATTCTATAAAGTGAAGGGCATTCATGATTTGAGTACATATAATAAGGTACTTATTGACACTGGGGGGATGGGTAGGGTTAGGAGCTTAAGACTTGTAATGTTTCTCTTTATGAATAAATCTAAACAGACTAAAGACCAATTTCTGATGTCTTCCATCCCCAAAAGACCACTACCAGATTGGTAGCAGAGAACTCTAAAGTGGAAAGTGAGAACTGTTTTTAATGGCAGATTACAATCTGAGGAGCTTTTGTGAGGAATGGTTGGAAGCAAGTCTCAATTTTAAGAGTATCATTCCCCAGTGATTTTCTGAGTCTGAAATCTATGACCAGTGGAAGAATGAAGTGGACATACGGACACAGGTTCTGTTTTTATGAAGGAGGAAACAAGACGTGGTTTGGCATTGTCACCTCCTAACGAAAGTAAAATAAGAAGCAACGTAGTCTGTGGGTTAGGTGTTTGTTCGTTACACATTGAGCAAGGTTTGGCTCGATTAGGTTTCATGGGTGAAAGTTACCAACAAAGTTGGGTACAAGAAGCTTTGCGGTAGAAGCAGATACATGGATTTAGGCCTGTGTCTGTGGGAGTTCGTGCGTTCTCCCCGTGCTTGCGTGGGTTTTCTCCGGGCGCTCCGGTTTCCTCCCACATCCCAAAGACGTGCTCTTAGGCTAATTGGCAAAACAAATTCTCCCTAAATTGTCTCAAATTTGGTTTTTTAATCCATAGATCTATAAACATGGACAGGGATCACGGGTAGAGGTGGGAACATCAGGGTGGCAGCGCAGGCTCGTTGGGCCGAAAGGCCTGTTTCCCGTGCTGTTTTGTTCTTTGTTCTTACAAGGCATGGTCATTCATAGATAGATTTCAAAAGATAGATGGTCATACCTTGGAGGTGGTCTCCATATCTCCTTGTGGGAGCTGCTTGTATTTTCTTTTAAAGTGTTTGAAACACGTTCACCTCCAGTCAGCGCTCTCCCCTGGCCAAAATGACACCTAAGGTTCAGGAGTTGCTGCTCAGTAACTCACACATCCATCCATGCGGGCTGGTGGAAGGGAGGACACAGGCAGCCGAGACAACCAGAGTCAGGGTTTACTAAGGAACCATCTGGTAGATGGTATCGAGCTCAAGGCCTAAGCCAACTAGTGTCTTTAAAAAGTGGTGCTCAGGTCCATTTCACTCAAGGTGGCTTAGAACTGATCCTTATTCGGACTGAACTTCTCACCAATGGCAGGCCCTAAATCCACCAGCACAACTCGAGTCTTAGATATAGATAGATATAGATATAGATATAGAACATTACAGCACAGAACAGGCCCTTCGGCCTTCGATGTTGCGCCAACCAAAATAAAAAGCAATGCCCCTCCAGACTAAACCATTCCCTTCTCTTCCATATACCTATCAATTAACCTCTTAAACGCCACCAAACTTGGCGCATCTACAACAGCTGCAGGCAGGGCATTCCACTCCCTAATCACTCTTTGAGTAAAGAACCTACCTCTGATATCCGTCCTATAACTCATACCCCTTAATTTAAAGCTGTGTCCCCTCGTGCTAGCTTTCTCCATCCTAGGAAAAAGGCTATCACTGTCCACCCTATCTAAACCTCTAATCATCTTATATGCTTCAATAAGGTCCCCTCTTAGCCTCCTCCTTTCTAACGAAAACAACCTCAAATCCCTCAACCTCTCCTCATAAGACATGCCCTCCATACCAGGCAACATCCTGGTAAACCTCCTCTGTACCCTCTCCAATGCCTCCACATCTTTCTTATAATGTGGGGACCAGAACTGCACACAATACTCCAAGTGCGGCCGCACTAGAGTTTTGTACAGTTGCAACATGATGCTGCGGCTCCTAAATTCAATCCCCCTACCAATAAAAGCTAAGACTCCATATGCCTTCTTAACAACTTTATCCACTTGACTGCCTACTTTCAGGGATCTATTGACACATACACCAAGATCCTTCTGAATCTTTCAGAAATTCACTGTGCACAGAGGTTTCCTCTCCTTTGTCAGCCTATTGACGCACCATGATGTAGCTTCCTGCCATCTGAATTCTCAATGGAGGGCTCTCCAACTGGGAGACCTTCCTTTCTCCAAAAGGGAATTTGCTCTAAAAGGTGGTGCATTTGGCAGCCTGGTGCAATAGATTGTTAAGTCGATTCACAGACTTTAGGGCCACCTGTGGCCTCAAGGAATCTGTGTTTCACATTTATGTGAGAGATGCAATACTTCTTCCAGTGTCTGAGGGGATTGCTGCTTGATTTCTGGCCATATGCTTATTTTTATTCATGTGTGAGACATGGGCATCACTGGCTGGCCAGCATTTATTGCCCATCCCTTATTGGTCTTGGAGGGCAGTTGAGAGTCAACCACATTGCTAATGGTTCTGGAGTCAACATGTAGGCTAGGTAAGGACACAGATTTCCTTCCCTGAAGGATTTTAGCGAACTAGTCTTCAACCAACTCCATTCCCATGCTCCTGATCTTTGGCCACTCAGTACAAAGGGGAGCGGGCATTTCAGAGCACCCTCTCCTGGAAATACTCCTGGGCCTCTATAAAGTGATCATCAACAGGTCCAGATCTGTGACGGGGGATTAGTCTGGGTTCAATTCCCGGAGCATGTGGCACAGTGGTTAGCATTGCTGCCTCACAGCACCGGAATCTGGGTTCGATGCCTGGCTTGGGTCACTGTGTGTGGAATTTACATGTTAACATAGAACATAGAACATAGAACACTACAGCACAAACAGGCCCTTCAGCCCACAAGTTGTGCCGAACACATCAAAAACCTACCCAGCCATAGACCTATCTATAACCCCCAATCCCATTGGATCCCATATACTCATCCAGAAGTCTTTTAAAACACCCCAGCGAGTTCGCCTCGACCACCACCGATGGCAGCCGATTCCATTCACTCACCACCCTCTGAGTGAAAAACTTTCCCCTAGCATCCCCTCTGTACTTGCTTCCCTGCACCTTAAATCTGTGCCCCCTCGTCGCGACCATTTCAGCCATGGGAAATAGTCTCTGAGAGTCCACCCTATCTAATCCTCTCAACATCTTGTAAACCTCTATCAGGTCGCCTCTCAACCTTCGTCTCTCCAGGGAGAACAGTCCCAGCTCCCTCAACTGTCTTCATAAGGCATGCCTCCCAATCCAGGCAACATCCTTGTAAATCTCCTCTGCACCCTTTCAATAGCTTCCACGTCCTTCCTGTAGTGAGGCGACCAGAACTGCGCACAGTACTCCAAGTGTGGTCTGACAAGGGTCCTATAAAGCTGCAGCATTACCTCCTGACTCCTGAACTCAATCCCTCGATGAATGAAGGCCAGTGCACCGTAAGCTTTCTTAACCGCATCCTCCACCTGGGAGGCCGATTTGAGAGTCTTATGGACCCAGACCCCAAGATCCCTCTGCTCTTCCACACAGCTAAGACTCCTATCTTTGATAGTGTTCTCCCCATGTCTGCATGGGTTTCCTCCGTGTTCTCCACTTCCTTCCACGGTCTGAAAGATATGATGGTTGAGTGCATTGAACCTCAACAGGTGCTGAAGTGTGGCGACTCAGGGAATTTCACAGTCACTTCATTGCAGTGTTAATGTAAGCCTTACTTGCAGCGAATAAATAGTAAACCTTACCAGCTCAGGTCATTTATGAAGGTCCCACTTCTCTACCTTGCCCCTCGCCTGAGTTGTGATGATCCTCAGATTAAATCATCACCAGTCAGCTCTCTCTTCAAGGGGAGAGTAGCCTATGGCCTTCTGGGACTGTGGTGACTTTACTTGTTACAATAGTTACCTAGAGGTTAGAGATAGTTTTCATAGAATCCCTACAGTGCAGAAAGAGGCCATTCAGCCCATCAAGCCTGCACCGTCAACAATCCCATTCAGGCCCTATGCCCTTAACCTACTTATTTCCCCTGACTGGATAGGTCAATTTGGCATGGCCAATCAACCAAACCCCACACATCTTTGGAGCGTGAGAAGAAACCAGAGAAGCAGAGATGAGAGAATGTGCAAATTCCACACTATCATCTGAGGCCGGAATTGAACCGAGGTCCGTGGAGCTGTGAGGCAGCAGTGCTAACCATTGTGTCACCATGTGACCCTCTTGTACTAAAGTAGCTTGACGTCTTCTACCTGATGCCACCCCTTCTTCTAACATTTTCCAGATAACTATTGACATAACCCTGGCAGAACAATGCAAAGTTTGCCATTTAAATTGGTTCTGAGCACAAGGCAATTGTCCAGAGGAAATTTGCACTTCTGGGCACTGGTTTTTACTTAGGAACTCCCCTCCTCCCACCCCAACACACAATCTGATCTGTTCCTGAGGAGCTCAGTAGTGGCCCATGACTTCATAGAACATAGAACATTACAGCGCAGAACAGGCCCTTCGATGTTGCGCCAACCAATTAGGAAAAAGCAATGAACCTCTAACCTAAACCATTCCCTTTTCGTCCATAAACTTATCTACTAACCTCTTAAACGCCATCAAACTTGGCGCATCTACAACTGCAGCAGGCAGGGCATTCCATACCCTTACCACCCTCTGGGTAAAGAACCTACCTCTGACATCCGTCCTATAACTACCACCCCTTAATTTAAAGCTATGTCCCCTCGTGCTAGCTTTCTCCATCCTAGGAAAAAGGCTATCACTGTCCACCTTATCTAAACCTCTAATCATCTTATATGTTTCAATAACTTCAGTCCATCTCTATTTTGTACGTGATGCCCCGTTTTATTTTCAGGAGTTTGATAGGAAAGCTCAAGAAAGCATCTGGAAACAATCTTTAATAACTCTTCACATTAGGCAACAAGTAGGTGTAAGTCAGAAAATTCCATTGAGGAAATGTTTCTGTCTACGGTGTTTTAACAATTTATTTATTACCTGCAAGAGCTAAGGGGCACACACGCTGATAACTCCCTGGAATCCTTTCTCCTGACGCCACAAATAGTTGGAAAATAAAAACGGAAAATACTGCAAAGACTCAGAGCAGGTCTGGAGCCTCTGTGGCGAGATGAGAAATAAATCTATGGCCTATCAATAGATGGGAAAACATTAACTCACAGATGCTATCTGTACTCCTGAATGTTTGCAGCAGTTTCTGTTTTCAAGTTTTCCAGCAACTATTGTATCTGGCTTCCAGTCACTCCAGTTTCAACCAGAGGATAGGTCAACCTCCAATCCATAATTTAGTTTTGTAAAAGGCTTAGAACTGCTGCATTTGATTACTTGTTCTTGAGTGAAATCAGTGGATCAATGGCAGAAACACAGATATACCTTATTCCTAAAATTAGTAAAAGTTCAGGTGGCAATGGTTAGCACTGCTGCCTCACATGCCAGGGACCCAGGTTTGATTACTGGCTTGGGACACTGTCTGTGCAGAGTCAACACATTATCCCCGTGTCTGCACAGGTTTCGTCCAGGTGCTCCGTTTTCCTCCCCCAGTCCAAAAAACGTGCTGGTTAGGTGCACTGGACATGCTAAATTCTCCCTCAGTGTACCCGAACAGGCGCTGGAGTGTGACAACAAGAGGATCTTCACAGTGACTTCACTGTGATGTTCATGTTGTGACACAAATAAATAAGCTTAAAAATTACCTAACAGTTCAAATAGATATTACTTTTGAGTTTCTTTCAATACAGATTGTGGCATTGTTGAAGTGCATCAGTTCTCTTCCAATCTCAGATTATATTTGCAGAAACAGCAATGCTGGAAGTGAAGGAACACAGTTGCACATGGACCATGTTATGCAGATGGAGATGGGAGAGCGCATGCGCAGACGGCACATCGACGACTCCAGCAGCTGGGACGCCGAGGACAGGAGAGGGGCTCGGTCATGAAACTTTGACTGTTAATAATCCTAAAGTACAATTATAATAAAAAAATGGTTTGGGTGTCGGAGCAATTGTTCCTTTTATCGTGAGGATCAAAACAAAATAAGAAGTGCAGGAACCGTTAGCCGCTCTCTCTCTCACACCCGTGGAGGGCTCCCGTCATGTTTCGCCGGCGGTGTCTTCTGGGACTTGTAGTCCACCGCCCCCCGGACGCTCTGTCATTTCCGGCGGCCGGCAGCGGCTGGGGGAACTCCAACTCCGAGTAGACCTTGCGCCGTCGCGCCTGCGCACTCTGCTGGCCTGCCGTGGCTCCTTGCCCCAATTGCGCGCCTGCGCACTCAGCCAACCCGCTGCCTCTTCAGTCCACTCTGCCTGCACGCCTGCGCATTCAGTCGGTCCGCCATGGCTCCCCGCCCCACGCTTGCGCACACAGCCGGCCCGCTGTCTCTGCTTCTGCTGCTCCCGTCACCGCGCCTGCGCACACAGCCGGCCCGCTGCCTCTGCTTCTCCCGTCCCACGCCTGCGCACACGGCTCTCCGCCCCACGCCGCTGCGCCTGCGCATTTAGCCGGTTCGCCGTGACTCCCCGCCCCACGGCTGCGCACTCAGCCAGCCCGCTGCCTCTTCAGTCCACTCTGCTTCCACGCCTGCGCGTTCAGCCGGTTCGCCGTGACTCCCCGCCCCACGGCTGCGCACACAGACGGCCCGCTGCCTCGGCTTCACCCGTCACCGCGCCTGCGCACACAGCCGGCCCGCTGCCTCTGCTTCGCCCGTCACCGCGCCTGCGCACACAGCCGGCCCGCTGCCTCGGCTTCACCCGTCACCGCGCCTGCGCACACAGCCGGCCCGCTGCCTCGGCTTCACCCGTCACCGCGCCTGCGCACACAGCCGGCCCGCTGCCTCGGCTTCGCCCGTCACCGCGCCTGCGCACACAGCCGGCCCGCTGCCTCTGCTTCACCCGTCACCGCGCCTGCGCACACAGCCGGCCCGCTGCCTCGGCTTCACCCGTCACCGCGCCTGCGCACACAGCCGGCCCGCTGCCTCTGCTTCACCCGTCACCGCGCCTGCGCACACAGCCGGCCCCAGGCCTCGCTCTGTCTCTCTGCTGCCGCAGGTTCGATTCCTCAGGCCCCTCCCCGAGTGGGTAGAAAAGAAGCGGCTCTCCCAAGCAGGAGGTAAATCATTCCCATCTGTTCCTGCACCAGGCTCCGGCAAGCGACCCTTCTCTCTCTCTCTTTCATTCCAGAGGAGAAACGTTACTTGGTTGGTCATACATTAGTGTGCACTGCCTTGAGCTCTGTGGTGTTGTTGCTTTCTGAGGGACGGTGAAGATTTTAATCGATGAATCCAGGCACAGATGCAAGTTAAAACCTCCTGAGGCAATTTCTGTAATTGGAATAATTAAGTGTCAGTATTGGGTGTAATATAGTGTGAGGGCGATGCTACAAAACTGACCATTTGAGGGTGTTTATGAACAAAATATTTGGCTAGGACTTTTCCATGAAGACCCAGCCCCCTCAACTTGATACAGCATTTTATATCCCTGCTTTAGAATTTATTTAAGCAACGTAGCTTGGTAGCCATAATATCTATTTCTAGATTATTTTATAACTAATCCTAGCAGAGCTTTTTTTCAACTGTTTTCTGACTGCGTGTTTCACATCTACGTTAATGTGACTGATTCCTGTTCCACCTGGATCCATTTCAGATGGGGGGGGGTATGCACCTGAATGTAAAATTTGGATGAATATGTGGAATTGCAAACTGTGTGAAATTGGATTTACTTTTTGTGTGTGGGTATTGCAATTAGTTTCAAATGTTTGATTCAGAATATTTCAAAGTTTATAATTCAAATTTTATAGCTAGCTACCCATATTCTATTTTTGTCTCTGGTTGTTTTTCTAAGATTCTTGGTAAGTGATTTGCACACGTGATATGTTTTGATTTGATGGTCTAAAGTTGTTTTCAAGTTGGATAGCAGTTATTACTTCAAGTTGTCAGTTTTAACTTTATTATCCTTGTGATGTCTCTGTAACTTTGTCCAGCCCGAAAGCTCATTGAGATATCAGTCCTCTGCAAACTCTAACCTCTCATGCATCCTGTTTCATTTTAGTTACTCCGCCATTGGTGATCATACCTTCAGTTACCTAGGCCCTAAGCTCTGGAATTCCCTTTCTAAACCTTCTTACCTCTCCTTCATTTGATATGCTTCTTATAATCTAGTATTGTGACCTTTATGTTCAAATATCTCCTTGTATGTCTGTGTCAAATTTAGTGTCTTAAGTTTTGCTAATTTAAGTTGCTGTATTAATGTATCTTAATTTTAAAATTTGAAAAGAAAAATATGCATTTATTTTGTCTTTCTGTGACCACAAAGTGTTTTAAAACATTGTGTTTTAAGTGTAAATGCGTGTAGTTATTCTTCAAAAGTAGCTAATTGGCTGCAAAATAATTTGGGAAGTTCCAAGGTCCGCATTTGGTGTTAGTTGAAGGAAACTTTTTTGTGTGCATCTTGTATCTGTCCCAAATTCAGTCATTAATATTGAAAACATTTAAGCAGCGAGTAAAACATTCATCAATTTATTTGTTGAGTAAAACTTACTGTTCAAGACTCTCCACTATCCACAAAGCACCAGTAAGAATATAACAGACTAGGGAAGACATTGTACTGTAGGAGAGAAGGATGTCCTTGAGGCAAGGACAGAATACATATCATACAGTCCCTACAGAAGAAGGTCATTCGGCCCCTCGAGCCTGCACTAACCGCTAACAGAGCATCCCACTCAGACTCTCCCTCTAACCTCACTTAATTACCTCACTAATCTCCCTCACCTATACATTCTGGGACACAAACATGCAATTCAGCATAGCCGGTCAACCTAACCTGCATATTTTGGACTGTGGTAGGAAACTCCAGCGCCCAGAGGAAACCCACGCAGACACAGAATGTGAAAACTCACACAGTCGTTCAAGGCTGGAATTGACCTAGGTCCTTGGCGCTGTGAAGGAGTGATACTAACCTCACTGTGTCACCGTAGAGTTGAGAAGCAAAAAGGGTATGAACACACAACTGGGCACACTCTGACATGCAAATATTTAGGAAAAAGAGGCAAATTTGCAGGGGAAATCCAACATATGGCAGAACTACAGAGTGGTTGTGAGACTTCAACTGTCAAAATATCTGTTGAGATCGTGTTAGAGTAAAGGATAAGGAGGGGGAGGAATTTCAGGACCTGTACTGTTCTATGTTGATCTGTGCCTTAAGAAATGCACGGTGCGAGAGGAGGACCAAAGTTGGGGGGATTTGCAGTCACAAACAATTACCGAGGTATGCCTTTTGAAGCATCCTGGGGAAGGTCTTTGTTTGTATTGCTTTGACTAAATTGCAGACCCTGATGTCAGACATCTACGTCTCAGTGCAACTTCAGAGTTGGCAGATTAATAGTAGTCGGTAACAACTGGCCAGTTACAGGAACAGTATTGTTAACATGCAGACCAATTCTGTATCATCTTCATAGACCTTCAGGTCATTGGCAGAGATTCTCTCTTCAAACCGCTGCAGGAAAATAGGCTGTTCACCTTGGGTATCATTTTTACTTTCTATAAGAACAAGCACAGTTCCAGTAGTGACAATGGAGCAAATTCAAATACTTTCAAGATCAGCCATGGATAAAGCAGGGCTTCACCATGGCACAGCACCAGTTCTGGCACACTCTTCACCATGTTGCCATTGCTTGCTGTCAGCATGGATTGCAGATGCGTATGACCCGTTGACCTTGTGCCAATCACAAGCTGCTGGTAGAGCATACCTCTGAGAACACAGCCTCCATCCATTTAGCTAACATAACGCAACCAATGGAATCACTCAAGAGGTGCTAAACCTGCTTGAAGTCCCTGCGTGATGATGTATTTCTTTACCTGGCACTCTACGCTACCAAATGTTCAATATTCATCTAATGCAGCAGAGGAAGAAGCTGGTCAGCTGCTTTGCTTGACTTGCCTAAGTTGCCATGCCTCATTATGGTACAGGAGGGTTCTGAGAACACAAGCCTGTGATACGTGGATGTTTGCAAGCAGGATTTCAGGTGACAAGTGCATGGGAAATCCTTACTGTTGTGCTGGGCTATATCCAAACCCAAGATCAAGCTACCCCACTCCCGATCATTCTGATGTGCTTAATGTGCCTATCCAGTAAGTTCCGGTTCTGAGAGTCAGCACTATGCTAGGAATATACGTGAAGGATCTGCTATCAGAACAGACTGAAAGATCCATGGCGAATAGAAGCCACCACCTGTGTGGAAAGAAGTGCTGTTAGGGTTCTGGAAAATTCCAACCTAATCTTGTTGAGTAGGGTGGTGGTAGGAGGATTCTAAACATACACATTTCTAATAATCCCTCGTGTATATGCCCAGCTTAGTGCTGACTCAGATGATAGTTCAGAAAGATGTGACTTTTGATTGGAACATCATGATGTTCTGAGGCTTTACTAAGAAGATGATCTCTATCTCTCTGTTTAATTCTTTCCATGGTAAGAAGTCTCTCAACACCAGGTTAAAATCCAACAGGTTTATTTGGTAGCAAAAACAACATCTGCAATCTGCAAGTGGCTTTTGCTAATAAACCTGTTGAACTTTAATCTGGTGGTGTGAGACTTCTTACTGTGTTTACCGCAATATCTCCACATAATCTTCCATGACTAGGCAAGGTTGTGGTGATGCTGTGATCACAGTTGATAGTCCTGGACAGGAACATCGCAGAATGGAACCTTGGTTCCAAAGTTCATAATTAACTATTTTAGAAAACGTGGATGAACAAAGTCGCAGCACTGCCGATTAGCTTTTAACAACAAAAAATATGAACATGAAAAGTTTTAGCTATATGATACGACTTCACTCTCATTTATCTTAACAAATGTGTGCACATTTTGAGGATAAAACAGGTTATAAAATGTATCTTTTGTTATAAGGTTTTCAGTCAACACAGAATCCCTGTAACCTAACTGTGGTCAGAGAACACCCCACTCTGGAACTAAGTGGAGATGCCACTCAATTGATCTTCTGTGGATTTCTCCCCAAATTCTCTGCAAATGTTTGTCGCATGTGTTTCCAAGTTCCACGCCCAAAAAGGCACACTTCAAAATATTTCAAACAATGCTTTCCCTCAGCTGTTATCAAGAATCCACCTCCAGGCTTTCCAACTTTTTGGCATTCTTTTGTCTTGAATACTTTCAAGCTTTTGCACAAACTCTTACAAAGCCAACCAAATGCTTCAACTGTTGCTTCATGGGCTGCAGTAAAATACTACAAAACTTAAAATAACTTTAAATGTTGTTTCTCTTCTCAGTCAAACTTCAGTTCTGTTTGGTTTCAATGATCAGTGTTTAGTTCCAATTCTAGAATCAGTATTTTCCTTTGACTTCAAACTTTCTCTTCATTCTCTAGTTTCCATAACTAGCTGTTATTTCATTTCTGGTGTGCTTTTCAGGAAGTCTGGCATTTAGCAGCCCTTGCCCTGCTTCTGCTTGAAAATAATTTCCTATTCCCATTTGTTGTGAATTCAGCTAAAACACCATCACAAGGTCTGTCTCTTAAAATGGCTCCTAACTAAAGATATATCCTTGCTTGCACAGAAGCACTAAATTCAACTCGTCTATACATTTTTTTTATATCCAGCAGTATAAACTACCTTTGCTTTTTGACACTAGAATCATTCTCGAATCTTCTCTGCGTTCTTCCTAAAGTGCAATTAGGTGTAAGATTCCAACTGAGACAAAACCGATGTTTTCTAAAGGTTTATCATAACTTCCTGATTTTTGTATTCTCTGCATTTATTTTTAAAGCTCAGGATCCCTTGTATGTTATTTGTATTGCTGTCCTTGTCTTTCCTACCAAAATGTAACACTTGTTGAGTCCAAAGTACGGAAATGGTAGGGCATAAGAATGGGAAGAGTTACCAAGACGCTTTGAACCAGGAGGTAGCCTCGTTCTTCGAGTTAATAAAAGGTACAGGGCTGGTTAGAGACAGGAGGGTCTGACTGAATTGTGAATGTTAGGGAACCCCAGGTGCAGGCTGGAGGAACTTGAACCATTGCTCTCATCCAACAAGTTTGAGATTCTTCTTACCCATGAAGATGGGAGAGCCTAATGTGTATAAGCCTGAAACCAGAGTATAAAACTTGTAGTCAATTATATATGCATGGGGAGTGAGTTGGCTAACATAAATTAGGAAGTTCGATTGAGATGTGACAGATGAGAAATGTTGAATGCTTTTAGAAAAACATACTAAGTCTCAGTGAATCTAGATCCTATTGAGAAATAGAAACTTGATGGGTAAAATGATCCAACTGTGGCTATCTGAAGATGGGTGGTATAGTATTGTCTCACAGCACAGACTGTGTGGAGTTTGCAGATTCTCCTGTGTCTGCATGTGTTTCTGCTGGGTGCTCCTGTTTCCCCTCTCAGTCCAATGATGTTCAGGTTGGGTGAATTATCCATGGTGAATGCTGGGGGGAGGGGAGGGATGCAGATGTGATGGGCCGGATGACCTCTTCCTGCACTGGAGGGATGCTGTGGTTGTACAGATAGTAATAAGCTGAGGATTAGGAGTTAGAGAAACTCAGGAAAGAATGATCAAAACTGACAAAGGAAAGATTGGAATGAGAGTCAACTACCAAAAATTGAAAATACGTTTTAAGATCTTGTACACTGAAGCAGAAAGGAATGCCCCTTACTGGCTGAGACAACAGGAATAATCATGAGAATAAGGCAATAGTGTTTGTCTTCAAATCAAGAGCCCAAGTACGTGTGTTAAAATTGCTGTAAAGCAATTTGTTTTGAAGGCTCATTTGGTATCTTGTGTGGTTACAGACCTTTTAGTTTTCTGTCGTTAGCATAAACTTGTGTAGCTTTGTGTATGTCCTGCTTGCTTTTTTTCAATAAATTCAGTTAGTTAACTTGGAATCAGAGCCCAACTGAAGTGCTGTGCATTATCATTTTCTACAGTAAATAGAGGAGGAATACAGTACAAAAGATCTTTTTAATTCCAAAAGATATAGGGTAGAATACCAAGAAATAGAAAATTCTAATCCAGAAAGACGTAGGCCATCGAGTCAGCTCCACATTCAATGAGATGGTGACAGACATTATGTGATAATTCCCTTCACTCTCCTGCCTTTTCCTTCTGACTCTTGATTCCCTTACTGATTTAAAAATTTATCAACTCAGTCTTGACCATACTGAATGACCCAACCTCTCCAGCCCTCTGTGGCAAAAAATTCCACAGGTTCACTACCCTTGAGAAGAAATTCCTCCTCATTTCTGTCTTCAATGGGCCATCCCTTAGATGTTCTGGGCCAGAACAGAGATTATGTTCTGGCCTTAGACTCTCCCATGAGGGGATAAACAGTCTCTCAGCATCTATATCTATTTATGGGAAGTGAGGTTACACGAAACTATTCACTCAGGTTCCATCACACGGGCTGAAATACCTCCATCAAATACTGCAATTGATATCACCACAATGGAAAAGTTCAAGCCCAAGCATTTACCTGATAACACAATGACGTGACTATTTTCCATTTCCAAAACTGAAATACGTTTGATGTGGAGTTGCTGGTGTTGGACTGGGGTAAGTGCAGTAATTAATCTTAGAACACCAGGTTTAAGTTGTCAGACCCCACTTGGAGTGTTGTGTGCAGTTCTGGTCGCCTCACTACAAGGAGGATGTGGAGGCTATTGAAAGGATGCAGAGTAAATTTGCAAGGATGTTGCCTGGATTGGGTGGCATGCCCTATGAGAATAGGTTGAGGGAGATGGGCCTTTTCACGAAGGATGAGAGGTGACCTGATAGAGGTTTATATGTTGAGAGGTATAGATAGGATGGATTCTCAGGCTATTTCCCAGGGCTGAAATGGTCGCAACAGGAGGACACAGGTTTGGGGAGTAGGTACAGAGATGTCAGGGGTAAGTGAATTCACTCACCAGCCTCCGAGTGAAAAAATCAGCTGCTGTCAGTGATGGTGGTGGTGGAGGCGAACTCGCTGGGGGTCTTTTAAGAGACTTCTGGATGAGTGCAAGGGAACTAATGGGATTAAGGGTTGTCGATAGGCCTAGTAGATCGGGATATGATTGGCACAACCTGTGGGCCGAAGGACCTGTTTGTGCTGCAGTGTTCTATGTTTAATCTAGTGTATGAGTCTACTTTGCCTACTGTGCTGGCAATTCCCCATCATGGCTACCGTCAACACTGCAAACTGCTAGCTCAATTTGGAGAGCGTCTCCAAACCTGTTAGACTTTAACTTGGTGAAATATGTTTGGCAATCACATGTATTCATGAATCTGTGTTCTTTTCAGGTAATGGCAGAAAATCTTGTTCTTTGAAATTCATTTGGGTTTTTGTTGCATTTCAAGAAAAGTGTTTATTGGATGGAAATTGAGGTAAATTTGACAGATGTGTGGAGGTTACTTTTTTTTTTTCTTGACTGCCTTTATTGAGGGGGAAACAGGGAGGAAATGGGGAAAATACAGCTATCCCTCTAATTTTTGGAAGACGTAGCACTTTCTTCAGAGTGGTACATTTGTATAAAAGGACATGAATTGCCATTCCTTTTGGAATTAAAAGGTCTACATTTCATTCTGCTGGACTATCATCACTACAGCTTTCAAATAGGTTCAAGCAAACACATTTTTACTTTTTGCACACAATCTGCATTTGTTTGTTTCTTGACGGTATAAACTAGATATCTGGATGTTGTTGATGCTGATATTAATCATAGATATTAGGGCTATGTTTACAGTTTCTAGAAACTGTAACAAAAGTCATGCTATAAATAAACATGTGACACACAGCTTTTTAATCCTGGATGTATTGGAAAACCCAGAGTCCTGAAAGATCAATGTGAAAACATAGTTTATCGCACACGGTAACCAGATATACAACACTGTAGAAAAGCACGTGTATCGATTAATTGAGCACTTGAATTGCATTGAGAATCAACAAGTCAGTATGGAGGTTTACTGTAATGAATTGTTCAAAAGCTCTATTCATTTTGTATCCCAATTGTCACAGTTTACTTAGCAGTAGTGCAATGCTGAAGTACCTATTTATAACATGGAAGCAAAAGGATTAGTTCCTTTGTGAAAGCATTAGCTGAGTAACTAAAGCTTCATCACTGAGATCAGGAATAAGCTAAAGATTAATACCTTGAACTTAGGATGGTTACACTAAATGGCATTGATTTATATTAAACGTGATTTGCACACAAAGCAGGTTATAGAACACTACAGCACAGAAATGGGTCTGATGGCCCTTCTTGTCTGTGCTGAACTATTTTTCTGCCTAGTCCCACTGACCTGCATCTGGACCATATCCCTCTACACCCCTCTCATCCATGTTTTTCTGAAATGTTTAAAACATGAGCTCTCATTTACCATTTCATCTGGCAGTACACACACACACCTCTTAATTTACATCCTCTTTTTTTTCCTCTCCTCGCCTCAGTGGAAAAAGCCTGCTTGCATTCACTCTATCAAATCTCCCCTCATTCTTCTACACTCCAGGGAAGAATAGCCCTAACCTATTCAACCTTTGTCTATAACTCAGTTTCTCAAGTCCCAGCACGTTCTTGTAAATCTTTTCTGCACTCTTTCAACCTTTATTAATATCCTTCCAGTAATTAGGTGACCAAAACTGCACACACTACTCTAAATTTGGCCTCACCAATGCCTTATACAACCTCACTATAACATTCCAACTCTTATATTCAATACTTTGATTTATAAAGGCCAATGTACCAAAAACAGTCTTTACAACCCTACCTACCTGTGATGCCACCTTTAGAGAATTATGTATCTGTATTCCCAGATCCCTCTGTTCTACTGCAGTCTTCAGTGTCCTACCATTCACCGTATATGTGCCATCTTGGTTTGTCCTTACGAAGAAGTTTTAGCATGAAGGCTGCTGGGTGAAAGAGGCAGACTTCGGAATGTTGGATTTAGGAAGGAATGCAAGGGCAGCAGTGTGATGGAGAGGATTGCGCAGTACTCTGGGGGAGCAGGAGCTGATGGTGAGTATGTAGGCTTGGAAGGTAGAATAAGGTGTCAAATTTAATGTGATTGTGCTTTAGTAGCACATTTATGATGGAGCTGGTGTGTGCCTTGAAAGTTGTGACATTTGTATTAACACCAATTTGTGTCAGGCCTTGTAGAGCAACTTGCAGACTAATCAGTGCCATTTGGAGTAAGTATGAATGAAAGGCATCTGATCAGGTTTGAGAGCACGGCAACCTTGCTTGGGCAAAAAAAAAAAACTATGTAACATTGGACAGGGGCAACAAGACCATTTTATAGTCATTTTGAGTTTGTTTTAAGTTTGAGTGTGTGTTTCAATCCCTTGGAAACACTCTCCAGCATGAGTCAGGAATAGTTAAGTGATGGTCTTGGGAACGCTGCTGTTAAGAAAATAAGAAAAATTATCACTTTTTAGAAATGAAATTCAAGGTTTTAAAATGTGAGACCAGAGAAACACTGAGAATCAAGCAAAATGTTGCACTTTCAACTGCTGCAGAGTAACTCAAATTAGAAGCAGCATCATGCATGGAACATATAGAATGATGTTTAACAGCCTGAATCAAAGAATAAAACCAGCACAAGTTCCTCTTGGCCTTCGTTTGGACAACTATCAAGCTTGCAGAATAAGAAGAAAGTGAGCTCGCAGTTTTACGGCTGGTCATGCTTCATTTGAGCGTTTTAAGAAATTTGCATGACAGTAATAGAACCAAAAATTTCGTTACACTCTTTGGTTATTTCCCTGTCTATTTAAAGAGAATCATTGAAAGTCTTTAATGTTTGACAGCTTTATTTGGTGGTAGATGTCTCAGAGAACACACTCCTCCAAAGAGGAAGCGTTTACTGCCAGGTTTGAAACCTGCCAAAGATTGCCTGCCTCTTCTGTTTGCTAGAAACACTGCAGGCAATTTCAAGTTTGAGTCCTTCATCAAGAAACCAAAGGCTTTGAAGCGTTATTCCAAGGAACATCTGTGCATCATTATGGTGTTCAGATAAAGTTTGAAATGCAAGGGCACTCTGAGAAGCTTCCCTCTCTATCCCATCCCCACTTGAAGGGAGTATTGTGCCTGAAAAGAGTCTTCCTCATAGACAATGCCCAGGTCATCCTATCAACCTCGCTGACTTGTCTGAAAATGTGATGGTAATTTTGTTGCCACCCAACATTTTACAATCCATGTAGTAGGGGACAATGGCAAGTTGACAGGAGGCTGACGATCTTTATTCCAGCTCATCAAGGCATGAAGTCTCTCAACACCAAACCAACAAAACACACCCCACAAACCACCCAGGTTGAAGTCCAACAGGTTTTATTTGGAACCATGAGCTTTTGGAGCACTATTCCTTCATCAGGTGAGTGACTCACCTGATGAAGGGGCAGCTCTCCATAAGCTCAGGATTCCAAATAAACCTGTTGGACTTCAACCTGGTGTTGAGACTTACTATGCCCACTCCAGTCCAATGCTGGCATCTCCATAACATGGCTATCAAGCAAGAGATGGTGAGAATGTGCCAATGTCATTGAATTTTAGCATGCTGACAACATCCTCTCGAGTATCGACAATATCGCTGATCTGTCAGATGAAGTTATGTGGTTGTGTATGTATTGTATGGTGGAAGTTGAGTGTCAGTGACAAGAGAATTTCTGAATGCTGCTCCCAAAATTCAGTGTGAAAATCATCACCCTGGCAAGCAAAGTTAGCTCTGAAGCGGAGAAAACTGACTTGATGGAACTGCTTGAGACCCACGAAGACAAATTGTCCAGTGAAGGTTGAATACAGGTGTAGAGTCAACACACGGAAGAGGAAGGATGTACTAAAACACCACTCCCATTGTCAACTGTCAAGAGCTTTCCATCTCATTGGCAGATGATCCAAACAGAGCGCAGTGCCAAACTAAACAGGCTGATTAATGATGGCATCAACTGCTATAAGATGATCTACCAAGTTTCTATAAAAGATCTTTCAAGTAAGAAAATCTCCAGTCACGATGTCTGGATTACTTCCAATGCTAAACCAAACAAGTAGAAGATGAGGCTGGAAGAATGAACATCATGCGTGGAACATAGATTGAATGGTGTAGAAAGGTGAGGGATAAAGACAATGGAATACTATTCAGGCAGGACAAAGCTTTATCAACTGCATGTTCTTCATCTGTGTGTTCTTGTTCGTGATTTAAATTGAACAATGGGGTGTGATTTAGACCGCTTAGGGATGGAAAATCCACATTGCAAGAAAATAGGAAGATATTTGGGGTTAAGGACAGTAACCCAGGCTGGACTTCTGAATGTCAGTAAAGTTTATTTTGTTTATGTCACAAGGCTTACATGAACACTGAAATGAAGTTACTCTGAAAATCCCCTAGTTGCCACACTCTGGCTCCTGTTCTCCAGCACTAAGGGAGAATTTAGCATGGCCAATGCACCTAACCATCACATTTTCCAGTCTATGGGAGGAAATTAGAGCACCCAGAGGAAACCCACGCAGGCACAGGGAGAATAAGCAGATGGTGACCCGAATCCAGGTCACTGTGCTGGTCACTGCACGTAGCTCAAGAAATATTAACAGTTGGTTGCAAGCAGAAATTTGGTTCAAAGGCTTTGCTACAATGGCCAATGGAAAGACCTGGCTACAATCTGGGTCTGATTTTTAACTCATCTAAAACCCATCCATTTGCAAAGTTAGAAACTAATCCCATGATTGAGAGCTAAATATTCTAGGCTTTAGTCTTTAGGAAGAATGGAATGTTAGGAAAAGAACAGATCTAACTGTTTCTGAGACATTTTCATGAAAAGGGATATCAGTGAGTAGAATTAAAGGATAGAAAAGTCTCTAAGAGCTGCCAGCTGATCTCCTGAACATAGTGATGACATGACAGAATATTTAATTATAGAGATTGTCAAAACAAAAATGGTTCTAGTTTTCTGAAGCCGGAAGGAACAAAACAACTTGTATCGTAGGTTTATAGAGTGCAATTGGAATATTGTTTTAGAACAAAGAATCCTAGTTTACTTCAAGTTAATGAGTAACAAATCATAATCAATTTTATCATCAAGGAACATTTTGAAAATGGTAGCCACAGTAGGATTGGATTTGGTAATGAATTTAATACTATAAAAAGGCCATTTGGTACATCGAGTCTGCTCTACCATTTGATCGTGGTTGATAAGTTTCTCTCAACCCCATTCTGCCTTTTCCCCATTAATGTTTGATCCTCTTGCCAATCAAGAATCTATCTATTTCCATCTTAAATAATACTCAATGACTTTGTCCACAACCTTCTATGGCAGTGAGTTCTATTAGATTCATCACATTCTGGCTGAAGAAGTTTTTCCTATGAATGGAAAAATCTCCACTGTAAGTTCTATATTTGTGAAGAAAATGAAGTCAAAAATTGAGGTTTTAAAATATTAAGAAACTTTTCAGATGGGAGACTTCACAGACAAACCAACCACAAACTTGGGAAGCATTCTAAACAGTGTCAGTCAGAGCATGGGTAATGGGTCAGTGAGATTTGATGTGACTAAGAGGATGGACAGCAGAGTCCTGAGTGACTTCAAGTATATGGAGGATAGAAAATGGGAGGCCAGCCAGAAATGTGTCTCGCGATTGAATCTGAGATAGCAGAAGCATAGTTGAGTTTCAACAGCAGATCTAAGGCAGGGTTGAAGATGAGCAATATTATGGAAGTGGAAATAGGTGATTGACAACATGGATATAAGGATGAAAGTTCAATTCAGTTAAATATAACCACCATGCAACTATACTAAGCTGAAAAAGACCTATTTAAAAAAAAAACAGTATGGTCACACAGACTGCGTGCGCACGCGCACACACATCCCTCTAGCTTTACTCCAAATATTCAGTTAAAGGCAACGTTTGCTCACTGATGATGAGGGGCAAGTGTAAAGACAGTGGCGGGGTTGAGACATATGGTGAGGTGGAGCTATGCATAGATTGGAAACTGAGGTGTTTTTGGGATGATCCCATTGAGCAAAGAACAGCACAGGAAACAGGCCCTTCAGCCCTACAAGCCTACACTGCCCATTTCAACCTTCAGTGAGTGCCTCATCCCAATCCTCTTCCTACCTACAACTTCTGTCTACAATCCATTGGGAACCAGTGTATAGATGAAAAATAGGAGAAGGGGGCGGAGAGGGTAGAAAATGGACCTTGGGGGACACGGGCATTAACCATGCAACGATGTGAAGAGAGCCCAGTGGTGATGATTCTCTGGTTGCAAATAGTTTGTTAAAAATGGAACCAGACAAATCCAATCCAGCCAGCTGGACCAGGGCAGAATGGCATTGGCAGAGGATGGTATATATCAATGCAAAAGCTTCTAATATCTAAGTGTAAAATTGGGGTTTTTGACAAGGGGGCAATTAAATTCAGAGGATAAAAGATAAATCTTTTATTAAAAACCAGTGATGGGAGAAGTTATCAGTAAAGAAAAAGTTATACATTTTCTTTCTCAGATTTGCTGCCCTTCATTAGTTTCATTTCATTTAGCACACACACATCAATACAAATCAAATACGTCAGCCAAGTGTATTTATCTGCCAGCATGGTGATATTGCATTCATAGAATCCCTCTAGTGCCAGAGGAGGCCATTTGGCCCATTGAATTTACAATCCCACTTAGGTCCTATAACTATAACCCTATGTATTTACTTCAGCTCATTCCCCTGATGCTAAGGGGCAATTTTGCACGGCTAATCTATCTAACCCACGTGTCTTTAGACTGTGGGAGGAAGCTGGAGCACCCGAAGGAAACCCATGAATGGGGAGAATGTGCAAACTCCATGCGGATAGTGACCCAAGTCTGGGATTAAATCCCAGCCCCTGGTGCTGTGAGGCAGCAGTGCTAACCATTAGTGGCACAGTGGTTAACACTGCTCTAAAACCCAAACGTTAACCCCCTTCTTGGCTAAAGCTACTTCCCTGTCACAGTGGATGTCAAAGTGGAGGTTTCCACTGGCTGCCAAACTGAATAGGTGTGAGTTCCTGCATCCAGGGTCATTTCTATTGTCTGGGCAGTGACTGAACCCATTCATTATTATTGCAAAATATGTTCCCTCACAAATATCTTCCAGAAAAGACTTCTGCTAACTAATGGGTTCCCAGGCCTTTGGCTCCAAACTTTTCACCTTTTCCATCATACCTTGCAGTATTTGCATTGCTAACATGCATAATCATAGTAAAATACTTGAATGCATTTAAATAGCAGCTTATATGTTTTAAAATCATAGTTACTTGTTTAATTCTCTTATTGCATCTATAAGTTATCATTTAACTCATTCCTGTTAGTTTAAACAAAAACGGCAAAAAACTACCACCGCTCGCTACTTTAACCAAAGAGAAAAAGTTAAAAATTACTTAACACTCAAACTTTACGCTTTCCCAAATCGCTGCTTCTCCGTGCTGCTCCACAGGAACAATCAATTTTGAAACATACAAGATGATTAGAGGTTTAGATAGGGTGGACAGTGATAGCCTTTTTCCTAGGATGGAGAAAGCTAGCACGAGGGGACACAGCTTTAAATTAAGGGGTGATAGTTATAGGACGGATATCAGAGGTAGGTTCTTTACCCAGAGGGTGGTTAGGGAGTGGAATGCCCTGCCTGCGGCAGTTGTAGATGCGCCAAGTTTGGTGGCATTTAAGAGGTTAGTTGATAAGTTTATGGAAGAGAAGGGAATGGTTTAGTTTGGAGGGTCACTGCTTTTTTTTTTTTCATAATTGGTTGGCGCAACATCGAAGGCCAAAGGCCTGTTCTGCGCTGTAATGTTCTATAAAACCTTAGACAATTGCTTTGGTTAAGTCACTATGCAACTATACCAACCTGAAAAAGACCTATAAAGAAATCAACCAAGGAAATATGGGGAAAAAACACTGACAGCAAACATTTTCTGAGTTATAACAAGGATGTATGATATTTATAATGAGTACAAGTGAGAATAGATAGGGTGAACTCTCAGAGACTATTTCCCAGGGCTGAAATGGTCGCGACGAGAGGGCACAGATTTAAGGTGCAGGGAAGCAAGTACAGAGGGGATGCTAGGGGAAAGTTTTTCACTCAGAGGGTGGTGAGTGAATGGAATCGGCTGCCGTCGGTGGTGGTCGAGGCAAACTCGCTGGGGTCTTTTAAAAGACTTCTGGATGAGTATATGGGATTGGGGGTTATAGATAGGTCTATGGCTGGGTAGGTTTTGATGTGTTCGGCACAACTTGTGGGCCGAAGGGCCTGTATGTGCTGTAGTGTTCTATGTTCTATGTACTTTGACAACCTAAAAATGACAGAGTTGATACATTAACTTTGTCTCCATTATGAAGACAGATGTAGGACACTGTACTAAGGCATGGGTCAAGGGCAAGAACTTGTGAATGTAACACTGAGTATAATGTAGTAATAATGCCAAGGGAAATAATGGACCTAATTGGAAGAGCCTGATAATTTCCCCATCAGGGTGTTAAATAGGGAAGGAAGTTGCAGGTGCCTTAGATGTCATTTCTCTCAACATCCTGTTGCAGCTGAAGACTGCAGGCAGCACACTGGTTAGCACTGCTGCCTCACAGCGCCAAGGACCCAGGTTCAATTCCCATCCTCGTTAAGTGTCTGTGAAGAATCTTACATGAGGGGGCATAGATTTGGAAATCTCTACAGGACTAATTGAAAGTCGAGAAGAATTTGGTTTCCTGGTTAACTTGTTTTATTTTTTACCAACAGTGGTGAACCATGTCGGAAGAACCACCACCTCCATATCTTGGGGGGCCTTCTGCTCCGTTACTTGAAGAGAAAGGAGGACAGCCACCGTCAACAGGTAGAAACAACATCTTGGCAGAAATATTTTTTGGGAAATCTAGTGAAATTAAATACTTGAAGACGAGATCTTCTTATGTATTGAAGACTTCAGAAACTTCAATTATTTTGTGATGTAAATTATTAATCCTATCAACAGTATCATAGAATCGTGACAGTGCAGCAGAGGCCATTCTGTCCATCAAGTCTACACCAACTGACCAAGAATCCTATCCAGATCCTCCCTCTTCCCCCCCCCCAACTTACCCCATACATTTATGATGGGCAATCCATCTAACCTACATATTTTGCAACACTAAGGAGCAATTTTGCATGGCCAGTCGACTGAACCTGCACATCTTTGGACTGAGGGGGGAAACTGGTGCAACCCAGAGGAAACTCTCTCAAACATGGGAGAATGGTCGCTCCAACTCCATGGGAGAATGGAGTTTGCACGAAGGCAGGAATTGAGCTGGGCTCCCTGGTCCTGAAGCAGCAGTGCCTGCCATTGTGCTGCCCATAACCCTTGTGCCACGATTCTGCCTGTACTTTGTTCATATTTTTATTCACCAAGTACAGCAATTAGAATGCCAAAATGAGTAATTAGACCTAGAGTATAATTTTAAAAGATGACTTTGTTATACATTGGTGACGTTTTGGAAGATGGCTAGGTACCATCAGAAACTTCAGACAATACAAGACTCAAAGCCAGTCTCTCGGTTTAAAGACGTAAGTTTTTATTTTGACTAGTGTCCACCAGGGAAAATCCTCAAAAGGCCAGAGCAGCTCCGTCCCAAGATGGAGCAGCTGGACCTTGCCGATACGTTGTGATGTTTACAATTCAAAACAGATCAATTATAGATTTTCTTAATAATTATTCTCCCTTTTCATTATTTTTAAATCAATCACCTTCATTATACGTAAATCAACAATGATACCTGTCATATATTTTAGCCAATTTCATCATACCATCTAGCATAATGGCATTTCATTAGTCCTTAAAATCTGGATGCTTCCTCCCCTTTTGTCTGAAGCATCTTCCTTTGTTGCCTAATAACTTCAGATGCCAGCCAAAAAGTTCCAAGTGAACGTTCCTGTAAGTTTCCCTACAAGTTGCAGGTTAACACGTGATTCCACATCCTGACATGTGCTCATCTTATCTGGATAGCAAATAAATCCTATTCATGAAGTTTGTGTTCTTACTATTTATAACTCTAACTCTAATAACTTGCATATTTCCAAGATTTTTTAGAATCTGCTTTCATCCTAAACCTCTTTACTATGCATGCTTTGCAGCAATCTGCCTTTGGCTAAAATGAACAATATTAATAAAAATATATTAATACATTCAAAATCAAATTGTGTTTTTTAAATCATACTTTGAAAATCTCTTATTGCGTTTCATGTGTGTAAACTGCTTTCTTGTTAGCTAAAGTCCATTTTAAAGTCATTTAACGCCATGTTGGTTGTCCTGCCAGTGACTTAATGTCTGATGGTTTAAAAGTCTTGACTAACCTAACCTAGGGCAGCACATAGCACAATGGTTAACACTGATGCCTCACAGTACCAGGGACATGGGTTTGCTTCTGACCACTGATCGTTGTCTGTGTGGCGTTTGCATTTTATCTTCCTGTCTGTGCTGGTTTCCTCCGGTTGCTCTGTTCTGTCCTATGGTCCAAAGATGTTCACGTTAGCTTGATTGGCTGTGCTAAATTGACCCTAGGTAGTGTTGGGGGATTAGCAGGGTAAATGCGTGGGGTTATGGGAGATGGGCCTGGATGGGATTTCGATGGTACAGACTTGATGGGCCTAATGACCTGCTGCTTCTTACTGTAGTGACTATATGATTATAAACTTCAAGTGCCATTTCTGTGCCAAGTCTCCAATCTATCCCTATCTCCTTGTATCCTCTGACAATGTCTGGCGTTATCAACAACTTTGCCAATCTATCATAGGGATCCTGCGATTAGGATTTACATTGTGGAAGTTTAAGTTCACCTTTATGAAATGATTTTAAAGCATGCTGAATAATGATCCACGTAGCATTTTAAATCTGTTAAAAGTCGAGCTCCTAGTGTACCTTTTCTTATCTGTTGTACTACTGGCTCAGTGTCGAACAAGATTAATCAGAATGAAAATAAAAAAATGAAAAGCAAAGCAGTTCTAGAAAGCTACCAGTGGGAAACAAGCTCTCAGGAGCCATTGGTCCTCAATAACTTTACAATTTAAAAAAAAAAAAAAATTCTTTGAATGTATTTAAGGAAACGTTTGCTCTGTTCACAAAAATGCTTATAATTTGAGATTTTGGCAGAGAAAGATCAGAAATAGTTTACATTATTCATCCGTTTAATTGATTCTCTTATTTCCTGTATTTCAATAATTCCACCCAGAATTGTAACTGTTAGATGATTGTAGATTCTATAATTTGAATGCGTGCATCAGTATGAGGTGAATGAGTGAGTGGAGGGGGTTACCATGAGTTTTCCAAAGCATGTGTCTCAAGACAAGAATCACCTTCTCAAAAGGTGAACAGTTGGGATTCGGTCACAGGTACAACATTTTTGGCTGCGCGTTTTATTTGAGGATTGTTAAATAAATGAGACAGAAACAAACAGCAGTTAAAGTTCTCAGCTGTATTTCATCTTGATAAACAAGTGCTTAAGTCACAGTTTATATTATTTTTATCAGGTTGTGCTTTTGTTACTAAGTCATAAATATTTCTCCATGTTTCTTTAGTGTATGCACCACCTACTACCACTCAACCTCAAGGATATTCCGTCCCACCAGATGGTGGACCACCTCCTTATGAGCCAGGATTTGTACCCCTCCACACACCAGCAGAAGGTGGTATGCCCATGCCACCACATGGTAATTAAACATCAAAAACCTTGGTGTGATCGCTGAATTTGTGGATATAACTGATTGCTGTGGTAATGCCTGTATACAAATGAAATGAAATGGATCATTTGCAATTTATGTATGAGGGGTTCAGATTTTGCTCTTCAGTGACAACTTGGGCACACACATTTTTGGGATATGATTCTGCTGCTTTATGTAAGTACAACCTTGTGTGGGATCAGATATAGAATTAACAACAGTAATGTACTGCAGATGCTGGAAATCTGGGTAGAAGGATGCTGCCAGACCTGCTGAGTGTTCAGGAACCATTCAATCAGATCATGGCTCAACTGCAGTTTCTCAGGCTGTCCCTTGGATCTCCAGCAATCCATCAATTTTTTTTTAAGTTTATTTATCTGTTACACAAGTAAGGCTTTTTTTAACACTGCAATGAAGTTACGGTGAAAATCCCCTCGTCGCCACGCTCTAGCACCTGTTTAGGTCAATGCACCTAACCAGCACATTGCTCAGACTGTGGGAGGAAACTGGAGCACCTTTAAGAATCCCATGCAGACACGAGGAGAAGGTGCAGACTCCACCAGGACGGTGACCCGAGCCAAGAATCGAACCCTGGTGCTGTGAGGCAGCAGTGCTAACCACTGGGCTGCCCCTGGTCTTGAACTTGCTCAGTGATGGAGTTTCTGCAGTCCTCTGGGTTAGGGAATTCCAAAGATTGGCCACCCTCTGAATGAAAAAGTTCCTCCTCATCTCAGTCTTAGCCTTATTCCCAGCGTTTTCTTTACAAGGATTAATAATTTTAAGAAGAAATTCATTTCTGCATTTTTATACGTGTCATTGGCTGATAACAGGGGATCAATCAATTTATTTGATTACTGGTCTCGTCACTTGTAATACATGTGGAGCAGGCAGACGATCTACCGGATGCTGTAAATAGCAGAGTCTTGTCTAGACCGACAATTTGGCATCTGTAAAGTTCCTGTGTGAAAAGAAGGGTACGGTCCCAGACGCTTGTAAATCTATGGCACTGATTCCAGACAGATTGACCCCCATGTAATTCACTGAGATTGGCTGTTGTTTTAATCATTGGATTATATGAGACAGAAGAGTGGTGTTTTTCCCAGAGTCTACACCACCTGTTTCAAAGAGCAATCCAGTTAATCCCATTCTTCATAATTTTCCCATGTGTGCCATTATTCTTTCTCTCCATGAGGAATTTATCTAGCTGCTTTTTGAAGACTACAATAGAATCTGTACCCATCACCCTGCTGGTTAGTGCCTTCAAAACTCCAGCTACGTGGCACATCATTGTTTTCTTCATGCTAACTGTACTATTGGTTACTGACCACTCAGCCATTGGAAATCAAATAAATGAAGATGGTGTCTCAACCCTGTTTCCATTGAATACTTAAAATTAATTTACCTCCTCCCCTCACAAAGGATGAACAGCTGCTCCTTTGTATACATAAAACTCTCATCCTTCAGCCTGAGAACTAGTCTAGTAAATCCTTTCTGTACCCTCTGCCAAGATGGTAACTCTTCCTAAGGGTAATGGCCTGAATAATGGGGCAAGTTTAGATGAAATTGCTTTTGAGAATTATCTACTGCTCCACGACACACTGACTTTAATGATGAACCCACCATGGGTGCCACAGTGGTTATCTCAACACCAGGGCAGCTGGGTTTGATTCTCAGCTTGGGTCACCATTTGTGTGGAGTCTGCATGTTCTCCCCATGTCTGTATGGGTTTCCTCTGAATGCTCTGGTTTCCTCCCACAATGCAAAGATGTGCTGGTTAGGTGGTTTGACCATATTAAATTCTCCCTCGCTCTATCCAGAATGTGGCAATTAGGAGATTTTTGCATTAACTTAATTGCAGTATTAATGTAAGGCTATTTGTGACGTATAAATAAACATATGTAGCCACAGCACAGGTTAGCACCTTACTTCAAGGTACCTCTTGCTGAATTAACCTGTTCTGCCTCAATCTGTATTGCACTGTTACAGGAAATTCTCACTGCAGAGTTAGACTTGGTCGGGGGGTGAGGAGTCCAACAATATAGTTTTATTTATAAAAGCTTCGTGGAGAAAAGGCACTGGCACTCCGCAGCACTGGGCAGCTACTTTCTCTCAATAATACAATAGGAGCAGTTAATTTTTACGTCATGGAACATAGAACACTGCAGCACAAACAGGCCCTTCAGCCCACAAGTTGTGCCAACCATATCTCTACTACTAGCGCGATCTATAACCCTCAATCCCATTAAATCACATATACTCATCCAGAAGTCTCTCAAAAGACCCCAGCAAGTTTGCCTCCACCGATGGCAGCTGATTCCACTCGCCCACCACCCTCGAAGTGAAAAACTTAGCCTGATATCTTCCCTGTACCTCCTCCCTAGCACCTCAAACCTGTGTCTTTTCGTAGCGACCATTTCGGCCCTGGTAAATAACGTCCAAAAATCCACCCTATCCATACCCCTCAACATCTTACACACCTCTACCAGGTCACCTCTCATCCTTCGTCTCTCCGGGGAGAAGAGATCGAGTTCCTTCCACCTATCCTCATAAGGTGTGCCACCCAATCCAGGCAACATCCTTGTGAATCTCCTCTGCACCCTCTCAATAGCTTCCACATCCTTTTTATAGTGAGATGACCAGAACTGCGCACAGTACTGCAAGTATGGTCTGACAAGGGCCTTATATCAAAGATCTTGTACCTTTCAGACAATGGATAGTCTGGACATTAGCAATTTAACACATTAAGTTGAGTTGGATTCCAAGTTTAACACATGGTTACAGTCAGACATGTACAAATGTCGGCATTTAATGTTGCATTGTTTCATAAAATGACGACATTTCCTTTATCAGTGACTATCAATGACTTAGTTTTGGTCTATATATACAGTAATTGATTGTCCTGTATTTATGTATTCTTGTTCCTATTTATGGCTAATCTCCTTATTATCCTGGGGCCGCCCTTATCTTAAAAGTGCCTCAAGCTCTCTCCTGGCTTCTTGCAGTATCTGATTCCTGCATGTTTAACTTTCAGTAACTGTCTGTCCTGCATGCTTTTAGCTTCCCTAGCTGTGGGTGCTAAAAGTCAGTGCCTGCTTAATGTCTCTCTCCCAGGTAACTATTTTTATGCGCCAGTAGCCATCTCCTTTTTTTTTTTGCCACGACAGTACAATCTGTGTTTTGTTGTTCCTGCTATGAACTCAGAATCTGAAACAAACCTGAGTATCTGAGTGAAAAGCTATCCACGATTGTGGAAGGGAATAGACCATTCAATCTATTCTATTAGTTTGATTTTTTTTTCTTTTTTTGGTAAGGAGTAGATTCTGGTTGTGTCGATAGAGGAATGTAACCATCTTCAAAAAAGCTGCAGTGCTTGTGAAACACGGTGGCAAGTGGTTAGCTCTGCCTCACAGCACCGGGGACCCAGCTTCAATTCTGGCCTCGGGTTATTGTCTGTGTGGAGTTTGCATGTTCTGCCTGTGTCTGCTTGAGTTTCTGCCAGGTGCTCTGGTTTCCCCCCACAGATGTGGAGATACTGGCGTTGGACTGGGATAAACAGTAAGAAGTCTGACAACACCAGGTTTAAATCCAACCGATTTATTTGACAGTAAACTCCCAAGTTTTTGACCTATGGCCTTTGTCAGGTGTATGAGGTGTTCTGGTCTCCAACAGCACAGACAGTTTACAGATTACTGATTTAGAATGCGAATCTTTACACCTAACCTGCTATTCAAGTCTTAAAGTAGTTAACAATGTGAGTGGAAGGAGCACTGAGCACAGGTTAAAGAGATGTGTATTGATAAAGTGGCTCACATTGTTAGCCACTTTAAGACTTGAATAGTAGGTTAGGTGTAAAGATTCGCATTCTAATCAGTAATCTGTGAACTGTCTGTGCTGGTATGTGTGCTGTTGGAGACCAGAACGCCTCATTCACCTGACGAAGGCCATAGGTCAAAAGCTTGAGTTTACTATCAAATAAATAGGTTGGATTTAAACCTGGTGTTGTCAGACTTCTTACTGTGTTCCCCCCGCAGTCCAAAGATGGGTGGGGTAGGTTGATTGCCCATGCTGAATTGACCATAGGGTTGGGTCACTGTGGGTTATGGGGATAGGACCTGGGTGGATTGCGATCAGTACAGACTCAATGGGCTGAGTGGGCTCCTTTTGGCACTGTAGAGGTTCTGTGATCTTATGACTTCATTTTGAGTTTTGGTGTGAACCCAGAAGTTTTTAAATTAGTGATCAAGAGCCATACTTGTGCAAAAAAAAAAGACTTGAGTTGCCTTTACCAAGTATTGATGAGTTTTTTCTTTGACAGGTTACTATCAGTCAGCTGGTCCATACCCACCGCCAGGCCATTATGTGCCCCCTGGGCATTACCCTCCCCCTCCTGGACACTATGCTCCTCAGGGTGGACAAACAGCGACTGTTATAGTTCCCCCGGGTGCTGCGACGACAGTGACAGTACTGCAAGGGGAGATGTTTCAAGCTGCACCCGTGCAAACCGTGTGCCCTCACTGCCAGCAGACCATCACGACCAAGATCACTTACGAAGTAGGCTTGCTGAACACTTTATTCTGTCTCTTCTGCTGTTTTGTAGGGTAAGTAACTGGCACAGCAGCGCGATTTCAAGCAAAAGCTTCAGGAAATATCTTGAGGTTTGTTTAGTCGCAAAAAAAAAAATTACGAAGTTGTTAGAAGTCTGCATTAAATTGGACAGACTGGATGCAGGGATGATGTTCTTCCTGGCTGGGGTGTCTACAACAAGGGGCCACAATCTCAGGATATGGGGGAGGCCATTTACGATGGAGATGAGGAGAAACTTCTTCATCCAGGGGGTGGTGAATCTGTAAAATTCTGTCATCTGTTATCACATGAGGCTGTAGAAACCAAGTCGCAATGTATTTAAGAAATAAATAGACAGATTTCTGGATTATAAAGGCATCAATTGGTATGAGGAGAAAGTGGGAGTATGGCGTTGAAATCAAGCCACGATAATGAATAGCAGAGTAGGCTTGAGGGGCTGAATGGCCGACTCTTGCCTTTTTTTTTATTTGGTGTTAAACAGAGTAAATTTCATGTGCACATTTGTAGCTTATTTCACTATCACATTGAAATAGTCTTTAGCCCTCCAATTAATTGCTTATGCACCTATTTTAGTCATGTCTGAAAATGTGATCAGCATTCCTTTGAAAACTATATCCAAATCGTTGACAGATGTTGCCTTTTCATGTCCCAAGATGTATAGGTAGATGGATTAGCTATGGTAAATGTGTAGTGTTACAGAGAGAGGGTGGTGGAGAGGTCTGGGTCCAGAGACAATGCAGAATCAGTGGGTTAAATGGCATCCTTCTGCACTGTTGGGATTCTCCGGTTCTATGGCAGAACCTTGTGGGATATGGCTAATCCTTTCAAGCCGCTCTGAGAAACCGCCCTGAGCATCTACTGTTTTCTCCCATCTGACCAGTTTTTAAACTCTCGCCTTTCTGCTGTTCCTAGACTTGTTAATGTTCTCGAGTAGTCTCCTGTCAGGTACCTTGGCAGCTATTTTTGTCATTTCACCATATCTATCACATCATCTCAATAAACTCAGTAAGTTTGAGCAGGTTGTTCACGAACGTCTTCTCAATTTTACCCTTCACCTAAGGTCCAATGACCCTCAGGTTAAATCATCACCAGTTCGCGCTGCTCCTCAAAGGGAAGAACAAAACGGCACGGGAAACAGGCCCTTGGGTCCTACGAGCCCGCGCCGCCACCCCGATGTTCCCAATTCGACCTGTGATCCCTGTCTATGTTTATAGATCTATGGATTAAAAACCAAATTTGTGACAACTTGACGAGAATTTCTTCTGCCAATTAGCCTAAGAGCACATTTTTGCAATGTGGCAGGAAACCAGAGCGCCCGGAGAAAACCCACACAAGCACGGGGAGAATGCGCACGGACACAGACCCAAATCCATGTATCTGCACAGCACAGCGATAGTCACTGAGCTGTCGTGTTGCCCAAGAGAGCAGTCCGTGGTCACCTGGGCCTATGACAACTTGACTTAAGCAATCTGTTCCATTCTGAAATCTAAGTTGACCAATTCTAATTGTCTTTGTCATCTAAATATTTAGTCATTTCCCCTCCTACAAATGATGGTTCAAACTGGCGATTATATTGGGCATGTTACTCTAAATGAACTCTATTTTTAAGGTTCCTGTTATCTCTTCCAGTTTGCTCAGGATCTTAGTATATCCCATCAAATTGTAGTACTTTTTCTTTTGGCTTCACCAACCATTAAGATGCTTCTCATCCAATTTATAATATTTGCCCCCGTTCCCTACTTCCCCATGCTCTTGATTTGTAAATACTGAAGTAGCTGTTAACCATAATAAACAGTCTGTTGGAAGCAGTATGTTGGGCAGTATCTATGGAGTGAGTACATTTAATGTTTCAGATCAATGACCTGTCATCAGATGTTCTGAAACTTTGACTCTGCTTCTTTCTCCACAGATGCTGCCAGGCCTGCTGAGCACGTCAAGCATTTTCCCATTTTATTTCTAATTTCTAACATCTGCAGGATTTTGTTTTAGTGAATGTCCGTTTTCACTTATCCTGAATGAGCTCACTAACCTCTCCTCGTGGGATTTCTGTTTTTAACAGTTCTCTTTTTAACTTGTAAAGCTGCAGCATAGTTTAGCATTCTTCATAGATTTTGAGATTCTCTCCTCAAGCTTCTCTCATTTAACTATACCTTTCTTAGTTTGCTTATTTTATCATTTTAATCTTGTCTCAGGCACACTATGTCCTTATTCAAGGAGCAGCTACTGCGAGTCCTTGATAAGTATGTCCCTATCAGGCAAGGAGGAAATGGTCGAGTAAGGGAACCATGGTGTACTGAAAAAGTTAATTCGCTGGTTAAAAGGAAAAAAGAGGCCTATGTCAGGATGAGGCTTGAAGGCTCAGTTAGTGCAATGGATAGCTATAGATTATGATGTAGAGATGCCGGTGTTGGACTGGGGTAAACTCTAAAGTTTTACAACACCATCCAGGCAAGTTACGGGGGTTACAGATAGTGTGACATGAAGCCAAGATCCCTGTTAAGACCGTCCTCATGTGTGCGGAACTTGGCTATCAGTCTCTGCTCAGCAACTCTGCGCTGTGTGTCATGAGGACGGTCTTAACAGGGATCAAGTAACCCCCGTAACTTGCCTGGATTAGCAAAAAACCTCACTTACTGTGCTGTCTGGAGAAAATACACAATTCTCTAACCAATGCTCAGAATTCCCTTCACACACATTGTTAGCCACTTTAACACTTGAATAGCAGGTTAGATGTAAGGATTCGCATTCTAATCAGCAATCTGTAACTGTCTGTGTGGATGTGAGTGCCTCTGCAGATCAGAACACTGCATTTGCCTGACGAAGGCGCATAGCGTCGAAAGCTCGCGGATTTACTATCAAATAAATTGGTTGGATTTAAAATTGGTGTTGTAAAACTTTACTAGCTATAGATTAGCCAGGAGTGAGCTAAAGAGTGAGTTGAGGAGAGCTAAAAGGGGACACGAGAAGACTTTGGCTGATAGGATCAAGGAGAATCCTAAAGCTTTCTTTAGATATGTTAAGAATAGAAGGTTGGTTAGGACACGATTAGGGCCAGTCATGGACAGCAGTGGGAAGTTGTGCGTGGAGCCTGAAGAGATTGGAGAGGCACTGAACAAATATTTCTCTTTGGTATTCACGCAGGGAGATGTAAATGTAGTTGTGGAGAACACTGGGATACAGGGTTGCAAACTGAAAGTATTGAAGTAGATAAGGAGGATGTGCTAGATATTCTTGAGGGTTTGAAGTTAGATAAGTCCCCTGGGCCGGACGGGATTTACCCTAGGATTCTCTGGGAGGCGAGAGAGGCGATTGCAGAGCCTCTGGCTCTGATCTTCAGGTCGTCATTGGTTACGGGTATAGTGCCGGAAGACTGGAGGATAGCGAATGTGGTCCCATTGTTCAAGAAGAGGAAGAGAGACTTTCCAGGGAATTACAGGCCGGTGAGTCTTACTTCTGTTGTGGGCAAAGTATTGGAGAGAATTATTAGGGATAGGATTTATAGTTATTTAGAGAGAAATGAATTGATTGGGGATAGTCAGCATGGTTTTGTGAAGGGTAGGTCGTGCCTTCCTAACCTCATTGAGTTTTTTGAAAAAGTGACTAAAGAGGTGGATGGGGGTAAGGCGGTTGATGTGGTATATATGGACTTTAGTAAGGCGTTTGATAAGGTGGCCCATGGAAGACTTCTGCAGAAAATTCAGATGTATGGGATAGAGGGTGATTTAGCTAATTGGGTTAGGAATTGGCTAGCAGATAGAAGACAGAGTGTGGTGGTTGATGGGAGATATTCATCTTGGAGTTCGGTGACAAGTGGTGTACCTCAGGGGTCTGTTTTGGGGCCCCTGCTGTTTGTAATTTTTAGAAATGATCTGGATGAGGGTATTGAAGGATGGATTAGTAAATTTGCGGATGACACCAAAGTCGGAGGAGTGGTAGATAGTGAAGAGGGGTGTTCTAGTTTGCAGAGAGACTTGGACAAGTTGCAGAGCTGGGCCGAGAGGTGGCAAATGGAGTTAAATGTGGAAAAGTGTGAGGTAATTCACTTTGGCAGGAATAACAAATGTGTAGAGTATAGGGCTAATGGTAGGACTCTTAATAGTGTTGATGAACACAGGGATCTTGGTGTATATGTGCATAGATCCCTGAAAGTTGGCAATCAAGTCGATAAGGTTGTTAAGAAGGCATATGGAGTCTTAGCTTTTATTGGTAGGGGGATTGAATTTTGGAGCCGCAACGTCATGTTGCAACTGTACAAACTCTAGTGCGGCCGCACTTGGAGTATTGTGTGCAGTTCTGGTCCCCACATTATAAGAAAGATGTGGAGGCATTGGAGACGGTACAGAGGAGGTTTACCAGGATGTTGCCTGGTATGGAGGGCAGGTCTTATGAGGAGAGGCTGAGGGATTTGAGGTTGTTTTCGTTAGAAAGAAGTGAATTGACATACCTGTTTTTGTACTTTTTTCCCAGCTTTTCAGAAATGTCTCGCACTTTAGATTGCAAAAGCCAGCATTTTGAGTCCTCCAAACGATTAACCCTTTCAGTTCCACTGCATTTATTGATGAGACTGAGTCTCAGCAGCTCCTCGAAGCCACCTCCCATTTGTTGGTGCCATTTTAAGGCACTTGAAGGCCCTGCCCAGAATTGCCACCTCCCCACAGAAAGTCAGTTGCTGCAAATGTGAGAGAGAGGATGACTTGCTCTGGGTATTTCGTCCATCTTGTGTCATTTTCTCTGAATGCTTACTGCAGCTTCCTTCAGCTCTACAATCCCTCAGAGGGGATGATTACCCTCAAGCTGTTTCTTAACCTTCACCTCTGTAATATATTGGATTATTGACAATTTTCATTTGCGTTGAGTTCTTGAGTAAACTCAGTTGGAGACATGTCCTACGTTTGTGCTTGTCTGAGTTAACACCTGCTATTTGATATTTCCACGTTAATACTTATTTTCTGTACCTGATAGCTAGCTAACTTATTCTTACCTACCTTCAATTGAATGACTCTCTCCCTAAGGTCCCCACTTTAAATTCACATTCGAGTCAGATCTCTATTTTCATTTGGTTGCCAACCCATTGATTAATAGAATGTAACATCAATCAAAAATAATTGGATTGAGCTTTAAAAAAACTCAATGGAGGGGCTAGTTGGCGAGTGTACAGATCAAATTAACGTCGACAACACAGAACATGATCCCATTCAGCTAAGGTAGATTTGGGGCCTACCTCTGCGCCTGACTCAGTCGTAAAATCAAATCTCAGCATTTTTCTGTGATTTGGGAAGTGATTGCCAAGGACCTTCAGAGAATTGAATAATGTGTATCATTATTCTTACCCAATTTGATTTAATTATTAGTTTGTCCATGTTCAGCAGACATAGACCAACTATGTAACTGGGTGGAAAATTAGCTTTACACTTTGAATGGAAAAAAATGAACAACGCTGTGCAGGAATAGGCTCTTTGATTCTCCAAATCTGCACCGATCATGTTGGCTTATCTCGACCAACAGCCTGTACCTCTCTATTTCCCAACAGTTCATATGTCTATCCAGATCAGTATTAAATGTTGCTAACGTGTCTACCTCAAACACCAAATTTGGCAGGGCCCCCACCACTCGTTTTTTAAAAAAAAAACAAAACCTCCCCCACTCTGCACCGAACCTCATCCCACCCCCTCCTTGCCATAAACCTATGCCTCCTTGGAACATGCAACATGTGGAAAAGAGAAAAATGAAAAGGAGACTTAGAGCACGATGAGACTATTATCCCAGATCAGATTCTGTGTAAAGTAAATTATGGTGAACCAGTTTCGTTTTAGAAAAGCAAATAGAATTCTTAGATTCATAAGTCAGTTCAATGGAAGACTGGTACAGACAATGTGTTACATCTGGAGCACTATTAGGTTTTAATCACCATTGAAGGCAGTGTTGTATTCGAAAGGGTGCTGCAACAAAATTGATTCTGAAAATGAAGTAAGCAGACAGTTTAGAGAAGATTAAACTCGAGACATTAGTAGAAGACAAAATAATACATTAGACCAAATGATATCAATGTGCTTTTCTGGGAAGCATTTGAGATGATCTTTTGCTCTAAAAGATAACAAATATGTGGAATAATTCACCAAATAAGGTAGCAGAGAGTATTATTCAGAATGCAGTTAAATGCTTGACTGGTGGGAGTTGGTGGGATAAATTTGATGTACCAGCTATTTTTTAAAATAACTTTGGACTGCTCAAAAGAAGATTCATCATACGTCTGAGGAGTTCAGGATTAACTTTTTTGAGACCTTGTGACAAATGGTGAATTTAAATGCAAATAAGTTTTCTTCTCTCTCTCTTAAACAAGTGGATATGTGGGGGAAATCTAAACAGATTGAAGCGAGTTTTGAGTTGCAGTTACTGTGATTTTATTGTGGTGAGAGTGTGTTTAATAAATTGTGATATGTATGATTCTCAGGGAACTCGACAGGGTAGATGCTGAAAGGTTGCTCCCTCGTATCGGAGAGTCGAGAACCTGAGGGCATAATCTCAGAGTAAGGGGTTTCCCATTTAAAACCGAGATGGGGAGGAATTTCTTTTGAGGGAAGTGAATCGGTGGAATTCTTTACCACAAGAGAGCTGTTGAGGCTGGGTCATTAAGTATGTTCAAGACTTTGATAGATAAATTTTTAATCAGTAAGGGAATCCAAGGTTTTATTAGTGTTTAAGGCAAATATGTCATAGTGCGTTGCAAATTTCTAGTGTGGCTGTTCCTATTAGAAGTACCCAGTAATGCAGTGGTTTTTAATGTTGGTTAAAATGCACAGGATTTGTTTTTAGCCACTTGAGGCATTCCACTTCACAAGACTGTGAAAATTACAGGTACAACAGGTAATATCTCTGCCCCATTTTTCAATAACCTTTGACACTACTGTTTGATCTGTAACAGATTAAGTTGTCAAAATGTGGTAATGTAGAAGTTTCACCAACCTTATTTGTTTTAATGCAGGTGTGACTTGGGCTGCTGTTTGATCCCCTGCTTAATAGATGATCTGAAGGATGTGATGCACACTTGTCCAAACTGTAAAGCTTACATATATACATACAAGCGGGTATGCTAACAGCAATCCTGATCCTGTCTGATGTGTTGGGATAATCTTAAATGGCAAACGTTCATTTTTATTTCAATTTACATGTCGTATTCTATATAATTGAGATACTTGCAGCATTGTACTGTGCTGTAATTACAAGCAACAGTGGATGCCTTATTGCAGAACATATGATTAAGTTGAAGAATTTATTGTGTTAATTCCATGTAAACAAGATAAATGTCAGTCATACCTTAACTAACAAACAATTTCAACTTTTAAAGTTCCCAGTGCAACAAAATCTTTAAGATAACGTTCAGTTTTGAATCCTGAGCCATTTGTATGTCTCCATTTGATTATTGTGCTGAATGTTGTTGGGAATGAAGGGAAAACAACTGGTTTAGGACATGTTTCACAATCTGCCTTCAGGCCTAAAATATTGCACATGGCAGTGATATTTTTGTGATGCACTATTTATTTTTTTTTTCAATTATCAAGTTGAATAATTTGTTAATGTGCTGTGTAGAAAGCAAATGCGAGTGTGTATGTACATGAAACCCCAGGGAAAATAAACATGGTCTCACTCCTAATGCTTCTTAATAGGAGCATGTATGCATGAATGTGATTTCCAATATTGTTTGCATTTGTTGTAATTTTAAGACTTGCATCTTACTGAAGTATTTGGTGTTGCTCCTGCTACAGATTCTGAAACTGACAGATTGTTGAGAAAGGTACCGAGGTGGTAAAGAGGACATATTTTAGTGTAGTATTTATTTTGCTAAGACAAAATGTTGTTGTTAAAATGTGAATTTCACACTTTTTGATTGATTTTTTGCCACAGTGACGGTTTAGAAAGGATCCAATCTGAGCTATGAGAAATCATTTAGTGTTTTATAGTGCAATCGTAAGTCAGCCACCAAGTCCTTTTTAACCCATATAATGGAGCTTGTACAGCATAGTTTCTAAAACTTCCAAATCCAGTGTTGAAAAGATTAATGATTCATAGCTTAGAGTCCGTCAATCCATGGAAGAGTTTATCTGTTACAATACAGATCACTGCACCAGGATCTCCTGTATGTTCTTTATAGTAGTGTTTTGAAATATTGTACAGTGTGGAAATCTTGGGATATATATTCAGAAATATAAATGTAATAAAAATGCTCTTGATGCTTGTGCAATTTTTGGCAGCTGGCAAGTGTTACCTTTGCTAAGAACTTATGCAACATATGTGAACTTATTTGTACTGTACAACTTGTATTATGAATTGCAAAGATTTGAAACAGTGTATTCTGCTTTGAAAATAAGTGAATGCAACTCACAAATTTAATGAAAAATGAGGTGGAGGACCGATACCCCTGGCAAATCTCTTTCCATCCAACATACTTTGTGCCCATCACTTATGCATCAATTTAATATTAATCAGTGTTATTAGATGTGGTACTCATTGATGGTTAGAAACACAAGTTGTTTTAGATACTAGCAATGTCTTGATAGGTTCAGATTGCTATTAATCCTAACAGCAGGAGACCAAAATATCTATCTTGACAACATGCGATCGGAAGCAAAAGTATTTGACGTGAGCAGCCTTTTCTGTTTCCGCCTTGCTGTGACATTGTCAAAAGGATGTCCAGACACATGGGGATTTGTTTCTTTACTTCCATTACTACTGTGAATGCAATATATTCAGTCCTCCAATTCTGTTTTGTTAATTGAAGTGAATTATTGTGAAGAGATTATGTGCAAACTGTTTTCACACACAGGCTGCATTTTATCGCATTTGCAACAAGTATCTTCTGTTGTAAAGACTGGTATAGCTGATGCTTTTTTTTAATAAAAACATGCCATTTTAAGTGGGCCTTCTCATATTGGGCCTGCACATGGGCATTTGTGAATACAATTAGTTGTTAAGAGAAAAAACAAATCATGTTTGTTTACCCCCAAATTGAATTTTAATCATCCTGATAGTTATTGGGCACCAATTTTTTGACTGTGGGTGGGAGTGTTAATTGTCTGACCTGTGACTTAAAAATACTGCATTAATTTGTTTTAACAGCATCACAAGGATGTTGCCTTGGTAACTGTAAAATACTGCATTCCTTTTAAAAATAGGTCTATTTATGTTCTAGGTTGAGGAATGCAATCTATTCCTTGACATCAAGCTTCTGCACCAGTTAAATACACCAATTGTCAATTAAGCACATCTGTCAGTACAAACTATAATTAAAGCCACAAACACAAATTGTTTTGCACTATTTTTCTTTAATGCTAGACTTTGCACACCTGCAGAGCTAACATGAATACTTGCCTTCTTCACCTTTCACATGCTAACAATCAGGACAGTTTTTGTGTATTGTTGACATGACAAGTTGACTCAGACAACTTGGATTTAAATCTTGTTCACCTTGTATCTGATCACTTTTTTGTATTTAAGTCTATGTGGTAGTGTTGAAATAAGAGGCAGTACATATTTAATGCTCAAGTTCTTGCTGGGAAAATCTGTAGCTGATTTTTTTTATGTCACTCAAAATGATTGATTAGTGGTTGAGTCAGCTTATGTGTGCAAGCTAATTAAGCATTCCATACATGTACATGCATTATCTTATCCAATGTACAAATGAGTATATACAACTTGGAGATTAATAAATGCTAATGGCACAGCTTTGTTGTGATACTTGGTTAATTTTGATCTTTTTTTGGCTCAATCACTAGTTATAGAATTTCGTAATGGTTACAGCACAGAAGGCCAATTGTGGACAGTGTCAGCAAGAGCAACCCATTACTGTAACTGACATAGAAGACGAGAGCACAGAAACGGGCCTTTTGGCCCTTCTTGGCTGTGCTGAACCGTTTCTCATTTTGAAGGCTTGCCAGAGACCAGCCTGTCCCAATCCACGCTTTTTAGATCCTTTCTCATTGCTTCAAATTTGGTCTTTGTCCAGTTTAGAACCTCAACCTGAGGAGCAGATCTGTTGTTATTCCATGATCAAGTTGAAACTAATAGAGTTATGATTGGAACTAGTGTTCCCCTTGACAGACAGTTCGTAACTCTTAATTATTCTTCATATCTTTATTCATTAACAGCATCTCTACTCATGTTTCATTTACTTTCATTTCAGTGGAATATACTTTCATTGCATTCTGAATACAATTTTAAATCTTGCTATCACAGCCTATTTTAATTTTCCAAATTCTATTTATTCCAAAAATAATGCCATCTAAGTTCCAGCATATATTCTGATCAAAGACAAACAAGGAACACATTTAATCAAATACTTAAGACATAAAAATATTTTGAGCATTAGTGATGCTAACCTACCATCTATGACAAGCTGTACAATGTCAAAATTTCACTAATTGCATTAAACCTTTTCCAGTGAGGAGGAAAAAAGTTACAAATCCAACAATTTCAATATTCATTAGTTGCCATCCATTCATAATTGTTTGGATTCAGTACAAGAAATTTAATCCCTCCAGCGATGCCCACACGCTGGATTGCAGCACTTATAAAATGTAGTCATAGGTTCATCAGCAGATCTGGTTTGTATTTGCATGAAATAAGCTCGAGAATGTTCACACTTGGGACAGATTTCTGCAGAAATACAAACATGTCAAAAGTCAAACTACTTCCATGCAAATTGTGCAACTTAATTTGCCTCTTCCCACACCCCTCTAAATACTCAAGCCAATCATTTATACTGCACTGTAAACGTCTTAAAAATTTTTACAAGTTATAGATCAAAACCAGACCCCCGCCCCAAGCCACTTGAGATATTCAGGCAGATCATAAAAATCTCAGAGGCTGATTTTTGTGAGGCGTCCATACGGTAAGATGGAGAGCTGTCAGCAGCAAGTTACAGAACTTTGGCCTATGGTAGACAGATTAAAAATAAACTGTTGCTCAAGAGGCCTGAATTAGATAGGGTGGGGAAGGAGAGAGATGGAGAAAGTTACAGATACGAAAGGATAAAGGTATTTGCAAACCAGAAATGAGAATCTTAAATCAAGACACAGTTTCAGTATGAGGCAATATAAATTAGATAAACAGAACTTTGAGTTAGGGCACAAACAGTTTTAAATGACCTTGAGTTTGTTGTGGATAGAATGTGGGAGGCAAGCTGGGAACGTGTTAGTCAGAACGACAGTGCCTCTATCTCAGGAGAAGATGATAGAATAATGGTAATGACACTAAATCCAGAGGCTCAGGCTAATGATTTTGGAACATAGTCTCAAATGTCAGTACAGAAGCTGGTGGAATTTTTAATTCTGCAACATAAAGCTAGTCTCAGTAGTGGTGACCATGCAATTAGCAATTGTCCATTACAACTTATCCAGTTCACATATCTTGTAGGGAAGGAAACTTACTGTCCTTCTGCAATCTGACCTGCATGTGACTCCATTTTCTAATTTCCTGCAAAGGAAAATAAGGGACGTGCAGCGGTTTCGTGGGAGTCAGCTTAAAGGAAATGGAAGAAACTCACATGAACAAGGTGAGCTCAGAGGGGAGACAAGATGTAAGTTCAGGGCTAGGGCAGGGGGTTGAGGTTTATCTAGACAAAGATCCATGAGCAATTCTGACTAGCAGAAGAGTTGGAAAAATTTCATTATACAACGAAACCAAAAGCAGTAAAATTTAAAACATATATATCCCACTCACTGACAAGTAAAAATCCAGCCCATACAAAAGCAAAAGGATACATGTTGTCCAGGACGCTAAGACTGCAACACCTTGACTACCACTACCGTATAAGCACTACCCTACTACTGTGGAATAGTATAATTTAATAGTGTAACCTATAATTCTGTCTTAAAACAATGTATGGACATATGCTCTACCTGCTGTCGAGTCAACATTTTCCCAAGCAGCAGCTCCACCCAAAACATCATCAACCTCTTTCAGCTTGGGGTATTTTCTGTTTGTTACCTACAAAACAAAGGAAAATCATGTTATTTAGCACACGTACATCAGAGGAACATAGGAGCAAAAGTCAGCCATTCAGCCCTTCAAACCGATGCCACTCAATCAAATCATGGTTGATCTAATTGTGTCTCGGCTACAGACCCCATAACCTCTTTTGTCAAATCTGTCTTGAATAGATTCAATGATCCAGCCTCCACTCCTGTCTGAGGAACTTCACATACTATCAGACCTCAGAAGAATAAAGGATCTAAAAAGGTAGATCTCAATTTTAAATCATATCGTCTGACACTAGTTTCTCCCACAAGAAGGAACATCCTCCCGGTATCCACCCTATCAAAAGACATCAGGATCATATATGTTTTAATTAGATCACGTCCTTTCAGAGGTGTTCAAAATCATGAAGGATGTGAAAGAATCCCTAATTCACAAAGGAAAATTGCTTTGCACACGATTAACATCATTTCTTTCCAACATGTTTCCATTACTCAACACAGTCCCATTTCCCATTCACCTCCACCTTCTCTGTTATTCTATTCATTTATTTACTTCCAACTCCTTTCCCCACAACTTCCTGTTTGCCCTCAGGCCACTCACATTGATACCCTCTATCCAGCCCATTCCCCCCCTTCCCCCACCAATCCTCTCCCCCTCCTCTCTCCCCACCCCTCCCCCCTCCCCTTCCCCACCCTTCCTTTCCCCCCTCCTCCCCCTCTTTTCCCCCTCTCCCCACCCCTCTTTCCCCCCCTCCCACCCTCTCCTTTCCCCCCCTCCCCCCCCCCTCTCCTCCCCCCTCCCTTCCCACCCTCTCCTTTCCCCCCCCTCCCCCCCCTCCCTTCCCCACCTCTCCTTTCCCCCCTCTCCTCCCTCCCTCCCTTCCCACCCTCTCCTTCCCCCCCCACTCCCTTCCCACCCTCTCCTTTCCCCCCCACTCTTCTTTCCCCCCCTCCTTCCCCCCCTCTCCCCCTCCTCCCACCCTCCCCTCTTCTCCCCCCCATCCCCTCCCCTCTTCCTCCATCCCCATCCCCTCTCCCCCCCCCGCTTCCTCCCCCCCATCCCCTCTCCCCCCCATCCCCTCTCCCCCCCCTCCCCTCCCCCCCCCCCCCCATCCCCTCCCCCCCCATCCCCTCCCCTCTCTCCCCCTCCCCTCCCCTCCCTCTCCCCCCCCCCCCTCCCATCCCCTCCCTCCCATCCCCCCGTCCCCTCTCCCCTCCCTCCCCTCTCCCTCCCCGTCCCCTCTCCCCCTCCCTCCCCCCCCATCCCCTCCCCTCCCCTCCCCCCCACCTCCCAGGTCTCCCCCTTCCGTGTTCCTCCTCTCCCCCCCCGCCGGGTGTGTGTATTTGCCCCCTCACTTTCCGGGTGATGTTGTGGACATAGGGGCAGGTGTTACAGGCGAACCGGTAACATTTCTGACCCTCCTCCACGATCAGGACGTTGCCGCAGCTCGGACAGAACAGCAGCATCGCCGGAAGCGGAAACCAGCGCTTGCTGCTCGCTCCTCCCCCGGGCGGGGCGGGGCGGGGCGGCGCTGAGTGCCCCGGAGATTGGTTCCGGCGGAGCGGGGAGAGGGAGAGCGGCCGGCGGAGTGAGTGAGTGAGGGACGGGGACGGTGGGGTTGCCAGGGTTACAGACAGGGTGAGGAGAGAGAGGCTGAGGCAAAGAAACTATCAACAACCAGGGGGGGGTTACCATTGACCAGAAACTCACCTGGGTCAGCCACATAAATAATATGGTGCATTACAGAGCCAGACAATCACATTTTGATTTAATATGTCTTAAGTTTCCTTTGTATTTCTATTTGAGCTTCCTTTTGGGGAGCTGCCCTTTTTTACTTGGTCCTCATTTAATTTGAGTTTGTTTACTTGGTTGGTCCTTAAAAGAGGATAAATAATGTGATTACCAGAACAGGTCAGAGTTACTCACCTCCGAGACCCCCCCAAAGCCTGTCCATCGTGTCAGGAGTGTGATGGAATACCCCCCGTTGGCCTAAATGGCTCCAACAAAACTCAAGAAGCTCGACACCATCCGGGACAAAGGAGCCCGCTCCGTTGGCACCACCATCTCCAAACGTTCAATTCCTCCATCACCAAGCTTCAGTAGCAGCCCTGTCTATCTGCAAGATGCACTGCAGCAATTTACCAAAGGTCCTAAGACAGCATCTTCCAAAACCACGACCGCTTCAATCTGGAAGGACAAGGGCAACACTTGCAGGGGAACACTTGCAAGTTCCTCTCCAAGCCACTCACCATCCTGACTTGGAAATATGTCACTGTTCCTTCACAGTCAAAATTGTGGCGCTCCTTCCCTAACAGACTGTGGGTCTACCTGCAACATTTGGGCTGCAGAGGTTCAAGAAAGCAGCTCACCACCACCTTCGGAAGGGCAATTAGATATAGACACTAGAAGCAGGAGTAGGCCATTCCTGATAATCATGGCTGATTATCAAATTCAATCTGCTGATCCCTCTTTCCCCCCAGTATCCCTTGATCTCTATAGTCCCAAGAGCTATATCTAATTTCTGCTTGAAATTGCACAATGTTTTAGCCTCACCTACTTCTTGTGGTAGAGAATTCCATGAATTCATCACCCTCTGGGTGGAGAAATTTCTCCTCAGTTCTGGAAGGTTTACCCCTCATCCTCAAACGATGATGCCTAGTTCTGAGCTTTTTCACTATTGGGAACATTCTTTCTGAATTTACCCTCCCTGTTGGAATTTTATAAGTTTCTGTGAGATCTCTTCTCACAAATGGGCAACAAAAAAATCTGGCCTAGCCACCGATGCCCTTTTCCCATGAATGAATAGAAAAAAAACAAGGTGAGGGATAATACAGAGAGCAGTGGCACAGTGGTTAGTGCTGCTGCCTCACAGAACCAGGGACCCAGGTTCAATTCCCGGCTTGGGTCACAGGAGAGAGTTAATAACACATCTGAAAGAATTAACATTAGAGAGAATGTTAGATGGAGAGAGGAGGGTTTTCTGAGAAAGAAGGAATGGTGAGTGAACTAAGCAACTAGTCTCAGACAACACAGAGAGAGAGACAGATCTCAGATGCACACCATAGATCAATCTTCAGAATCAGTGAGTGAATCCAAAACTTGAGAAGGAGAACAGAAATAAGTTTTCAGTTAGGATGACAGATTAAAAAATAGGAACAAATACTTTGTTTGATGCTGTATATTTTCTTTGGGGCGGCATGGTTGCACAGTAGTTAGCATTGCTGCTTCACAGCTCCAGGGACCTGGGTTTGATTCCCGACTTGAGTCACTGTCTGTGTGGAATTTGCACATTCTCTTTGTATCTGCGTGGGTTTCCTCCCACAGTCCAAAGATATGTGGGTGAGGTTGATTGGCCATGCTAAAATTGCCCCTGAGTGTTCTGAAATGCGTAGGTTAGAATTGGGTAAAATATTTAAGGATATGGGGGTGGGGCCGAGTTGGGATTGTGGTCAGTGCAGACTCGATGGGCCGAATGACCTCTTTCCGTACTGTGGGATTTCTATGATTTTCAAATGTACACGGTACCCTGATAATGAATATAAAGGAATGCTCTACAAGTTAATATGTTCTGGTATTCCTTTCTTTGGATAGGATGCATTACAAGCAGTGGAACATAGCTGAACTCATTGCAATAGACGATGATGATTTGCCGAATTTAAAAGATGGATATATTTTGGTGTTTTATATACATTGCGTTTCTTAGTTCCTCTTTTGCCCACATTTTCAGTCGATCAAAAGCAGTCAGCATTAATTCTGCTCTCTCTAATGTATGCATGTAGTAGGTTCTGCAAAAGGAAAATTTGTATGGAGGTCATTTAAGACTGAAACAAGGACAAATTTCTTCACTCAGAGGGTGGTGACATTTTGGAGGGTTGAGGAAGCTAAATCACCGAGCACACTCCCTTTACTCTCACACTCTGTCACTCACTCACACTCTCATGCACTCTCTCACACACACCCTTTCTTTTACATGCTCTCATTCCCACACACACACACACACACATTCTCACAGTCTGTCTCATGCACTCTTTCACAGTGTCTCACTCACACACACATTTTCACTCTCTGTCACACGCTGTCTCTCTCACACACACATTCTGTCACGCACATTGTCTCACACAGGCCCTGTCACCTAACCCCGTGTGCTTCGTCTAGCTCATCCCGCTGACACTAAGGGGCAATTTAGCGTGGCCAATCCACCTAACTCACACATCTTTGGAGGAAATCCACGCAGACACAGGGAGAATGTGCAGACTCCACACAGACAGTGACTCAAGCCAAGAATTGAACCTGGGTCCCTGTTACTGTGAGGTAGCAGTACAAATCAGTGTACCACCATACTGCCCTATTATATGAGGAAATGGTTAATTCACTTTTTTCATTAATGTTTATGAAATTAAAAAGAATGTGACTTGTATTTGTAAAGAATCAAATTGTATTATGCATTTACTTGAAGGTTTTATCCGAAAGTGTTGACTTTGTGTACATTATTCTAATTCACAGAGGCAAAGAATGGTTGTGACAGAGAAGGAGACTAATCAGCTTGTAGTATTGGTGCTGGCCCTGCAAAGGAGCAATTTGTCTCCTCCCGCTTTCTCCCATAGCCCTGTACGTTCTTCCTTTTCAGATAGTAATCCAATCACCTCTTAAATTCCAATTGAAGACTCAAAGATGACTGAAGACATTAAAAAAGAATCGGCATCCGTCAGCATTAAGGAGGAAGAGAATTTTACGATTGACACTCCAGAAAAAGCTGCTGAAGAGGATGAAGAGTTATCGCATGCGGAAATCCTGGACCTGTTTCAGGAAGGCCTGGCCATGATAGTTCAGGATCCTTTACTGTGTGATCTGCCTGTTCAGGTGAGTAAGATTATTTTTTTGTTTCATTTTTAATCCTAACAATTGTATATACATAATACTGTAACCACAATGTATTAGTGATAAGGTTTAATATAAGTTAAGGTACACAGCTTGATCAATGAAATGTTATTCATATAGAAGCGCATGTTGCCACAGCAACTCAAACTCCCTTAGTGCTATGTTACACTAATGCTTCATTACCACTCCATTCTTCATACTTTATGTCTTGTCCATGGTTACAATTGGTAGTGTTTAAAGTTTATTTATTATTGTCACAAGTAGGCTTATATTAACATTGCAATGAAGTTACTGTGACAATCCCCCAGTGTTGTCATTAAATCTCCAGATGAAGAGATACAATTGGAGTGAAATCTTTAAGGAACCTTCTTTTAAAACTTAAACACCATTGGTAGCTGGACCCAGGTTCAATTCCAACCTTGGGTCATAGTCTGTGTGGAGTTTGCATGTTCTTCCCGTGTCTCCATGGGTTTCTTCCGGGTGCTCCAGTTTCCTCCATGCAGACCTCCATGCAGAAAAAGAGCCATCCACAACCACCCTCTGCCTTCTGCAGGCAAGCCAGTTCTGGATCCACAAGGCCAAAGCCCCTTGGATCCCATGCCCTCTCACCTTCTCAAGAAGTCTTGTATGGGGGACCTTGTCAAATGCCTTGCTGAAGTCCATGTACACCACGTCCACTGCTCTTCCTTCGTCAATGTGTTCAGTCACATTGTCGAAGAACTCAATTAAGCTCGTAAGGCACGACCTGCCTTTTACAAAACCATGTTGACTATTTCTAATCAACCTAAACTTCTCCAAATGCTCGTAAATCTTGTCCCTCAGAAGCCTCTCCATCAGCTTACCAACCACTGAGGTCAGACTCACCTGGTCGGTAATTTCCAGGACTATCCATGTTCCCTTTCTTGAAAATAGGGACTACATCCGCAATCCTCCAATCCTCCGGAACCTCTCCCGTCTCCATCGACGACGCAAAGATCATCGCCAGGGGCTCTGCAATGACATCCCTCACCTCCCACAATAACCTGGGGTACATCCCATCTGGTCCCGGAGACTTGTCTATCTTGATAGCATTTAAAAGTTCTAACACATCCGCTTCCTTAATATCTACATACTCCATCTTTTCAGTCTGCCACAAACTTGTAGTGCATCCTCCCAGATCACTTTCCACCGTGAATACTGAGGCAAAGTACTCATTAAGCACCTCTGCCATTTCTTCCGGTTCCATACATACTTTTCCCCCTTCACCTTTTATAGGTCCTATCCCTTCTCTTCTCATCCTTTTAATTTTCACATATTTGTAGAAGGCCTTGGGATTCTCCTTAATCCTACCAGCCAAGGCCTTCTCATGACCCCTTCTGGCTCTCCTAATTTCCTTTTTAAGCTCTCTTCTATAAGCCTTATACTTCTCTAGGTCCCCAACATCTCCTATTCCTTTATAAGACTAATATTTTTCTTTGGCCTGTGAAAATGTGTAAAATATATGATGTGGTCCTCGTACTGAAAAAGCTTGGAGACTGCTGTCCTGTAGTATCTCTGTTTTTTGAGAGTAGAGTTTAGAAACACTGAGTGACAATCATTTGAGGTGAAATCCACAGAAGATGGATTGAGTGGCAGCCGGCCTGTGAGTTTAGAGGGACTGTGTTTCCTGAAAATCTTACAACATAAGTTGTATTTTGTAACCAGTGTACATTTGTGAAGATAAGTGGTGGTGGTGGAGCGGGGGGTGGGGGGACGAAGGAGTATCATAATGGTCAAACATTTCATGTTTAAGGAAGTTTTTTTGTTGTTAATTGGCAGACCAGTTTTTCTCCACATTTCCTAAACAATAAAATAAAAGTTACACGCTGGGATATTACCACCCTGCCCACTATAGGAATTGGAGCGGGACAGACAATGGGATAGCGGGGCTGTAAAATCCCATCCATGGTCTTTTGAGCCAGGATTTCTTTCTGGGATCTTCCCATCCAGCGGTAACACAAACTAGGGTTGTAATACTCTCGAATGCATCCCTGAGCATGCAATAGTCATGCTGATTTCCTGTGTCGGTACCTTAAAACTGAATGATTTTCCTGAGGTGAGATGTAATCAGATATCTTCAAATGCAGTATCTAAGCAGTAAGATTGAACATTCAAATGGTGTTTATAGTATGTTGGCGATAAATTAAGACAAGGGATATAAATGGCGGGCTTAATAAAATACTTCAGTAGAATTGGGACATCCAGAGGAGAGTTCCATGAGACAAAGGAACTAGAGGTTAAAATAAAACAGAAAAAAGGTTAATGATAAATGTCAGGAGCAGCACAAAGTGGAAAAAAACTGACACAGTTCAGTAAACGACAAGAACGGCAAAGAGAGAGTGAGATAAAATTAGTGAGCAACAAAAAGGAACCCTTTTTTTCCTAAACACAGAAATTAAAGGCATAGTTAAATGAATGGTGGAACACAGAAAACGAGTTCTGAATAGATTGGTATCATTTATAGTTCATAGCTGCGTGGCAGGGTGGCACAGTGGTTAGCACTGCTGCCTCACAGCATTAGGGACTCATGTTCAATTTGTGGCTGGGTCACTGTCTGCACATTCTCCCCATGTCTGTGTGGATTTCCTCCGGGTGCTCCGGTTTCCTTTGGAAATACGTGCTGGTTAGGTGCATTGGCCATGCTAAATTCTCCCTCAATGTACCTGAACAGGTGCTGGAGTGTGGCCACTAGAAGATTCTCACTTCATTGCAGTGTTAATGTCAGCCAACTTGTAACACTAATAAATAAACTTTAAACACTTTAAACTTAGTCTTGAAAGATACCTAGTAGCTATTCTTTAAAATTCCAATTGCCTTCACAGCTTTCCCATTTCAATATATTTAAAAATTCCAAAACTTCTTCATGGAACAATGGTTTAAAAAATGCCAGGTTGGGACAACACAGGTATGAGACGAGGTATATCTGCTAACTTAGATTTTTTTTTGATATTTAGGTTACTTTGGAAGAGATAAATTCTCAGGTTGCTCTTGAGTATGGCCAGGCAATGACTGTCAAAGTAAAGAAAGGAGATAATGAAATTATGCGTAAGTACAATCCTTCCAGTTTTTCATCATTTCAATTGCCTCTGACAATGTTAGATTGTGTTAGTTGCAGAGTCGGAACTTCAAGACTTTTCAAAATGGTAGGCGGGACCTGGATGTAGAAGTCCTACCACCATTTCCAGCCAACATCAGGAAAGCGGGATGTGGGTCACAAAAGAAGGAAGCTCAAATTCAGAAACGGCATTTGAAAATATGCTGTGTTTAAACAGACCCTATTTTTGCTGCTCCAAGGTCCTTAACCCACAATTTGGGAGAGAGTCGTAAATATATGGAGGAGAATAAAGTTTGTGAAGCGTCATGATCTGAAGTTATTTAAATCACCTGCCCTTTAAAAACAAAAGAAAAATTAGGCTGCAGCTGTCAGAATTTAGAAAACGCACACTGTAAGACTGTTCTAATTGACATGCCATCTGGAGTAGCCTAGAAAATAGCCATCTATTCCTGCAGTTTCGATAAAGTTGATTATTGACCATTTGCCAAAGATTGCTATTGCAGCTGAGCCCATTATGAGTGCTTTTCTGAGTTTCAAAAGGACCTAAAACACTTATCTCAGCAGGGGATTGCAGTCATATTTTGACTGCCAGTTTTAAAAGATTATGTGTCTTGGAAATGTCACTGAATAGAAGTGTGTTTACTTTTCTTTATAACAGATTGACTACTTGAAATGACGTAACAATGATGTTTTTCTATTAAATGTGTGTATGTGAGCATTCTATGCAATTACATAGCTTCACTCATATCCTTGCAAGAAGGGAAATCTGCCAACCTTACTCAGTCTGATCTGCAAGCTGTTAATTAAGTATTAATTGTGTTTAATTGTATGCAGTTAGTGGGTATTCACTGGGGATTCACTGGATTCCTGAGAGCTAAACACAGACTGAAACTGTGGTTGTTGGCTTAATTTGTAACTCTAAGTAAACATAGAAATATGTAAAGAATGGTTCCAGCTCTATCCTTCATGACTTGGCTTTCTGGAATATTGTAAGAAGTCTCACAACAGCAGTTTTAAGTCCAACAGGTTTATTTGGTAGCACAAGCCACAAGCTTTCAGAGCACTGCCCCTTCATCAGGTGAATGTAACATATGTGACCCACAGCAATGTGTTTGATTCTGAACTGCCATCTGAAATGGTCGAGTAAGCCATTCATTTATAAAGGGATGGAACATTGCCCTTGTCAATTTCGGGAATCAAGTGAATCCCGAGTTAATACAATTAAACACAATTAATACTTAATTAACAGTACGCAGATCAGACTAAGTAAAGATGGCAGATTTCATTCTTGCAAGGATATTAGTGAAGCTATATAATTGCATAGAATTCTCACACATACACACTTAATACAAAAAACCTCATTATTAAATCATTTCAAGTAGTCAATCTGTTATAAAGAAAAATAAACAAACTTCTTTTCAGTGACCATGTCCAAAACACACAATCCTTGAAAACTGTCAATCAAAAATACACAATCTTTTAAAACTGTCAATTGCCTGCTAAGTGTCTTAAGACTTCTTGAAACTCAGAAATTGCCAAAATTGCTCTCGTCCCATGGATGAATAAAAAATGTTTCCTTTCTATTTATTAATTCATGTTTAACTCATCTATTGTGAAGTCCATCACACTGAAGCCTTATCGGTAGCTCTCTTGTATCAGCACAACAGAGAGGACTTTTTTTTAAAAATTCGGTCATGGGACGTGAGCATCCCTGGCTGGGCCAGCGTTTATTGCCCATCCCTAGTTGCCCTTGAGAAGGTGGTTGTGAGCTGCCTTCTTCAATTGCTGCAGTCCACGTGCTGAGGGTTGACCCACAATGCCATTAGGGAGGGATGCCAGGATTTTGACCCAGCGACTGCAAAGTAATGTCGATCTATTTAATGGTCAGGACGGTGAGTAGCTTGGAGGGGAACTTGCTGGTGGTGGTGTTCCCATGTATCTGCTGCCCCTTGTCCTTTAGATTAAAGAGGTTGTCAGTTTGGAAGGCGCTCTCTTAGGTTCTTTGGTAAGTTGCTGCAGTGCATCTTGTAGATGGTACACACTGCTGCTACTGAGTGTCGGTGGTGGAGGGAGGGGGTTTGTGGATGTGGTACCAATTAAGAGGGCTGCTTTGTCTAAATGGAGTTGAGTTTGTTGAGTGTTATTGGAGCAGCACTCATCCAACCACGTAGGAATATTCCATCACGCTCCTGGCTTATACCTTGGAGATGGTGGATAGGCTTTGGAGAATCAAGAGATGAGTTAATTTATATTAGTACTTGTCAGCAGCCCACATTGTAAAACTACTGCCTGCTCGCCTTTACATTCAGAAGGGTGAATTATACAAAAGAGAGGGTGAAAGCAGCCATTGTTTCTTAATATTTTGCACCAGTAAACTATAGTCTAAAAATCTGTCTTTTATGCAGTTCCATAAATAATTCTATTTCTCCCCAGCTGTTGTTGTGATTCAGAATGACACTGTCCTGGATCTGAAAAAAGCCATTCAGAGATACGTGCAACTGAAGCAAGAACGGGAAGGAGGAACACAGTATATTAGTTGGTAAATTATACTTGATGCTCATTATCTTTGAACCTCGAGAGCAGTGTATTGAACAGTGGCAATATTTCATGGTGCAGAGTTGTAAATATGAAGGACTGGAGTTTCTAACTTGTGCAATTGGTGATCTTCACACAAATTGCATCAAAAGTTGTCCTTGTTTTGAAAAGGACTTTTGTGTCTCAGGTTTCCACTCAAACATACGTGCTTACCGCCGAATTTAATATCTGCCAGGAACTACAATAGTCTGGCTGCATTTTAGAACAAATATCCCATCACATATTTCAACGTGGTAACTTGGTACATTTGATTCACCACAATAAAAATTGGTTTATGACAAAGAAGTTCAACATTTTTGTCTGGCCCATCACCAGTGAGTAACTCCATTTCATAAAATTCGTTCATGGGATCTGGGTGTCACTGGCTGGGCCAGCATTTATTGCCCATCCCTAATTACCCCTGAAACTAAGTGACTGCTGGGTTATTTCAGAGTTAACCCACCGCTATCAACCTCGCAGGCAGTGTATTCCAGACCATTACAGCTCTCTGCATAAAAAGCTTAACAAATCATATTGAAGATATCGAGTCTAACGCTGTTTCTTTCATAGTGTAATACAACTGTGCTTTTGCAGATAACAGACTGTGTTTTAATGCATTTGCACTGCACCTACTGGTTTTGTCATGATAGGAGTTTGGGAGCTGTGAATGCCTGGAGGATGTGATAAATGATATTGACCTGGTCTTTATCATTCTCAGACTGGGGAAAAGCAGAGTCCTTCATCTTTGAACCTGTAATAGAGCCTCGATTGCAGTGGTGATTACAAATGCTGATAACTGCGATGTTAGCAAAGAGCTGACTATCTGACCAGCACCGTATTAGCATTAGCACTTTGAAGGAAGGTCCACTAAAGCATTAACCTTTGCAAAGCTATCTTTGCACCGGTTGTACTTACGTTTGAGTGAGTGTAAAACTGATGTGGCATATCTTTTTCTATTTGAAATGGTTTTTACACCAAGCATCAAATTGTCTCCAGTTGTATGCTGCAATTTTATTTCACAAATTACACTTACGTGACATTGTTGAAACATAATAATCAGTCCTTTTAGTTCATATTATATATAAGCATTAATATATAAATATTAATCATGTCCTCATACAATCATAATACTATTCACCCATTCCCATAACCTTTCATTCTCCTTTCCTTTCATGTTAACCTGCTTTTGGTTTCAATCACCAACTCAAGTGTAAAAAGATTTATCCTGCTCTCTGTCCCAAATCTCTTGCATTTAATCTTATGTCTAAATGTCCTTAGAATCATAGAATCCTACAGTGCAGAAGGAAGCTATTCAGCCCATTAAGTCTGCATCAACCACAACCCCATCCAGGCCCTATCCCTGTAACCCCACATATTTATGACACTATGAATAAACTTAACATGGCCAACCAACTTAATCCGCACGTTTTTGGAGTGTGGAAGGAAACCCAGTAAGAAGTCTCACAACACCAAGTTAAAATCCAACAAGTTTATTTGATAGCACAAGCCACAAGCTTTCAGAGTGCTGCCACTTCATCAGATGGATGGGAGTTCTGTTCACAAACAGGGCATATAAAGACACAAACTGAATTTACAAAATAATGATTGGAATGCAGGTCTTTACAGATCGTCAAGTCTTAAAGATACAGACAGTGTAAGTAGAGAGAGGGTTAAGCACAGATTAAAAAGAGGTGTATTGTCTCCAGCCAGGACAGTTAGTGAGATTTCGCCAGCCCTGGCAAGTCGTGGCGGTTATAGACAGTGTGACGTGAACTGGTTGAGGTCATCCTCATGTATGCGGAACTTGGCTATCAGTCTCTGCTCAGCGACTGCGCTACCGTGTATCGTGAAGGTTGCCTTGGAGAACGCTTACCCAAAGATCAGAAGCCGTATGTCCGTGACCGCTGAAGTGTTCCCAAACGGGAAGTGAACACTCTTGCCTGGTGATTGTCAAACGGTGTTCATTGCAAGAGTATGTGCCGTGTACCTCATAGATGTGTTCTCATGTGAAATGATGGCATCTGTATCGATGACCTGGCACTTCTTGCAGAGGTTGCTGTGGCAGGGTTGTGTGGTATCATGGTCACCGTTCTCCTGAAGGCTGGGTAGTTTGCTGCAGACAATGGTCTGTTTGAGATTGTGCGGTTGTTTGAATGCAGGAAGTGGTGGTGTGGGGATGCCCTTGGCAAGATGTTTGTCTTCATCAATGACATGTTGAAGGCTCCGGAGAGGATGTCATAACTTCCCCGCTCCGGGAAGTACTGGACAATGAAGGGTACTCTGTCCGCCATGTCCTGTGTTTGTCTTCTGAGGAAGTCGCTGTGGTTTTTCAGAAACCCATGGGGACAATGTGTAAACTCCACAGAGACATTGATCCGAGGTTGGAATAGAACCCAGGACCCTGGCACTGTGGGGCAGCAGTGCTAACCACCGTGCCAGCATGCCACCCACGTGTCATCATGCTCCTCCTCTCAATCATCAGGAACAGTGTGTCTCTGATCCAGAAGAGCAGGATTATCCAATGCCACACTCCTAAAAGGTGACAATGTGGTACAGTGGTTAGCACTGCTGCTGCACAGCACCAGGACCTGGGTTCAGTTCCCAGCTTGGGTCACTGTCTGTGTGGAGTTTAAACATTCTCCATGTGTCTCCGTGGGTTTCCTCTGGGTGCTCCGGTTTCCTCCCACGGTTTGGGTTAGGTTGATTGGGTTAGGTAAATTGTCCTTTAGTGTTAGAAAGTTGGTAGAGTTATGAGGGTAGGATGGTGGTTGGTGCAGACTCAATGGGCCAAATGATCTCCTTCTACACGGTAGGGATTCTATGATTCTATTCTACTAAACTGCATGTTCTTTGTTAACCAACTTCAAAAATTATTCATAGGCTTTGTTTATTGGGGAAACGTCCCCATTGGGCAGGATTTTCTGGCCACGCTTGCCCCAAAACCGAAAATCCTGCCCAAGCTCAGTGGCTCTTTGTATGGTCCACCCGCTATAATTCCCCTGTTCAGCGGGACATGGAACCCCCATTATCTGTAAGAGATTTTTTTCTAGTCTGATTAATTTTGACACTCGTGCTTTCCACGAGCATTGAGCATTAGAAAACCATTTTCTGTATCATAACTGTACCTCAGGCGTATTGTTGAGAATCCTGACTTCTAAAGTTTCTATCAAATCTCTCATCCTAGGACATGCTTGGAAATCTTTGTTGCTTCCTTTCCATAACATCTCAAATGGAAATAAGTTTTGGAAACCCCAAACAGTCAAGCAAGCTTCCAACCCTAAACTGCTTTCTTTCAGTATTGTACTAAATACCAATATAATATCAGAAGACTGCTTTATACCCTCATGATTTTCTTAAGTTCATAACATATAGGAGCAGAAATAGGCCTTTCGGCCCATCAAGTCTTCTCTCTCATTCGATCATGGCTGATATATTCAAAGAACAAAGAAAATTGCAGCACAGGAACAGGCCCTTCGGCCCACCAAGCCGACACCGACTATGCTGCTCAACTTAACTAAAACCCTCTACCCTTCCAGAAACTTCCCCATCCCCGTTTTCCTATCATCACCCTGTAACCCTTCAACCCATTACCATTTAAAATTTTGACAGTTCTTATTTTGTTGCTAAAAGTAGACACAAAGTACTTATTTTGTACGTAGACCAGACATCAGTCCTCTTTTTTGTCCATCCTACCCCTCACCAGCCATATCTTCTGGATCGCTCCCCTCATCCTTTGTTTTATCTAATTTAAATCTTGTTATTCCATGAACACTTTCTAATCATCTCCTTGCTTTTTACCCCATATTCAAGGGCAGGATTCTCCAATCTTGTTCACTTGCCCAGGCTGCCAGCGAGAACGGAGAATTTGGCGCTCAGCCAAACCTTCATCAGCTGTAAAATCCCAGCCGTGGGCGAGACTGGAGAATTCTGGCACAATTTCTTTTTTTCCGATCTCTGTTCTATTTGTACGTAATATAATGGAATCAATTCTGTGTAATGCTATGGTACAAAATATGAGGTTTTCTTATCTCTGTATAGGAAATATATCTGGAGGACTTACCATCTTACATTTAATGGAGAAAAACTGACTGATGACAAAATGAAACTCAAAGAGTAAGTATCAACAAGTTTACTTTCTGTGTTTAAGATCTCCCAATCACCAATAAGTGGCCTCAAATTAATCTTTTGAATAAAACTAAAAATGCATAAGATCGCTTGATAAATAATATATATTAAAGTGAAAGTCTCAGAGAATGCAAGAGAGAAATGTTGCAGATGCTGAAATAAAAACAGAAAATACTGGAAATACTCAGCAGGTCAGGCAGCATCTGTGGAGAAACAGAAGTTAACTTTTCAGGTCATAAAAATATAGAAAGTAGAAATGGGAATCGGCCATTTGGCCCTTCGAGCCTTCTCCCCATTCATTTTTATCATGGCTGATCATCAAATTCAATATATGGGGTGGCACAGTGGACCAGGGGCCCAGCACCAGGGGCCCAGGTTCGATTCTTGGTTTGGGTTACTGTCTGTGCGGAGTTTGCACATTCTCCCCATGTCTGTGTGGGTTTCCTTCGGATGCTCCAGTTTCCTCCCACAGTCCAAAGATGTGCGGATTTGGTTGATTAGCCACACTAAATTACTCCACAATGTCAGGGGGTCTGCCAGGGATACATGAGATTGTGGGAATAGGGCGCGGGTGAGATTGAATCCACACTGACCACAATGGGCTGAATGGCCTCCTTCTGCACTGAAAGGATTCTATAATATCCTGATCCCCCTTCCTTCCATATCCTCCTAGCCCCAAGAGCTATATCTAATTTCTTCTTGAAATCACCCCACGTTTTAGCCATTGAAAAGGTCAATGGCCTTTTCTCCAGAACTGGGCGAAGTTAAATATGTAACCAGCTTTAAGCAAGTATAGGGGAAGAGGTACCGAGCTGAAGGGAACATCTCTGATTAGGTGGAAGACAGTGGAGATTGAATAACAAAAAGAACGATAGTGCAAAGCAAAAGAAGAATCCAAAGAGACAATAAAGGAAAGCTGTGTCTAGAGTATATGTAAATGGCAGCAGCGGTATTAATAGCAACAGCTTCTGTCTGAAAACAAAATGGGAGCAGAGGTTATGACCTGGAATTGTTGAACTCGGCATTGAGTTGAAAAAACTGAAAATGACCTAATCTCATCAAGCTTCCATTGAAAATAAATGAATACCTTTCTGTGTTGCCAGATTCTTCAACAGGAAGGTAGATGGCATTGTCAGGACATGTTGGGAAAAGGCTTAATATTTAAGGTTGTCTCAGTTAGTCTCTCCTGTATCGTTTTCCTGCTGTTCTAGAGATGGAGGCAGAGTGAACCTGAGCACACAGGAAGATACACTGAGAAAACAAAGTGATCACAGGCTGAGGTGGGGGAGTGCAACACCAGGCTAAGAAAATTCAAACTAAGAACCAAGACTTGGCCCACCCATGTGTGGGGTTTCTGCTGATGTTTGACCGTCTGAAACCCTTACAGCTTCTCAGTTCAGAATATGAGTAAACTTCTACTGATTTTCCAACTAAGACCACCCTACCTTTTGAGGCATTAGGCTCTGAGGTTATTTGAGTGAAGATGGTGTCAGCCCACAATGGTGGGTCTGTTTATCAGGTTCTATCAATGAGCCAAGTTAGCTCGAAGATCATCAATTGTATCTGATATATTGCAGCCCTCTTAGATTACTGAACCTGACCGTTCCAATCTCTTCATCCTTTATTCTGGAGAGGGTAGGTATCTGTACAAACCTACATCTGAATAGAACCAGGACAGATATTCTTGCATGGACGATTGCTTATGTTTTTAAGGAAGATTTAAAGTAGGTTAGCAAGGGGATGAGTACCTGAGGGCAATTCCAGATAAGACAAATTCAGAATAGGAGACAAAAAGACAGTAAAAGCAATGGTTAAATGGTTTACAACACAGAAACTTAGCAATATTAAAAGGTATTTATTTAAATGCAAGAGGCGATGAGCTGAGGGCACAGGTGGAGACATTGTCGCTATAACAGAAATCTTACTTAAAGAGAGACAGAAATGACAGCTCAACAACCCTGGATATAGGGTTTTCAGGCAGGATCGAAAGCACTGGGGGTTTAGCCTTACTGACTAAAAAAGCCATCACGTCTGTACAGAGGGATGAAATACGAAATGAGCTATCAAATAAGGCTCTGTGGATTGAGCCCAAATAAAAATAGGGCAGAGACACTACGAAGTATGTACTATAGGTTCCCAAATAGTGAGATGGAGATAGAAGAGCAAGTATATAGTAGACACAATGCTGAGTGCAAAACGCGAAGGCAATAATAGGTCTTTAGCCGAATATCACCTGAACTACAAACAGTATAATCGTTTTTTAAAATTTATTTATTAGTGTCACATTAACACACTCTGTGGGCAGTTTCAGCAAGCAGAATTGTAAATAGTATTCCTATGCAATGGACCATAATAGTGAAGTCATTACATTGCTGCAGTGATGGAGGTTTTGTTTTAAAGTTTATTTAGTATTGTGACAAGTAGACTTACATTAACACTGCAATGCAGTTACTGTGAAAATCCCCTAGTCACCACCTGTTCAGGTACACTGAGAGAGAATTTAGCACAGCCAGTGCACCCTAACCAGCACGTCTTTTGGACCGTGGGAGGGAACCAGAGCACCAGAGGAAACCAAAGAAGACACGGGGAGAACGTGCAAACTCTGCACAGCCGTGTACTTCGTTCTGTAAGACAGCAGAGCTTGCCATTGTGCCATCCTAGGCAGAGAGGGGGAAAAATTCTTGAACTGTATTCAAGAGAACCTTTTCAACCAGCACTTAACAAGCCCAGCAAGAGTGGTGGGGGGGACAATTCCAAATTTAGTCTTGGGAAATGAAGCAGGGCAGGTGGACAAAGTAGCAGTGAGGACCGTTTTGGAGGTAGTGACCATAATACTGTTAGATTTTGCAATATTACGTGCAAGATGAAGTTAGAACAGGAGTAAAAGTTTTAAGTTGGGAAAAGACAAATTATACAAAGGGCTGAGATAATCTGGCGAAAGTGGACTGGGTACAGCTACTTGGACGGAAATTAACTACAAACAAATGGGAGGCATTTGACTGCCAGATTCAGCAGGTACAGTGCAGACATGTCCCCACAAAGAGAAAGGGCATTACTGCCAAACTCAGAGCCCACCAATCATCCAGAAAAAGAAAGCTTATAATAATCACAAAAAACTTCATACTGTGGAAAAGTCTAATGGAGTATAAAAAGCATAGGGAGTGAAGTAAAAATACAAATTAGGAAAGCCAAAGAGAGGATATGGAAAAATATTGACAGATTAAATAAAAATAAAGTCAAAAAACCCTAAGAGCAAGAGAATAACTCAGGAAAGGGTAGGGCCTATCACAGATTACATGGTAACTTGTTCCCTGATAACAGGAGATGTGGACTGGGGTCTCGATGAGTACATTGTCACTAAGGACAGGGATGATGCAGATAAGGGGAGAAGTGTGAAATATTAGATATATATAAAGAAGCATTGTGAAAGAGTAAATATTGAAAGGACTGACATTCTTGAAGGTGGATAAAACACCAGGGTCAGACGGATTGTACCCCAGGTAAGAGCAAAATACTGCGGATGCTGGAATCTGGAACAAAAACAGAAAATGCTGCAAATCCTCAACGGGTCTGACAGCATCTATGGGGAGAGAGTGAGAGCGTACAGCAGGTTTACTGGCATTGTATTGGCATTTAGTACAATACTGAAAAAACACGGTTTAGGGCTTGAAGTTTTATTGATTGTTTTGTGTTTCCAAAATTTATTTCCCTTTGATATGCTATGGAAAGGATGCAGCAAAGATTTACGAGCATTTCCTAAGGTTTGACAGAAACGTTAGAAGTCAGGACTTTCATTAATAGGTAGAGTTAGGATTGTGTTCCAGGCTCGTAAAGGAATTCAGGGAGGAAATAGCGCAAGCTCTGAGGATCTGTTTGCAATCTTCACTAGATGCAGGTACTGTAGAGATCTGCAAACGTTACACCATTATTTAAACAGGGTGTGAGTTGGACCAAGTAATTATAGGCCTGTCAGTCTGACTTCAGTATGGAGCACGTTATTAGAATCAACTCTAGGGACAGGACAGACTGTCACTTAGAAAGGGACAGATTAATCGGGGAGAGTTAGCATAGTCTTGTGAGAGGAAGGTCATGTCTTACTCATTTGATCAAATGTTTTGAGGATGTAATAAGGAGGATTGATGAGGATAGTGTAGTCGATGCTGTCTACGTGGATTTCAGTAAGGCATTTGACAAGGTTCCACATGACAAACTGTTCAGTAAAGTAAAAGTCCATGGGACGTAAGTAAGGGATTGTGATGAGTTGGATTGGAAATTGGCTCAGTGACAGGAAACAAAGGATAATGGCTGATGGATGATATTGCGAATGGAAAACAGTTTCCAGTGTTTCTCAGGGTTCAGTGTTAGGGCCCTTACTATTTGTTTTATATTAATGATTTAGACTCAAATGTGGGAGGCATAATTGGGAAATGTGCAACCTGACACAAACATTGATAGTGAAGAGGATTGCTGTCGACTCCGGAATGATATCAGAGGTTTGGTTGAATAGGCAGAGAATCCAGGAAAGTGTGAGACAGTGCATTTAGAGAGAGTGAACAAAGCAGAGGATTACTCAATCAACCAGAAGATATTGAGAGGGGCAGAGGAAGTGAAAGACTGTGAGGTGCATATTCACAGGTTCCTGAAAGTGGCAGCACAGGTGGACAAGAAAGCAAATGGAATGCATTCCATTATTGGGCAAGGTATTGGATACAAAGCAGGGATGTAATGCTGGAATTGTATAAAACACTGGTTAGGCCCCAGCTGGAATTTTGTATGGAGTTCTGGTCACCACTTTATAGGAAAGACTGAATTGCTCTGGAGAGAGAGTACAGAGGAGATTGACAAGAATGTTTGCAGGGCTTGAAAATTGCAGCAACAAGAAAACACTTTATTACTCAGAGGTGGAATTCACTGTACGGAATTTTACCGGCACGCCTGCCCGAGACTCCTAAGATGGCATCTGAGGCCAAAGGAGAATGCTGTTTAAATGGGCATGCTGGTAAAATCAGGGGCGCTGTCTAAGTTGGTGGTTGAAGCTGAAATGTTCATTTAAAAGCCACCTAGATTTATATCTGAAATGCTGAAACTTTGAAGGATACCAGGTTCTCGAAGGTGGGGTTTGCTTTTTACTTTTTCTTTATTTTTGGCTGGCACAGACATGGTGGGCTGAATGGCTCTTTCTGTGCTGTCACGTTTTCTATAGTTCCAAATATCATGAAGATAATTAACCTCTATGAGAATTGGATTCCTGCTTAACTTCCCTCAACCCCAACGCACAGTTGTTCAGTTTTGGTTGATAATTCACAGGGCCATTGAGTAACACTAGCCGATATATGTAGCAAAATGTAAAATTGCCCAGCGAGCAGGCATTCTCTCGTTATATGATATTAAATGTTGTTTTGATTCAAAGAGGATTCAAGACATACATGAAGGCAGTTCACAGGCTTCAAAAGCAAAGTTAGTTCAGATTAGTATTGTTTAGTTGTTTGAAGTTACAATTAAATAACTATTGGATTTCAATGTTATCCACTCACCTTGACGAAATCACAGTTTATTTTGTAATTTGACACAAACCTCCAATAAATTGTACAATTTATACAGGACTTAAGATCGACCGTCTTGGTTACTTTGTTATGTAGTTACCAGCAGTTAGAGAACTGTAAAGAGTGTTGAGTAGATATGGGATATTATCATACCTGATATGGTACCAATGGCTGGATTCCTCTTGGCTCTTCAACTAAAATGACTCATTTAATCACTAGCTCAGGGAGGGAAACTTTACTGAGCAGGAAATGTTTACTTGACTCTAAAGTATGAACTTTTCGTTTGCAGCTATGGTATAAGGAATCGAGATGAAGTTACCTTCATAAAGAAACTTCGGAAAAAGTAACGGTCGGTATCCCTGTCAGTTGTTTGAGGGCTTCATTTTCCAGTTATAATCTAGCAAGTTTATTTGGAATCACGAGCTTTCGGACCACTGCTCCAAACTTCACTGCACAAGTGAAGAGGCAGTGCTCCGAAAGTTGTGATTCCAAACGAACCTTTAAGCTGGTGTTGTGAGACTTCTTACTGTACCCACCCCATTCCAATGCTGACATCTCCACATTAGCACTTATCATTCAAGCAGGTAATTTTGAGTGTACAATGTCTCTGCCTAGTGGCCCATCCATGTAGAATCCCTCCTGGTTCCTAACCAATGTCTCCCTGAATATGTCCCATCCCAACAGAATACATACAGTCCTGGCCCAGTAAGACATAGAACATAGAACACTACAGCACAAACAGGCCCTTTGGCCCACAAGTTGTGCCGAACACATCAAAACCTACCCAGCCATAGACCTATCTATAACCCCCAATCCCATTGGATCCCATATACTCATCCAGAAGTCTTTTAAAAGACCCCAGCGAGTTCGCCTCGACCACCACCGACGGCAGCCGATTCCATTCACTCACCACCCTCTGAGTGAAAAACTTTCCCCTAGCATCCCCTCTGTACTTGCTTCCCTGCACCTTAAATCTGTGCCCTCTCGTCGCGACCATTTCAGCCCTGGGAAATAGTCTCTGAGAGTCCACCCTATCTATTCCTCTCAACATCTTGTAAACCTCTATCAGGTCGCCTCTCAACCTTCGTCTCTCCAGGGAGAACAGTCCCAGCTCCCTCAACCTGTCTTCATAAGGCATGCCTCCCAATCCAGGCAACATCCTTGTAAATCTCCTCTGCACCCTTTCAATAGCTTCCACGTCCTTCCTATAGTGAGGCGACCAGAACTGCGCACAGTACTCCAAGTGTGGTCTGACAAGGGTCCTATAAAGCTGCAGCATTACCTCCTGACTCCTGAACTCAATCCCTCGATGAATGAAGGCCAGTACACCGTAAGCTTTCTTAACCACATCCTCCACCTAGGAGGCCGATTTGAGAGTCTTATGGACCCGGACCCCAAGATCCCTCTGCTCTTCCACACAGCTAAGACTCCTACCTTTGATAGTGTACTCATTCATCCCGTTGGATCTGCCAAAATGGACCACAACACATTTATCCGCGTTGAAGTCCATCTGCCACTTCTCCGCCCAGTCTTGCATCCTGTCGATGTCATGCTGCAACTTCTGACATCCCTCCAGACCATCCACAACACCACCGACCTTCGTGTCATCGGCGAACTTACTCACCCATCCCTCCACTTCCTCATCCAGGTCATTTATGAAAATGACAAACAGCAAGGGTCCTAGAACAGATCCCTGGGGCACTCCACTGGTGACCGACCTCCATGCAGAAAAAGAGCCATCCACAACCACCCTCTGCCTTCTGCAGGCAAGCCAGTTCTGGATCCACAAGGCCAAAGCCCCTTGGATCCCATGGCCTCTCACCTTCTCAAGAAGTCTTGCATGTGGGACCTTGTCAAATGCCTTGCTGAAGTCCATGTACACCACGTCCACTGCTCTTCCTTCGTCAATGTGTTCAGTCACATTTTCGAAGAACTCAATTAAGCTCGTAAGGCACGACCTGCCTTTTACAAAACCATGCTGACTATTTCTAATCAACCTAAACTTCTCCAAATGCTCGTAAGTCTTGTCCCTCAGAAGCCTCTCCATCAGCTTACCAACCACTGAGGTGAGACTCACCGGTCGGTAATTTCCAGGACTATCCCTGTTCCCTTTCTTGAAAATAGGGACCACATCCGCAATCCTCCAATCCTCCGGAACCTCTCCCGTCTCCATCGACGACACAAAGATCATCGCCAGGGGCTCTGCAATGACATCCCTCACCTCCCACAATAACCTGGGGTACATCCCATCTGGTCCCGGAGACTTGTCTATCTTGATAGCATTTAGAAGTTCTAACACATCTGCTTCCTTAATATCTACATACTCAATCTTTTCAGTCTGCCGCAAACTTGTAGTGCATCCTCCCAGCTAATATGTTCAGCTAATTGTCAGTAATTAGGTTTACTTGTATTTATTAGTGTCACAAGTAGGCTCACATTAACACTGCGATGAAGTTCATGTGAAAATCCCCCAGTTGCCACACTCCGGTGATTGTTTGGGTACACTGAAGGAGAATTTAGCATGGCCAATGCATCTAACCAACACGTCTCTCAGACTGTGGAAGGAAACCGGAGGAAGCCCACACTGACACAGGGAGAGTTTACAAACTCCACACAGACAGTGACCCAAGTTGGGAATCAAACCTTGAATCCTGGTGCTGTGGAGCAGCAGTGCTAACTACTGTGCTGCTGAATTATCTTCATTAAAGTCCCAGTTTGAAGCAAGTGGAAATATCCCCTTCACACACACCTTGACAAACCCATTCATAACTTTATTAGTTCCCTCCAAGACTTTTCTACCTTCTGAAGAAAAACACCACACCCCCTAATTTAGTTGTTCCAATTCGGTACCATTCTTCAAAATATTTTTATGCTTTCTCAAGCTTTCTATACTTTTTTAAAATATAGTAATATCCATATTTTTCACATTCCTCCCATTAGGAACACATTGCTTAGACTTTTGTCTGTTTTTATTTACAAAGCTTGAAAACAGAAGCACAAACACATTGCAATCCACTGAATTGAATCATTCAAAATATTTTGAAAACCTTTACTCAGAGGGTAGTGAGGGCATGAAATGCAGCTGTTGTGGATTTCCCAACTTTAAGGGCATTCAAATGGTCATTGGATAGACATATGGATAACATTGGAATTGTTTAGGTGAGAGGGTCATTAGATTGGTTCCACTGCTCAGCGCAACATCGAGGGCCAAAGTGCAGTTTTAGCTCAGCGAGACAGCTGGTTCATGATCCAGAGCAATGCCAACAGTGTGGGTTCAATTCCCATACTGGCTGAGGTTATTTATGAAGATCCTGCCTTCTCAATCTTCCATCCCTTGCCTGAGGTGTGATGATCCTCAGGTTAAATTACCCAATCAGCTCTCTCTTTTGAGAGGGAGAGCAATCTATGGCCATCTGGGACAATGGTGACTTTTATATTGTGGTGCCCATAAGTGTACACAGTACTCCAGATGAGGTCTGACTAGTGTCTTGTATAAGTTCAGCATTATCTGTTTTCTCTTGTATTCTGTGCCCCTATTAATAAAGCCCAGAACTAACTGCCCTCTCCACCTGTCCTGCCACCTTCAATGATCTGTGCACATCTACACCCAGATCCTTGGGCTTCTGCATCCTTTTAATTTTATTATCGACTTTCCATGTTCTTCTGACCAAAATGCATCACCTCGCACTCCTTCACATTGAACTTCACCAGCCACCTATCAGCCTACTTCATCAACTTGTCTGTGTCCTTTAGAGATTCACATTTGTCTTCTTCACAGTTTATGAAACTACCAAATTTCGTACCATCTGTAAATTTTGAAAACAGTCCCCTGCACAGTGGGATCTAGATCATTAATGTAAATCAGGAAAAGCAAGGGTCCCAACATCAACTCTGGGACACTCTACCTTCCTCCACCCTGAAAAATATCATTACTCGCAGCTTTCTAGTATTCAGCCAATTTTATGTCCAAGCTACTGCCTTTCCTCTTATTGAACAAGTAAAGAGGTATTTTAACACTTTTCTGTTTATTCTTTTCAGATTTGTGTATCTGTTGCAATGGTCTGAGGGGACACTGTGTTCTGAGAGATAGTGGTTCCTCTGTCTCTGCTTCTGACAGAACTCCATACAGTGGCAAAGGAAGAAGGAAGCAGACAGAGTTCACTCCTTCACTAGAACTTTCAAGTTCAATGCAGAAATACGTTTAAAATGATCACGGTTTGTAATTCTGTGTACAGTTTTCCAGTGGCAAAATTGTTTTTCAGCAGAATAAAATGTTTTTTTTGAATTATTCAGTTTCTGTTTTAGGAATTAGCTTTTACTGTTACAACTTACTCATTCTTATGTCTTAAGCGTGTTTAAGTAGAACAATATTGCACACTAGACTAGCATTGTACAGATGAAGATGACGATAGAATTTAGCCACAGCTTAAGTGTTGACAGAGCATTAGAAAGGAATGGTGGCCTTAGTTCCAGATAGATTTTGAAGTTGTACTGTGTTAAACTGGCAGCTAGTCCCATACAGAGTCCGAGGCTGGACTCCCAGGCCAGGCAGCCGCACTGTCTCCGGTTTTCCTTGCCTGCCCTCCTCCATACTGTAAGAAGTCTCACAATACCAGGTTAAAGTCCAACAGGTTTAATTCGTAGCAAAAGCCACTAGCTTTTGGAGCCCTACCCCTTGGTCAGGTGTTCCTTGATATCCCTAGATGCGCTGGTTAGGTGCATTGGCCATGCTAAATTCTCCTTCAGTCTATGCCAGAGTGTGGCAACTAGGGGATTTTCACAGTAACTTCATTGCAATGTTAATGTGAGCCGACTGATGACAATGATAAATAAACAATTAGCGGGACCCGGGCTTCTCATGATGATGAGTGAATCAGCTCACTGACGGTGAAATGTGGACTAAGCTGGGAGAAAACAAAATGATAGGCGAGAAGACAGGGACCTCCAACAGGATTAAAAACCTCCCATTTCCATCAGGAAGGGGAAAGTGAATTTCATTTTACAAATGTCAAAGGCAAGACCATTTGTCTAATTTGCCAAGAGGTTATTTGAAACAGCATTGCAAGACAACTCATGCAACATTTTAAGAAAACTTCCCTTAAACAGGAGCCGTTCAGACAAAGGAAATTGGGGAGTTAAACAGAATGTTGCAAGGTTAAAGAGAATGTTGCAAGGTTTTTCAAACCTGTTGCCAAAGGCACGGCTACCAATCAGGTGTTTGTCTGCATTAGCCAGCTTTTGATTTTTGATTTATTATTATCACATCTATTAACAGTGAAAAGTATTGTTTCTTGCGCACTATACAAAGCAGACCATTCATAGAGAAGGAAAGGAGAGGGTGCAGAATGTATTGTTATAGTCATAACTTGGGGGTAGAGAAAGATCAACTTAATGCAAGTAGGTCCATTCAAAAGTCTGATGGCAGCAGGGAAGAGGCTGTTCTTGAGTCGGTTGGTACGTGACCTCACACTTTTGTATCCTTTTCCCGACGGAAAACGATGGAAGAGAGGTTATCCGGGGTGCGTGGGGTCCTTAATTTTGCTGGCTGCTTTTCCAAGGCAGCTGGAAGTATCAATGGATGGGTTGCTGATTTGCGTGATGGACTGGGCTTCATTCGTGATCCTTTGTAGTTTCTTGTGCTCTTGGGCAGAGCAGGAGCCGTACCAAGCTGTGATACATCCAGAAAGAATGCTTTCTATGGACTGCTGGCAAAACATAAGAAACTGTCTCCTGATGGTTATTAGACAGGCTCTAACAGTCGCTGCTGACATCTGGTTCAAAGACTTCAAAAACAAAGATGAAATGATAACATAGAACATAGAACATTACAGCACAGAACAGGCCCTTCGGCCTTCGATGTTGCGCCGACCAATATAAAAAGCAATGCCCCTCCAAACTAAACCATTCCCTTCTCTTCCATATACTTATCAACTAACCTCTTAAACGCCACCAAACTTGGCGCATCTACAACTGCTGCAGGCAGGGCATTCCACTCCCGAACCACCCTTTGGGTAAAGAACCTACCTCTGATATCCGTCCTATAACTATCACCCCTTAATTTAAAGCTGTGTCCCCTCGTGCTAGCTTTCTCCATCCTAGGAAAAAGGCTATCACTGTCCACCCTATCTAAACCTCTAATCATCTTATATGTTTCGATCAGGTCCCCTCTTAGCCTCCTCCTTTCTAACGAAAACAACCTCAAATCCCTCAGCCTCTCCTCATAAGACATGCCCTCCATACCAGGCAACATCCTGGTAAACCTCCTCTGTACCCTCTCCAATGCCTCCACATCTTTCTTATAATGTGGGGACCAGAACTGCACACAATACTCCAAGTGCGGCCGCACTAGAGTTTTGTACAGTTGCAACATGACGTTGCGGCTCCGAAATTCAATCCCTCTACCAATAAAAGCCAAGACTCCATATGCCTTCCTAACAACCTTCTCGACCTGACTGCCTACTTTCAGGGATCTATGCACATACACACCAAGATCCCTCTGTTCATCTAGACTACTAAGAATCCTACCATTTGCCCTATACTCTACACATTTATTATTTCTGCCATAGTGCATTACCTCACACTTTTCCACATTAAACTCCATTTGCCACCTCTCGGCCCAGCTCTGCAACTTGTCCAAGTCCCTCTGCAAACTATAACACCCCTCTTCACTATCTACCACTCCACCGACTTTAGTGTCATCTGCAAATTTACTAATCCATCCTTCAATACCCTCATCCAGATCATTTATAAAAATTACAAACAGCAGGGGCCCCAAAACAGACCCCTGAGGTACACCACTTGTAACCGAACTCCAAGATGAATATCTCCCATCAACCACCACCCTCTGTCTTCTATCTGCTAGCCAATTCCTAACCCAATTAGCTAAATCACCTTCTATCCCATACATCTGCATTTTCTGCAGAAGTCTTCCATGGACCACCTTATCAAACGCCTTACTAAAGTCCATATATACCACATCAACCGCCTTACCTCCATCCACCTCCTTAGTCACTTTTTCAAAAAAAAAACAAATAACAGCTATCAAGGGTACGCTCATTTTTTAACAGTAGCCAGGAGGGTGAAATTATCCCAGGATGTGGTGAGTGTTATGTGTGAGTACATTTTTGGGGGGTTTTAGTAAAGTCAAAATTTTTAAGAGTGGATCTTGTTCTGTATTTTGTTGCTACAAGTGATCTTATGCTTAAAAAGGTTGGAGAATCAAAGGGCTGTTGGGTTTCGGAACTCGCTGCCTAGAAGAGTAATACAGGCAGAGATCTATCGACCGAAAGCCAGGTCAAGCTGGGTAGCTTGTTTCTTGGCTAGGACTCGAAAGATGGGTGAAGTGGCCTCTTTCTATGATTCAAACGAGGAATAGGCAGCGATGGATTTGGTGCTTTCTGTGGGATGGCTGACTAGGAACTCTGCCAGTCTTTGTATCAGTAATTTACAGGCTGCTAATCAATCTATTTGGCCCATTATGCACACATCTTTCACAGCCATCAAGTCCTGAAGAGCTTGTGACCCAGAGGTAGGAATGCTACCCGCAGAAGCTCTGATTTTTAGTGTCGATAATTATTAGATGTATCTATTTTAATTACTCGACACGGGCACACATTTCAAAGTTTGCAGATGATCTGGAATTGGGAAGTAAGTAAACGGCAGATCGATAGCAGCAAACTTTGGAAGGACAAAGAGAGAGTAATGAAATGGGCAAGTAGTTGGCAGATGAAATGTACTGTAGAAAAATGGGAAGCGATGCATTTTGTTGGACAACTTGAGGAGAGGCAATGTAAAAGATTCAGTTTGTAAAGTGGCTACAGGAGGGTATGCCAGGGGCAACAGCAGGCATAGCTAAAAAATGAGCTGTCAAACTTGGTGAAGCTGCAACATACTTGTGTGTCAAACAGCATAAGCAGTGAGTGATAGACAGAGCTAAGTAATCCCATAACCAACAGTTCAGATCTAAGCTCTGCAGTCCTGCCACATCTAGTTGTGACTGATGGTGAACAATTAAACAACTCACTGGAGGAACAGGAGGCTCCACAAATATCCCCATCCTCAATGATGGAGGAGCCCAGCACACGATTGCAAAAGAGAAGGCTGAAGTATTCACGACAGTCTTCAGCCAGACGATCTGAGCGGATGATCCATCTCGGTCTCATCCGGAGGTCCCCAGCAACGCAGGTACCACTCTTGAGCCAATTCGATTCACTCTGCATGATCTCAAGCAATGGCTGAAGACATCGGATACTGCAAAGGCTTTGGGCTCTGACAATACTCCAGCAATGGAACTTGGTTCAAAGATGGACAAAAGAGCTGAATGGCAAAGGTCAGTGGTGACAGCCCTTGACTGAGTGTGGCATCAAGGAGCTCGAGCAAAACTGGAGTCAGTGGAAATCAGGGACGAAGTCTCTGCTGGCAAGAGTGATAACCGACACAAAGAAAGTTGGTTATGGTGGTTGGTGATCAATCATCTCAGTTCCAGAATATCACTTCAAGACTTGTGTTAGGAAAACAATGATAGTTTAAAGGATTTATATTTGTATTGTTAAAGATTAGAAATAAGTTACAAAGAACAGCACAGCACGGGAAACAGTCCTTCGGCCCATTTTAACACTCAGTGAGTGCCTTATTCAAGTCCTCCTTCTACTTACGACTTCTGTCTACTTACAGTTTTAAGTTGGTTTAATTTGGTGTTCCTTTGGAAGGAAGGATAAACGTATAGTTGGATTCATATGAGACAGAATAAGTGTAGTGATGTAAGTTATCAATTTTTGTCAGGTTTAGCAGTTTTCCAATATTTGTTTACTGTAACATGAATCATCTATAGAGTAAGAAGTCTCACAACACCAGGTTAAAGCCCAACAGTTTTATTTGGTAGCAAAAGCCACTAGCTTTCAGAGCACTGCCCCTTCATCAAGTAAATAGGAGTTCTGTTCACAAACAGGGTATATGAAGACACAAACTCAATTTACAAAATAATGGTAGGAATGCGAGTCTTTACAGGTAACCAAGTCTTAAAGGTACAGACAACGTGAGTGGAGAGAGGGTTAAGCACAGGTTGAAGAGATATGAATTGTCTCAAGCCAGGACAGTGAGTGAGATGTGGCAAGTCATGGGGGTTACAAATAACGTGACATGAACCCAAGATCTTGATTGAGGCCATCCTCATGTGTGCGGAATTTGGCTATCAGTCTCTGCTCAGCTCTTGGGTCGTGAAGGTTGCCTTGGTACACTAGGGAAACTATACAGACGCTACAACAACGGATGAATGAACACTGCTTGACAATCACCAGGCAAGAGTGTTCTCTTCCTATTGGGGAACACTTCAGTGGTTCTGAGCATTCGGGTCAATGTTCTGCAAGACACAAAACAGCGCAGAGCTCTTGAGCAGAGACTCATAGCCAAGTTCTGCACACATGAGAATGGCCTCAACTGAAATCTGAGGTTAATGTCACGCTATCTGTAACTGCCATGGCTTCCCTGGGCTTGCAAAATCTCACTAACTGTCCCCGCTGGAGACAATGCACATCTCTTTAAACTGTGCTTAACCCTCTCTCCACTCACGTTGTCTGTACCATTAAGACTTGCTTACCTGTAAAGACTCGCATTCCTACCATTATTTTGTAAATTGAGTTTGTGTCTTCATATACCCTGTTTGTGAACAGTACTCCCATTTACTTGATGAAGGGGCAGTGCTCTGAAAGCTAGTGGCTTTTGCTACCAAATAAACCTGTTGGACTTTAGCCTGGTGTTGTGAGACTTCATACTGTGTTTATCCTAGTCCGATGCCGGCATCTCCACATCATCTACAGAGGGCAGGAGAGAGCCTAAAATCACAGCTCGTGTTGTGGAAATTACACTGAGTTTTGGGAAACTATTAATTATCTTAATTTATAACACTGTGCAACTGGCAGAAAGCTGCAGTCAAATTAGAATCTTTTTTGTAGCAATATGTCTTTAAATATATGATTTCCAGTTATTCTTTAACCAAAGACTTTAACAGAATTTTTCACTGTGGAAAAGTTGTCGGTATTTTTCCAGCTGTCTGTACTGATTGCCAGGTGTACGAGACGGTAAAATTGCATCCTGTATATTTTCCAGAAGGAGTTAGATACAGAATTATAGAATCCCTGTACCGACGACAATCCCACCCAGGCCCTACACCCATAACCTCACACATTTATCCTGCTCATCCCACTGACAGTAAGGGGCAATTTAGCATGGCCAATCCGCCTAACCTGCTCATCTTTGGGCTGTGGGAGGAAACCAGAGCACCCGGGGGAAACCTACGCAGACACGGGGAGAATATGCAGACTCATGGGGGCAAAGGAGAATCAAAGGATATGGTGGGGGTAGGAAGAGGGGAGGAGACAGGATCGGGCTACTGAGTTGCATCATCGTAATGAATGGTGCAGCAGGCTTGAAGGGCTGAATGGCTTCCTCCAATACCTATTTTCTGTGTTCTCATAAATAAACAAAGATGCCTGGAGAGAGCTAGGATAGAGCCAAGAACGGAGATATATTATTACTATAAAGCAAGTAGAATCATGACCCAGTCTGCATAAAAGAAATAGGTTGAAGTGTTTTTTTTTGGGGACATCTAAGAAAGATGTCAATGATTTTGTTATAAATGGAAATGGGCTGATTTCATTGTTATCCTAAAGTTAACAACACGTGAAAAAGATAAACGAGTCCATTGGGTTCATTTTTTCAATGTTCCCCATGGAACATTTGTTTTGATGAATGTTAACGACAGTTCTTTATATACTCCTGGCATTTTTGTCCCACGACCTGTCCTACGGCGATATCTACTCCTCCTCCCCTCCCCACACAAGGTGGACACTCCAGCAGTGGGCTAAACAATTGTGGAACCTGCTCTCACGATCTAATAACCCAGGGGGCTGGAGTCGGGGTTGAGGCAAGGGACAAGTGAAAGCTGAAAATGTGCTGCTGAGAAGATGAACTAATCCCTCTGAGAAAGGAAGAGGTCCTTTTAAGACACTAAAATCTCATGATCTGCTGCTGTTGTAATTGTTTTGAAACCTGTGGGTTTTTTTTCCCAATGTACTATTACAAAATCAGTTATTGGAACTTGGTTCTAAACACTCTGTGAGTTTTGCTGGGTTTGGGGTGTTGTGTAACTACAGTAAGGGGAACTGAGGAAAATACATCTGCCCTCACTGAGAGAGATGGTCAACTTTGCAAATTCCGACACTGTAGCTGACCACAATTCTGTTTATCCAGAATACTGAACTATCTAAGAATGGCCACTGAACAGAGGGAGCTGGGTGTCCTCATTCACGAGTCACAGAAAGCGAGCATGCAGGCACAGCAGGTAATAAAAAAAAGCGAATGGAATGGTGGCATTTATAGCTAAAGGAATAGAATATAACAGGAAGGAAGTATTGTTACACCGATACAAGGCATTGGTGAGGCCGCACACGTTATAACAAAATACGTACACAATGAATGTAACAGGAAAATAACAAACGTGCTTATCACAACAATTTGCTTGTGTGGTTTTGCACTGTGTAAATATCTTATAGTTTTCCAGTGGGTAGAGTCTGCTTCAGAGGCCTTTTTCTGTATAACTCTTTTGAACAAAGAATTATAACCTGCTTTGAGTCTCCTGCCATTAGTTTGTAAGAAGTCAGTGATAACAATTACACTACCTAACAACTATTTCACAGCATTGCTCCCAGGAATGGCCGGGGCATTTCCTTATAAATTATATTCCTTTTAGGGGCTCTATGGGAGAGGGTGGGGCGGTTTGATTATAATTCCCACCACAGGCGTTAAAGTAGCACACAGATATTGCTCTGTTCACTTTCTCTGGTCTATATATTCACACCACTGTTTGTCTGGATGGCTGAGGTTGATGTTTAACTCAGGTGTGCAGCTCATGAATAGATTCCAATCAGATACATCAGTCAGAGGGACCTGGAGTCAGGAGCAGAACAACTTCCCTTTCTAAGAAAAGTATCACATGTGTTACTTCCCTTTGTATAACCACAAGCAGAAGGATTGCTCCGATTCCAATTCCCACTCTTTTAAATTGTGACCTCTGCTCTGCCGCTGTGTGGTATGATCAGACACCTTGTGATGTGGAGGTGCCAGCATTGGACTGGGGTAAACACGGGAAGTTTAAAATCTCAGATGCTTTTGACCAGTTTGCTGACTCTAAAGTTTTAGCCCGGTGCCTTTATTTGCAAGATGGACAAACACAAGTAAAGGTTCAACAAATTTATTAATAATAACGCTACTAACCCTTAAATTACCCACATAAAACAAGAGAATACCCCAAAATCGGACACACTACCCACAACGATGGTTTGGTTGAAACCGCAGGCTCGATTCTCTGAGTCCCTCTGGTCAGTCATCACAAAGATAAGTCTTGATGGCAGCTTCTTCCTTCCTTCTCTGATCAGTTTTCCGAATGGGGTGGGGTTGCCTCCTTCATCGGGTCTTAGCTGCTGGTGTCTGAAAATGTGTTCCACAACCTGGGACTTTTTACAGAGCATCTTGTGACAGGCTGCATTTACCTGTGCTGCAACACAAGGGGGTGCACTTTCCACATGTGCAGAAATGGGTCAGACTTTTCCAAATCTCAGATAGGTTCATAGAATCCATACAATGCAGAAGGAGGCCATTCAGCCCATTGAGTGTATACCACCCACAATCCCATCCAACCCCTATCCCCTTCAGCTCAGGTATTTGCCCCGCTAGCCTCCCTGACACTAAGTGGCAATTGAGCATGGCCAGTCCAGGGATATGCATAGGTTGGAGGGATTAGTGGGTATGCTATATGGGTGGGATTGTGTTCGGTACAGTCTCGATGGGCTGAAGGGCCTCTTTCTGCACGTTGTGGGAGGAAACCGGAGCACCCGGAGGAAACCTACACAGACACGGGGAGAACATGCAAACTCCACACAGGCAGTGAAACCCAAGCCGGGAGTCGAACCCGGGGCTCCTGGCACTGTGCCAACCACTGCCCAAAGCCAATTGACATTCAAATTTTACAGTCCCGCCCCCTGACAGTTCTCCCCTTCTGGAGGCTTCTGGAGAAGGTGAGAGGGCATGGGATCCAAGGGGCTTTGGCCTCGTGGATCCAGAACTGGCTTGCCGGCAGAAGGCAGAGAGTGGTCGTGGATGGGTCTTGTTCTGCACGGAGGTCGGTAACCAGTGGAGTGCCCCAGGGATCTGTTCTGGGACCCCTGCTGCTTGTCATTTTCATAAATGACCTGGATGAGGAAGTGGAGGGATGGGTTAGCACGTTCGCCGACGATACAAAGGTCGGTGGTGTTGTGAATGGTCTGGAGGGATGCCAAAAGTTGCAGCAGGACATAGACAGGATGCAAGACTGGGCGGAGAAGTGGCAGATGGACTTCAACACAGATAAATGTGTAGTGGTCCATTTTGGCAGGAATAATGGGATGAAGGAGTACAGTATAAGAGGTAGGAGTCTTAGCTGTGTTGTAGAGCAGAAGGATCTCGGGGTCCGGGTTCACAGGACTCTTAAATCGGCCTCGCAGGTGGAGGAAGTGGTCAAGAAGGCGTACAGTGTACTGGCCTTCGTTAATCGAGGAATAGAGTTTAGGAATCAGGAGGTAATGATGCAGCTCTGTAAGACTCTTGTCAGACCCCAGTTGGAATATTGTGTGCAGTTCTGGTCGCCTCACTATAGGAAGGATGTAGAGGCTATTGAGAGAGTTCAGAGGAGATTTACAAGGATGCTGCCTGGATTGGAGGCAGGCCTTATGAAGATAGGTTGAGGGTGCTGGGACTCTTCTCACTGGAGAGACGTAGGTTGAGAGGCGACCTGATAGAGGTTTATAAAATGTTGAGAGGGATAGATAGGGTGGACTCTCAGAGACTATTTCCCCGAGCTGAAATGGTCACTACGAGAGGACACAGATTTAAGGTGCAGGGAAGCAAATACAAAAGAGATGTCAGGGGTAGGTTTTTCACTCAGAGGGTGGTGAGTGAATGGAACCGACTGCCGTCGGAGGTTGTTGAGGCAAACTCACTGGGGTCTTTTAAGAGACTTCTGGATGAGTATATGGAAAAGAATAGGATAGGGGGTTATAGATAGGTCTGTGGATTGGTAGATGTGATTGGCGCAACTCGTGGGCCGAAGGGCCTGTTTGTGCTGTATTGTTCTATGTTCTATGTTCTATGTCCCCCTCCCAGGTGAGATTGGAAAGTCCTGACCATGGGATCAGTCGCTGTGAGTCTGTTTGTGACTTTATCATTTAAAACTAGTCAGAGAGCCTAAAGTAAGTCTTCAGAATCAAACTGAAACCTGGTATTGGGAAGAATGTTAAAACAGAATCATGTTCGGGTTGACAATTTCCCCAAAACATCCCATTTATTTTTCAGTTGTTATTGTTTAAATTCTCACCAGAAATACCACAAGATGTTAGCTATTAGAACATAGAACATAGAACATTACAGCGCAGAACAGGCCCTTCGGCCCTCAATGTTGCACCAACCAATTAAGAAAAAGCAATGACCCTCTAACCTAAACCATTCCCTTTTCATCCATAAACTTATCTACTAACCTCTTAAACGCCACCAAACATGGCGCATCTACAACTGCAGCAGGCAGGGCATTCCATACCCTTACCACCCTCTGGGTAAAGAACCTACCTCTGACATCCGTCCTATAACTACCACCCCTTAATTTAAAGCTATGTCCCCTCGCGCTAGCTTTCTCCATCCTAGGAAAAAGGCTATCACTGTCCACTCTATCTAAACCTCTAATCATCTTATATGTTTCAATAAGGTCTCCTCTTAGCCGCCTTCTTTCTAATGAAAACAACCTCAAATCCCTCAGCCTCTCCTCATAAGACCTTCGATTGATCAGGATTTATTAGATTATTAGGGAGTCTACCCACTAATCGCAGTGAATCATCAGGGATCTATGGATAACACCTAGTACAGCGCATGCTCAGGATCCAGAAATTCTCCCTGCATAGGATTCCCAACAAAGGGTGTAAAATCCAGATCCACTTCCTTATGCTTTGGGAGACTACAGTGCAGCAGGAGGCCATTCGGTGCATCAGTCAACACTGACCATAATCCCACCCGGACCCTATCCCTCTAACCCCATGCATTTACCCAAGCAAATTCTATGATAATAAGGGACAATCCATCTAACCCTTACATCTCTGGGCTGTGGGAGGAAACCAGAAGAAACCCACGTAGACATGGGGAGAATGTGCAAACTCCACGCAGTCAGTGACCCAAGCCGGGAATCGAACCTGGATCCCTAGCGCTGTGAGGTAGCAGTGCTAACCACTGTGCCACCATGTCGCCCTTCCACTAAAGGTGCTCTCTGACTCAAAGTTGCTGTTGTTTTTCATCCGAAAGCTTCTCTGGCATGGGAAAGCAATGGCCCAATGGACATGATCACCAGATTATTGATCCAGTAACTCAGCGAATATTCTGGGGGACCGGGTTCGAATCCCACCACAGCAGGCGGTGGAATTTGAGTTCAATAAAAAAAAACGTTTGGAATCAAGAATCTACAGATGACCATGAAACCATTGTCGGAAAAACCCATCTGGTTCACTGACGTCCTTTGGGGAAGGAAATCTGCGTTGCTTACCTGGTCTGGTCTCTATGTGACTCCAGAGTCACAGCAATTTGGTTGACTCTCAACTGCCCTCTGAAATGGCTAAGCAAGCCATTCAACTCAAGGATAATTAGGGATGGGCAATAAATGTTGGTTAGCCAGCAACACCCATGTTCCATGAATGACTAATGAAAGAGATGCAAATTCTGAGCAATGAGGAAATTGAATTTGCCAATTTGCTGTGTAATCTGTCATAAAACTGTTGTTTTGCAGGGTGGGGAGATGTGTACCTGGAAGCATTCTTTACACTCATTGAGCACCCGGAGGAGACTCCACACAGAGGCCGGAAGCGAACCCAGGACTCTGGCGCTGTGAGGCAGCAGTGCTAACCACTATGTCATCATGCCCACTGGTGTTCCATTTTAAATATACAAGACCACCTCGGACCAATATTCCTATTTCAGCGTTTTTACTGTTTTTCTGGCACCCTCTCTCTTCCCAAACACGTGACCCTCCCACAGGTTTAAAAAAAAATGGCATTTGTCCAGGAATGCATGTCCAAATGGGAATTAGCTTACAATTTACTCACAATGCAATGTCAGACATCTTGTAAGGATGGCCATGATGTCACTTCCCCACCTACCCAGTGACGTTCCAAATGTCGGCAATCCTCTAACAGCCAAATATCATTTCAGGTTGTGTGTGGGTGAAGCAGCAAGCCTTAAAGGTCTGCTCCGGTCACTTTTGGACCAAAACCAGAAAAATTCATCCGACAAATATGCTCAAGAGACAGAAGAAAACAAGTTCGAATGTGAGTTTAATAAAATTGGCATATTGCAATTCTTGGTTTTCATTTCTTTGAACATATATCGAGGCTCTGCAAGAGGGAGCAACAACGTTCATCAGAATGGGAAAGGTTTACTCATCAAAATGTCAGAGCAGGCTGGGGGTCCTTCCTCATAAAAGGTGACCCAATAAAAGTCTTTAAAATTGTGAAGACGTTTGTTTTAAACTTTTCAACTGTGGAGGAAGTCTAAATCCAGAGGCCATATCCATAAGATCATGGAATCCTTGCCATGCAGAATGAGGCCATTTGGCGCATTGAATTTACACCGACTTTCTGATACTCAGTATCTTACCCAGGCCTTTTCCTCCAACTTGTCCCCATAACCCCACTATTTCCAAAGATGTGTGGGTTAGGTGCATTGGCCATGCCGAATTGACCTTCCTGATTGGAGAATGGGGGCAAGAGGACATGGTGCCGACCTGGATTGAAAAAACAGCCCCACTGGCAAGAAAAGGGGAAATTGAGGGAGTGTCCCATGGGCGGGAAGGGAGAAAGTGAGAGCAGGAGGAGGCTTAACTTTCCCTGTGAGGCCTTAAGATAATGTTGTTACCAACCATTCTGCTGCTTCTGCCAATAGAATCATAGAACGTTACAGCACAGAAACAGGCCTTTTGGCCCTTCTTGTCTGTGCCAAACCATTGATCTGCCTAGTCCCACTGACCTGTACCTGAACCATATCCTTCCACACCCCTCTCATCCATGTACCTGTCCAAGATTTTCTTAAATGTTAAAAGTGACCCCGCATTTACCACTTTACCTGGCAGTTTATTCCACACAGCCACCACTCTCTGCGTGAAGAAACCCCCCCTAATAGTCCCTTTAAACTTTCACCCTTAACCCATGTCCTCTAGTCTTTTTATCCCCTAGCCTCAGTGAAAACAGCCTGCTTGCATTCACTCTATCTATACCCGTCATAATTTTATATGCCTCGATTAAACCTCCCCTCATTCTTCGACACTCCAGGGAATAAAGTCCTAACCTATTCAATCTCTCTCTGTAACTCAGCTTCTCGAGTCCCGGCAACATCCTTGTGAACCTTCTCTGCACTCTTTCAACCTTATTAATATTCTTCCTGTAATTCGGTGACCAAAACTGTACACAATACTCTAAATTCAGCCTCACCAATGTCTTATACAACCTCACCATAACATTCCAACTCTTGTACTCAATACTTTGATTGATAAAAACCAATGTTCCAAAAGCAGTCTTTATGACCCTATCTACCTGTGACGCCACTTTTAGGGAATTATGTGACTGTGTTCCCAGACCTCTCTGTTCTACTGCACTCTAAAGTAGTCCTAAAAATGTCCTAAAATTTACCTTGTATGTTTTACCTTGGTTTGTCCTTCCAAAGTGCAATACCTCACACGTGTCTGCATTAAACTCCATCTGCCATTTTTCAGCCCATTTTTCTAGCTGGTCCAAATCCCTCTGCAAGCTTTGAAAACCTTTCTCGCTGTCCACATCTCCTCCAATCTTTGTATCATCAGCAATTTTGCTGATCCAATTTACCACATTATCATCCAGATCATTGATATCGATGACAAATAACAGTGGACCCAGCGCTGATCCCTGTGGCACTCCACGAGTCACAGGCCTCCACTCAGAGAAGCAATCCTCCACTACCGCTCTCTGGTTTCTTCCACTAGACTTGCATTCTGATCAGTATTTTGCAAACTGTGTGTGCCTTTATATGCCCTGTTTGCGATCAGAGCTCTCCATTCACCTGATAAAGGAACAACATTATAAGAAAGATGTGGAGGCATTGGAGAGGGTACAGAGGAGGTTTACCAGGATGTTGCCTGGTATGGAGGGCAGGTCTTATGAAGAGAGGCTGAGGGATTGAGGTTGTTTTCGTTAGAAAGGAGGCGGCTAAGAGGAGACCTTATTGAAACATATAAGATGATTAGAGGTTTAGATAGGGTGGACAGTGACAGCCTTTTTCCTAGGATGGAAAAAGCTAGCACGAGGGGACACAGCTTTAAATTAAGGGGTGATAGTTATAGGACGGATATCAGAGGCAGGTTCTTTACCCAAAGGGTGGTTCGGGAGTGGAATGCCCTACCTGCAGCAGTTGTAGATGCGCCAGTTTGGTGGCGTTTAAGAGCCTAGTTGATAGGTATATGGAAGAGAACATAGAACATAGAAATAGAACATTACAGCACAGAACAGGCCCTTCGGCCTTCGATGTTGTGCCGACCAAAATAAAAAGCAATGCCCCTCCAAACTAAACCATTCCCTTCTCTTCCATATACTTATCAATTAAGAATTAAGAAGGGAATGGTTTAGTTTGGAGGGGCATTGCTTTTTATATTGGTCGGCGCAACATCGAAGGCCGAAGGGCCTGTTCTGTGCTGTAATGTTCTATGTTCTATGTTCTATGTTCTAACATTCCAAAAGCTAGTGGCGTTGACTATCAAATAAAACCTGTTGGTTTATTATTTAATCTGGTGAGACTTCTTACTGTGTTCTTCCAATGTCTAATCCAATTTACTACCTCTCCATGTATACCTAGCAACTGAACCTTCCTAATCAACCTTCCATGCTGGACCTTGTACAATGTACAAACAATAATTAATACGCAAAGTGAATATGGAACTCGCCACCTCAGGGAGCAGCAGAGGGACTTCCCAGCCAGACCTCGAAGGGGAAGCTATACAAACGAAGGGGAAGGGAATGGAATGGAAGTGACCCAAGCAGGGAATTGAAAGCGTGTCCCTGGTGCTGCGAGGAAACAGTGCTAACCGTTGTACCATTATGCCACTGTGCCGCTGACAACTTCTCTTTCCTTTGCTACAAATGGTGTTTCAATACTGCAGTTCCAGCTTTTTTTAAAAAAAGTTACTTCAGGAAACAGGATGACATGCAACATAGCTTTTCAGTTTAATTGAGAAAGAATTGAATGAAAGAATGATTGCAGTAACTCAGGGGCCATTCATTTCCCCCCTTCCCCGTTACTGATGTTGGCTCTCTGCACGAGCAACTCAGCTGATCTCACTCACCGACCCCCTTTCTCAAAGTCATGCCACTTTGGGTGAGATACTGGCACATGTGCTGTAGCCCTGCATTTATTAGCCTCTCAATCGCTAGCCAGCCCTGCCACCCTGCATCGCTATCCCTCTGAACTAGAGGGCACAGCCTCAAAATAAGAAGGGGGCAGTTTAGAACAGAGTTGAGGAGGAACTTCTTCACTCAAAAGGTGGTGAGTCTCTGGAATTCTCTGCCCATTGAAGTGGTGGAGGCTACCTCGCTGAATATATTTAAGTCACGGGTAGATAGACAAGGGAATTAAGGGTTATGGGGAGCAGGCGGGTAAGTGGAACTGATCCACTTCAGATCAGCCGTGATCTTATTGAATGGCGGGGCAGGCTTGAGGGGCTGGATGGCCTACTCCTGCTCCGATTTCTTATGTGCTCCCGAAGGATGGACTCGAATAGCACGAGGGGTCACGGGCTTAGGGTGAGGGGCGTAAGGTATAATTTGGATGCTAGAGGGTGGTGGGGGGTATGGAATGCGCTACCAAGTAAAGTGGTGGAGGCAGGTACTCTGGAGTTATTTAAGAAATACTTAGATGGGCACATGAACAGAATGGGAATGGAGGGGTATAGAAAACTGATTTAAAATAGGGATCATGAGCCTTGGGAGTCCCTGAGAAGTGTGTAAATAAGATGATATTGATGTACTTGTTTTTATCCTACAGGTGCTTTGGTCCACCTTGTTGTCTAACGAGGGACATACACGCGATGGGTCGTGAGAGGGCTGCTCTTGGATTTTTTTCGAGAGTATCCTAGTGCTTCACGTTGTTAGTGTACGCTTGACCTGGACCATTTGATGGGCAACACGACAGCTCAGTGACTATCGCTGTGCTGTGCAGATACATGGATTTGGGCCTGTGTCTGTGGGAGTTTGCGCATTCTCCCCGTGCTTACGTGGGTTTTCTCCGGGTGCTCCGGTTTCCTCCCACATCCCAAAGATGTGCTCTTAGGCTAATTGGCAAAACAAATTCTCCCTAAATTGTCTCAAATTTGGTTTTTAATCCATAGATCTATAAACATGGACAGGGATCGCGGGTAGAGGTGGGAACATCGGGGTGGCGGCGCGGGCTCGTTGGGCCGAAGGGCCTGTTTCCCATGCTGTTTTGTTCTTTGTTCTTTGTTCACTCCAGCAGGGTCAGGCTGCCAGCTCCCTGTTGGGGGGAGGGGGGGAAGTTGTTGTAAACCCTGCTGGAGTGAAACACCCCTGCTGATGGGGTGGGAGACTCTAGCGGGCCTGGAGAATTCAGCCCCAGGCCCGCTGATCACATTCAATTCCCCATTTATCCAGCTCTGCGGCAATTTCTGGAGTGGAGCCGACAGCACCAGCAATCCGGCGTTCGGAGACTCGGAGGCGGTGGTGCCCAGCAGGGAGCCCCCAACGCGGCTTCCGCTCGAGTCTCTCAGCCCGTTGTGCTGCGTTAGCCAGCAGAATCACCCCCCTGCCCCCGTTTCTTATGGATAGAATGCTATAGAATCACTACAGTCCAGAAGGAGGCCCATGGACTGATACCACACTCTGTATTTTGAGAACAAAAGATAGTGCAAATTGATGATATTTAACATTGTGGCACGGTGGCACAGTGGTTAGCACTGCTGCTTAACAGCTCCAGGGTCCTGGGTTCGATTCTTGGCTCGGGTCACTGTCCGTGTGGAGTTTGCACATTCTCCTCGTGTCTGCGTGGGTTTCCTCCGGGTGTTATGGTTTCCTCCCACAGCCCAAAGATGTGCGGGTTAGGTTGATTGGCCACGCTAAAATTGCCCCTTAGTGTACTGGGATGCTTAGATTAGAGAGGTTGGTGGGTATAATATGCAGGGATATGGGGGTAGGGCCTGTGTGGGATTGTGGTCGGTGCAGACTCAATGAGCTGAAGGGCCTGTTTCTGCACTGTAGGGTTTCTGATGATTCTCTGATTGCAATCAGCAGACTTGCAACACAACTTACTCATACACTTTGACCTTGTGTCACGGGTCTCAAATTAGTGGAAGTAAACAGCATTGAGTTATTGACTTATTCAGAAGAACGAGGAGAGATCTTATTGAAACACGTAAAATTGTGAAGGGAGTAGATAAGATAGAAACAGGGAAGTTGTTTCCACTGGCGGGTGAAACTAGAACTAGGGGGCATGACCTCAAAATAAGGGGAAGCAGATTTAGGACTGAGTTGAGAAGGAACTTCTTCACCCAAAAGGTTGTGTATCTGTGGAATTCCCTGCCCAGTGAAGCAGTTGAGGCGACCTCATTGAATGTTTTTAAGGCAAAGATAGATACATTTTTGAACAGTAAAGGAATTAAGGGTTATGGTGAGCGGGTGGGTAAGTGGAGCTGAGTCCACAGAAGGATCAGCCTTGATCCTATTGAATGGCAAAGCAGGCTCAAGGGGCCAGCTGGTTCTACGTTCTTACACTTCCCATGATTAATTCATAATTTTCAAGCACTAATCATTGCCTTTATGGGGCAGAGTGAGTGGAAGTGTAACATGATTGATTTGTTCAGTTCAATCAATAATTACTATAGTTCTGAAAGGGGATGATGTTCATTGCAGAGATAAAATGTGAGGTATTTTGCTGACAACACTGGCGATTGTTCAAAAGTTACAACGTTTTTACCAAGCGTTACCTTAAGCATCAGTCAATGTTATTTTATTATGTTTAAACCAGGGTTTTCCATTGGTTAGAATTACAGACTGAGTGTGGAATCGCGAGCTATCTTAGACATGTTGATGCTGAATTAGCAGTTCAGCCGTGGCAATACAGGTGGGAAAGGTGGCAAAAAAAGCACTCTTGCCTTTATTGGCCGGGACATTGAGTATAAAAGTTGACAAATTTATGTTGCGGTTGCATGAAACCTCGGTTAGGCCAATTCTGGTCGCCACACTACCAGAAGGATGTGGAGGCTTTGAAAGAGAGTACCAGGCTGTTGCCTGGGATGGAGGGCATTAGCTATGTGAGGAGAGATTGAATAAACTGGGATTGTTCTTCCTAGAAAGACAGGGACTGAGGGGTGACCTGATAGAAGTTCATAAAATTATGAGAGACATAGATAGGGTGAACAGTTGGAAGCATTTTCCCAGGGCAGAAATGACAATTACAAGGGGACACGGGTTCAAGATCAGGGGGAAAGGTTCAATGGAGATGTACAGAGAAAGTTTTTTTACACGGAGGGTGGCGGGGGCATGGAATGCACTGACAAGTGAGATGGTTGAGGCAGACACATTTAAGACTTATCTGGATAGACACATGAACAGGCAGGGTATAGAGGGATACAGGTGATTGGTCTAGATAGGACAACACAATTGGCACAGGCTTAATAGGTCAAAGAACCCGTCCCTGTTCTGTTCTTTGTTCATTTTGACCCTTCATTGTCTTGATTTTCTAGCGACCTCAATGCAAAGTGAAATAAGATGTAGCAGTTTGCCAAATGGCCGCCAAGGGTTCACCAGTTGGTTCTTGATCCCAGAGAGATTTGACAATTTTCATATCCTTTTATTCGATCGGCTGAGGTAATGGGAGAATCTTCCTTCCATTCACCTTGCACGGTCTCTCTCTCTCTGTCGTGCTGGAGAACAAGATACCTTGGGTATTGACCTGTTCATTTGATGCCAATTAAATCTGAACACACCAGCTCTGGGGGGTCAATATCAGAGCAGGCGCATCACATCGCTGTTCAAGCAAAGAATACTTTGAGTAATCCACTGTTATAGAGTCATAGAGCGTGGAAACAGGCCCTTCGGCCCAGCTTGTTCATGCCATCCTTTTTTTAACCACTAAGCTAGTCCCAATTGGCCACATTTTGCTCATATCTCTCTGTACCCATGTAACTGTCTAAATGCTTTTTCGAAGACAAAATTGTATCTGCCTCTAACTATTCCCTCTGGCAGCTTGTTCCAGACACTCACCACCCTCCGTGTGGTAAAAAAAAACTGCCCCTCTGGGCTCTTTCACCTTAAGCCTGTGCCCTCTAGTTTTAGACTCCCCTATCTTTGGGAAAAGATATTGACTATCTAGCTGATCTGTGCCCCTCATTGCTTCATAGACCTTTATAAGATCACTCCTAAGCCTCCTACACTCCAGGGAAAAAAGTCCCAGTCTAACCGGCCTCTCTTTATAACTCAACTTGCAAATCCTAGTAAAAAATTTCTGCACTCTTTCTAGGTTAATAATTTCTCTTTTATAATAGGGTGACAAGAAATGTACGCAGTATTCCAAGTATAATCTTACCAATGTCTTATACAATTTCAACAAGACGTCCCAACTCCTGTGTTCAATATTCTGACCAATAAAACCAAGAATGCCAAATACCTTCTTCACCAATCTGTCCACTTGTGACTCCATTTTCAAGGAGCTATGAACCTGCACCCAATGTTTGTTGGGGAATTATTCATAACATTTTTCGTAACCAGATATACTCCTCCAAGGAGTGGCTACTGTGGGAATCAAATTTAAGGTATTTTTGCCTCTTGGGATCTCAGGGTCCCTGACACAATCTGCAGTTAAGCTGATTAGGGATAATTCTGATATTTCTATTTGAAGATTTCGAGGGCTCTCTAAAATCTGGAATTTAGGTCTATAAATAAATCATGTTTTAAAAACGAGTTGCAGGATAATTTTCAAAAACTGTTGGGCGGAATTTTCCCACCGCGCCCACGGTAGGAATCGTAGTGGGCGGGACGGAAAATCTAGTGAATCGTTTGAAGGTCTGTTGACGTTGGGCAGGAATTTCCGATCTTGGGGCGTGCATAGCTGGAAAATTTTGCCTGCTATCTTTTTGATTTGATTTATTATGAAAAATATAGTGAAAAATATTGTTTCCTGTGCACTATACAGATAGAGCATACCGTTCATAGAGAAGGAGAGAGTGTAGAATGTAGTGTTACAGTCATAGTTAGGGTGCAGAGAAAGATCAACTTAGTGCAAGGTAGGTCCATACAAAAGTCTGACATTCGCAGGGAAGAAGCTGTTCTTGAGTCGGTTGGTCTGTGACCTCAAACTTTTGTATCCTTTTCCTGATGGAACAAGGTGGAAGAGAGAAATTCCAGGGTCTGTGGGGTCCTTCGTTATATTAGCTGCTTTTCTGAGGTGGTGGGAAGTGTAGACAGAGTCAATGGATGGGAGGCTGGTTTGCTGATGGATTGGGCTACATTCACGACCCTTTGTAGTTTCTTGCTGTCTTAGACAGAGTAGGAGCCACACCAAGCTGTGATACAACTGAGAAGAATGTTTTCTAATGTGATTTCCTTGAGTGTCATACTCAAAGTTCATTCTATGAAAAGCTCATAGTTGGAAACATTTTCCATTCTTACTGCGTTAAGTCTTCCAACAACATTTTAGACCTAGGGTGGGATTTTCCAGCCGGCACGATCTTCCAGTCTCGCCGAAGCCAACCCTTGGTAGTGGGATCCCTGGTGATGGGATGCAAAGTGAAATGGACAGTGACAGGATTGAAAGATCTCGCCGGCGGCCAGGTGCCTCCATCACATTTTTGTCTCCCACCAGGTTCACTGCGCATGTCCCATAACCAAACCCATCACGGGTGGGATGGGAGAATTCTGCTCCCCTATTCTCTCCCCCAGCTTGTGTCCCACTTTCTATCCAACACATGCACAGTCGCCATTGCGAATCCCGTGTACCGGCACAGAACCACATCTTCAGGAACAGGCAGTGTTCCAATGGTAGCTGACCCTTCCTAGAACAATTTTTACTGTCTCTGATTACAGCCCAATTTTTATTTTGTAAAGGAAGTTGAGAAAGGCAGTCCCCGGTCATTGTAACACAATGCAAACCAATCTGCATTCCGCAACTTCCAACAGTAGGGAGATAGTGAACAGACAGAGAGATGGAGGGACGCTACAGGGATGGTGTTTAAAACAGGGAGGTCACGTCGCAGCTGTATAAGGGGTGGTGAGGCCACACCTGGAGTACTGTGTACAGTTTTGGTCTCCTTACTTGAGAAAGGATATATTGGCACTGGAGGGAGTGCAGAAGAGATTCATGACGTTGATCCTGAAGTTGAGAGGGTTGGCTTATGAGGAGATATTAAGTACACTCGCTGGAATTCAGGAGAAGGGGAGATGTTACAGAAACATATAAGATTATGAAGGGAATTGATAAGATAGAAGCAGGGAAGTTGTTTCCACTAGTGGGTGAAACTAGAACTAGGGGCATAGCCTGAAAGTTAGGGGAAGCGGATTTAGGACTGAGTTGAGGAGGAACTTCTTCACCCTAAGGGTTGTGAATCTGTGGAAATCCCTGCCCAGTGAAGCAGTTGAGGTACCTTATTGAATGTTTTTAAGGCAAGGACAGATAAATTTTTGAACAGTAAAGGAGTTGAGGGTTATGGTGAGAGGGCGGGTAAGTGGAGCTGAGTCCACAAAAAGGATCAGCCATGATCTTATTGAATGGGGGAGCAGGCTCGAGGGGCCAGATGGCCGACTTCTGCTCTTAGTTCTTATGTTCTTGTAGATACCTGTGTTCATAGAGAAGTTGTTTTAGGAATAAATATTATCACCGACAACAGAGGTTAAAGCCCCTGTTTTATCTAAGAAGTGCTACGTGATATTATGTCAATTTAAGGGATCGGCATCGCCAGATTTAACTCTCAGTGCCAGTGATCCGGGTTCAATTCCTGGCTTGGTCACTGTCTGTGTAGAGTCTGTATGTTCTCCCCATGTCTGCGAGGGTTTCCTCTGGGTGCTCCGGTTTACTCCCACAGTCTGAAAGACGCGCTGGTTCAGTGTATTGGCCGTACTAAATTCTCCCTCAGTGTACCCGAACAGGCGCCGGAGTGTGGCGACTCAGGGATTTTCACAGTAACTTCATCGCAGTGTTAATGTAAACCTACTTACGTCACTAATAAATAAACTATAAGACAAGCAGCGGGACCGATGACTCCTTCTGATGTGAACGATTGGAAGATTGCAGCTATTATCTCTGACAACGTGACACTCCCTGAGTGTTGTTACATCCTCAAGTGCCTCCGAGCGATACAACCTTGAGACTCAGATTGCTGTCACTCGGCTGAAACCGAGGGAGGTGAGGCCATGATCTGACGCTGCCTGTGGGATCTTGCTATTCCCAGATCTGTGGTGAGGGGTCAACTTTCCTTATTTTACAACACTGGCAGAAGAATGGGTCTCTCGTTTCTCCTGGCACAGGAGGATCCGGCTTGTTACTGGAGGTGCAACGTTGTAAGAATCATTCCATTGATTCCCCAAGGAATCAACGCAGTTGACTTTACTAACCATGAACGACTTTCATGCCATGTTGAGCAATGCGTGGTGTATATGGGATACTACTCCCTGCCCAAAGTTGGTTATCTTGCTCTTAAGTTTGCAAGACTTGTTTCTGTTGAACCACCTGGAAAGTCTTCATTCTTGCCGTTATTGCGGGATGCACGTACCTCTCAGCTCTTGGCATAGCTGCACACATTACTTGGGTACTCTGCCTCTGCGACTTATCTTCATGAACTCCAATTAATTTACCCGATGAGGCGCCGCGGCCTTGTGAGCTGCATCACATTTGCCTTGCCCCCTAGAATTGCTGGAAGACGGCGGCATAGACAAGGATCCATGATGTAAACCTCGATGACTCTCTGCTCAGGAGGTTCTGGAGGAACGTGGAAATCCTGGAGTCCTGTAGAGCCGAGCCCTGCCAGAATTTCCCCACAAGTAAAGAACGGTCTGGAAGAAGGAAGCAAATTAGATCAAAAAGTTTTCCTTTCCCTCGACGCTCCAAGTACTTCATCTGCTTTTGGTTGCCAAGACCTTATGTATGCATCCTTTTTGACTAGATTCCTTGGTCATCCACGGTTCCTGAATCCTGCCTTTCCCATCCATTCTTTTCACAGGTTTGCACAATGGTCAACTGCTCCTTTCCGCATGCCAGATGTGGATTTACCCTCAAACAGTCTCTGTGACTCTCGTTCTCTTGCTCCCTCTCTCTCATCCTCAATAGCCTCCTGCCTGATTCGGTTGTAGTTAGCCTTCCCTCAATTACGCACCTTAACCCGAGGACAACGCTCATCCTTTTCCATGAGCGTCCAAAACCTTATAGAATTATGATCGCTGTTCACTGCATGTTCCCCCTCTACAACTTTGATGACTTGGCCAGATTCATTCCTTTGCACCAGGTCCAGTATATCCCCCTCTCTGGTCGAACTACCCACATGTCGTTCCAAAGTATGTGTGGACTGGCTGTACAACAAGTGAAGGGATGCCCTGAGAACCAATAATTTAAGATAGAGAGATCGTTACAAAACAATTAAAGAATGAGATGGTGCTAAACACGATGCAAATTAATTCAGGCAGAGAAATCATCACCCGGAATCGAGGTGTGCATGGTGTCACAGAGGACAGTCAGGAAGATTGTTCCAAATCATATCGCACGAGCTTGTGGGTGAGGCTTAACGTGCCTGAAATCCTGCAGCTCTGATTGGAGCCTGCAACTGCGCACGCGCAGAAACAATTGATAGGATGCTACTCCCGTGCCACATCACTCCCAGGCTGGATAATGCCTCCCCCAATCCCCACACAACATTACTGACTCTCTTATCCCCGCTACCCTCTCCCCGCTTCCCCCCACCAATTTCAGGCAGAGTGATCTACCCTTCTCCTTCCTCCTCCCTCACTGATCTCGGGCAGAGTGGCAGTGGACACCCTCCCCCCAGCATTAGATCTCAGACAGAGTGGCAGCGGACCCCTTCCTCCCCCCTCACTGATCTCAGCAGAGTGGCAGCAGACCCCCTTCCCCTCCCCCCCCATAGATCTTTGGCAGAGTGACAGTGGACACGAGGTACTTAGCTCCTCACTAACTGGAGTGTCCGAATTGGAATGATATGGAGCATGTTTTGCGCTGATTTTGAATGGGCAAATGCGGTGGTCGAGAAGGAAGTGATGGTAAAGTTGGGCGTGCAGCCAATTGAAATGCATGCAAATTCAGGCCTTGGTAAAGGAGAAACCAACGCGCAGGCGGACACAGATTGCGTTACTTGCATCGCGCCCGACTTTATCAAATTTCTGCGTCTGTGAAGAGGCACAGTGCGATGGTTAGATCGGGGGCTCTGTATCTTTGTGCAGCAAGATCTGGACAACATTCAGACTTGAGTTGACAAGTAAAACTATCTTTACCCCTATCTGCTTCGTTATGTTTTCCGAATGTGGCTAACACATTAATATATTCCCAATTTACTGGTTCCTTTCGACTCTGCTTTGACTCCCCTCATGAGCAGTTTGATGCTTCACCAATATCCTCCACTCTGGAATAACAAGAATTCATTTTGAGCCCTTTTGAGCTTTTTGGGGCGTTCATCTGATTTATAACATTCAGCAAACAAAACTTGTGGTTTCATTTCAATGCTGGGTATAGCTGGCATGCCCACTATTTTACACCCACTCCCGCCATGATTCAAAGTGGATTTTATTTGGAATATTATTATTTGGAAATGTTGTCCGTAAGGGACAAACCACTTTTGAATCTTTACTATTCCGCTCTCATCAGAATTCCAGCCCTTTCAATTTTTAGAATATAGAACAGTACAGCACAGTACCGGCCCTTCGCCCCTTGATGTTGTACTGAGCTATGTCCAATCCCAAGATCAAGCTATCCCACTCCCTATCATTCTGGTGTGCTCCATGTGCCTATCCAATAACCGCTTGAAAGTTCCTAAAGTGTCCAACTCCACTATCACAGCAGGCAGTGCATTCCACACGCCCACTCTGAGTAAAGAATCTATCTCTGACATCCTTCCTATATCTCCCACCATGAACCTTATAGTTATGTCCCTAGTAACAGCTACATTCACTTGAGGAAATAGTCTCTGCACGTCCGCTCTATCAATCTCTCTCATCATCTTATAAACCTTTATTAAGTCGCCTCTCATCGTCTTCCGCTCCAAAGCCCCAGCTCCCTCAACCTTTCCTCATAAGACCTACCTTCCAAACCAGGCAGCATCCTGGTAAATCTCCTCTGCACTCTCTCCAATGCTTCCACATCCTTCTTATAGTGAGGTGACCAGAACTGAACACAAAATTCCAAATGTGGTCTCACTGATGTCTGGTATAGTTGCAGCATAACTCCACGGCTCTTCAACTCAAACCCCTGTTAATAAACGTTATCACACGATAGGTCTTCTTCACAGCTCTATCCACTTGAGTGGCACCCTTCCGAGATCTGTGGATATGAACCCCAAGATCTCTCTGTTCCTCCACATTGCTTAGAACCCTGCCGTTGACCCTGTAATCCGCATTCAAATTTGTCCTACCAAAATGAATCATTTTAACCTTCTCTTTTCTCTAAAAGCCCTCTTGCTCTTGTTGGATTGAGTTTTTTTGTTGAAATGTTCATGCTGATATTCTGTGAGGTGCCACTCTTTAACATGTTTTATGCTTTGTTACATTCCACCTGCTCCATCCCCTTTTTCCCTGCAGTTTTTTATATGGGTCCCATTTCTCATATTTCAAACTGTGTTGTATAGAAACTAGAAGCAGGAGTAAGCCAATCGGCCCATTGAGCTCGCTCCACCATTCAGTATGACTATCGCTGATCATCATGATCCTATCCCAACTTCCCCACCTGCCCCTCCACATAATCCCTCGATCCCTTTAACCCCAAGAGCTATACGGAATATCTTCCTGAAATCACTCAATGTTTTGGCCTCGTCTACATTCTGTGATAGTGAATTCCACACTTTCTCCATCCTCTGGGTGAAGAAATTTCACTCCTAAAATATTTCCCCTTCAAACCACGATCCCTCGTTCTGGACTCTACACCATTATGGAACATCTTTCCTGCATCTCTAACCCTGTTAAAATCATAGAATCCCTACAGTGCAGAAGGAGCCATTCGGCCCATCGAGTCTACCACAATCCCACCCAGGCCTTCTCCCCATTACCCTGTGTATTTACCCTCGCTAGTCCCCCTGACACTAAGGGGCAATTTAGCATCCACCAAACCCACATATCTTTGGACTGTGGGAGGAAACTGGAGCACCAGGAGTAAACCCTGTTGTAAGTTTCTATAAGATTCCCTCTCTCTGTCTAATAAATATAATCCTAACTGACTTAGTCTCTCCTCATATCACAGACCTGTCAACCCAGGAATCAGTCTGGTAAACCTTTGCTGTACTCCCTCTATAGCAAGGACATCCTTCCTCAGATAAGGACATCAAAACTGCACGCAATATTCAGGTGTGGCCTCGCTATGAGGATTTGAGAGCAACATCAGAATGAGGGATGTGGAAGCTATTGAAAGGGTGCAGAGGAGATTTACAAGGATGTCGCCTGGATTGGACGGCATGCCTTATGAGGATCGGTTGAGAGAGCTCGGTCTTTTCTCCTCAGAGAGACAAAGGATGAGAGGTGACCTGATAGAGATGTTGAGAGTTATAGATCGGATGGATTCTCGGAGGCTTTTTCCCAGGGCTGGAATGGTTGCTATGAGAGGGCACAGGTTTAAGGTGCTGGGGAGCAGGTATAGAGGAGATGTTGGGGTAAGTTTTTCATTCAGAGGCTGATGGGTGAGTGGGATCGGCTGCCATTGGTAGCGGTGGAGGCAAATTCAATAGAGTTTTTTAAGAGACTTCTGGATGAGTACATGGGACTTAATAGGATTGAGCGTTATAGGTATATAGCCTGGTAAGTATGGATGTGATCGGCGCAACTTGTGGGCTGAAGGGCCTGTTTGTGCTGTAGTTTTTCTACGTTCTAACATACCATTTGCTTTCTTTACTGCCTGCTGTACCTGCGTGCTTACTTTCAGCTACCAATGTGTCAGGACACCATGTTGAGTATCCATCTCTCAATTTACACCCGCTCAAGTAATAATCCGTCTTCCTATTATTGCTACCAAAGCGGATAACCTCACTTTTATCCATTACTATACTGTATCTGCCACGCTCACACTCAGCCTGTCCAAATCACACTGAAGCATCTCTGCACCCTCCTCGTAGCTCACCCTCCCACACAATTCTTTAGCTCCTTCAGTGCTGTAAGCCACAGTGCTATGGGCCAGGGGAAGGCATGTGGGATTAGATGACCTCGGACTGGCATGGACAAGATGAACCAAATGGCCTCTTGCTGTGCTGAAATATTTCGATGGTTTAGTCGTTCTAATCGTGTATTTAGTTTAAAGGGAGCCACCTTTAAAAGTCATTTCATTTACAATAAAATATCAACAGCATAGAAGCAGTCACTTAGCCCATCATAGAATCCCTACAGTGCAGAGAGAGATCATTCAGCCCATCAAGTCTGCACCGTAACTCCAAGCATTTTGCCCACTAATTCCTTTAACACGACGGGGCAATTTTAGCATGGCCAATCAATCTAACCCGCACACCTTTGGACTATGGGAAGAAACCAGAGCACCCAGAAGAAGAAAGAAAGAAAAAGAGAGACAAAGAAACCGTATTTCTTTCCTTACACCAACTGTCTGTAAGCAAAAGATGTTTTGAATTAAAATATGTCATGGCGCAGTTTCCAAAACTCTTTGTTGGGGGGCACAGTGGCCACAGTGATTAGCACTGTGCTTCACAGCTCCGGGGACCTGGGTTCGATTCCTGGCTTGGGTCACTGTAAGAAGTCTGACAACACCAGGTTTAAGTCCAACGGATTTATTTGATGACGAACTCAAGCTTTTGAGATTTCCTTTCGAGGAAAAGCTCGAAAGCTTGTGAGTTTACTATCAAATAGATCAGTTGGACTTAACCCTGGTGTTTTCAGATTTCTTACAGTGTTTACCCCAGTCCAACGCTGGCATCTCCACATCTTGGGTCACTGTCTGTGTGGAGTTTGCACATTCTCCTCGTGTCTGCGTGGGTTTCCTCCGGGTGCTCCAGTTTCCTCTCACAGTCCAAAGATGTGCAGGTTAGGTTATTGACTGTGCTAAAATTGCCCCTTAGTGTCCTGAGACCCATACGTTAGAAGGATTAGTAGTAAATATATAGGGATAGAGGGGTAGGGCCTGGGTGGGATTATGGTTGGTGCAGACTTGATGGGCCAAATGGCCTCTTTCTGCAGTGTAGAGTTTCTATGATTTTTTGATGCCAACTCTCTTCCAGAGCTGTATCACTAGTGCCACTGCCCTACCTTTTCCTCAAAGCTCTGCAAGTGTTTATCTCTTTTTTTTGAAAGCCAAAATTGAATCTGCCTCTGACAACCTTTCAGGCAGTGAATTCCAGTGCCAGCAGCACAAACAAGTTCTTTTCCAAGTCAAGCAAGTGAGTTTGTAAATGGACAATTGTTAGCTTTGGGCCAAGTCTCATAGCCCAGGAACAAACAAGACTTTTAACTGAGCCGAGAGATAAAATGAAATTATCCAATTGGAGGCACGCTGGAGTGACTTCAGGAATCTGGTTAGCAACAGACAGTGAAAACTGCACAATGCTATGTGTTTGTTCACATTGAAGTGAATGTCTTGAGCATTGAACTCCTGTGGGCAAGCTGTAAATAACAAATGCCAAGCTGTGACTCTGCCTTGGCACTGTGATCCTTCCCATAATTGTTTCAGAATATCAAATGCTGGTTGATAGGGTTTATATCCATACAAGTTTTTTTTTAAAACATCACATAAACTGCTAAACTCAGTCACAAAGGGAAAACTTCCAAGAAAACCATTGGCTGCATTAAAGCAGACCCAGATAAGAGCCAAGGATCAGAAACCTCCTTGGCTGGGATTTTCCAGCTGCACTCACTTCAAAATCAGAAAATCCTGCCCAAGGTCAATGGATCTTTGCTTTCCCACCCCATCCCCACCCCCATTTCCATCCTGTACAGGACAGGGAAATTTCAGAGGGCAGTCACATGTAGGCCAGGCTGGTAAGGATGGCAGATTTCCTTCGCTGAAGGACAGACATGAACCAGAGGGGCTTTCACAACAATCATTCAGACTATTTAAAAATTGAAATCAAACATCACCATCTGCCCACATTGGGATTTGAACCCTGCTCCCCAGAACATCACCCTGAGTCTCTGGATTAGTAATCCAGAGATAATACCTCTGCCCCCACCTTGATATGTTAATGGACTATTCACAAACCCATACTGTGGAGCAGATGCAGAATGGATGCAAAATCTTTGAATGTTACAGTTATAAAAGGGGGCCAGTTATTGTGACAGGAGTGTTTTGATTGTGTAACTGCTCAGATCCTGAAGCAGTCCATGTCCATATGCAGCAGGACTGGACAATGTTCAGATTCAGGCTGATAAATAGTAAGTAATATTCATACCCCACAAGTACCAGGCAATGACCATCTTCAACAAGAGAGAATCCCTCTCTCTGCTCTTGACATTTAACAGCACCACCGCTGCTGAATCCCCCATTATCCGTAGCTTGTGGTGGGCTACCATTGATCAGAAGCTGAGCTGAACCACTCATAAATACACTCTAACTCCAGGAACAGGGCAGGGGCTAGGGATTCTGTGGCAAATTATTCACCTCCTCACTCCCAAAGTCTGCCCACTATCTAAATGGCAGTGGTTAGCACAGCGCCAGGGAGCCAGGTTCGAATCCCGGTTTGGGTCACTGTCTGCACCTTCTCCCTGTGTCTATGTGGGTTTCCCCCGGGTGCTCCAGTTTCCTCCCACAGTCCGAAAGATGTGCTGGTTAGGTGCATTCACCATGTTAAATTCTCCCTCAGTGTACCCGAACAACCGCTGGAGTTAGGCGATTAAGGGATTTTCACAGTAACTTCATTGCAACGTTAATGTAAGACTACTTATCACGTGAATAAGTAAACTTATTGTGTGATGGAATACTCTAGATTTATCAGGATTAGTGCAACTCAGGAAATTCGAGACTAATCGGGAGAAAATAGATTGCCTGACCAGCACCAGATCCATAGAGTCATTGGCCTGAATTTTACCAGAATTGGGTAGATATGTGAGCTTTGGAGAATAGCATTCTCTGTTGACCTTGGGTGGGATCGCACAAAACTGGGTAAAATTCCTCCCATAGAGTCCTTACAGCACAGAAGGAGGCTGTTTGGCCCATCGAGTCTGCACCGACCACAATCCCACTCAGCCCCTTTCCCCGTCAGCATACAAATTTACCCTGCTGGTCCCCTTGGCACTGAGCGGCAATTTAGCACGGCCAATCCACAACCTGCACATCTTTGGGAGGAAACCGGGGCACCCAGAGGGAACCCACACAGACACGGGGAGAATGTGCAAACTCCACAGAGACAATGCCCCTTGCCGAGATTGAACCCGGGTCCTGGGCACTGTGAGCGCTAATCGCAATGCCACTATGCCACCCATCAATTTAAATATTCACTTTCTCCGCCACGGATAAATGGTGTACCGTCTACAAGATGCATTGCAGCAATTCCAAGCTTCCTTCGACAGCACCTTTCAAACCTGTGATCTATACCGCCTAGAAGCACAGGGGCAGTAAGTGCATGAGAACACCAATGTCTATAACCCTTACCACCCTAACTTGAAAATGTATCACTGCTCCTTCACTGTTGCTGGGTCAAAATCCTGAAATTCCTCCCTAACAGCATTGCACCAGATGGACTGCAGAGATTTGAAAAGGAAGTTCAACTTCCACTTTCTGGAGGGAAATTAGGCGTGAGCGACAAATGCTCGCCTGTATCCCATGAAACAATATTTCGGCACTGTAGTCCAGTGGTTAGCGCTGCTGCTTCACAGCTCCAAGGAGTTGGGTTCAATTCCCATCTTGGTTCAGTGTCTGTGTGGAGCTTGCACATTCTCCTCATGTCTGGTAGACAAGGAGGCGGTGGGGGGTGGGGGGGGGGGAGGTTTCAGTTAAACCAAGTAAACAAACTCAAATTACATTTGGACAAAGTAAAAGGGGCGGCTTCCCAAAAGGAAGTTGGAACAGCCTGCACAATAACAAAAAGTACAAAGGAAACTTAAGACACGTCAAATCAAAATGTGACTGTCGGGGTCTACAACGCATCTCAGCCCCTGCGGTGTCCAGCGGGCACGGGAGGTGTCAACTATGCCCGCGGACACCGCATGCTCCCTCTCCAGGGACACCTGGCCATGAATGTAGCTGCCATAGAGGGGCAGACAGTCGGGATGCAGCCCCCCCCCCCTCCCGATCGCCCACTGCCTGGATCTATCGATGGCGCGTCTTCTAAGAGACAAGGGAATTAAGGGTTATGGGGAGAAAGCGGGAAAATGGCACTGATCCACTTCAGATCAGCCATGATCTTACTGAATGGCGGGGCAGGCTCGAGGGGCTAGATGGCCAAGTCCTGCTCCTATTCCTTATGTGTCTGCGTGGGTTTCCTCCGGATGCTCTGGTTTCCTCCCACCGTCCAAAGGTGTGTGGGTTGGGTTGATTGGCCATGCTAAATTGCCCCTTAGTGTCCTGAGATGCGTAGGTTGGAGGGTTGGAGTGGGTAAATGTGTGGTGATGTAAGGGTAGGTCCTGGATGGGATTGTGGTCAGTGCAGATTCGATGGGCTGAGTGGCCTCTTTTTGTACTGTAGGGTGTCTATGATTTCCACAGAGAATCATCCAGACTCGAAACACTGGCTCTACTCTCTACCCCACAGATACTGTCAGACCTGCTGTGGTTTTCCAACATTTTCTGTTTTTGTTGTAGGAGAGGTGGCACTGCTGCCTCACAGGGACTCGGGTTCAATTCCCAGCTCGGGTCACTACCTGCGTGCAGTCTGCACATTCTCCCCGTGTCTGCATGGGTTTCCTCTCACGCTCCGAGAGACGTGCTGGTTAGGTGCATTGACCCGAGTGTGGCGACTAGAGCAATTTCACGGTAACTTCACTGCAGTGTTAATGTCAGCCTTACTTGTGACTAATAGATAAACGTAGGTTGGTGGGGGTGGGGAGTGTGTACAGAGGTTGGCGATGGGCGTAGGGGCAGTGTGTACAGGGGTTGGCGATGCGGGGTGGGGGGAGTGTGTACACAGAGGTTGGCGATTGGGGGGAGTGTGTACAGGGGGCGGAGAGTGTGTACAGGGGGCGATGGAGGTGGGGGGAGTGTGTACAGGGGTTGGCGATGGAGGTGGGGGAGTGTGTACAGGGGTTGGCGATGGAGGTGGGGGAGTGTGTACAGGGGTTGGCGATGAGGGTGAGGGGACTGTGTACAGGGTTGGCGATGGGGTGGGGGGAGTGTGTACAGGGGTTGGCGATGGGGGTGGAGGGAGCGAGTACAGGGGTTGGCGATGGGGGTGGAGGGGTGAGTACAGGGTTGGTGATGGGGGTGGGGGGAGTGTGTACAGAGGTTTGTGATGGGGGTGGGGGTATGTGTACAGGGGTTGGTGATGGGGGTGGGGGGATGTGTGTACAGGGGTTGGCGATGGGGTGGGGGGATGTGTGTACAGGGTTGGCGATGGGATGGGGGGAGTGTGTACAGGGGTTGGCGATGGGGGGTGGGGGAGTGTGTACAGGGGTTGGCGATGGGGTGGGGGGATGTGTGTACAGGGTTGGCGATGGGGTGGGGGGTATGTGTACAGGGGTTGGTGATGTTGGGGGGGGATGTGTGGGGGGTGGGGGGAGTGTGTACAGGGGTTGGCGATGGGGATGGGGGGAGTGTGTACAGGGTTGGCGATGGGGATGGGGGGTGGTGTGTACAGGGTTGGCGATGGGGGTGGGGGATGTGTGTACAGGGTTGGCGATGGGGGTGGGGGAGTGTGTACAGAGGTTGGCGATGGGGGTGGAGATATGTGTACGGGGGTTGGTGATGGGGGCGGGCGGGGTGGGGGATGTGTGTACAGGGGTTGGCGATGGGGGTGGGGGAGTGTGTACAGGGTTGGCGATGGGGGTGGAGGGAGCGAGTACAGGGGTTGGCGATGAGGGTGGGGGGACTGTGTACAGGGGTTGGCGATGGGGGTGGGGGGATGTGTGTACAGGGTTGGCGATGGGGGTGGGGGTATGTGTACAGGGGTTGGCGATGGGGGTGGGGGGATGTGTGTACAGGGGTTGGCGATGGGGATGGGGGGGAGTGTGTACAGGGGTTGGCGATGGGGGTGGGGGGAGTGTGTATTGGCGATGGGGTGGGGGACAGATGGGGGTGGGGATGTGTGTACAGGGGTTGGTGATGGGGGCGGGCGGGGTGGGGGGATGTGTGTACAGGGTCTCCCTTCCCTGCCTGCTGTTGCCCTGATGATAAGGTGGACCTGTACAGACCTGCTTTCCGACCATTATTTTACACATTGAGTTTGTGCCTTTGTGTGCCCCCGTTGGTGTGAAACACACACCCCGGGAAGGGGCAGCGCTCCGAAAGCTGGTGGATTTTGCTCCTGAGTCAACGTGTTGGGCTTTAACCTGGTGTGGCGAGACTTCTCCCTGTCCTGTTGGTCATTCACTGTGCTTCTGGGAGCCTGTGCCTTTAAGTGTTTCTTCATTGCTGCCTCAGTGTCTTTGCTCTGACAATGTGTGTGGGTGAGGTGTGGGTGAGGTGTGACCCCCCCCCCCCCCCAACTTAAGTGATTGATTTGACTCTGGGAAAGGTAAAGGAAGGAGCTCCAGGTGAGTGTGGAGTGGACAGAGGAGTAGAAGGTGCTGGAGGAGTCTCAGCAGCAAAGCTCTGGGAGTGTGAGTGACAGGCAGAGGGACACAGTGGGTTCACTGTGAGACACAGACAGAGACAGAGTCTCACTCTCTCACTCACACTGCGGGACACTTCCGGGCAAGAAGCGCCTTCTCACCCACAGCAACTGGGAATTTGGGAGCACTTTTTGTATTTGAGGGGAAAAGAAAAAAGATTTGAAGGTAGTATTTGTTGGTTTGGGGAGGCGGTGGAGGAGGGGAGGGGAGGGGGTGGGAGAGACTGTATTAACAGAGTGGCTCCGAATGTTGTGTGTGTTTGTTGGAGCGGGTGTTGCAAAATGTTTTTACACAGACTTCGGGGGGGGTGGGGGAGAGTGTGTACTGGGGGGGGGGGGGGGAGAGGTGTGGGGGGGGGGGAGAAGAGGGGGGGAGAGTACCGGGGGGGGAGAGTACCCAGAGAGGGGGAAGAGAGAGGTTACCCAGAGGTTGGGGGGGAGGAGAGGGGGGGGAGGAGGGGGAGGGGGGGGAGAGTACCCAGAGGTGGGTGAGGGGGAGAGGGGGGAGAGTACCCAGAGGTTGGGAGAGGGGGGAGAGAGAGTACCCAGAGGTTGGGGGGGAGGAGAGGGGGGAGAGTACCCAGAGGTTGGAGAGGGGGAGAGTACCCAGAGGTTGGGGGGGAGGAGAGGGGGGGAGAGTACCCAGAGGTTGGGGAGGGGGGAGAGGGGGGAGAGTACCCAGAGGTTGGGGAGGGGGGAGAGGGGGGAGAGTATCCAGAGGTTGGGGGGGGGTGGGGGGGGGGAGAGTACCCAGAGGTTGGGGGGGGGTGGGGGGGGAGAGTACCAGAGGTTGGGGGGGGGGAGAGGGGGGAGAGGGGGGAGATACCCAGAGGGGGAGAGGGAGAGAGGTGAGACCAGAGGTTGGGGGGGGAGAGTACCCAGAGGCTGGGGGGGTGGGGGAGAGGGGGGAGAGTACCCAGAGGTTGGGGGGGGGAGAGGGGGGAGAGTACCAGAGGTGGGGGGGGGGAGAGGGGGGAGAGTACCCAGAGGTTGGGGAGGGGTGGGGGGGGAGAGTACCCAGAGGTTGGGGGGGGAGAGTACCCAGCGGGGAGAGGGGGGAGAGTACCAGAGGTTGGGGGGGGAGAGGGGGGGTGAGAGGTTGGGGGGGAGGGGGGGAGAGTACCCAGAGGTTGGGGGGGGGGGAGAGGGGGGAGAGTACCCAGAGGTTGGGGGGGGGGGGGGGAGAGGGGGGAGAGTACCCAGAGGTGGGGGGGAGGAGAGGGGGAGAGACCAGAGGTTGGGGGGGAGGAGAGGGGGGAGAGTACCCAGAGGTTGGGGGGGAGGAGAGGGGGGAGAGTACCAGAGGTTGGGGGGGAGGAGAGGGGGGAGAGTACCCAGAGGTTGGGGGGGAGGAGAGGGGGGAGAGTACCCAGAGGTGGGGGGGGGGAGAGGGGGGAGAGTACCCAGAGGTTGGGGGGGAGGAGAGGGGGGAGAGTACCCAGAGGTTGGGGAGGGGGGGGGGGAGGGGGAAGAGTACCCAGAGGTTGGGTGGGGGAGAGGGGGGAGAGTACCCAGAGGTTGGGGGAGGGGGAGGGGGGAGGACCAGAGGTTGGGGAGGGGTTTGGGAGTGGTATGGGGGGAGTACAGGGGGGGGGAGGGGGGAGAGTACCAGAGGGGGGAGGGGTGGAGTACCCAGAGGTTGGGGAGGAGAGGGGGAGAGTACCCAGAGGTGGGGAGGAGAGGGGGGAGAGTACCAGAGGTTGGGGGGAGGGGAGGGGGGAGAGTACCCAGGGGTTGGGGAGGAGAGGGGGAGAGTACCCAGAGGTTGGGGAGGGAGAGGGGGAGAGTACCCAGAGGTTGGGGAGGAGAGGGGGGAGAGTACCCAGAGGTTGGGGAGGAGAGGGGGGAGAGTACCAGAGGTTGGGGAGGAGAGGGGGGAGAGTACCCAGAGGTTGGGGAGGAGAGGGGGGAGGGGAGAGTACCCAGAGGTTGGGGAGGAGAGGGGGAGAGTACCCAGAGGTTGGGGAGGAGAGGGGGGAGAGTACCCAGAGGTTGGGAGGGAGAGGGGGGAGAGTACCAGAGGTTGGGGAGGAGAGGGGAGGAGAGTACCCAGAGGTTGGGGAGGAGAGGGGGGAGAGTACCCAGAGGTTGGGGAGGAGAGGGGGGAGAGTACCCAGAGGTTGGGGAGGAGAGGGGGGAGAGTACCCAGAGGTTGGGGAGGAGAGGGGGGAGAGTACCCAGAGGTGGAGGGGGGAGAGTACCAGAGGTTGGGGAGGGGGGGGGGGAGAGTACCCAGAGGTTGGGGAGGAGAGGGGGGAGGTACCCAGAGGGGGGAGGAGAGGGGGGGGAGTACCCAGAGGTGGGGAGGAGAGGGGGGAGAGTACCCAGAGGTTGGGGAGGAGAGGGGGAGAGTACCCAGAGGTTGGGGAGGAGAGGGGGGAGAGAGAGTACCCAGAGGTTGGGGAGGTAGAGGGGGGAGAGTACCAGAGGTTGGAGAGGGGGAGAGTACCCAGAGGTTGGGGGGGGGGGGAGAGGGGGGGAGAGTACCCAGAGGTTGGGGAGGGGGGGAAGGGGGGGAGAGAGTACCCAGAGGTTGGGGAGGGGTTTGGGGAGAGGTGTGTGTACCGGGGAGGGGGGGAAGAGTACCCAGAGGTTGGGAGGGGTGGGGGGAGGGGGGGGGGAGAGTACCAGAGGTTGGGGGGGGGAGAAGTGGGAGAGTACCAGAGGGAGAGGGGGGGAGAGTACCCAGAGGTTGGGGGAGGGGGGGAGAGTACCCAGAGGTTGAGAGGGGGGAGAGTACCAGAGGTTGGGGGGGGGGGAGAGGGGGGAGAGTACAGAGAGTACCCAGAGGTTGGGTGGGGGGAGAGGGGGGAGAGTACCCAGAGGTTGGGGGGGGGGGGGGGGGGGGAGAGTACCCAGAGGTTGGGGAGGGGAGGGAGAGGGGGGGAGAGTACCCAGAGGTTGGGGAGAGGGGGGGAGAGTACCCAGAGGTTGGGGAGAGGGGGGGGAGAGAGGGGGGAGGGGGGGAGAGTACCCGGAGGTTGGGGAGACGTGGGGGGAGAGGGGGGGAGAGTACCCAGAGGTTGGGGAGGGATGGGGGGAGAGGGGGGGAGAGTACCCAGAGGTTGGGGAGGGGGGAGAGGGGGGAGAGTACCCAGAGGTTGGGTGGGGGGAGAGGGGGGAGAGTACAGAGGTTGGGGCGGGGGGTGGGGAGGGGGGGGGGGAGATACCCAGAGTTGGGGGAGGGGGGGAGAGTACAGAGGTTGGGGGGGGGGGGGGAGAGGGGGGAGAGTACCCAGAGGTTGGGGGGGGGGAGAGGGGGGAGAGTACCCAGAGGTTAGGGGTGGGGGGGAGAGAGTACCCAGAGGTGGTGGGGGGGGAGGGGGGGAGAGTACCCAGAGGTTGGGGAGGGGGGGGAGAGGGGGGAGAGTACCAGAGGTTGGGGGGGGGGGGAGAGGGGGGAGAGTACCCAGAGGTTGGGGGGGGGGGGGAGAGGAGGTTGGGGGGGGGGAGAGGGGGGAGAGTACCCAGAGGTTGGGGGGGGGGGAGGGGAGGGGGGAGAGTACCCAGAGGTTGGGGGGGGGGGAGAGGGGGGAGAGTACCCAGAGGTTGGGGAGGGGGGGGAGAGGGGGGAGAGTACCCAGAGGTTGGGGGAGTGAGTGCTAGCCAGCTAGTCTGTGTTTTTAATACTTGGGAAGGAGATCATTTTTCTTTCCCGTAACAAAGTGAAAGCTTCCAAATAGAATGGGTTGTTTTCTATAACTATATTTGTCAGACTATAACATGTCCCAGGATAATGGAAAGGGGGGATAACGTCAGTGTATGTGATGATTGAATCTTGTTGGAGTGTGAGAAAACTGGATCCTTGAAATCTTTTCAACTTGGCTATTTTTAAGCACGAAGAATATTTTTATGTTCCTTCATCCAAATTGAGTAACTGTCTAGTGCTGAGCAAGATTTTTGAACGAAATGAGTAATATTTTTTGAATAAATATGTAAACCATTTATGTTGCTCCATTCAAATCGAGCAATTGTAAAAATAATTTAAAGCAATCTGAAGTTGACATTACAGGTTTTTTTTTAGTATTTGTGCAAGTTTTAAACAATCTGGAATATTCCATTTCTGTTTTCACAAAGGATCACTTCATACCTAAAACCACGTAATTGCTATGCTGCTGGGAGATTAACATTGTGGAATAGACCATTGTGTCATGAATTCTTGAAGCAGTTAGTAAACATGATGAGTAATTTTTTTGATATTCATTCTTGGGACAACGTTTATTGCCCATCCCTCGTTACCCTTGGAGAACAGTTGAGCTAACCACATTGCTGTGGCTCTGGAGTCACATGTAGGCCAGACCAGATAAGGACAGCAGATTTCCTTCCCTAGAGGACATCAGTGAACAAGGTGGGTTTTTCCGACAATTCACAATGGTTTCATGATCATTGTTAGATCTTTAACCCCAGATTTTTTTTTCCTGAATTCACACTTCACCGGCTGCTATGATGGGATTCGAACCTAGATCCTCAGAACTGAGTTTCCGCATTGATAGCCTAGTGGCATTATCTCTTGACTATGATCTCCCCAGTATGGCTTATAGTGAAGAAAATTAAATACATTCTTAGGTTTTAAATTTTGTTCTCGTTCTCTTGATCTTTCTTTGCAAAGTCCTGTTTTAAAAAGGTCGTAGTGGTTTAAAAACATTGAATGTAAAATTATTTTAGTTTCCCTGTCCAGCGATTCTCCCTCACTTGATGCTGAATGAATGTATATCTCTTACTGAGGGTCACAAGGATCAACACAAAAAAAACTAGAAGGGTCAGAATAGGAAAACTGTTTTGCTAGAAAGTCACGGTTATATCCTTTTAGAAACAATATAGTGATATTGCAAGCAATGTATACAATAGAATGTTAGTTAGTAAGGATTAGATCGAGGAGAGATTAAATTAACTTGGCTTGTTTTCTGGAATGTGGAAGGGTGGTGTAATTGAGATGTTTCGGAATTTGAAAGGAAATGCTGGGTTGGATAGATAAACATACTTGCTGATGGGGGAGTATAGCACAAGGCATTAAAACCAGCCAAGCCAAGCAGCAGAGAAGTAAGGAAAGACCTCTGTGGTAGATGTTTGATGTTGTCCATCTCTCTGTCTCGCTAAAAAAGCAATAGATTAGTTGATATTCTTAGCTGACAAAGATTTATCAAGGGTTATTGTGCAAAGTCATGGGATGGATGTGGTTAGGATGTGCAGTCATTGATAGAACAGACGTAAGTGGCTTAATCTTGTTTGTGTCCCCAGTTGAAGCCACTAAATCACGTTGGCTCGATTCGGAAACAATAAGAGGCTATTTTGTGTCTGCGTAATGTCATTTGTAGATGCTGATCTACCCACTATTGCTTTTAGTTGTGTCTTATAATAAGGCAAAGCCATGATTTCTGGGAGGACTGAGATTGAAGCACTGCGTACTGAGATTTTACGCTGTTTAGCAATGACAGACCTTTGCAAACATGCCTGAGGACTTGGAGTGGAGGATCCAATTGTACGAGTGAGTTTTTGCCATCACCTTTTTAATTAAGCCGAAGATTGCATTTATTAAATGCCTTGTGTCATTTTGATGGCCAGAATTGAAGTGCTGACACTTGATGGGCTTTGACTGGATGCTTTGTTTTATTGTGCAGCGGTACGAGAGCTGGTCATCCCTGTGCGTGCATTGTACTGCGTACCATATTGGTAAAGGTTCCAGCATCTGTATCGGCTTAAAATGTCTGCAGTGGTGGTTAGGCCACTTGCACGTTCAGAGAACCCAATAATTGTCTTGCAGATCCCAGTACAAAGCTTCTTTTGTGAAGACTGTGGTCACTATTTTTCAGGCCTGCAAATGGTGTCTTAGCTGGTGTTGTGGAAACATCCGATGTGACGTTTGTCCCAATTTTTTTTAAAGAAAACTAAATTGGATTGTTAGTTGCGAAGTAGCTCGTGAACCTTCACGTTGCAACAAAGGAACAGGCCCTTCAGCTTTCCAAGTCTGTACTGACTACGCTGCCTGTGGGCACCATATCCTTCTATTCCCATCCTATTCGTATATTTGTCGCACACCTCTTAAAAATCACTTTTTTAAAAAAGCTTGTCTTGTTACGTCTCCTTTAAACCTCCCACCTTAAGCCTATGCCCCTAGTAATTGACTCTTCCACCCTGGGGAAAAAGCTGTGCAGATACATGGATTTGGGCCTGTGTCTGTGGGAGTTTGTGCTTGGGTGGGTTTTCTCCGGGTGCTCCGGTTTCCTCCCACATCCCAAAGATGTGCTTTTAGGCTAACTGGCAGAACAAATTCTCCCTCAATTGTCTCAAATTTGGTTTTTAATCCATAGATCTATAAACATGGACAGGGATCGCGGGTAGAGGTGGGAACATCGGGGTGGCGGCGTGGGCTCGTTGGGCTGAAGGGTCTGTTTCCCGTGCTGTTTTGTTCTTTGTTCTATCCGCTCTGTCCATACCCTTCATAATCTTGTAGACTTGTGTCAGGTTGCCCTCTCAACCTGTGTTGTTCCAGTGAGAATAAACCAAGTTTCTCCAACCTCTCCTCATAGCTAATGCTCTCCATGCCGCGCAACATTCTGGTAATTCTTTTCTGCACCCCCTCCAAAGCTTCCACAATCCTCTAGTAGAGAGGCAGTTAGAATCGAAAAATATTTTCCAAGTGCAGCCTGACTAAGGTTCTATAAAGCTGCAACACGACTTGCCAACTTTTAAACTCAACGCCCCAGCCAATGAAGGCAAACATGCCTTCTTGACTGTCTTCTCCACCTCTGTTGCTACTTCTAATGACCCCCAGATCCCTCTGTCAGTAAGGGTTCTGACATTTACTTGGTGTTTCCTAATTTTTATTACATTTTCCAAAATGCATTACCTCACATTTGCAATAAACTTTGATGTCTGGCATTAAAACCACAGTGATTATGCTGGAAGTGAACGAGAAATTCCTGAGAACTTCCAAAGGGAACTTGGATGTTGTTTTACACTGTCTTCATGTAATGTATGTAGTCATGCAGTCCTTTTGAAGTTACCACAGATCAGTGGGGGTGTCAACCAGTCTGTTGCTTCACAATAAGTCATCGTAACTAAACAGATGGACAACTTTATCAACAACTTGGATTGTTTTGGATTTTTTTTCTCAGAATGTGATGGGTTGATGTCACGCAATCTTTAAAAGTTCACATGTAACAGTAACTAATTTTAAAGAACTTGCCAATTTTGCATCATGGGGAAAATACTTTTTGGACATCGCATTCCAACATTGGTTACAATGTTGGCTGCTGTAGTTAAACTTGTGTGTTGTAAAGTTTGTAAGCATGTCTTTGGAAAACAGTGGTAGTTCAAGGGATTTATCCTGTTAATTTTTAGTGTGCTTTTAATTTAGGGTAAAACCTACAGTTAGATTGATGCCGGAGAAGGTTGTTTGTACGTGTGTGGGTTGGTTATAATTCCAACGGTGTGATTCTGGTGCTACGTTGAATTGTAGCTTCCTTCTGCCCTGTAGGGGATTCCATTTGGCCCGTCGAGTCTGTACTGGCTACAATCTCACTCGGACCTGATTGTCGCAAGTTTTCTTTTTAACGCAGAGGGTGGTGGGTGCCTGGAACTCGCTGCTGGGTGGGGTAGTGGAAGCAGATACAATACGGGATGTCTTGACAAATATGTGAATAGGATGGGAATGAAGAGATCTGGTCCCCTTCAGGGTAGGGGGTTTTACTTCAGATGGTCAGTGCAGGTGTGGGCTGAAGGGCCTATTCCTGTGCTGTAATTTTCTTTGTAACCCTGCACTTTTACCTTGCTAATCCCCCCGGATGGGCGTTTTTTAGCACAGCCTATCAACCCAACCCATGCATCTTTGGAGTGTGGGAGGGAACCAGAACAACAGAGGAAACCCACACGGAGATGGGGCGGGGGGTAGAATGTGTACTCCGCACAGACGGTGACCTGAAATTGAACCTGGATCCCTGGTGTTGACACAGTCAGAAGTCTGACAACACCAGGTTTAAGTTCAACCGATTTATTTGATAGTAAACTCTCAAGCTTTCGAGGCTGTCCCCTTCGTCAGGTGAATGAGGTGTTCTGGTCTCAAACAGCACAGGCTGTTTACAAATTACTGGAGCGCAGCCTGGAAGCCTGTGAGTTTACTGTCAAATAAATAGGTTGGACTTTAACCTGGTGTTGTCAAACTTCTTAATGTGTTTACCCCTGGCATCTCCACATCATTCCTGGTGTTGAAGCAGCAGTGCCAACCACTGTGCTACCCTGCCTCTCTTCTTGCAGTGTGAAGAATAGATAGGAGCAGTGGTTGCCTCACAACCGGAGATCTTGTGTTTTAGCTGTATTGCAGTTGGAGACAGGACACTAGAGAGTGAACGTCTCTCAACTCTGCCCAAGGAACAGGAGACTGGATGAAGCTGCATAGAGGCCCAAAGAATCAGTTTGTCTCTAAATCACCGAGGAATTGGAATATAGAGATTTGTTTTGGTGTCTGTCTTAAGATGACTGAATCGAAGCTACTGTTTAGATGAATTCCAGGGAGGTACGATGGTGGAGTGGTTAGCACTGCTATCTCTCAGCACTAGGGATCTGGGTTCGATTGGGTCACTGTCTGTGTGGAATTTGTATGTTCTCCCTGTATCTGCGTGGGTTTCCTCCCACAGCCCAAAGGTGTGCGGGTTAGGTTGGTTGGCCGTGCTGAATTGCCCCTTCGTGTTCTGGGATTGTAGATTAGAAGGATTAGCAGGGTAAATGTTTGGGATTCTGGAGGTAGAGCCTGGGACGGAATAATTGTTAATGCAGACAGCGATAGGTTGTATGACCTGCGCTGTAGGGATTCCGAGTTAAGGAAATTGCAGATTTAGTGGGAAGGCAGACTGCAAAGATAAATCAAAAGTTTGATTGCATTTTAATACAGGCTGGGAATTGAGTTAAAGCAATTGTGTGCTGCAGTTTATACAGCAGTTAAGACACATTGCTAAAGGGGATGTGTAAAACATGGACTGGATTAAAGTGGAGCAGTAGCTTTATTTAAAAGTATCATTCGGAAAATCTGCGCTTCATTTCAGATTGCAAACTGCGAAGGGAAAGTGTTGAGAGAAGATTTTAAAGCATGCTTTTTGGGAGTGGAGTTTGGAATCTTTCTGGGGAGACTCTGAGGAGAAATCACTGATTTGTGTTCAGAGTGTAGTGTATTTGACTACTATCATTTTGTGTGCTTAAAAGGGACTTTTTGCAGCTTAAAATAGTACTTTGTAAATTGTGTTAATCTTAAAATCTGTGTAATTGCTAAACAGGAGGGAGTAAAATAGTGATGAGTGTGATGTGGGCAGAGAGATAAATATTGTTTTGAGACATCCCCATTTCACATCCAGCAAAGTACAGGATGTTCTACATTTGCTTGAATGAGTAAACAAAACTTCCATTTTGCAGTATCACATAGGATTTTTTTAATATGTCAAAGATGTTTATTTGTGCCAGAATGATATCAAAAATACATGCATTGGTGAGATCCAGTGCACTGATTTCATTCAGTTATAATATCATCTGAGATTGTAATACTAAAAATATCATGTTAACACCTTCCAAACTGCTAGATGTAGGGGCAGCGCAGTGGTTAGCACTGCTGCCTCATAGCACCAGGGACTGATGACAATGCAATGTGGAGTGCAAGTAGAATGGGTTAGCCCCATTAATGTGTTTGCAGAGCTTGACAAGTAGCAAGATGTATTTAAATGCATCTGTTTTCTTCGGGTTATGTTTTTTTGGCACTTGGGAAGTCTCACCTTTTGGATGCAGGATGTTTTTCCTGCCCCCTAAGCAGCAGTCTTTTCTATCTTGGTAGCGGCTTTCAAGTTAAACCGTGTCTCGTTCCTCGGAAAGGTGAGCAAATCGACTCGAAGCATAAGTTTATGGTTTATTCTACTTAGCTATTCCATTGGGGTCTAGCCGCATCTATCCTTGCACCGACGCAGTTAATCCAGTCGGTTGTCCCATGGCAGCGTAGGGAGTATTTGGCCCCACTGGCCTTCCTCTAGCCGAGCATTTGGTGCAGCTCTGGAATGTCAGCCAAGGCTTTGGCTGATTGAGTGAGGCCACTTGACCAAGGCCATGTTCATCGCTGGCTTGTCACCTCATTGGAAACCTGCAGGTGACAAACAGCCTATTTGTTGTTCGCGTTCATTTCAGAAACTCGTGGAGAACTCCAGGACCAAAAGCAATGGGTGAGCAAGGCTAAAAATGTAAGGGGCGGCACAATGGTTATCACTGCTGCTTCACAGCTCCAGGGTCCTGGGTTCGATTCCCGGCTCGGGTCACTGTCTGTGTGGAGTTTGCACATTCTCCTTGTGGAGTTTGCACGTTCTCCCACGATCCAAAGATGTTAGGTTGATTGGCCGTGCTAATGAATTGTCCCTTAGTGTTCAGGGATGTTTCGGTTCGAGGGATTAGTGGGCATAATATGGAGGGATATGGGGGTAGGGCCTGGCTGGGATTGTGTTTGGTGCAGACTCGATGGGCTGGAGGGCCTCTTTCTGCAGTGTAGGGTTCTATGATTTTAATGACTTTGAGTAAGTTTCTAACCAGCAGTCCTGTACATGCAGTGTTGCTGGGAATCTGGTCTACTCCCAAGGGGTAAACTGCTTGTTTCTGTATTGCTTAATGCATTGTAAAGTTAGCATACTGACTCATGGTCAGTTACTTGTGACATTGACTCATCATTATTGGTGGCTTGTGCCTTCAGCCACGTCCGTCCGAAGCCATGGAAGTTCTTTCCATCTTAAAACCTACCTCTGTCCCATTTTTGATATGGTTTGGTTATTTTTGATTTTGTTCCTGGGGTGTGCCCTGGGACGTAACATTGCGGATTCAAAGTTATAGGGGTGCTCGTGTGAATTGGTGTCTGTTTATCAGCCCAGACTTTGATTTTTCTATTGCTGAGCTTCAGCTTTGACACGTTTCTTTGTGAATGTTTCCATGGAGGGTCAAGAATTCCATGGCTGTTCTCCAACAAAGCCCAACGAGAGATTATCTGGGTTTACAAGATAGGGAGTTCAAATATTTCCTAATCATTGGTGTTCCTAGGTGACCATTATGGTATATGTTTGAGCTGTCAGATCAAGCTGTAATGTGGTTTTGAACAAGTTAGCCTATTGTCTACACAATTCCACAAAGGCTGTTGAATTCATGGCAGTTACTCTTGCCAAAGCCCCTTGCTTGAATATTTGAATGGAACAGCTTAAGAAGTTAAAAGAATGTAGCTTCTGAATTTTGCCAAACTAGTTTGTTGACATCTTCGATCTTTTCTGAAACCAGACAAATGGCTGTTTGTATTCTGATGTGGTGTAGCATCATTTCTGTCGTTGTTGTACTGTTAGAATTTATATATAGTTACAAATCACTCCGAGGTGATCTTGTGGCACAGCCTGTGGCGTCTCTGAACGAGGAGCTCGGGGTTCGGGTCCCATAGTAAGAAGTCTCTCAACACCAGGTTAAATCCAACAGGTTTATTTCGTAGTAAACACCAGTAGCTTTTGGAACACCGTTCCTTCGTCAAATGAATGGGGAGTTCTGCACACAAACAGGGCATGTAAAGGCACACACAGTTTACAGAATACTGATTAGAATGTGACTCTGCACAGCGATAAAGACTGTGTGTTAGCTGTGAAGACTCACATTCTAATCAGTATTCTGTAAACTGTGTACCTTTCATATGCCCTGTTTTTGAACAGAACTTTCCACTCACCTGATGAAGGAACGGCGCTCCGTAAACTCGTGGCATTTCCTACTAAATAAACTTACTGGACTTGAACCTGGTGTTGAGAGACTTCTTAACGTGTTTCCCCCAATCCAACGCCGGCATCTCCACATTATAACTTCAGATCCCACCCCAGAACTTGATGTCAAGGAAGGTACATTCGTAACGTGGTCAACTGCGATCAACCCGCAAATCCTTCCAAACGTGGCAGGAAGGGTGGGAGAGATTCCTGATCAGCCACAGTTGGATATGGAGCTACGTTACTCGAGATGGAAGTTTCTGGCGATCTGTTTTTGTGAATTGCTATGGAAACCAACTAAAGAGTATATATAGTAAAATGTCTCTCAGCATCGGATCTATTTAGAACCCGTGAGCTTTTGGAGTGCTGACTCCACTCAGCTGCCGAAGAAGCTCATGATTCCAGACAAACCAGTTGGACTTCAATCCAGATGTTGAGACTTCTTACCGCGCCCACCCCAATGCTGCATCGCCACATCAAGACTTGAATGTTGGAAGAGAATTGGAGCCAGTCGCTCAGAGGAATCGATGAAGATGTTGTGGGCTAATTTATTAAGACGAGGAACGCAGCTACACGGGTAAAAAGCAGAGCAGTGGGATTGAGTGGATCACATGAGAGTTCTGAGTAATGTCATGCTTTTTTTTTAATCATCTGCTCACAGGATGTGGGTGTTGCTGGCTGGGTCAGCATTTCTTCCCCACCCTGAAACGTCTTTGAGCTGAGTGGTTTGCTTGGTTATTTCAGAGGACATTAAGAGTCACGTTACTGTTGATCTGGAGTCCAAAGCAAAGTAAAGATGTCAGATTTCCTTCCCTAAAGGACATTAGTCAACCAGATGGGTTTTACAACCAATTGTCAATAGTTTCATAGTCAGATTGTATATTTTTTTGCTTGTTGCATTCAGATTTCACCACCTGCCACGATGGGATTTGAACCTGGGTCCCCAGAATATTACCTGGGCTTCTGGATTACTCGTCCAGTGACGATGCCACTGCGTTCCACAGTATCCCTTTAACACCTCTCAAAGGCACGTTCAAACAAAAGACATTACTTGGGCATGAAATCACTGCTCGTTGTTAATGAGCACACTAGTTTTGGAGCCATCGTTTAATCTTGTAGTCAAATTGACATTTGCTGCTTGTCTTCTGCGGCTGCAAAAAAAGTTATTTTGATCACGAACACTGAGATTTCTGGTGGGGTTGAAGGGTATCTGCAAGAAGTGATCTCTGAGCCAGTCTGAAATTGAGTTCCCAGAATTGTTGATCTCCGAATCATAGTTGCCCTTTTTTGTTTTTCTGGAATTCTGGGAATACTTGCTTGCTAATGTGTTTTATAGCTGCCAGAACCAGATTAACACAGTATGTGTAATTTTTAAATATTTGCACATTGTTATCCGTATTTTGCCACTATGGGAATTGAACCATTGGAAGCAGCATTTTGGTGAAAAATATTTTCATTTTGCAATGGTTTTAACATTGAAAGAAACCAAATTTTATCATAATTTGTAAGTTGGGTATTATCTACAAGATGCACTGCAGCAATTCACCAAAGATCCTTAGACAAACCCACAATCTCTTCCATCTGGAAGGAAAAGAAGGCTAGTGGGTACACGGGAACATCTGTAAGTGCCTCTCACCACCCTGACTTGGAAACGTAGCGACGTTCCTTCACAGTCACTGGGTCAAAATCCTGAAATTCCTTCCCTGAAGGCAGTGTGGGTCAACCCACAGCACATGGACTGCAGTGATTCAAGAAGGCAGCCTCCACCTCCTTCTCGAAGGCAACTAGGGATGGGCAATCAATGTTGGCCTCATCATAAATGGTGCCCACGAATGAATAAAAAATTGAGTGGGCAATTTTGAAAGGTAATGGGAGCGGGAAGATCCGTTAAACAAATGGAGCAGTGACTCAGGAAGTGCTGTTTTAGCTGATTGGCTGGTAACTGGAGGCCCCAGTTTTGGGACTTCTTGAAGCAGTGAGCTTGAGTCAGACTGGGTTTAAGAAGTGCCTGATAAGTGCAACCTTTACTCTGGGTGAGGCCGGTCTATGTGTGACCCTGGAAGGGCGGCACAGTGGTTAGCACTGCTGTCTCACAGCGCCAGGGACTCGGGTTCAATTCCAGCCTTGGGTTACTGCCTCTGTGGAGTTGGCACATTCTCCCCCTGTCTGCATGGGTTTCCTCCGGTTTCCCCCCCCCCCCACACAACCAAAGATGGGTGGGTTAGGTGGATTGACCATGCTAAATTGCCTCTTTAGTGTCAGGGGGATTAGCTCGGGTAAACGCATGGAGATAGAGCCTGGTGGGATTGTGGTTGGTACACTCTGGGCTGAATGGCTACCTTGTGCACTATAGAACTCTGCTCTAAGCTGAGTATCAGTGGTATACGGGAGATTGGAGTGCCTAGGCAGGCTGGTTTGAAGGTCTAATTCCGTTCCATGCGACTTAGTCCCAGTTGTTATCTCTGCCTCCCATCCTGATGGTCACTTGTACAGTCAGTACCAACTCATGCCCTCACCTATTCATCCAGTATACATCAATTATATGGCTCTTACAGTGGACGTAAGGCAAAGGGGTATAATTTGATATTGCAATGATCACTATAGAGACTAATTTACAAATTCTAACTTTTTAAATTCATAGCTGAAAATGACAGGACATTGTTTTAAACTTTTTTTTATTGTCGCAAATTTTTTAAAAAGGACGAATAGGTGAGATAACTTTTCCCATTGAACACCCACTGCATTCTCCGTGGAATCAGCCCTTAAAGCAAAAGGTCAGCCGTCTCTTTGAATGAGCTCTTTTGTCCTGCTTCACCAAGTTGCCCTCTGAGAGTTTTCTAAATCCACTACCAGCGGTCAAGCCCTTTTGAATGATGCTTCTCCTGGCCAGTCCTGGGGGAAATCTCCCAGAATTGTGGTTGTGGAGTGCACACCTTTATTTTGATGAGAAGCAATGTTCATCCAACTGCGATAGCTCGGAAAGCTAAACACCCCCCCTCTCTGACCACACCAAAAAAAAATGCTGATATTATCTGTGATCTTCCCATGGCAGTATAGGGAATATTTGGTCCCACTGGTCTTCCTCCAGCCAAGTATTTGGTGCAGCTCTGGAATGTCAGCCAAGGTTTTGGCTCTTGATTCTGAGTGAACTGCTGCCACTTGGCCAAGGCAATGTTCGTTGCCGGCTTGTTGCCTCATTGGAAACCTGCAGGTGACAGCCTGTTTGCTCTTCGCGTTGATTGTAGAAACTTGTGGAGAAATCCAGGACTTAAAGCAATGGGTGAGCAAAGCTAAAAATGTAAGGGGCAGCACAGTGGTTAGCACTGCTGCTGCATAGCTCCAGGCTCCTGGGTGTGGAGTTTGCACATTCTCCTCGTGTCTGCGTGGGTTTCCTCTGGTTTCCTCCCACAGCACAAAGATGTGAGGGTTAGGTTGATTGGCCGTGCTAAGAAATTGCCCCTTAGTGTCTAGGGGATGCGTAGGTTAGAGGGATTAGTGGGTATAATATGTTGGGATATGGGGGTAGAGCCTGGGTGGGATTGTGTTCGGTGTCGACTCGATGGGCCGAATGGCCTCTCTCTGCACTGTAAGGTTCTATAGACAATTCGTTTTCGTTGTAGCCCCATATGAAAAACTACTTGATCCCTTTTTATAATCATTTGGAGCTGTCAGTCTGAACCTGCAGGTCCCCTACTGTGATAATGATTGGTTGTGGAAATACTTGGCGCTTTGCTACATCTCAAGCAATTGAAGTCTTTCTCTGATCTCCAGCAATCCTACCATTCGGACTTGCTGTCGTGTGGAATGCTGAATGGGTTGTATATCCCCCTTATTTATCCTACATTTATATACATGGCTTGAAATTTGAGCTGCAATTGTCATTGGATTGCTTTTAAATTTTCCACTGGAGTACCAAACCAGATCTCTGCAGAAATGGGAGTCCTTCTTTATGGGGTAGGATTGTCAGGTGGAAAAACCAAAGCACAACCCTTTCTTATGTCATTTGTTGCCCTATATTAAGTTTGCATTCATTAATCCAATGAAAAACTTTGGGGATTTAACATGAGCTTTTCATTGCGTAGGATGGGGGAAGTGGAGTTGTTGGTGCTCTGCATAGAGCAGGTAGTCACATGGACATGGGAACTGATATGTCAGTAGCATGGGGCGTTCTTCCCCCAGCATGGGCAGACAGCATACAATTGTCACTAAGATTACTGAACAAAGCCTTCTGCTTGTTAGTCTCTTATCAGTCTGTACAACTGACCAACTTGTGCATGGCGTCAGGAGCTGGCGCAGGGATTGTGCTGCACCTGCTTCTTTGTCTTTGAAAGCATCGCTGATAACTAGACCAAGTTTTGAAAAAAAATGGTTTTATTTGCTGTGATGACAGCATTCTGACATCAAAAACTACAAGCAGGCATGCTGTTAAATGTGGTGGACACAAATGCTGTTAAATGTGGCGGGCATCCCCAGACACGAACGGACAATTTCTTAGCACGGCCAAGCAACGTAACCCGCACATCTTTGCACTGTGGGAGGAAACCAGACAACCCAGAGGAAACCCACGCAGACATGGGGAGAATGTGCAAACTCCACGCACAGTGACCTCCTCCTCCTAAAGGGAAGGAGAGGTAGAGGACCCAGAGGTAAATAGAAACAGATGTATGTGCAGTATAGACAGAGTTTAACCCGAACTGGACAGCCTTGTACCACAACTTGTAAAGATCCTGAACAAAAATTGTGTGCGATGCCCTCACCCAATTTGAAACACTTGAGAGATTGTGTTGTCTGTGGAACCCTTGGTATAAGAGAAAAATATATCTATCATCAGCATCTGTATGCAAAGAAGCATCAAAGAATTAAGGTGGGAAACAGGTTGTTGAGTTACAAAATGTGCCTGCTCCAACTGTGAGGTGGTTATCGCTGTTTCAACATAAGGCGCGCTTCACAACTAAACTGTGCGCAGTTCTGGTCGCCTCACTACAAGGAGGATGTGGAAGCTATTGAGAGGGTGCAGAGGAGATTTACGAGGATGTTGCCTGGATTGGGGGGGCATGCCTTCAGTTGAGGGAGCTCGGTCTGTTCTCCCTGGAGAGACGAAGATTGAGACGCGACCTGATAAAGGTTTATAAAATGTTGAGAAGAATAGATAACGTGGATTCTCGGTGGCTATTTCCCAGGGCTGGAATGGTTGCTACGAGAGGACACTGGGTTTAAGGTGCTGGGGAGCAGATACAGAGGAGATGTCAGGGGTAAGTTTTTCACTCAGAGTGGTGGGTGAGTGGAATCGGCTGCCGTCGGTGGTGGTGGTGGAGGCAAACTCGCTGGGATCTTTTAAGAGACTTCTGGATGAGTGCGTAGGATTGAGAGTTACAGATAGGCCTGGTGGGTATAGAAATGATCGACGCCACTTGTGGGCCAAAGGGCCTGTTTGTGCTGTAGTGTTCTATGTTCTTTGTAAAGCATTGTAACAACTGTGGCAAGGGTATGAGGCTTAAAAGCAAAAAGCTTAATTTTGGAAAGAGATTTGCTCTTGTCTTACTTGTCTTTTGAAAAGCGTTTAGACAGTTACATGGGTACAGAGGGATTTGGGCCAAATGCGGGCAATTGGGACTAGCTTCAGAGGTTGGAGAAAAGGACGACAGGGACAAGTTGGGCTGAAGGGCCTGTTTCCATGCTGTAAATTTCTATGCCGCTCTGTCTCTACTTTGGCCTCTTAACCCCATTTTCTACTGAGGATGTTGGATTCATGGCTTTAACTAATCACGGTTATATCCCCCTTGGGAGTGAATTGAATGAATATGAACTGAGGAGGGTAAGGAAATGGCATTGGGTGAATTAGTCACTTGATGAGCTGGTATGACCATAATGAGTCAGTTGGCAATCTCCTGCACAAACTGGGGGAGTTAGATCAAGTGAATTTAAAAGGTTCCCGTGGTAATCTATTCCGGAATTGAATAAAAGATGCACTCCTTGTTTCTGCATCTGCGTGTCTATTCCATGGTTTAGTGGTCCTATCTTTACTGACATCAGTCGTTCAACTAGTTTAATACTGAATGTTTGTCTTTGCGGTAGTTACTGAGCTAGACCGGGTACGTATTCCCAGTTCATCGGCTAACTTTAACTTGTTGATCGAGTGTCTCGCTGTGTACTTTTCTGTGCTGATCAGATGGTGCTTTAAGAGCAAACATCTCCATGGTGACACAGCACCAACACACTTTACATTGGTCACAGTACAGATGTCACGTGAGAGAATCTGGTGAGCTGGTACAGGGACAATAATCTCTCCCTGAATCTCAACAAACTGAAGGGGATTTGTCATCGACTTCAGGAACGCCCTTCTCTACATCAACCGGGGTTGAAATAGAAAGGGTCGAAAGCTTCAAGCTTTTCAGTGTCCAAATTGCCAACAATCCGTCCTGGTTCTGTTCCCCCCCCCCTTCCCATGCAGCCCCACCAATGCCTCTACTTTCTCAGAAGCTGAAGGAAATTTGGCACGTCAGCTACAACTCTCTCTAACTTTGATAGATGCACCATAGAAAGCATTCTTTCTGGTTGTATCACAGTTTGGTATCGCTCCTGCTCTGCCCAAGACCGCAAGGAACTACGTAAGGTCACAAATGTAGCTCAATCCATCCTGCAAACCAGCCTCCCATCCATTGACTCTGTCTACACTTGCCGCTGCCTTGCCAAAGCAGCCAGCATAATTGAGCACCCCACGTACCCTGGATATTCTCTCTTCCACCTTTTTCCTTAGGGGGAAAAAGATGCAAAAGTCTGAGATTGCGTACGAACCAACTCGAGAATAGCTTCTTCCCTGCTGCTGTCAGACTTTTATACAGACTTACCTTGCACTAAGTTTGATCTTTCCCTACACCCTGGCTATGACTGTAACACTACGTTCTGCACCCTATCCTTTTCTCCTCCTATGAATGGTATGCTTTGTCTGTATAGCATGCAAGAAACAATACTTTTCAACATCTGTCAATACATTTGACAATAATAAATCAATCTTCAGGATGCTATGACTAATCCACTGCTCCATCTCGGAAAGGATATTTTCCTCCTTGATGGGGATGGAGGGAGGACGTCTTTTCAAAGAACAAAGAACAACACAGCACGGGAAACAGGCCCTTCGGCCCAACGAGCCCGCGCCGCCATCCTAACGTCTTAATGACATATAGAGACCAATATAGGGACAATTTGTTACCCACTCAGCCTAAGAGCACATTTTTGGGACGTGGGAGGAAACCGGAGCGCCCGGAGGAAACCCACGCAACCATGGGGAGAACGCGCAAACTCCCGCAGACACAGGCTCAAATCCATGTGTCTGCACAGCAACAGCGATAGTCTCTGAGCTGTCATGTTGCCCATCTGATGGTCCAGTTTAAGCATACACTGATGACATGAAGCACTAGGCCACTCCTGAAGTAACATCCAAGAGCAGCCCTCGCACGACCTGCCGAATGCATGCGCCTTGTTGGTCATCAAGGTGGACCGAATAGCCTGTGGAAACAATTAAAGTATTTAAACAGTCCTCCTATATCCTTCTATCTGCAGACCACTCATGTGGCTGTCCAAGAGACCCTTAAACAACCCTAGCGTGCCTGCTCCCCCCACCCCACTCGGTAGCGCATTCCACACCCCCACTACCCTTTGTGTGAAAAAATGCCCTCTAATATTCGTCTTATACATAGCCCCCCTCACCCTAAGGCCGTGACCCCTCGTTGTATCCGATTCTAATGGTGGAAAAAGCTTACCACCATTTACTCTATCTATACCCCTCATAATCTTATATACCTCTAATAGATCCCCTCTCAGCTGATGTCTTTCAAGGGAAAACAACCCCAGTGCATTCAATCTTTCCTCGTAAGGCAGCCCTTCCATACCAGGCAGCATCCTGGTAAATCTCCTCTGCACTGTCTCCAGGGCCTCCACATCCTTCCGGTAGTACGGCGACCAGAACTGGACGCAGTACTCCAAGTGAGGCCTAACCAATGTATTCATGCCTTTTTTGTCCCAAACACTACAGTCATTGGCGTATTTGTGAATTATAATTGGTGCAGTGATGGAATAATTGGCAGGCAATTTGGACATTCCTGGGGCTTCATAAGCAGTGTGTGATCAGTATTTAGTGATGTGTTGTGCATTAACCAGGGAGAGTAGTCCCCTCAGTCTTGCGTTCGACTGAGGGGACACGTGGGCCTTGAGTTTAATATCTCACCCACACAGTGATACCACCAACACTGCAGCACTCGCTCTGTGTGCCCCAAGTCTCTCTGGGTATGAACCTTCTGCCTCTGCTGACCATGAGACCACGCTGGTCCTGGGGACGATTTATTTGGTGCAAAAAAATTGACAATCATTTGTGTGCTCATTTAATTTGGAATTTTTGACCCTTATTCAATGATTTTTGCATCGCCTGAAATGGAGCGATAGCCTCTTCTGCACCATGGGGATTCTGTTCAGCCCCCCCGAGCCTGCACTGATATTCTGACAGAGCATCTTAGCCCTAATCCCCTTCCTGTCCCCCAAAACCCCACACACTTGTCGTGGTCAATCCATCCAACCTGTGCATCGTAGGACTGTGGGAACAAACTGGAGCACCCACACGTAGGGTGAATGAGTCACACAAGGCTGGAATTGAGTCCTGAGCCTTGGAGCTACGAGGCAGAGTGCGAACCACTGTGCCAGTCTGCCACCCACTAAACAGAGGACAATGCAGCTTAACTTGAAGCGCACTGCTCTGTTAGAAACCCACTTGAAATAATGGTTCGCAGTTTTCTTTCTGGTCTTCTGTGGACTATTGGCTCTAAACAAAATGACAAACACTAGGCAGTTTCAAGATCAAAGTGACTTGTTATCACGCTATGCAGGGAAGGGAGCCTGCCCAGACTTGTCCTCACCTCTACTTAACTCTTGGCTCATTGCTTGCTAGAGGTGGATGAGGAATAGTCCATTAGGATCTTCAAGTCAATTCAGGCATAGTCTCCTTGCGTTGGGAAATGGCTCGTGTTAAGGGTGAATGGAAATTGGGAGGTTGTAGGTCAATTGGTCTAATATGTATTGCTGAGTATTTACTGGAATTTGTTTTTGGGGGTGTGGGTGTCACTGGCTGGGACAGCATTTATTGCATATCCCTTGTCACCCCTGAGCTCAGCCATTTGAGTCCACCACATTTTTTTCCAAAAATATACTTCATTCATAAAAGAACCGTTGTAAGTCTACACGTCAACAAATTGCAAACAGTGCAGAGTAAAACATTTTTACAGTTCCGTACAATTTAGTTTTTCCATTTCAATACTTCAACATATATACATGCCTCAAAAATTACTGTGTGCCATCGTTGCTCAGATTGGCACACAGTTATGCAGGCCCTCGGTCTGCCTCCGTTAAAAGGCCTTTACGGTGTGGCCTTTCCCCATTGTGCCTTTGCGGCGGCTGCCCCAAGCTTCAGCGCGTCCCTCGGCACGTAAACCTGGACCTTGGAGTTTGAGAGTCAGCCACGTTGCTGTGGGAGTGGAGTCGCCTGCAGGCTATAGTACAGAAGGGCAACAGATTGCTTTCCCTAAAGGACTGTAGTGAACCATTTTTTTCACTCTGACAATCAACAATGGTTTCATGGTCATCAGTAGACTCTTGATTCCTGATTTTTATTCAATTTCACTACCTGCCTTGGAACGTGGAACGTAGAACATAAAACACTACAGCACAAACAGGCCCTTCGGCCCACAAGTTGTGCCGATCATATCTATACCTACCAGGCCATAGAACTATCTGTAACTCCCAATCCCATTAAATCCCATGTACTCATCCAGAAGTCTCTTAAAAGACCCCAGCGAGTTCTCCTCTACCATCACTGACGGCAGCCGATTCCATTCACTAGCCACTCTGAGTGAAAAACTTACCTCTAACATCTCCTCTGTACTTGCTCCCCAGCACCTTTAAACCTGTGTCCTCTCGTAGCGACCTAGATGAGGGTGTAGAGGGTTGGATTAGTAAATTTGCTGACGATACCAAAGTGGTGGGAGTTGTAGACAGCGAGGATGGATGTTACAGTTTGCAGAGGGACATAGGTTGCAGAGCTGGGCCATGAGGTGGCAAATGGAATTCAATCCGGATAAGTGTGAGGTGATTCACTTTGGTAGGAATAACAGGCATATGAAATATAGGGCTAATGGAAGGACCCTTAATAGTGTTGTCGAGCAGAGGGATCTTGGGGTACAAGTACATAGCTCTTTGAAAGTTGGCACCCAGGTTGATAAAGTTGTTAAGAAGGCGTACGGTGTGTTAGCTTTTATTGGTAGAGGGATTGAATTTAGGAGCCGTGAGGTTATGTTACAACTGTACAAAACTCTGGTGCGGCCGCACTTGGAGTATCGCGTACAGTTCTGGTCGCCGCATTATAAGAAAGATGTGGAAGCATTGGAAAGGGTGCAGAGGAGGTTTACCAGGATGTTGCCTGGTATGGTGGGAAGGCCTTATGAGGAAAGGCTGAGGGACCTGAGGTTATTTTCATTAGAGAGAAGAAGGTTACGCGGTGACCTAATTGAGGCGTATAAGATGATCAAGGGACTGGATAGGGTGGATAGTGAGAGCCTTTTTCCTCGGATGGTGATGACCAACACGAGGGGACATAACTTTAAATTAAGAGTTGGTAGTTATAGGACGGATGTCAGAGGCAGGCTCTTTACACAGAGGGTGGTGAGAGGGTGGAATGCCCTGTCTGCAGCAGTTGTGGACTCGCCTACTTCGTGGGCATTCAAAGGGTCGGTGGATAGACATATGGATGATATTGGAATAGTTTAGGTTAGAGGGTCCGCTGGCCGGCGCAACATCGAGGGCCGAAGGGCCTGTACTGCGCTGTAATGTTCTATGTTCTATGTTCTAATTTCTATGTTCTATTTCAGCCCTCGGAAATAGCCTCTGAGAATCTCTGAGTAAGGGAACCTTGGTGTACGAAAAAGTTGATTCGCTGGTTAAAAGGAAAAAGGAGGCTTATGTCAGGATGAGGCTTGAAGGCTCAGTTAGTGCAATGGATAGCTATAGATTAGCCAGGAGGGAGCTAAAGAGTGAATTGAGGAGAGCTAAGAGGGGACACGAGAAGACTTTGGCTGATAGGATTAAGGAGAATCCTAAAGCTTTCTTTAGATATGTTAAGAACAGAAGATTGGTTAGGACACGATTAGGGCCAGTCACAGACAGGAGTGGGAAGTTGTGCGTGGAGCCTGAAGAGATTGGAGAGGCACTGAATAAATATTTCTCTTCGGTATTCACGCAGAGTGATGTAAATGTAGTTATGGAGAACACTGAGGTACAGGGTAGCAAACTGGAAAGTATCGAAGTAGATAGGGAGGATGTGCTAGATATTCTCGAGGGTTTGAAGTTGGATAAGTCCCCTGGGCCGGACGGGATTTACCCTAGGATTCTCTGGGAGGCAAGAGAGGAGATTGCAGAGCCTCTGGCTCTGATCTTCAGGTCGTCGTTGGTTACGGGTGTGGTTCCGGAGGACTGGAGGATAGCGAATGTGGTCCCATTGTTCAAGAAGGGGAAGAGAGACCTTCCAGGGAATTATAGGCCAGTGAGTCTTACTTCTGTTGTGGGCAAAGTATTGGAGAGAATTATTAGGGATAGGATTTATAGTTATTTAGAGAGAAATGAATTGATTGGGGATAGTCAGCATGGTTTTGTGAAGGGTAGGTCGTGCCTTACTAACCTCATTGAGTTTTTTGAAAAAGTGACCAAAGAGGTGGATGGGGGTAAGGCGGTTGATGTGGTATATATGGACTTTAGTAAGGCGTTTGATAAGGTGGCCCATGGAAGACTTCTGCAGAAAATGCAGATGTATGGGATAGAGGGTGATTTAGCCAATTGGATTAGGAATTGGCTGGCAGATAGAAGACAGAGGGTGGTGGTTGATGGGAGATATTCATCGTGGAGTTCGGTGACAAGTGGTGTACCTCAGGGGTCTGTTTTGGGGCCCCTGCTGTTTGTAATTTTTATAAATGATCTGGATGAGGGTATTGAAGGATGGATTAGTAAATTTGCAGATGACACTAAAGTCGGTGGAGTGGTAGATAGTGAAGAGGGGTGTTATAGTTTGCAGAGGGACTTGGACAAGTTGCAGAGCTGGGCCGAGAGGTGGCAAATGGAGTTTAATGTGGAAAAGTGTGAGGTAATGCACTTTGGCAGGAATAATAAATGTGTAGAGTATAGGGCTAATGGTAGGATTCTTAGTAGTCTTGATGAACAGAGGGATCTTGGTGTGTATGTGCATAGATCCCTGAAAGTAGGCAGTCAAGTCGAGAAGGTTGTTAAGAAGGCATATGGAGTCTTAGTTTTTATTGGTAGGGGGATTGAATTTCGGAGCCGCAACGTCATGTTGCAACTGTACAAAACTCTAGTGCGGCCGCACTTGGAGTATTGTGTGCAGTTCTGGTCCCCACATTATAAGAAAGATGTGGAGCATTGGAGAGGGTACAGAGGAGGTTTACCAGGATGTTGCCTGGTATGGAGGGCAGGTCTTATGAAGAGAGGCTGATGGATTTGAGGTTGTTTTCGTTAGAAAGGAGGTGGCTAAGAGGGGACCTTATCGAAACATATAAGATGATTAGAGGTTTAGATAGGGTGGACAGTGATAGCCTTTTTCCAGGATGGAGAAAGCTAGCACGAGGGGACACAGCTTTAAATTAAGGGGTGATAGTTATAGGACGGATATCAGAGGTAGGTTCTTTACCCAAAGGGTGGTTCGGGAGTGGAATGCCCTGCCTGCAGCTGTTGTGGATGCGCCAAGTTTGGTGGCGTTTAAGAGGTTTGTTGATAAGTATATGGAAGAGAAGGGAATGGTTTAGTTTGGAGGGTCATTGCTTTTTATATTGGTCGGCGCAACATTGAAGGCCGAAGGGCCTGTTCTGTGCTGTAATGTTCTATGTTCTATGTTCTAATACCTGGTTAAATGTGGCCAGCATGGTGGTTAGCACTGCTAACTCCAGTGCCAGTTCAATTCCCAGCTTGGGTTGCTGTCTGTCTGTGCGGAGTTTACGTGTTGTCCCCGTGTCTGCTTGGGTTTTCCTCTGGAATGCGCCGGTTTCCTCCCACCGTCCGAAAGACATTCTGGTTGGGTGCATTGGCCATGCTAAATTCTCCCTTGGTGTTCCGGAACGGGCGCCGGAGTGTGGCAACTCGTAACAGTAACTTCATTGCGGTGTTAATGTAAGCCTACTTGTGACACAAATAAGTCGACTTGGTCTAGGCATGTAGTGGATACAAAATAAGAATAACCCAAGCGGTGGAGGTCTCCCAGTGGGGAGATCCAGGACAAGTGGAGTCTAACCTTGGGGTTGATGCCAATGAAAGAATTCTTCACGCCACTCTCCCAGATAAGATGAAGGTTGGTTGAAAACCTGTAGGTATTTGAGTATTAAGGATTAATCTTTGGTTGGGGTGGGGGGAGACACAATTAGACTGTCTTCTTGCATAACGTGGGCAGCCCATGTTAGTCCCAGACACTGGGAGAACTTAGGCCCACATTAACACCTGGAATCCCATCAACTGTTTTGATCTCCCTCCCCAAGGAAAACTATACTGATATTGGAGGCAATCCAGGCAAGATTGACTTGGTTGATCCCAAATATGGAAGGATTTTCTTCTGAGAGGTTAAGTAGTTTGGGCCTGGACTCATTGAAGTTCAGAAGAACGAGAGGCAATCTTATTGAGACATAAAGGATTCTTGGGCGGGTTGAGGGGGAGGCTGGACAGAGTAGGTGCTGAGAAGTTGTTTCTCCTTGTGGAAGAGTCTTGGGCTTGAAGGCTTCATCTCAAAGTAGGGGGGAAGGTGGCCTATTTTAAGACAGATGAGGAGGAATTCCATCTGGGATTGGTGGAATTCTTTACCACCAAGATGGAAAGGCTAGGTTGTTAAGCATGTTAAAGGCTGAGATAGATTTTTAATGTGGAAGGGAATCAAGAGTTATGGGGATAGAGCAGGAAGTTGACGATTATCACAAAGCTACAGCACAAACAGGCCCTTCGGCCCACAGGTTGTGCCGATCATATCCCTACCTACTAGACTTATCTATAACCCTCAATCCTATTAAATCCCATGTATCATCCAGAAGTCTCCTAAAAGATCCCAATGAGTTGGCCTCCACCACCACCACCAACGGCAGCCGATTCCACTCACTCACCATCTTCTGAGTGAAAAACTTCCCCCGACATCTCCTCTGTATCTACTCCCCAGCACCTTTAAACCTGTGTCCTCTCGAAGCGACAGTTTCAGCCCTGGGAATTAGCCTCCGAGAATCCATCCTATTTATACCTCTCAACATCATCTGTAGGTCACCTCTCATCCCTCGTCTCTGTCCAAGGAGAAAAGATCGAGCTCCTTCAACCTGTCTTCATAAGGCCTGCCTCCCAATCCAGGCAACATCCTTGTAAATCTCCTCTGCACCCTTTCAATAGCTTCCACGTCCTTCCTGTAATGAGGCGACCAGAACTGAGCACCGTATTCCAAGAGAGGTCTGACTAGTATCTTAAAGCTGCAACATTGTCTCTGGACTCCTAAACTCGATTGATGAAGCCCAGAACACCATACGCCTTCTTAACCACATCCTCTACCTTCAAGTCCTGTGATTCAAGAGTCCTGTGGACCCGAAACCCCCAAGGTCCTTGTGGTCCTCTACACCACTAATCATGATCTCATCGAATGGCAGAGTCAAATTGAGGGGCTGAAAGGCCTACTTCTACCTTGTATGGTCTTGATACTTGATGTAACTGACCTTTCTACAGCAGTGGCACCTGTGTGTACGCTGTTTGTGTGTGTGTGCGCGTAGGAAAGTGTTAAAGATGTCTCCCCCGTGTACAAGAAACAATATGATGGAGAGTCAGTCACAGGATGGTGTGGCAACTTTCTCCTTTGTGGTTGAATTCTGAAAATGTAGTGGTCACTGTGACATGGTATAGCAACGATTCCATCATTGGGTAATGATGGAATCGAACATGCTCTGTTAGCTGAATTAGATTCTCCATTCACGGGTAAGGTATAATTTCGATGCTGGAGGGAGCTTTTTCACACACACGGTGATGGGGGTATGGAATGTGCTGCCAAGTAAAGTGGAGGAGGCAGGTACTCGGGGGTTATTTAAGAAATACTTAGATGGGCACATGAACAGAATGGGAATGGAGGGGTATAGAAAACTGATTTAAAATAGGGATCATGTGCCTTGGGAGTCCCTGGGAAGTGTGTAAATAGATGATGATATTGATGTACTTATTTTTATCCTACAGGTGCTTTAGTCCACCTTGTTGTCTAACGAGGGGCATACACGCGATGGGTCGTGAGAGGGCTGCTCTTGGATCTTTTTCGAGAGTATCCTAGTGCTTCACGTCGTTAGTGTACGCTTGACCTGGACCATTTGATGGGCAACACGACAGCTCAGTGACTATCGCTGTGCTGTGCAGATACATGGGTTTAGGCCTGTGTCTGTGGGAGTTTGCACATTCTCCCCGTGCTTGTGTGGGTTTTCTCCAGGCGCTCCGGTTTCCTCCCACATCCCAAAGATGTGCTTTTAGTCTAATTGGCAAAACAAATTCTCCCCAAATTGTCTCAAATTTGGTTTTTAATCCATAGATCTATAAACATGGACAAGGATTGTGAGTAGAGGGGTGGCAGCGCGGGCTCGTTGGGCCGGAGGGCCTGTTTCCTGTGCTGTTTTGTTCTTTGTTAAGTTCTAATTTCTTAAAGTAACACAATTCAGAGGAAGTATCAGAACTTTGTACCGTCTTGTGCAACATGAGTTGATTTCCCGTCGGTTTATTCATGCCAGATGTTTCTGGCCTCATTGGTTGGTTTGTTTGTGTGTGTGCGTGACCACACACTGACCCTTTTCCAGTTAGACAGAGGGAGAATTTAGCAGTGCACCTAACCAGCACGTTATTCAGACTGTGGGAGAAACCAGAGCACCCGGAGAATGTGCAGATCCCACGCAGACAGTTGCACCATCCGAGAATTGATGGTGTTGAGAGGCAACAGTGCTAACCACTGTGGCGTGTAAAAAGATCGGGGGAAGTTTGTATGGGGGGGGTGGTGGTGAGCTGTTTTTTTAACAAGTAAACTCACTGGAATGTAGAATGAGTGTTTCTTGTAGAAACATATAAAATCTTAATTCATTTGTGGGACATGGGCATTGCTGGCTGTCCAGCATTTATTACACATCTCTTAGTTGCCACAGGGCAGTTGAATCAACCACGTTGCTGTGGTTTTGGAGTCACATGTAGGCCAGAACAAGCAAGGAAGACAGGTTTTCTTCCCTAAAGGACATTAGTGAACCAGATGGGGGTTTTTTTTTCAACACTTGACAATGGTTTCATTGTCACTACTAGATTCGTAGTTCCAGATGTTGTTTATTGAATTCAACACGTGGAACTGGACAGGCCCGATGCGGGAATAACGTTCCCAGTGCTGGGGAAGTCCAGAACGAGGGGTCACTGCCTAAGAATAAGGGGTAAGCCATTCATAGAATCCTACAGTGCAGAAAGAGGCCCTTCAGCCCATCAAGTCTGCACCAAACACAATCCCATCCAGGCCCTACCCCCATATCCCAACATATTATACCCACTAATCCCTTTAATCTACTCATCTCTGGACACTAAGGGGCAACTTCTTAGCATGGCCAATCAACCAAACGCCGCACATCTTTGGACTGTGGGAGGAAACCCACGCAGACACAAGGAGAATGTGCAAACTCCACACGGGCACTGACCCGAGCCGGGAATCGAACCCAGGACCCTGGAGCTGTGAAGCAGCAGTGCTAACCCACTTCACTCCCGTGGTGCCCCGCTGAGATGGGAAAATCTCCACCGCAGAAAGCTGTTGGTGTCAGTTTATTAGATACGTCCAAGAGGAAGCTGGACGTGGTCCTTGTGGCGAAAGGGATCGAGGCGCGTGGAGAGTAAACGGGAGTGGATACTGATCATGTTGAATGGCAGTGCAGGCTCCAAGGGTTGAATGGCCTACTTCAATTTTCTGTTTCGATGGCAGGCAGAGCGTGTTTTCTTTTCAAAAGAAGAATTTGAGGGAGGTTTGTCTGTGGCTGGGGTCTAAAAAGATTGAGGTTGTGAGGGGAGGGGGAGGAAGTGGTTTGTAAATAGAGGGGAGGCGATGGGTGCAAGAGTTTACAGAAGCTGTTGCATTTATTGCTGTTGAAAAGGCAGCTCTTGGTCAAATTTGGCTCAGTCCAATCTGTGGACAAAGCAATAAATTCACCTTTCCGTCCATTGCTTTATATTCTGGCACCACACTGAGAGTTGAGAAGCAGACCCAGAGTTTCCGATTTGTAAAGCGTGGCTGATTCAGTAAGAGTTCGGTACAAGCAGAGGGTGTACTGAATGAACCAAGTAGGTAAACACACTCGGTCGTGACACTGTTAATCCTGTATCCGGTTTCTGGTCTACGTACTATTCAGTCCGCGGGGAAAGCGAGTCTAAAGAGAGTCTGGCTTTGCATTCTTGTGGCACCTACAGCTACCCTCTGAGGGTCAAGTGGCAGTGCAATTTGTAAACTAAGATCCCTCTCTTCTTTTTGCAGTGATTATCAGCTTTTTGTTTTGTGATTTTAAAATATTGACCAGGATGTGAGATATTTGAAGCTTGGCATCTGCCAGAGAGCAGAAATTTCTGTGTAATATTGCCTCTGACAGTGTCGTGCTGTCACTTGTCCCCCCAATGCCAGTACGGGAATAGGCTGTCAACCTACGTTTCCGGAAAAGTCTTTGAATCGTAGAATCCCTCACAGTGCAGAAGGAGGCTATTCGGCCCATCGAGAATGCATTGGCAACAGTCCCACCCAGTTTCTAACCCAACTAACCCCCTGACATGAAGGGGCAATTTATCATGACCAATCAACCTAACTAGCACATCTTTGGACTGTGTGGGAGGAAACCCACGCAGACATGAGAGTATGCAAAGTCCACACAAACAGTGACCCGAGCGGGGAATTGAACCCTGGTCCCTGGTGCTGTGAGACAGCAGTGCGAACCACTGTGCTACCCCAATGAGAACTTTGAGCTGAGGCAGGAACGCAACCACAGTGATGCATTTACAAGTCTGCTGCTAGTCCATATTGAGTAAGAAGTCTCACAACACCAGGGTAAAGTCCAAAAGGTTTATTTGACAGTAAACACCGCAAGCTTTTGGAATACCGTAATTACAATAGTCTGTAAACTGTGTGTGCCTTTATATGTCCTGTTTCTGAACAGAACTCTCCACTAACCTCACGAAGGAACAGCGTTCCGAAAGCTTGTGGTGTTTCCTGTTGGACTTTAACCTGGTGTTTGCCGCAGTCCAACACAGGGCATCTCCACATCATGGCTAATCTTATAGAGCCAGTTACTAAGTTTAAATGTATTTACTAGTGTGTTTACATGGGCTTACGTTAACACTGCAGTGAAGTTACTGTGAAAATCACCTAGTTGCCAAACTCCGGTGCCTGTTTGGGTAGATTGAGGGAGAATTTAACACGGCCAGTCCACTTAACTTGCACATCTTTGGACCGTGGGAGGAAACCCTTGCAGATGCCACACGCTGACCCAAGCCGGGAATCGAACCCCCTTCCCGGGTGCTGAGAGGCAACGGTGCTATCCACTATCACCGTGCTGGCCAGTTTTGTTGCATCTTTTGTGAGTTAATAATAGCAGGGGTTTCAAAACTGTGAAGTAAAATCCAGTCCAGAAAATGCTGGATGTTGCCACTTTAGGTCACTGTTCCATATTGATGTACATATTGCCAATCTCTTTAGCAGTTTGTGGCTTTAAATTTGAATTTTTTTTAAAAAAAATTTGCTTTCCCCTCTTATTAGGGAAGGTGGGAATGCGCCGAGCATGTGGACTTTTGATGCTTCATTTGTCTAAGCCTTGTTGCTTCCCTGTCATTTTGGGATTGAATAGTAAATGTTAAAGTTAGCAATTTCTGTCCATTTTAAGCATGCTTTGCAAATGAAATGTCACTTTGCTAATTTTATATTTTGCCCACATTTCTTTCCCCAACTGCAACCCCCCCCCCGCCCCTCACCTTTTCTGATGGTTTCTAACATCCTGTGGTTCTCGCTCTGGCACGGGTTACAGTAACCATGGACACAAATAATTTTCAGCTTATCTGTGTTTGCTTTGCCTTTCTTAATATTTAACGCGTAGAGACAAGTGGAGTGTTTTAATGGACTGACCGTTCTCGGAATCCTTGTGGAAAAGGATTGGTGCAGTTAAGGGTTGTTTTTTTTAAAAAAAGAAAATTACTTCATTTCAGTGAGGGATTTGGTGTGGTTAGTACTGCTGCCTCAACAGCGCCAGGGAATGGGTTCAATTCCTGCCTCGGGTGACTCTGCCTGTATGGATCCTGCACTTTCTCCCCGTGTCTGCATGGGTTTCCTCCGGGTGCTCCAGTTTTATAAGAACCTAAGAAATAGGAGCAGGAGTCGGCCATCCAGCCCCTCGAGCCTGCCCCGTCATTCAATAAGATCACGGCTGATCTGTCGTGGTTCAGTACCACTTTCCTGCTTTCTCCCCGTAACCCTGAATTCTCTTGTCAATTAAAAACCTATCCACTCTTGACTTGAACATATTCAGCGAGGAAGCCTCCACCACCTCATCAGGCAGAGAATTCCAAGATTCACCACCCTTTGCGTGAAGAAACTCCTCCTCAACTCCGATTTGAACCGCTCCCCTCCCCCTAATCTTGAGGCTGTGCCCTCTAGTCCTGCTATCTTTGCTAAGCAGGAAGAGTCTCTCAACCTCTACCCTATCCATCCCCCTTCATTATCTTTCTATAAGATCCCCTCTCAGCCTTCTAAACTCCAAAGTATACAAACCTAGCCTATTCAGTCTCTCCTCATAATCCAAAGATGTGCGGGGTTAGATTTAATTGGCCGTGCTAAGTTGCCCCCAGTGTTTGGAGAATGGGAGGTGTGGATTAGCAGGGTAAATATGTGGGGCTATGAGAATAGAGCTTGGGTGGAATTGTTGTCAGTGCGGACTCGATGGGTCAAATGGCCACCTCCTGCAATGTAGATTCCATGAAATTGAAACCAAAAGTTGGGAGGTATGAGTAAATTGATCCCCAGGATGCCTTCAAATGTTTTTGGAGGCACGCTGGTGAGTAGTGGGGTAGGGAGAGGAGAGGCTGTGATTCTTGTACTCCATACCACCACCATTTTGGCAGTACAGGAGCCAATCAGTTTGCTTCCAGTGGGATCTGTAAGGACTGCTCCCTTGGTCTTGTTAGCACACGTCCTTGGACCATTGTCTGTCGGGGAGTTTGAACCTGCCAGTCCTTTTTAGAATCTAGAATCCCTACGTTGAGTTGATAAGGGATTGAGACCAGGCAAATTTGGGATGGAACAGTGGCAAAAGGAAGCCATTCAGCCCATCAAGTCTGCACCGACCACAATCCCATCCATTGCTCTATCCCCTAAACCAAATGTACTTATCCTGCCATTCCCCCTGATAGTAAGGAGCAATTTAGCTTGGCCAATTGTCCTAAGCCGCACGTGTTTACAGTTGTTTATCTCTTAGTCACAAGGAGGCTCAACACTACAATGAAGTTCCAGAGAAAGATCCCTGGTCATCACAGTCGTACACCTAAGAACAAAACAGCACGGGAAACAGGCCCTTCGGCCCAACGAGCCCGCGCCGCCACCCTGATGTTCCCACCTCTACCCGTGATCCCTGTCCATGTTTATAGATCTATGGATTAAAAACCATATTTGAGACAATTTAGGGAGAATTTGTTTTGCCAAGTAGCCTAAGAGCACATCTTTGGGATGTGGGAGGAAACCGGAGCTCCCGGAGAAAACCCACGCAAGCACGGGGAGAATGCGCAAACTCCCACAGACACAGGCCCAAATCCATGTCTCTGCACAGCACAGCAATAGTCACTGAGCTGTCGTGTTGCCCATCAAATGGTCCAGGTCAAGCGTACACTAACGACGTGAAGCACTAGGATACCCTCGGAAAAGATCCAAGAGCAGCCCTCTCACGACCCATCGCGTGTATGCCCCTTGTTAGACAACAAGGCGGACCAAAGCACCTGTAGGATAAAAACAAGTACATCAATATCATCATCTATGTACCTGTTTGGATACACAGAATATTTCACATGGCCAGTGCACTTGACCTGTACACCTTTGGACTGTGGGAGGAAACCTATGATGTGGAGATGCTGGCGTTGGACTGGGGTAAACACAGTAAGAAGTGTCTCAACACCAGGTTAAAGTCCAACAGGTCTATTTGGTAGCAAAAGCCACTAGCTTTTGGAATGCTGCTCCTTCATCAGGTGAGTGGGAGCTCTGTTCACAAACAGTATATAAAGACACAAACTCAATTTACAAAATAATGGTTGGAAGTCTTGATAGATAATGAAGTCTCTAAGGTACAGACAACGTGAGTGGAGAGAGGGTTAAGCACAGATTAAAGAGATACATGCTGTCTCCAGCCAGGACAGTTAGTGAGATATTGCAAGCCGTGGGAGTTACAGATAGTATGACATGAACCCAAGATCCCGGCACTGTCCTCGTGTGCAGAACTTGGCTGTTAGTCTCTGTGTTCAAATTGATCTATATTGTCGTGGAGAACCATTTCTCACTCTTCTGTCTCTCTACGAGGAAACGTAAATTGCACTCTTGGTCACAATCTGAGACAAAAACCAACCAGAAACATATAAATGACTTAAATTAAGCAATACGGAATATTCCCTGCTGTGCTTTTCCCTCGGTTCCTCTCTTGTGGGTTTCTGTTCTCTTGGCTGCAGTGTGGTCAGAGGAAGGCTGCTGACTCTCACTGGGGGGAGGAATGGGGGTGGGGGAAAGAGAGAGAGAGAGAGATCTGTAACAGCTGCTCTCGCTGGTCACGTGTTTTACATTCTGGACCCACTGACACGTATGTTTGCATGTTTAAGGGCTATCACAATATCCTCGGAAGTAAACAAATATTTACACAAGACAGATCTGTCCACATCTTGATCTGGTTTAGTAATCCACACTGGTTTTCCAGCGATCTTGATCTATCATTTTGGAATTGCGTGTTATCAAGCGTGTGGATTGGTTTTGTGTAATTTTTCTTGGGCAGTGGTTAGATGCAGTAGAACTGGGTGTTACACAGCCAGGCAAACTTGCTTAGCGGCTGTCCATTTCTTGCTAACTCTGTCCTGTCTGCTGTTGTGACCTTCCAGAATCTCGGCACACCGTGCATCTTGGGTGTGCAATTATGAGTGACCCATCACTCTCAACTGTAAGACACATATCCCTGAATAGGATGTATGACTCAATTTTGTCCCACTTGTGGATTCAGCCGTTCCATGCCTGTGCATCAGTCGGTGGTGTACCCTCACTCGGTTTCTCCTGTAGAGAAATGTTGATGGCGTGGCAACGTTCTTTTCATCTGCCTGAAAGCATGACTTCTGGTTATGGTTGCCCTCCAGTGTAACGTGGCAATGCAGGCATCTTGTTTTGTTTCTCACTAACTGAGGCAGTTGGATCTGGAGTCATGTTGAGGGTATCTCACAGTGGCACAGGTGGTTGGCACTGCTGCCTCACAGCACCAGGGACCCAGGTTCAATTCTGGCCTCGGATGACTGCAGAGTTTGCATGTTCTCCCCGTGTCTGCGTGGGTTTCCTCCTGATGCTCTGGTTTCCTCCCACAGTCCAAAAATATGAGAGCTAAGGGGAAATTGGCCATGCTAAATTGCCCCTTAAGAGTAAATACACAAATAGGGTGGGATTATTGTCGGTGCAGCCTTGATGAACCAAATGACGGCCTCTTGCACTGTAGGGATTCTGTTCTAACATATGATTTATTTCCCATTCAGTGCACGTATCTCGAAAGGGCCTGCCAGCATATTATGACCGATTGCCCAATGCAATCTCGAGTGGACAAACAACATGAGCATTGCAAACTTTGTGTTCACCATGGAGGTGCTTGAGGTATTTTACCAGCCTCGATAGTGATAAAAGTTTGCAAATTTGGAATCTCTTGAGGATGTCACGGTTCCTGTATGATTGATGACATTAGCACGCTTCACACATTGTCACTACCTTCTCTGTTTCATTGGCCGATTAGAGCTTCCCCTGACAGCCACCTTTTGAGTACAAGCCTTTGCTTTCCTTTTGAAAATCACACCTTGAGGAAGCCAGTTCCTCTGTCGTACAGTCAAAAAAACACGTCAAGGACTTGTGATGTATTGGAGAAACTTGTGCAAGTTTCCAGAATATCTCCTGTCATGGGACATTTTGCTGTTGCAAGCTGGTGGTGTTTTGGTGATGGAATACATCATCACAGAATCATAGCATCCCTACAGCACAGGAGGAGGCCATTCGATCCATCGAGTCTGCGCCGACAACAATCCCCACCCAGGCTCCAGACCCAGACCCATAACCCATGTATTTATCCCTCTACCTTACGGATCCCGGGACATCAAGAAGGAATTTCTCATGGCCAGTCACTCGAACCTCGTGCACACAGCGGGAAGAAACTCATGCAGACACGGGGTGGGGAGGGGGAGGTGGAAACGTGCAGACTTCACGCACACAATGACCTGAGACTGAAATCGAATCCAGACCCCTCAGGCTGAGAGTGTTTGGCCACCGTGATCTTGTGGGTCAAGATTTTTTGGATTCGGTAACCTGCTCAGTGTGTCTGAAGTAATTCTTTTGCTACCCCTTTGACAGATTTTGAAGGCATACATCTGTTTTGATCGGAAGTTGTTGCAATCTGAGTGGTGCTTCTGTCAGTGGCTTGCGTCAAAGCTGTCTTGTGGCCCATTTTTTGAAATCATTTAAGCGTTTGCAATCTTGAGATACTGAACATCATTCCGTGTTTTTCACTCTCTACGTGAATAATTAAACTGAGCCAGGGATAGACTTTTGGGACCAAATGCAGTGAGTTTTCCTGCATTGGTGTGTTCCTGCAGTGCATCTTGTAGATGATACAAACTGCGCGTCACAACGCACATTCAAACCCTTTGAGTTGTATCTGCTTTCTCAGCTTCTCCTTTGCTGCCACTGGATCAGTGAACTGGTCACGTCCTTTAGTTTTGTCCACGATCGCGATAACATTGCCCATGCGGGCACATCCATCAATGTTGTACTGCTGTGGTCGATCCCAATGTACTAATAAACCAAGATGTTAACTCTGGAAGAGCATCTTCCACATGATATCCAAAAGTTCTTGAGAGCCCAGGGAACCAACAAAGAGCCACGTTTTGGTGCTCTGGTGAAGCATCATTCAGATTTGAAACGTTGGCTCTATTTCTCTCTCTCCCCAGATGAGGTCAGACCTGCCGAGGTTTTCCAGCATTTTGTGGGCCATACTTTTGATACACAGTTTGGAATGCCATTCCTTTAATATTGTAATTTCATATGGACTTTAGAGGTCATGTTTAGCGTCCCAGAAGATTGTGACATCTTTTTTTTTTAGTACACAAGTATCAGTGCTGCACTAGCCCACGTGACGCTGTTATTCTCCATGTCTTCCGATGCATTCTTGCTTCTTGTACAGGAGTGTTTGACAGGATTTCACCTTCTCCGTGTCGTACAGCAGCTCCTCTGAAATCTCCTGTCATATCAAATCTATCTGGCACACATCTCAGATGTACCAGGCGACACGGTGGCACAGTGGTTAGTGCTGCTGCCTCACAGTGTCAGAGACCCAGGTTCAATTCCTGGCTTAGGTCCCTATCTGTATGGAGTCGACACATTCTCCCCGTGTCTGCGTGGGCTTCCTCCTCCAGTCCAAAAGACGTGTTGGTTAGGTGCATTGGCCATGCTAAATTGTCCCTCAGTGCACCTGAACAGACACTCGAGTGTGGCGACTAGGAGATTTTCACAGTAACTTGATTGCAGCGTTAATGTGACACTGAAACTTTAACTAAAAACTTTCTGTAGATTCTGCAGTGACTCGATGCAATTTATTCTTGCCCTATGTTTGAGTTCTGCACGAGCTGGTAACTCTGCTGCTCCTGGTCTATGTTTGTTACCAGGTATCACCGTTTCTTCCCCTCAGACTTGCTGCTTTTCAATGTCAATTTAAACATTAGGTGAAGTTGCCATTGCCCCAGATGCCCATAAGCTTTAACCTGTGGATCACCACACTTCAGGTGAGGGGCAAGGATGAGAAGGTGGGACCTTCGTGAATAACTTTAACTGGTACGGGAATTGAACCCTTGCTGTTAACGTCGCTTTGCATCATAAACCAGCTGTCCAGCCAACTGAGCTAAACTCAAATGTCAATATACTGCAGTGTTCAATGCAATGAATATAGATGTTCTATCATTGACTCCCAACAGTCAGGTACATATTTTTTCGGATTCTGGTCAGATTTTTGCCTTGTTCTTGTGTCAACTTTGGTTGGGATTGCATGTTAGTGACCTTTTTTTTTTGGAGATATGTCACACATAGTACTTGAACAGTTTTTTTAACTATTTACCTTCACCTACACACACAACAGAGCCAGTTTGGCAGAACAGAGGCTTTTTGGCCCATGTCTGTGCCAACACCTAGTACAAGGCACTGGTGAGGCCGCAATTGGAGTACTGTGTGCAGTTTTGGCGCCCTTATTAACTCAAGGATATATTGTCCTTGGGAGGGAGTATAGAGAAGGTTGATACTGGAGATGAGGGGGTTACCTTATGAGGAGAGATAGAATAGACTGGGCCTGTACTCATTGGAGTTTAGAAGGCTGAGGCAGGATCTTGTAGAGACTTAGAAGATAATGAAGGGGCTAGATAGCGTAGAGAGAGAGAGATTCTTTCAGCTTAGAAAGGATAGCAAAACTAGAGGGGCACAGTCTCAAAATACGGGAGGGACAGTTTAGAACGGAGTTGAGGAGGAAGCTCTTCACTCAGAGGGTGGTGAGTCTCTGGAATTCCCTGCCCATTGAAGTGGTGGAGGCTACCTCGTTGAATATATTTAAGTCGCGGGTCGATAGATTTCTGATAGACAAGGGAATTAAGGGTTATGGGGAGAAAGTGGAATTGATCCACTTCAGATTGGCCATGATCTTACTGAATGACAGGGCAGGCTCGAAGGGCTGGATGGCCTACTCCTGCTCCTATTTCTTACGTTCTTATGTACCTATCTAATCTAATCGCATTTCCAGTACTTGGTCTATAGCCTTGTATGCTCCAGCATTTCAAGTACCCATCTAAATGCTGCTTAAATATTGAGGGTTTCTGCCTGCCCCCTCCCCGCCCTTTTTAAGATGGTAAGTTCCAGATTCCCACCACCACCTGGGTAAATGAATTTTTCCTTCAATCCCTCCTAAATCTCCTTAACCTTCAACCTACGCACCCCGCTTCCCTCATTACTGACCCCTCTACTAAGGAGAAAAGTTTCTTTCTATCTACCCTATCCACGTGGCTCATAATTTTGTATACTCAAGATCTCTTTCTCTTTCTCCCCACACCTTCTCTGCTCTAAGGAAGACAGCCCGAGCCTCTCTTCATTACATAGAAAGTATCTGCAACAGCTTCCTTGAACAGTACGTCATGGAACCGACAAGGGAGCAAGCTATCCTAGATCTGGTCCTGTGTAATGAGGTGGAAATAATTAATGATTTTGCAGTTAGGGATCCTCTTGGAAGAAGCGATCACGGTATAGTTGAATTTAAAATACAGATGGAGCGTGAGAAGGTAAAATCTAATACCGGTGTCTTGTGCTTCAACAAATGAGACTATGAAGGGTTGAGGGAGGAGTTGGCTAAGGTAGACCGGGAGTAAAAACTTTTTGTGGGGACAATTGAGGAACATTGGATCAATCTTTTACAGTGCTCAGCCAAAGTATATCCCAGTGGTAAAGAAGCACTGTAGAAAAAGAGATAATCGGCCATGGATACCTAACAAATAGATAAGGGTATCAAATTGAAAGAGAGCGGCAGAGATTAGTGGGAACCTAGAGAATTGGGAAATCTTTAAAGGTCAGCAGAAAGCCAGACAAAAAGCTATAAAGGAAAATGAGAGGGATTGAGAGAGGAAAGTGGCTCAGAATATGAAAACAGATGGCAAAAGTTTCTACAAATATCTAAAATGAAGAATAGCTAAAGTAAATATTGATTCTTTAGAGGTTGAGAAGAGGGATATCGTAACTGGAAATGAGAAAATGGCTAAGGCATTGAACAGGTATTGGTGCTGGCCTTCATAGTGGAAAGATGTAAATAACGTGTCAAAAATTGATGAAGACTATAGCAGGTGAGGACCTAAAAACTATCATTATCACCAAAGGGGTAGTGTCGGACAACTTAATGAGGCTAAAGGTAGACAAATCTCCTGACCCTGATGGAATGCATCCCACGGTACGGAAAGAGATGGCACGTAGTGGTAATTTACCGAAGTTCGCTGGATTTTGGGGTGGTTCCTGCAGATTTGGACAACAGCAAATGTAATGCCGCTGTTTTTTAAAAAAATAAGTGGATAAAAGGCAGGTAATTATAGGCCAGTTCGCTTCAGTTTTGTCGCAAGGAAAATGCTTGAATCTATCATCAAGGAAGAAACAGCAGATATCTAAACATGAATTGTCCCACGTTGCCTCATCGCAGTTAAATGCACCCCCCCCCCCCCCTCCCCCACCAATCTCTGGCAGTAGGATTTAAAAAAAAGCCTCCCCGAATTTCCACTTTAAACCAAGTCTGCAAATCTACTCGATCAGTCTCCATCTCGCCTCGGACCAAAGATCCCCCCCCCCCCCCCCCCCTCGCTGACCATGAGCTGCCTCCTTCCATCTCTGACTGTCTGGCTTTCTATCACCTTGTTTTGCAGCAGAGCAGGGAGAATGCCAATGTGTGTGTGTTGCAGTGTTCAGCTGATATCTATCGCAGTTGAAAGTCTGTCAAATCTGAGTGTTGGGTTGGCAGTATTGGGCGTGGGCTAAAGGATCTACGTGTGTCGTGACTGCTGCTAATGAGCCATGAGATGTGATGTGTTGAACATTGAGAGGACATCTTTTTCTGCATCTTGGAAAGAGATATCTTTTTAAGGAAGTACGCTGTTGAATTTGTTATAGAAAATTGACTCTTTGAGCCCCAGGAGTAGATTTGATAAAAGCTTCCTAGTTTGTCAATAGAGTCATGCCTGGAGTGAAACATCTTATCCTCACACTAATGCCAAAGTAGAAAATTGTCAGGATCTAGTTTGGCTTCATATACCTTGGGGTTTCTGATCTGCTATTCTAACGCCAGCCATCTTGGCTTTTATTGGTAGAGGGATTGAATTTTGGAGCCGCAATGTCATGTTGCAACTGTACAAAACTCTAGTGCGGCCGCACTTGGAGTATTGTGTGCAGTTCTGGTCCCCACATTATAAGAAAGATGTGGAGGCATTGGAGAGGGTACAGAGGAGGTTTACCAGGATGTTGCTGGTATGGAGGGCAGGTCTTATGAAGAGAGGCTGAGGGATTTGAGGTTGTTTTCTTTAGAAAGGAGGCGGCTAAGAGGAGACCTGATCGAAACATATAAGATGATTAGAGGTTTAGATAGGGTGGACAGTGATAGCCTTTCTCCTAGGATGGAAAAAGCTAGCATGAGGGGACACAGCTTTAAATTAAGGGGTGATAGTTATAGGACGGATATCAGAGGCAGGTTCTTTACCCAAAGGGTGGTTCGGAGTGGAATGCCCTGCCTGCAGCGGTTGTAGATGCGCCAAGTTTGGTGGCGTTTAAGAGGTTAGTTGATAAGTATATGGAAGAGAAGGGAATGGTTTAGTTTGGAGGGGCATTGCGTTTTATATTGGTCGGCGCAACATCGAAGGCCGAAGGGCCTGTTCTGTGCTGTAATGTTCTATGTTCTATGTTCTATCTACCCCAGTCCTGCTGAGTTCAGTGCAGGTTTGACTTGAGCGAAATTTAAAGTTTTCTGACATAGGGCATTGGAAACCAAGTCAATCCAGATAAAACTTTGATTTCTGCTAACTTGCTAAGTATGCATTATCTATGCCATGTGCATCTTCTACAGTTCTATATTTTTTAGCTCAATTTGTACTCCCTCTTCCCTCATTCATGTAAACTGGTCCACTTTGATGAGAAAGCCGCATTTAGCGGGTGCAATAAAAATTGCACTCTGAAACTGAAATGTTTTAATGTTGTTTCTCCTCCACAGAGACTGTCTGACGTAAGTATTTCCAGCAGTTTGTTAATTCAGCCGGAGTGGCACAGTGATTAGCACTGCTGCCTCACAGTGCCAGGGACCTGGTTTCAATTCCAGCCTCGGGTGACTGTCTGTCTGTGTGGTGTTTGCACATTATCCCCGTGTCTGCATGGGTTTCCTCCGGATGCTCCTGTTTCTTCCCATAGTCTGAAACGTAGTTGGTTAGGTTGATTGGCCATGCTAAATTGCCTTTTAATGTCGAGGGATTAGCGGGGTAAATGTACGGGGTTAGAGGGATTGTGGTTGGTACAGATTTGATGGGCTGAATGGCCACCATCTGTACTGTAGTGATTCTGATTTTCTAGTATTCTGCAAATACTTTTCTATGTGATTTTTCTTGTACAGAGATGGTGATTGGCTACTTTTTGCACAACTGTCGAATAAGCTCTTAATAATGTCATCACTTTAGTTTTCATACAATTTCTGTACAGTAGTTTATAATCATTTTCTACAAAATGCTCCACTTGTGAAACTGGAGGTAATTATTTTGCAAAAAGCAGTCACTATTATATATTAATTATATTATACATCTGACCCAGAATATTGATCGGCAGAGGGATCTGGGTGTACAGGTACACAGGTCACTGAAAGTGACAACACAGGTGGAGAAGGTAATCAGCAAGGCATACGGCATGCTTGCCTTCATTAGCGGGGGTATTGAGTTTAAAAATGGGCAAGTCATGTTGCAGCTTGGTAGAATCTTAATTAGGCCACACTTGGAATATAGTGTTCGATTCTGGTCGCCACACTACCAGAAGGATGTGGAGGCTTTGGAGAGGGTACAGGAAAGATTTACCAGGATGTTGCCTGGTATGGAGGGCATTAGCTCTGAAGAGAGGTTGGAGAAACTTGGTTTGTTCTCACTGGAGCGACGGAGGTTGAGGGGAGACCTGATAGAAGTCTACAAGATTGAGAGGTATGGACAGAGTGGATAGTCAGAAGCTTTTTCCCCCAGAGTGGAAGAGTCAATTATTAGAAGGCACAGGTTTAAGGTGAGGGGCAAGGTTTAAAGGAGATGTACGAAGTAGATTTTTTTTTTTTACCCAGAGATTGGTGGGTGCCTGGAACTCGTTGCTGGGGGAAGGTAGTGGAAGCAGATGTACGGTAGTGACTTTTAAGGGGTATCTCGACAAGTACGTAAGATGGGAATAGAGGGATTTGGTCCCTGGAAGGGTAGGAGGTTTTAGTTAAGTCGGGTAGCATGGCCATTGCAGGCTTGAAGAGCCTGTTCCTGTGCTGTAATTTTCTTTTGCTCTTGGTCTTAAGCTTAGAGGTGTGATTGTGAAATACTTCAAAGGAGGGGACAGTTAGTTTCTCTTTTGAGACTCTGATCACAGTCTAAAGATAGATGTGTTAAGCACAACCCAACAACAGCTGAACAGAACCAAAAACCAGCAGGATATGAAAGGGAGCTCAGGTCACTGAGGAACAGTGCTTGAGGTGTGTGTGTCTAAGGAGGTAGTCAAGAGTACTTGATCTGCTGTCATTTGTTTCTCCATCACTCTAACCTTAAAAAGGGGCAGAAAACACAAGGACATTGTTTACTGGAATCATACTAGAATCATAGAAAGCCTACAATGCAGAAAGAGGCCCTTCGGCCCATCAAATCTGCGCCAAACATGATCCCACCGATGTCCTACCCCCATATCCTGACGTATACCCATTAATCCCTCTAACCTGCACATCCCAGGACATGAAGGGGCAATTTCTTAGCATGGCCAATCAACCTAACCCACACACCTTTGGACTGTGCGAGGAAAGTGAAGTACCCGGAGGAAACCCACACTGACATGGGGAGAATGTGCAAATCCCCACACAGATAGTGACCTGAGCCGGGAATCGAACCCAGGAGCCTGGAGCTGTGAAGCAGCAGAGCTAACCACCGTGCCGCCCGTGACTCGGACTACGAAGTGACTCGGACTAAATTTGTGTTGTTCCTTCACACAAAATCAACACTTGACCGGAAGGAAACATTTCGGATTTCTTTCAGGAGAAATCGTCATCAGTTTCTGCGATTGGCTGGTGAGGTCAACTCCGTTTTGATGTCCTCTGTGATCAACTTCAATTTCCCAAAGAAGTTCTTTTTGACGTGTTCTCACTGGCTATTGCATTGTCGACGTTACTGTGTGCACATGTGAACCACAGAAACATGGACATGAGAAGCAGGAGGAGGCCATTCGGCCCTTTTTGAGCCTGCTCTGCCGTTCACCTTGATCATGGCTGATCGTTGAAAGCAATAACATCCTGATCTCCTCCCACCAGAGATCCTCCCTCCCCTCCCCTCACAAATTTCACTTGATCCCTTTAACCCCAAGATCTATATCTATTCTCTTGAAAGCTCCTTTCATGTTCTGGCCTTAACCACGCAGTGAATTCCACACATTCAAATGGTAATGATCAGCTGTTTCTTCAGGTTGAAGACTAAACGATTGACCAGGGCAAACCCTCCTGATGGTGGCAGTGGCTTTTGAAGAGAATGATTTTAAAAGTCAGAAGTCCTGAGACAGCATCTGCCTGATTCAGTACATTATAGACTACCAGGGCATATGCAACTTTTTATGACTGTTCTTAAAATGGTGACGCTGTGTGGTTAGTACTGCTGCCTCACAGCGTCAGGGACCCTGGTTCGATTCCTGGCTTGGATCATTCTGTGCACATTCTCCCCATGCCTACCTGGGTTTCCTCCCAGAGTCTGAAAAACACGCTGGTTGGGTGCGTTAGCCGTGTGAAATTCTTCCCCTGGTGTTCCGGAATGTGTCAACCAGGGGATTTTCACAGCAACTCAGTTGTGGTGTTAATGGAACTTCCTTGTGACACTAATAAACTCTCAAGTCAACAGTTGAGTCCAATATCTGTTCATTTGTATTGTACTTTGCCTCAACCAATAGTCACCGTTTGTAGGAAATAGAGCATTCCACACCAAAAGACTTGAGCTCTGTGGTGAATCTATTGAATTGTCAGTAGTGGCTCACCTGGTAGTGTATTCCCTTCCACCGAGAAGGTTCACTAGGCTGATACCGGAGATGACGGGGTTAGCTTATGAGGAGAGATTGAATAGACTGGGCCTGTACTCGTTGGAGTTTAGAAGGCTTGAGGGGGGAATCTTATCGAGACATAGAAGATAATGAAGGGGCTCGATAGGTAGAGGTAAAGAGATTCTTCCCACAGAAAACAGGACTAGCGGGCACAGCCTCAAAATAAGGCGGGAAGGAGGCACAATTTAGAACAGAGTTGAGGAAGAACTTATTCACTCAAAGGGGTGGTGAGTTTCTGCCAATGGAAGTGGTTGAGACTACCTCGCTGAATATATTTAAGTCACGGGTAGATAGGTTTCTGATAGATAAGGGAATTAAGGGTTATGGGGAGAAGGCGGGAAAGTGGAACTGATCCACTTCAGATCAGCCATGATCTTATTGAATGGTGGGGCAGGCTCGAGGGGCTGGATGGCCGACACCTGCTCCGATTTCTTACTTTCCTGTGGGTTCCAGCCCCTTATCCCAGGACTGGAGCAGAAAAATCTCGGCTGCTGTTCCGGCAGACTGCCGAGAGGATCGTGCGAGGGTGGGAGTGGGTAGCAGAAGGCCAAGGGGTGAAGGCAGCACAGGGCTGTTGCTCAGATGAAGTGTTAAAGCTTAAGGCCCTTCTATCTCCTTGGAGGTGGATTCTATGGCACTGGGGATAGTCATTCTCTCTGGCGTCCTGCTCAATATTGACATCTCATCACACAGTTGGTTATCACATTGTTGTTTGTGGGTGTTCTCTGTGGAAATTGCAAGAACCCGACTTTACAATGGGTGCGTACCGTCTGTGCAGTCCATCATGTACCGAGAACAGATGGATACCATCACGGATCCATACCCCTTGGTGCAGTCCCCCACATATAGAGGATAGATGATGCCATCACGGATCTCTCCCAATGTAGGCAACTAAGTTGTGAGCAAATGCTGCTCAGAGCAAAACTCTGTCTGCTCCACATTTTCAAGGCTGACATTAATGTTTCCGATTCTTGAATTTCAGCTGATACATCCGGCCCAATGGCGGCGAAAGGGGATTTTAGTGCGCCACCTCCAGACTACACCCAAGCAATGCAACCACCAGGCTACCAAGGAATTCCTGGGCAGCCGCCTTATCCCGCAGGACCCCCTGGGGCAGCATATCCGCCTGGGGCAGCATATCCGCCTGGGGCAGCATATCCGCCTGGGGCAGGTCCTGGGATGCCAGCTCCTCAGCGTCCTGTCGGTAAGTCTGCCGGAAGCACCCCTTGGAATGTTGCTTAACAGATGACAAGTGTCAGATTCCCACGTAGCAATCCATTTTACAAAGTGCCAACCTCTAATCACAACGTGGGGCGCGTTGTTCCTATTTTGTAGCTTTTCTGTAGAAGTTTTGCACAAATTTTTGAAGGTGCTATCTTTTGGTCATGTTCCTGTGCTCAATATGTTCGCTAGTCCCTTCCGTTTTATCGGAGCTATTTTCTCAGGATCCTGAAGCACGATATTGTTAATATAGTCTGATATAATAATTTGTCTTAATTGATGCAGCATTTGTTTTGATCTGAATTAATGCAGGGTTCTGTGTTTTTTTTTGTTTTCCCCTGGGGTATTGCAGAGTGGGGCTTGATTAGGTTGATGGACAGGTGAGGTCATATGACTGGGTACAAAACTGGGCTTTCACATAATCAAAGCTTTGTGGAATCTATAGACAAGTTGCTTTCTCTCTATCTCTTTGCCTGAAATAAAGGCTGGAATCTGCCAAGAAATAAACTTTGTTTCTCTGAGATTCTCCTACCTGGAGGTCGAGCTTTCTCTGGAAGTTGCTGCATGGGAATTCGTGATGGAGACAGACGCTTGTGCTCTAAGTATCACTAGGGTCGAATTCTCCAGCTGTGCTGGAAATTACCATCCGACCATCAATTCTCTGCATAACGCCCACTAAAATTCCACTGGCAGGCAGGATGAGAGAATTCCGGTCGAAATACCTATATATGCAACCTTAGTTTCTCCCACCTGCTTCAAAACAAGGGATCCGTGTCTGTGGCGGATATACTAAACAGGATCAAGAGATAGCTAGCTGTTATGAATTGTACTTTATCATGTTTTAAATATTTTAATTGCTAAATGTTGTGCTAATTCTTTTTTGCTACATTCTAACCATGTGTTTTTAAAGTTTGTTTTGATCAAAAGCTTCCTAGTGGATCACTTGAATCTGAAGTGAAGCACCTTGTGCTCGCGCTAATGGCAAAATTGAACGGAGAAGTTAGGTTTAGGTTAACTTTGTAAAATACCTTGAGGACATTCTGATTTGATCCTTAACAATCTATTCGTTTGGGCAGTATGAGAAGGACTTCTCCTGGTCAATGACTTCATACAGAATGCGGTCTTGTGTCACACTCCAAAGCCAGGGTTTCTCAAACTTGTTCAACCTCTAAATCTTGTTGACCTCCCCAGAGCACTGCAGGAACACTTGAGAAACATTCCTTTTGTGTAAAAGAGCCAACCTCCTCCTACAATCCCCATACAATAGTTCTTGTGAAGTAGGTACAAACATACACAAACCTAATTTCTAGAAGTGGTTTCTATTCTATTTGCGTATACATTGACTATGATTAAAAATTTATCCAAACACCGAACTTAAATCACTTGCTTCATTGGAGAAGTATTGCTGTTCTATCTGTTGGAATGCTGGATTCTCATTGGGCACGCATGTGTGCGGCACAGTAGCAGAGTGGTTAGCGCTGCTGCTTCACAGCTCCAGGGACCTGGGTTCGATTCCTGGCTCGGGTCACTGTCTGTGTGGACATTCTCCTCGTGTCTGCATGGGTTTTCTCCAGGTGCTCCAGTTTCCTTGTACAGTTGAAAGATGTGTGGGTTAGGTTGATTGGCTCGGCTAAAATTGCCCCTTAGTGTACTAGGATGCTTCGGTTCGAGGGATTAGTGGGGGAGGACCTGTGTGGTACAGAATCGATGGGCCAAAGGGTCTCTTTATGCACTGTAGAATTCTGTGATTCTAACTGTAATTCCCCTTCTCCTGTCAATTCCTCCAATCCCTCTTGTAGGCCCAACTCTCTCCATTGCTCCTTTTACTCTGCGCTCACCCTGATCTACACAACCCATGGGGTTTGAAGCCCATCCAATCAGATGCTGGATTCTTGAGAAGCCAGCCTCTGGCCTGGGCGGCTCCTAAACAGCATGGCACGGCTGCCTCTCGGCATCAGGGACCTGGGTTCGACTGCCAGCTTGGCTCACTGTGCGGAGCCTGCACGCTCTCCCTGTGTCCGCGTTTCGACTGTGTGCTCCGGTTTCCTCCCACAATGTGCTGGTTCGGTGTGTTGGCCGTGTTTAAATTCTCAAGAGTCCAAACAGGAGTGTGGCGACTAGGGGATTTTCACAGTAACTTCATTATACTAAATGTAAGCCTACTTGTGACACGAAATAAATATGATGAATTTCGGGAACCCCTGTATTAAACCACTGAGTCACTGGAGTTCTTGCACTCACTGTGAATCTGAAAGTACCTAATCGTTAAGAGATCTTCAAGCCTGAATTTGTTCTCAAATGCCTGGTTATTCTTCATTGCTTTGGTTGAAACTGGTTGGCTCTTAATTATTTTCACCTTTTTTTTAGTTGTTGCGTGTGTGCGTACGCTTCTGTTTGAGCAGACGATACTTTACCATACTCTCTCAAGTGTTTTCCTTGCCCCCTTTCCAGAGTGTTATCAACTCGGTTCCAATGTGGAGCATGATTTCCCCATGGAGGCACGTTCTGGGAAAGACAGTAGAAGAAATATTTTAACTTCTAATCATTTTGATTTCCAGATCTCTCTCCCTGCCATTAACGCGGTGCAAAGATGTACGGGGTCAGTTGGGTTGGCCGAGGCACGTGTGTGGAGTCACGTGAAGGGGGGGGTGCCTGGGTGGGATGCTCTGTGGGAAGGATGGCGCGGATTCGATGGGTCAAACGGCCACTTTCTGCGCTGCGGGGATGTTTGAAGAGGGCAGATTTGCAGAACATTTGCTGTGTGGGATGTCTGGCATTAATCTTGCTGTCTCTTCCCTTAGTGGTGCAGACGGTTTACGTGCAGCCCAGCCAAAACTATGGTTTCCGATCTGTACAGACGACCTGCCCAGGATGTAAACAGGTGGTTTTAACTCATGTTAGCTACTCGCCAGGCGCCCTGGCGTGGCTTAGCTGTGGCGGCCTCTTCCTCCTTGGGTAGGTTGTCCAAATAATTCTTTGAACGTTCAGTACGGATTGAATTAATCTAAGTTGTACTTGTCTGAATGTTTGGCCATTTTCAGTACGTTTTGCAAGGATGCAGAGTTAAGTTGCCCTGGCCACAGATCCGAGTGTCCAACAGAAAATGCTGGCAACACAATCCCATGTCTGTCGCCAACAATTGAAGCCAGTTGTTTTGGGTTGGGAGCATTTGCATAATTGGAAACCAAAATGGAGACCCCTACTAATGTATTAATCCTGCAGCAAAATGACTTCTTTTAACCCTTTCTTTCTACTTCAGTGACCAGGCAGGAAATTGGTAGATTAATTGTCCTGTGGTCAGGGAAAAAAATAATCAAACAAACCAGCAAAACAGTTTGTGATAACAATAGCTCGTATGGCAAGGGGGGAAATCCAAGTCAAAATTAACTATAATGCTGACAAAACAACGTAAAACGGGCAGGATTTTATGGCCTTGCTCTCCCCGAAACCGTAAAGTCCAATCTGAGCTCAACGAACCTTCTTGTTGTCCACCCCTCACTCACTCACTCCAATTCCTGGTGTGGGCGAGGTGGTTAAATTCCAGCCCCTTTTGGGTTCCTTCTTCCCGAGGAGGGGTGATGTTGGGTACTGGCCCTCCCTGTCAAGGAGACAGTCGAGGCAGAACTCATTGTCGCACCTCTTCCCCCACCCGCCCCTCCCCCAACCCCCCGCCAAACCTGTATGGGAGCTGAGCAACTGACCAGTCCTGCTCCTGAGCTTGCATGGGAAGTGCAGGAGATGGAGAAACTCAGGATTGTGGTAACAGAAGCACAAACCAGAATCCTGCATCGTTCTGAAATGCAGGAGGGCGGTGGGGGAAGGTGAGGAAAATTGGTTTTGGTGTCAGTCTATTAAAAAATAGAACATAGAACATTACAGCACAGAACAGGCCCTTCGGCCTTCGATGTTGCGCCGACCAATATAAAAAGCAATGCCCCTCCAAACTAAACCATTCCCTTCTCTTCCATATACTTATCAACTAACCTCTTAACCGCCACCAACCTTGGCGCATCTACAACCGCTGCAGGCAGGGCATTCCACTCCCGAACCACCCTTTGGGTAAAGAACCTCCCTCTGATATCCATCCTATAACTATCACCCCTTAATTTAAAGCTGTGTCCCCTCGTGCTAGCTTTCTCCATCCTAGGAAAAAGGCTATCACTGTCCACCCTATCTAAACCTCTAATCATCTTATATGTTTCGAAATGGAGGCTGGAAGGTTTAGAATGAGAAACTCCTCTTGCGGAAGGGAGTGTGACGGAGGTGCAGAGAAGGCTTGAATCCTGTCACAGTGCATGGTAACCCTTGGTTGAAGAGCGAGCAAAGCAGTGGATGATAAAATTCTTAGCAGATTCAATAGAGAGGATCCAGTTTGTAAAGAATCATATTCTAGACAGTAGTGGAAGACGGTGGGAGTGCATTACAAGCCCAAAGCTGTTAAGTACACGGCACATAGTGCTGAGTTTAATGCCCTCGGGTGCGACCAGAGGAATTTCAGACTAACTTCCTTGCAGTATCTACTTGTGACGCTAATAAATGAATTTCTAAGTGTATCTGCATTTGTCAGACTTTGAAGGATTGCTGCCTCACAGCACCAGAGGCACAGGTTCAATTCCAGCCTCAGGCGACTGGTGTGTGTGGAGTTTGCACGTTCTTCCCATGTGTTTTCTCTGGGTGCTCCCACAGTCCAAAGACGTGTAGATTAGGCTGATTTGGTCATGTTAAATTGTCCCAAAATGTGTAGGTTAAGGGAACCAGCAGAGTAAATATGCGGGGCTCTGGAATTATCGTCAGTGCACGCTCGCTAGGCTGTACTGTCGAGACCTTGTGTTTTCGGAAATGACGGACTCTGTTATACCTGCAAAGAACAAAACAGCACAGGAAACAGGCCCTTCGACCCAACGAGCCCGTACCGTCACCTCGACGTTCCTACTTCCACCCGTGACCCCTGTCTATGTTTGTAGAAATCTGCATTGGAACCCAAATTAGCGAGACAATTTAGGGAGGATCTGTTTTACCAATCAGCCTAAGAGGACCTCTTTGGGGGTGTGGGAGAAAACCGGAGCGAAAACCCACGCGACCACGGGGAGAATGCGCAAACTCCCACAGACACAGGCCCAAATCCATGTATCTGCACAGCACAGCGATAGTCACTGAGCTGTCGTGTTGCCCATCAGATGGTCCAGGTCAAGCGTACACTAACGACGTGAAGCACTAGGATACTCTCGGAAAAAAAAATCCAAGAGCAGCCCTCTCACGACCCATCGCGTGTACGCCCCTCGTTAGAAAACAAGGTGGACCGAACCCCTCAGTGAATTAGATTTTCCTCCCCGTGATTGTTCTATTTTGATCTGTTCTCATTCCGTATTGCCATCATTTTCGTAGATTGTGTTCTGCAAAGTCTTGTGCCGTGGATGCTGTCTTAATGATCTGCCATTTTTTTCCTGTTCCAGGTGTGTGTTTGGCTGTTGCTTGATCCCGTTTTGTATCGACAGTCTGCAGGACGCGGATCACTATTGTCCAAATTGTAAAAAGCACATCAGCACCTGCAAGCGCCTGTAAACTTTTGCCACCGTGACACGTGCCAAATTTTGATATGATGAAATATATATTGAATCTGATTTATGTCACTCGTGAGACGTTACACTTTCACTTCCAAGTTATGAACTGTTGCACTGTTTGGTGTAAAGATGATTGTGATCAGTATCTACGTTGGTCGTTTCCAACCACTTAATTTGCGGGAGGGAGGTGGTTACTGGTAGTGGAGAGAGGAGAGTAGGGCTAGGGATTAGTTTTATTTTACGTCAGGTAATGTATCATATGCTTTAAATCGGTTTAGAAACTGAAGTTTTTAACTTTTTGACTGAGTTTCTTCATCAGTAAGTTCGCAAAGTCCAATAATATTTCTGAGGATTGTGTTCTTGCTGGTCATTTTGACAGTAAAATGTATTGTGATTTTACCAGTGACTGTGCTAAATAAAAACTTGCATTAAAGGTAGACCAGTATCCAACTATTAATGTGCTCATAAGCTGTTGACCTGGGTTTTGTCTGCACTAATTTACTTTTTTTCTGAATATTACTGAATTTTGGAACATTTTATTTCAAAATTATTTAACATTGCTGCCTAGGAAGTTGGAAACAGCTGCAACATGATGCTGCGGCTCCTAAATTCAATCCCCCTACCAATAAAAGCTAAGACTCCATAAGCCTTCTTAACAACTTTATCCACTTGCCTGCCTACTTTCAGGGATCTATTGACACATACACCAAGATCCTTCTGTTCCTCAACACTATTAAGAGCCCTACCATTAGCCCTATACTCTACACATTTATTGTTCCTGCCAAAGTGCATTACCTCACAAGGAATGTAAGTGGTAATGCATCCCTACATGGAAATATTGGAGGGAAAGTTTGACAGAGCGGCAAAGCTGAGAGCCAGATCAAAATAAATGCAATGCCCACTCTGATAAAGATCATCCAGGCTCAGAATGTAAGCTCTATTCTCTCCACAGATACTCTCAGATCTGCTGAGATTTTCCAGCATTTTTCAGTTTTATTTTGTCGTTGACCAATGCTTTGTTTGAATTTAATTGGCTGGTGTACAGTAATAGTCAAGTCTTTGTGTCCATGGCAGACTTGCTGCGGTGGGTGAGTTACGGAATACAAGGCAACATCCCTGTAAATCTCCTCTGTACTTTCCGGTGCTATCAAATCCCTCCGATAATATTGATTCCAGAACCTCACACGATACTCTCACCTCAACAACGTGTTCTATAATTCCAGCATAACCTCCCTGCTCTTAATCATAGCCGAGGCATGGGGCTGATAGAATCCCTCTAGTGCAAAAGGAGGCCATTCGGCCCATGCTTTTTAAGTGTGTTCCCTGCTTGCTAAGCAAAGTTTAGTCTTTTTGTTTCCACGTTACACAACCTTTTAATTAAAAAGCTGGCATTTTGTATCCTCGGTAAGAAGTCTCACAACACCAGGTTAAAGTCCAACCAGTTTATTTGATAGTAAACCCACAAGCTTTTGGAAATGCTGTTCCTTTGTCAGGAATGAAGTGCTGCAAGACTTCTTACTGTGTTTACCCCAGTCCAACGCCGGCATCTTCACATCATGACTTTGTATCCTACGCGTGCTGAACATATAGCTGCTATTAACAGATAATCTGAGTACACATCTAAGTGAATACACAAACACAAAAGAAAAGGGTCTGTGAACTTCTCTCCACTTGTAATAAATCACATTTCTGCCTCATTTTCTACTGTCGTTTATGTCCTACTGTGCAAGTTGAAGTGGCCAAGCCCGTGTTTGGATATGATCAGAAACTGTGAACAGACATGATTGCACTAACAGTAGAACCACAGAACCCTACAATGCAGAAAGAGGCCCTTCGGCCCATTGATTCTGCACTGACCACAATCCCACCCAGGCCCTAACCCCACATCCCTACATATCTTACAGGCTAATCTCTCTAACCTAAGTATCTCAGGACACTAAGGGACAATTTAGCATGGCCAGTCAACCTAACCCGCACAGTTTGGACTTTGGGAGGAAACTGGAGGAAACCCACACAGATACGGGGAGCATGTGCAAATTCCACACAGTGACCCGAGTTGGGAACCGAACCGAGGTACCTGGAGCTGTGAAGCAGCAGTGCAAACCACACTGTATACAGCTGTCCTTCATACAGTGCCGTATAAAAGGACAAACATGTTCATTGAATCAAATAGCCAGGAGAAGGTCCAGGGCCTTGTGATTCTAGCTGCGGCTCAGTCGCACTCCTTGAACAGTAAGGTCATGGGTTCAAACCCCACTCAAACTTTACTACAAAATTCAAGGCTGATTCTCTCGCGAGGGAGTTCCGTGTGGTGGTCAGAGAATTGTGGGGGGAGTTCCGTATGGTTAGTGAGGGAATTGTGTGAGGCAGCACTGGTAGTGGGGAGATTCTGCATGATAGTTTCGTAAGACAGCGATGGAGGGGTTGGTGATTGGGGGCGAATGCTCTACATTGTTGGAGGCTGATTTCTGGATAAGTTTAAACCAAGATAATGCCAGCTTCTTCAATAGGACAGTTAAGTTCCAATGAGATTAGTGTTTTACTGGTCCTCTGTATCTGCCTATTGAAATTGATTGCCCGGGTTTTGAGCCTGTTGTTTTTGAGTTTAACACACTCTGTATAAACATTGGAGCGGATAGGTTGTGCAATGTGGTAGATTATTATAGGGGTTGTAATGGCATGAGTTGAATCTGCCTTGTATCAGTTGAAGATAGTGACCGCTTCTCGGCCTTTTGGCTAAGATCAAATGTAATATCGACGTGCTGTGCTTGGTCGAAGCCATTAGGTTACATTTCAGCTTCGTTTGAAGCAATTGTTAAAAGCTTCATCTCGGCCTTTTGGCTGAGATGCAAATGAGATCAAGCCTTGGAGGAGGAGCTACGCCTACTCCAATCAGCTTGGATCACGAGGATCTTGCCCCAGGCAGGAGGTGAGAGCCCTGTTTTGCCAGCTTGGATCGGGAATGTCTCAACTTGTTCAGACTCTGAATTGCACTGAACATAGAACATTATAGCACAGTACAGGCCCTTCGGCCCTCAATGTTGTGCCGTGCTCTGACCAATCCCAAGATCAAGCTATCCCATTCCTTATCATTCTAGAGGGCTCCATCCAGTAACCGCTTGCAAGTTCCTAAAGTGTCCGACTCCACTACCACAGTAGGCAGTGCATTCCACACCCCAACCACTCTCTGAGTGAAAAATCTACTCAGACATCCCTCCTATATCTCCCACCATGAACCTTAGACTTATAGAACATAGAACATAGAACAATACAGCACAGAACAGGCCCTTCGGCCTTCGATGTTGTGCTGACCAAAATAAAAAGCAATGCCCCTCCTAACTAAACCATTCCCTTCTCTTCCATATACTTATCAACTAACCTCTTAAACGCCACCCAACTTGGCGCATCTACAACAGCTGCAGGCAGGGCATTCCACTCCCTAATCACTCTTTGAGTAAAGAACCTACCTCTGATATCCGTCCTATAACTCATACCCCTTAATTTAAAGCTGTGTCCCCTCGTGCTAGCTTTCTCCATCCTAGGAAAAAGGCTATCACCACCCTATCTAAACCTCTAATCATCTTATATGCTTCAATAAGATCCCCTCTTAGCCGCTCCTTTCTAACGAAAACAACCTCAAATCCTTCAACCTCTCTTCATAGGACCTGCCCTCCATACCAGGCAACATCCTGGTAAACCTCCTCTGTACCCTCTCCAATGCCTCCACATCTTTCTTATAATGTGGCGACCAGAACTGCACACAATACTCCAAGTGCGGCCGCACTAGACTTTTGTACAGCTGCAACATGATGCTGCGGCTCCTAAATTCAATCCCCCTACCAATAAAAGCTAAGACTCCATATGCCTTCTTAACAACTTTATCCACTTGACTGCCTACTTTCAGGGATCTATTGACACATACACCAAGATCCTTCTGTTCCTCAACACTATTAAGAGCCCTACCATTAGCCCTATACTCTACACATTTATTGTTCCTGCCAAAGTGCATTACCTCACACTTTTCCACATTAAACTCCATTTGCCACCTCTCGGCCCAGCTCTGCAACTTGTCCAAGTCACTCTGTAAACTAAAACACCCCTCTTCACTATCTACCACACCACCAACTTTAGTATCATCTGCAAATTTACTGATCCATCCCTCAATACCCTCATCCAGATCATTTATAAAAATTACAAACAGCAGGGGCCCCAAAACAGACCCCTGAGGCACACCACTCGTCACCGAACTCCACGATGAATATCTCCCATCAACCACCACCCTCTGTCTTCTATCTGCAGCCAATTCCTAATCCAATTAGCTAAATCACCCTCTATTCCACACATCTGCATTTTCTGTAGAAGTCTGTAGAAGGGATAGGATTTATAGTTATTTAGAGAGTAATGAATTGATTGGAGATAGTCAGCATGGTTTTGTGAAGGGTAGGTCGTGCCTTACTAACCTTATTGAGTTTTTTGAAAAGTGACTAAGGAGGTGGATGGGGGTAAGGCGGTTGATGTGGTATATATGGACTTTAGTAAGGCGTTTGATAAGGTGGCCCATGGAAGACTTCTGCAGAAAATGCAGATGTATAGGATAGAGGGTGATTTAGCTAATTGGGTTAGGAATTGGCTAGCAGATAGAAGACAGAGGGTGGTGGTTGATGGGAGATATTCATCGTGGAGTTCGGTGACAAGTGGTGTACCTCAGGGGTCTGTTTTGGGGCCCCTGCTGTTTGTGATTTTCATAAGTGATCTGGATGAAGGTATTGAAGGATAGATTAGTAAATTTGCAGATGACACTAAAGTCGGAGGAGTGGTAGATAGTGAAGAGGGGTGTTATAGTTTGCAGAGGGACTTGGACAAGTTGCAGAGCTGGGCCGAGAGGTGGCAAATGGAGTTTAATGTGGAAAAGTGTGAGGTAATGCACTATGGCAGGAATAATAAATGTGTAGAGTATAGGGCAAATGGTAGGATTCTTAGTAGTCTCGATGAACAGAGGGATCTTGGTGTGTATGTGCATAGATCCCTGAAAGTAGGCAGTCAAGTCGAGAAGGTTGTTAAGAAGGCATATGGAGTCTTAGCTTTTATTGGTAGGGGATTGAATTTCGGAGCCGCAACGTCATGTTGCAACTGTACAAAACTCTAGTGCGGCCGCACTTGGAGTATTGTGTGCAGTTCTGGTCCCCACATTATAAGAAAGATGTGGAGGCATTGGAGAGGGTACAGAGGAGGTTTACCAGGATGTTGCCTGGTATGGAGGGCAGGTCTTATGAAGAGAGGCTGAGGGATTTGAGGTTGTTTTCGTTAGAAAGGAGGCGGCTAAGAGGGGACCTGATCGAAACATATAAGATGATTAGAGGTTTAGATAGGGTGGACAGTGATAGCCTTTTTCCTAGGATGGAAAAAGCTAGCACGAGGGGACACAGCTTTAAATTAAGGGGTGATAGTTATAGGACGGATATCAGAGGTAGGTTCTTTACCCAAAGGGTGGTTCGGGAGTGGAATGCCCTGCCTGCAGCAGTTGTAGATGCGCCAAGTTTGGTGGCGTTTAAGAGGTTAGTTGATAGGTATATGGAAGAGAAGGGAATGGTTTAGTTTGGAGGGGCATTGCTTTTTATACTGGTCGGCGCAACATCGAAGGCCGAAGGGCCTGTTCTGTGCTGTTATGTTCTATGTTCTAAGAAGAGCTACATCGACCCCGAGGAAATAGGAGTGGATGCACAGAGACTGTCAATCCCCCTCATTATCTTATAAACCTCTAAGTTGCCTCTCATCCTCCTCCAGTCTAAAGAAAAAAGTCCCAGCTCCCTCAATCTTTCCTCAAAAGACCTCCCCTCCAAACCAGACAACATCCTGGTCAATCTTCTCTGCACTCTTTCCACATCCTCCTTTATAGTGAGGTGACCAGAAAATATTGAATTGGAAGAAAAAGAAGTGATTCAAATGCCAGTAAACTTTTTATGTTGTAACAATTGTCACATTGCCAACATGATTATAAGATGTCACCACAATCTGGTTATTAATTAACAAAAGCCTATTGTCCCATGAATGCTCCTTGAAGATAATGTTACCATTATCTACGCAATACAGTCATTGTTTTTCTAGGAGTTTGTGTTTTACTTTCTCATCTTTCCTGTGAAGTGAAAATTTGCATTTCTACAACCCCTCTGATGACCACCAGATATTTCAAAGCACTTCACAGCTAATAGAATCCTTCTAGGGCAGAAAGAGGCTGTTCGGCCCATTGGGTCAGCACTGACACTCGAAAGCAGCATTTCATCCCTCCGGCCTATTCCTGTAACCCTACACAGTTACTTTAACTGCAAATCTTTGGGCGCAAAGGGGCAATTTAGCACAGCCAATCAAAATAACCTGTAAATGTTTGGACTGTGGGAGGAAACCGTACTCCTGAAGAAACCCACATAGACGGTGAGCCAAGCCGGGAATCGAAACCAGGAACTTGGCACTGAAAAACAGCAATGCTAATCACTGTGCTGCCCAATCTCTTCAATTTTGGCTTAGACACTGGGATTATGTTTCAAACTCCTTTGACCTCCTTCAAAATAGTGCCAGGGATCTTTCAGGTATGCCTGAAAGGGAGGGGAGGGCCTCTCTCATTTCATCCAAATGATGGCATCTCTGACAACGCAGCAGTACGTCGGTGTAGCACTAAAGTGTGAGCCTCGATGTCTTACCACTTCAGGACTCCCAGATAAAACTCCTACCAACTGAGCTGCAATTGCCTCCATAAAAATCTCCTGACTGGGTGAGTGTCAACCGTGGGTGAACACTGTCTTTGTTCTTTTCCGAAGATCAGTTCATGCTTATTGAATTGTACAATCCCTACAGTGTAGAAGGAGGCCATTGATCCCATCCGGTTTGCACTGACCATAATCCCACGCAGACCCTATACCCATGACACAGCACATTTACCCTGGCTCGTTCCCCCTGACACTTGGGGCAATTTAGCATGGCTAATCCATCTAATCTGCACCTTTTTGGACTCTGGGAGGAAACTGGAGCACTTAGAAGAAACCAGCACAGACATGGGACTCTTGTGATCATCAATGAAATCCTCATTAGTTAGGGAATCATTTGTGTCCAATGTCACACGTTGCTTTATTCTGAGATTAATCCTATTGACACTAACAACTTGGCAATTGCAAAATGACTTGCATTGGGAGGGGTGGGGAAGCTACACGAGCAGTTTAATATGGACAAGTGTGAGGCACTGCGTGTAGAAGAAAAAGGACAGCGAATGTTGAAAAAGCAAAGAAGGAATATTGAATCTACCTTTTGATACTTTTCAATGACTAGAGTTGCAACCAACAAAGCAAGAACAATGAATGTTCTAACAATGTGTTGTCGCTGGCCAGGCCTGCATTTATTATCCACCTCGAGTTGCCCTTGGGAAGGTGATGGGGAGCTGTCCTCTTGAATTGCTGCTGCCCATGTGGTGTAGGTACACCCACAGTGGAGGGAGTTCCAATCATAGTGAAGGAACAGTGATGTATTTCCAAGTAGGAATGGTGAGTGAGTTGAACAAAGAAAATTACAACACAGGAACAGGCCCTTTGGCCCTCTAAGCCTGCACCGACCATGCTGCCCAACTTAATTAAAATCCTCTACCCTTCCGGGGACCGTATCCCTGTATTCCCATCTCGTTCATGTACTTGTCAAGAGGTCCCTTATAAGTCACTACTATATCTGCTTCCCTGGCAAAAGATTCCAGGCACCCACCACTCTAAAAAATCTGCCTCGTACATCTCCTTTAAAACTTGCCCCTCGCACCTTAAACCTGTGTCCCCTAGTAATTGACTCTTACACCCTGCAAAAAAGCTTCTGACAATCCACTCTGTCCATGCCTCTCATAATCTTGTAGACTTCTACCAGGTCTCCCCTCAACTTCAGTCATTCCAGTGAGATCAAACCAAGTTTCTCCAATCTCTCTTTGCTAATGCCCTCCATACTAGGCAACATCCTGGTAAATCTTTTCTGTACCCTCTCCAAAGCCTCCACATCCTTCTGGTAGCGAGGCGACCAAAATTGAATACTATATTTTAAGTGCGGCCTAAGTAAGATTCTATAAAGTGGTAACATGACTTGCCAATTTTTAAACTCCGTGCCCGGCTGATGAAGGCAAACATGCCGTATGCCTTCTTGACTACCTTCTCCACCCACATTGCCATTTTCAGTGACTGTGTGCCTGTACACCCAGATCCCTTTGCCTATCGATACTCGATTCTGCCATTTACTATATATTTCCTGTCTGTATTAGACCTTCCAAAATGTATTACCTCACATTTGTCCAGATTAAACTCCATCTGCCATCTCTCCACCCAGGTCTCCAACCGATCTAAATCCTCCTGTATCCTCTGGTCCTCCTGTATCCTCTGGTCCTCATCACTCGCCATGCATCCACCAACTTTTGTGTCGTCTGCAAACTTCCTAATCAATCCTGTTACATTTTCCTCCAAATTCTTTTGATATATATTACAAACAGCCAAGGTCCCAGCACTGATCCCTGAAGACCACCACTTGTCATAGCCCTCCATTCTGAAACCCACCCTTCTGTTGTTACTCTCTTGGAGAGGAACTTTGAAGCAGTGGTGTTCCCTGGCATCTGCTGCTCTTGTCCTTCCAAATGGTATCAATCATGAGTTTGGAAGGTGCTGCCTAAGGAATCTTGATGAATTCCTGTAGTGCCTCTGGTAGGTAGTGCACACAGCTACCATGTTCTTCTGTGATGGAGGGAGTTTGTGAGAGGGTGACAGTCAAGCGGGCTGCGTTATCTTGGACGACAAGCTTCTTGAGTGTTGTTGGAATTGTATCCATCCAGGCAAGTGGGGGAGTATTCCATCACATTCCTGACTTGTGCCTTACAGATGGAGGACTGGGGAGTCAGGAAGTGTTAGTTTTCACAATTCCTCGCCTTTGACCTGTTCTGGTAGCCACAGTATTTGGTTAGTCTGGTTAGCTTCTAGTCAATGATAGTCCTCAGGATGGTGATGGTAATGCCGTTAAACGTCAAGGGGTGATGCTTCGATCCTCTCGTTGATGATGGTCTGTGTGTGGCAGGAGCCCAAGCCTGGATATTGTCTGAATCTTGCCACGTTTGAATATGGTCTATTTCAGTGTCTGAGGAGTCACAAATGATGCTGAACATTGTGCATTCATGAATGAACATCCTCATTCCTGACCTTATGCCAGAGGGAAGCAGCTTAAGATGGTTGCGCCTGGATGTTTGCATGTTGTAAATCATCTTTTGTTTGGAAAAAGGTGCATCTTTTCTTATTCTTGAGTATAAATTACAGTTAAACAATGCAGCAGCAGGCTTTCATGAGTTTCAAATAAAGATTATTCTCTTATACTGATTCACAATATCACATACACGTGGCATGCGATCAAAAAGATTTAATACAGAGCACAATTGGAGAGATGATAGTTAATTCAGCCTCTGATTTAGTTTCTAGGTTAATCTTGTGCGGCCCATTCAGGTTAGGTTGAATGGGGCGGGGACACTGTGATGGGAATTTGATACTGGTTGTCGAGTTTTAATCTTGTTGTGAAGAATGCCTCATGGACACAGGCGATTCGGAGACTCTGTAGTTTTTAGGTGTGGGCCTATTCTTGAACAATATGATGTGTGAATTCCACACTTGGCAATGAGTTACCCTTGCCTTTGTCCATATTGAATTAGCTAGTAGTCCAAATGCCAAAAATCATATGATTTGTGACAGCCATAGATACAGTAAAGAGGCCATTTGGCCCGTTGAGTCTGCACTGACCACAATCCCACTCATGCCCTATCTGTCCATTAATTTCTTTAACCTACGTATCTCAGGACACTAAGAGGCAATTTTAGCACTTAACCAGTCTAACTCGCACATCTTTGGACTGTGGGAGGAAACCAGAGCACCCAGAGGAAACCCACGCAGACACGAGGGGAATGTGCAAACTTCACACAGACAGTGACCTAAGCCGAGAATCGAACCTGGGACCCTGGAGCTGTGAAGCGACAGTGCTAACCACTGTGCTGCCAATCTTAAGAGCTTGTTTGTGCCCAATTTTTAAAAGTATTGGAAGTTTATGATGATGGCAGGGGGTATGACACCCTGCGCTACATACAAAAAAAATTGAATTTCACTTCGCTTCCCTGTGAATTAAGAGGAAATGTGGACATACAATCTACCAGACATACAGGAATATTTTATTATTACAGTTTTTTCTAGCTGTTCTATTTCCTCGCTAGCTTGTCGTCTGGATAATGTCAGTAACTTTAGATTAAAAGAATGTCAGAATAATCTCCATGAGAACAATTTGGTTTGGATCACTTACAATCTTTCTGGAACTTGAAGGGTTCTGATTTGTGTACAGCGGGATCACTCAGTACAAATTACTAACACAGACCTCACACTGCTGGAGAGCTAACAAAATGACCTAATGTCTCTCCCCGACATGAACCGAACAGCATTCCCGTAGTTCGTGATCATCACTAAGTCAGGCCAAATGCGTACATGCTGTGGTCGGAATTGGGGATCTGGCGTGGAAATCCTGCCGACAGCGAGACATTTGGCAGAAGGTACACCTGCTATTTTCTACTGTTTCTGTTATTCGGAAATACCACTGCTTTGGTTTTTGTGTATAGTTGCAGTCAGTCAAGTTGCATGTTTACGATTGAACGCAGACACTTCCAGTCAATACTTCCTGCATCTTAAGAGGCTACGTGCACCAGAAAGAGGGAAAAATCCAGCTGCGTTAGTTTTTTTAACTGTATAATGTCTGCAGTGCCAAAAGAAGCCATTTGGCCCATCAAGTGTGCATGACTTTCCAGCAAACTTATCCTTTGCACTATCTTCATAACCTATGCATTTATCATGCCCACATTTTTTTTTAATTAATTCGTTCATGGGACATGGGTATCACTAACTAGCATTTATTGCCCATCCCTACTTGCCCTTCAAGGTGGTGGTGAGGTGTTATCTTGAACTGATGCAATCCACGTGTTGTGTGTCGACCCCACGGAGGGAATTCCGGGATTTGATCCAGCAACAGTAAAGGAATGGTGATATATTTTTATAAAAAAAAGGGCCAAAAGCTGTTTCTGAGCTGTAATTTTCTACGATTCTCAACTCAGGGTGGTGAGTGGCATGGAGGGGAACCTTGGGTCACTAAGGGACAACTGAGCATAGCCAGCGCACCAAATCAGGTTTGGACTTTGGAAAGAAGCCAGAGCACCCAGAGGGAACCCATGCAGACACTGGGAGAACACTCATACAGAGAGTGACCCAATTAAACCCTGGCACCGTGAGGCAGCAGTGTTAGCCACTGTGGCGTGAAGTAAAGCAACTTTGAATGGGGTAGATTTTTGTCTTCCGGTGCCAGAGAGAGTTTCTTGACTTTTACAAAATCTTCATTATTTTTCTTTCTGCAAGACTAGCCCCAAGCTAATTGGGGTTTTTAAACAAAAAAACATCCTCAGTTGGGAAGTCGACTGGGTGGGACTTTCCGGTCTTGGGGCATTTGGGAAATCTTACCTAAGGTCAACAAAAGTTTGTGTCCTGCCCACTACGGGCGGGATGGGAACATTCTGTCATCTGTGTGATACAATCTTAAAGATTCCTGTCCGTTCTAGATTAAATGAGTCAATTTTAAACAGGTCTTTGCTGCTACTAGAACAATACATGTGGAAACAGAGCTTAGTTCTTTCTAATGACCTTCCAGTGAAGGTAAAGATGAGGATTGGATTCAGCAGTGATGCAAAAATACCTGATCGGCAATAAGATTCAAATGTGAAAAATAATTACTGGGGCGGGGCACTGAAGTAAGCCAGAGTAACTGGGAATACAGCCAGCTTGCACCGTGGTTGATAAGAGAGGAAGAGAGAATGAAGATAAAACACATTAGTCAACGGGTTAACCATTTACAAGCTTAGATTAAAGGAATCATGTTTATGTACAGCTGTAATCAGTAGCTGACAGCTGGATGGCACAATGGTTAGCACTGCTGCTTCACAGCTCCAGGGTCGGAGGTTCGATTCCCGGCTCGGGTCACTGTCTATGTGGAGTTTGCACATTCTCCTCGTGTCTGCGTGGATTTCCTCTGGATGCTCCAGTTTCCTCCCACGATTCAAAGATGTGCGGGTTACGTTGATTGGCCGTGCAAAAATTGCCCCTCAGTGTCCTGACATGCATCGGTTAGAGGGATTAGCGGGTAAAATACGAAGGGATATGGGGCTAGGGCCTGGCTGGGATTGTGGTTGGTGCAGACTCGATGGGCTGAAGGGCCTTTTTCTGCACTGTTAGGTTTCTATGGTTCTATTTATCATCTAATTGTTCAGGACACACACTGTGCTTTCACCTGCTTTCTTTGTTTATAATAGTCTATTTTATTAGTATCATAAACAGGCTCATGTTAACACTTCAATGGTGGGCATTGCTGCTGATAACCAATTTCTTCAGTCAGAGGGTGGTGAATCGGTGGAATTTATTGTCAGAGGGCTGTGGAGGCCAGGACATTGAGTGTATTTAAGACAAAGATAGGTTCTTGATGGGTAAGGGGATCAAAGGTTATGGGGAAAACGTAGAAGGACAGGTACTTTGGTCCACCTTGTTGTCTAACGAGGGTCATACACGCAATGGGTCGTGAGAGGGCTGCTCTTGGATTTTTTTTTCGAGAGTATCCTAGTGCTTCACGTCGTTAGTGTACGCTTGACCTGGACCATTTGATGGGCAACACGACAGCTCAGTGACTATCGCTGTGCTGTGTAGATGCATGGATTTGGGCCTGTGTCTGTGGGAGTTTGCGCATTCTCCCCGTGCTTGCGTGGGTTTTCTCCGGGTGCTCCCGTTTCCTCCCGCGTCCCAAAGATGTGCTGTTAGGCTGATTGGCAGAACAAATTCTCCCTAAATTGTCTCAAATTTGGTTCCAATGCTCAGATCTATAAACATAGACAGGGATCACGGGTAGAAGTGGGAACATTGGGGTGGCAGCGCAGGCTCGTTGGGCCAAAGGGCCTTTTTCCCCTTGCTGTTTTGTTCTTTGTTCTATACAAGTAGGAAGAGACCATTCGATCCTTCGGAGCCTGCTCTGCTGTTCATCACGATCACCCAACTCAATAGCCTAATCCTTTGATCCCATTTGCTCCAAGTGATATATATAACTGCCTCTTGATAAAAATAGCCTGCTCTAGTGCCAGCCGATCCACTTGGTAATCATAGAACCCTACAGTGCAGAAGGAGGTCATTCAGCCCATCGAGTCTGCACTGACCACAATCTAACCCAGGCCCTATCCCCATAACTCCGTGCCTTTACCCTGCTAATTCCCCTGACACTAAGGGGCAATTTAGCGTGGGCTAATATGCACATCTTTGGAGTGTTGGAGGAAATCAGAGCATCCGGAGGAAACCCACACAGACATGGGGAGAACATGCAAACTCCACACACACAGTGACCCAAGCAGGGAATTGAACTCGGGTCCCTGGCGCCGTGAGGCAGCAGAGCTAACCACTATGCCGCCTTGCCTGTTTGGGTACACTGAGGGAGAATTTAACACGGCTAGTCAACCTAACCAACGTGTCTTTTGGACCGTGGGAGGAAACTGGAACACCCGGAGGATACCCACGCAGACACGGGGAGAACATGCAGATTCCACTCAGACAGTGACCCAAGCCGGGAATGGAACCCAAAGATAAGGTTTCTTTATTCTTTCTCGCTCCGTTCAGTGAAAAGCAGCAAAGTCGATTTCAATTCCGATTGAATGTTAACAATGATGTAAGATCAGGAGATTTTGTCACAACGTGGTCTAATGTATATTCCATAAGATCAGGAAAGGCAGATGAGACAATTGTGGACAATATCATTACCTAAAGGGTATGGAAATAATTTTAACCAGGCCTGCCAGGCAGGGTGCTGATAGGGCAATATTTTTAAATTATTTCTTCAGCGATGAAGTTAATGGCCTTGCTTTCACAGTATCCATTCCCCAGATTTTTATACAAATCAATTTGCTCTTCCAGGCATTAGTAATATATCATCCTGGAATACATTTTTGCAGTAGGTTAGCACTGCTGCCTCACAAGCGCCAGGGACCCGGGTTCGATTCCCGGCTTGGGTCACTCTCTGCGTGGAGTTTGCATGCTCTCCCCGTGTCTGCGTGGGTTTCCTCCGGATGCTCCGATTTCCTCCAACACTCCAAAGATGTGCGGGTTAGCCCAAGCTAAATTGCCCCTTGGTGTCAGGGGAATTAATTCAGGGGCTCGACTCCCCCAACTTGGGTCCGTGTGGAGTCTGCACTTTCTCCAGGGGACAGCACCAAGGTGCTCCTTGGGCGTTGCCGTTTTGCCTCGTGGGCAGTGCCAGGGCGCCAGGCTGGCACTGCCCCAGGGGCAGCCTCCTTACTCCTGGAGGGTTTCCCGATGTCTCCCCTTCACTCCAGGCTGCCAGCTCCCCGTTAGTGGGCAACCATGGCCAATCCCGCTGGGAGCCTACCACTCCTGGCGGTGGGGGGGCGGGCGGGGGGGAGAAGGGCGAGCGGACCTGGAGAACTTCAGTTCCGGGCCCGCGAGCGAGATGAAAATTGCAATTTTAATATTTTAAGCCAGTTCTGCGCTGATTTCTGCCAATGCCGGAAATCCAGGGCCTGGAGACACGCGGAGCCCATGGTGCTCGGGGGGGGGGGGAAAGCCAGCCTCCGCTAATGTCGCTTAGCCCTATGTCAACTTGCTGAGGTACCTTGCAGTGGCTCGCTCCAAATTCCATACCTTCATCCACATTCTCTTGGGTGAAGATATCATCTCCTGGGAGAGCTGATTGGGAGAGATTTAAAAACCCGAGTTAATTTCAGCCGGATCTTTTCTGGAAAATTCTTCTCCGACTCCCATTAGCACTTGCAATCTAGTGCAGGAGATCACTGTCATCCTGAGAATTCCACGCCTTACAAAGATTGTAGATATACCAACATGAACCTCTCGTTGGTTGGTTTTGTTTTTGATGTCTGGGTAGGGAAATGTCGAATTGGAATTTCAGTGGCAATAATAGGAAGACAGATTATTATTTGAATGGGTGTAAATTGAGAGATGGATGCTCAGCAAGACCTTGGAGTCTTTGTACATCAATCGCTGGAAGTAAGCACGCAGATACAGCAACCAGGTAAGAAAGGCCAACGATATGTTGGCTTTCGTAGAGGGAGAAGAATGTTTTTTCTGCAATTGTACAGGATATTGGTAAGACCAAGCTGGGAGTATTATCTGAGGAAGGGTGTCCTTGCTATGGAGGGAGTGCAGCGCGGGTTTATCAAGCTGATTCCTGGGATGCTATGTGAGAAGAGATTAAATCGGTCAGAGTTATACTCACTGGAGTTCAGAAGGGTGAGAGGGGATCCCATAGAAAGTTATAAAATTCTGACAGGGTAGATTCAGAAAGAATGCCCCATGATGGTGGGGGAGTCCAGAACTTGGGGCTTATGGTTTGAGGAAAATGGGGTAAACCTTTTGGAACTGAGGTGAGGAAAAATTGCTTCATCCGAAGGGTGGTGAAGTTTTGGAGTGCACGACAGTAGTCGAGGCCAAAATGGGGTCTGATTTCAAGAAGAAATTAGATGTAGCTCTAGGGGCTGAAGTGATATTGGGGGGTGAGGGGGGAGGGGGAATCAGGATATTGCGTTCGATGATCAGACGTGATCAAATTAATAGTGTGCAGGCTCAAACGGCCAACTGCCACTTCTCGCTTCTATGGAATGGGTGAGGGAATTGTCCAATGAACGAGATGTCAGCATGTTGACGATGGTACAGATGATTATCTCCGCTTCTTTAGTGCCCAGGACACAACCTGCTGGGACGGCCTCTGTGAGGCTTGGCATTCTGAACAAGTTTCGCTGCGTCAAATACTTACCCAACTTTCCCTTAAATTATGCCAAGGTTTTGGCACCAAACTTCCCCTTTGAGGTAAGACTTAGGCAATGACTATCCTCACCACAAACCTTCCGATCAGTGAAGAAAGATGCCCTGCAGAGCAGTCGTTGAGACGTAGATGGACTCGGGGAGCTGGCGTGAGTAGAATTTCAGTATTGTAGCTCCTTCCTTTTTGCCATCTCTGCACTGGCACCAATTGTCAGAGATTTGGTCTGATTTGTACTGGAGCCACAAGGTGGCATGTTGGCGAGCACTGCAGCCTCACAGCGGCAAGGGCCCGGGTTCAATTTCACCTTGGGCCATGGAGTCTGCACATTCTCCCCGTGCCTGCGTGGGTTTCCTCCGGGTGCTCTGGTTTCCTCCCACAGTCTGAAAGACGTGCTGGTTAGGTGCATTGTCCATGCTAAATTCTCCCTCGACGTACCCGAACAGGCGCCGGGAGTGTGGCGAATTTTCATAATAACTTCATTTCAGTGTTAATGTTAGCCTACTTGTACCATTAATAAACTTTGAACTGAAACTTGCCTTTGTCATTTTGTTTCTCGTGCCAAGTCTGTTGTTAGGTTGATAAAATTCCCCCATTGCTACTCACTTATTCCAACACCAGAAGACACTGATATTACCGGACTGCTATAAACACAATAATAAATCGTTCATAACTCCACTCAGCTAGTAAAAACATTTAAGCTCAAATACTGATTCTGGGTGCAAATACGACTGGCCCATTAAATTTCTTGTAATCTCATTGGTTCCAGCTGAGTATCGAAAGCAGAATCATCATTCACAAAGTAGCTACAGAGCAGAAGGAGGCCATTCGGCCCATCGAGTCTGCACTGACCACGATTCCTCCCAGACCCTGTCTGTGCAACAGTGGTTAGCACCGCTGCTTCAGAGCTCCGGAGACCTGGGTTCGATTCCCGGCTCGGGTCACTATCTGTGTGGAGTTTGCACATTCTCCTCGTGTCTGTGTGGGTTTCGTCCGGGTGCTCCAGTTTCCTCCCACAGTCCGAAGATGTGCTGGTTAGATTGATTGGCCGTGGTGAAAGAAAAATTGCCCCTTCGAGTCATGAGATGTGTAGGTTAGAAGGTAAATATGTAGGGATATGGGGGTAGGGTCTGGGTGGGATTGTAGTCAGTGCAGACTCAATGGGGCAAATGACCTCTTTCTTCAATGTAGAGTTCTATGATTCTAACCCCACACATTTACCCTGTTAATCCCCCTGACATTAAGGGGCAATTTAGTATGGTCAATCCACCCAACCCGCACATCTTTGGACTAGGGGAGGAAACAGGGTTCCCGAAGGAAACCCACGCAGACACGGGGAGGACATACAGCCACCACAAGACGGTGACCCAAACCGGGAACTGAACCTGGATCCTTGGGGCCGTGAGGCAGCAGTGTGCTAACTCTTGTTTCATTCATTGTACACTCAGCACCAGTCAGTGTCTCTGCAGGGAGGTCTACGTTTGAACAAACCAGTTACAGCGGCAATCTTCTGAATTGTTGGACAATATCTCCATTGTTCCCCCTCTCTCCGCAGTGACCAGCCAGAGAGTAACAGTCAGTGCAACACGAAAACTGACAGAGAAACTGTATTTACAGCTTCCTTTTCCACTCAGTTTATGAGTGTTTTGTAGTGTCTGATCTCACATTGAGAAGGTGAGACTCCCTTTTGATTCCTCAATTAAAGGGGCCTTCCTTGAGGGTGGACTGACTTGCTGCCCTGGAATGCATTAACCAGTTTTAATATCATTGTGTTCCAGTAACGTGCGGAGAATGGACAGAGATGGCATTCTTTCCCATCTACAATTCTTGTTGTTTCATGTTAAACTCTGAACTGGCCTGGTCACTTTAATCTCTATGTCTCCCTCCCCCCACCCCCAACCCAGGACTGGAGAATCCCACTGGTGTGAACAGCCGAAAATTCCGGCCGTGAAAGGTTTTAACTATTGATGGAAATATTCACACTGTGCTCCCAGCACTTCTGATTTTCCTGGCTCTTGTCCCTTCTTGAACAAATAGATCGCCAAGGAGGCACAGGAGATAGCCAAGGTGGCACTGTGGTTAGCAGCGCTGCTTCACTTCTCTCGGTGCTTCGATGTTGCACCGACCAGTGGAACCAATCCAATGACCCTCTATCCTAAACTATTCCAATGTTATCCACATGCCTATCCATTGACCATTTGAACGCCCTTAAAGTTGGCGAGTCCACAACTGCTGCAGGCAGGGCATTCGACAACCTTACTACCCTCTGAGTAAAGAACATACCTCTGACATCCATCCTATAATTATCACCCCTCAATTTCAAGCTATGTCCCCTCGTGTTAGTCATCACCATCCAAGGAAAAAGGTTCTCACAGTCCACGCTATCTAACCCTCTGATCATCTTGTATGCCTCAATTAGGTCACCTCTCAACCTTCTTCTCTCTAACGAAAGCAACCTCAAGTCCCTCAGCCTTTCCTCATAAGATCTTCCCACCATACCTGGTGAATCTCCTCTGCACCCTTTCCAATGCCTCCACTTCTTTCTTATAATGCATAAAGCTGTTGGACTTGAACCTCCCACAGTCCAGATGTGTGCGGGTTAGGTTGATTGGCCAAACTAAATTGTCCCTTAGTGTCCCAGGATGCGTAGGTTAGAGGGAATAGCAGAGTAAATATGTGGTGTTATGGGAATTGGGCCTGGTTGGGATTGTCAGTGCAGACTCAATGAGCTGAATGGTCTCCCCCTGGACTGCAGGGATTCTATGATTTCTGTGAAATGGAGCTTGAAATATTTTGATTTTGTAAATGTGTTTAAACAGATACTTCACCCTTATAGCTCACTGACTGTCACCCAAACTTGTAAAGTTCAGGCAGTGACATTATGAGGTCCTTGTTGGTATTGCAACCCTATTATTGTAGAACATAGAACATAGAACATTACAGTGCAGAACAGGCCCTTCGGCCCTCGATGTTGCGCCTACCAATTAGGAACAAGCAGTGACCATCTAACCTAAACCATTCCCTTTTCATCCATAAACTTATCTACTAACCTCTTAAACGCCACCAAACTTGGCGCATCTACAACTGAAGCAGGCAAGGCATTCCATACCCTTACCACCCTCTGGGTAAAGAACCTACCTCTGACATCTGTCCTAAAACCACCACCCCTTAATTTAAAGCTATGTCCCCTCGTGCTAGCTTTCTCCATCCTAGGAAAAAGGCTATCACTGTCCACCCTATCTAAACCTCTAATCATCTTATATGTTTCAATAAGGTCCCCTCTTAGCCGCCTCCTTTCTAACGAAAACAACCTCAAATCCCTCAGCCTCTCTTCATAAGACCTGCCCTCCATACCAGGCAACATCCTGGTAAACCTCCTCTGTACCGTCTCCAATGCCTCCACATCTTTCTTATAAAGCGGGGACCAGAACTGCACACAATACTCCAAGTGCGGCCGCACTAGAGTTTTGTACAGTTGCAACATGACGTTGCGGCTCCGAAATTCAATCCCCCTACCAATAAAAGCTAAGACTCCGTATGCCTTCTTAACAACCTTATCGACTTGATTGCCAACTTTCAGGGATCTATGCACAAATACACCAAGATCCCTCTGTTCATCAACACTATTAAGAATCCTACCATTAGCCCTATACTCTACACATTTATTATTCCTGCCAAAGTGCATTACCTCACACTTTTCCACATTAAACTCCATTTGCCACCTCTCGGCCCAGCTCTGCAACTTGTCCAAGTCTCTCTGCAAACTATAACACCCCTCTTCACTATCTACCACTCCACCGACTTTAGTGTCATCTGCAAATTTACTAATCCATCCTTCAATACCCTCATCCAGATCATTTATAAAAATTACAAACAGCAGGGGCCCCAAAACAGACCCCTGAGGTACACCACTTGTCACCGAACTCCACGATGAATATCTCCCATCAACCACCACCCTCTGTCTTCTATCTGCTAGCCAATTCCTAATCCAATTAGCTAAATCACCCTCTATCCCATACATCTGCATTTTCTGCAGAAGCCTCCCATGGGCCACCTTATCGAACGCCTTACTAAAGTCCACATATACCACATCAACCGCCTTACCCCCATTCACCTCTTTGGTCACTTTTTCAAAACACTCAATAAGGTTAGTAAGGCACGACCTACCCTTCACAAAACCATGCTGACTATCCCCAATCAATTCATTTCTCTCTAAGTAACTATAAATCCTATCCCTAATAATTCTCTCCAATACTTTGCCCACAACAGAAGTAAGACTCACTGGCCTATAATTCCCCGGAAAGTCTCTCTTCCCCTTCTTGAACAATGGGACCACATTCGCTATCCTCCAGTCTTCCGGCACTACACCCGTAACCAACGACGACCTGAAGATCAGAGCCAGAGGCTCTGCAATCGCCTCTCTTGCCTCCCAGAGAATCCTAGGGTAAATCCCATCCGGCCCAGGGGACTTATCTAACTTCAAACCCTCAAGAATATCTAGCACATCCTCCTTATCTACTTCAATATTATTGTGTTGGAAAAGGCTTCATGGATTGGCTACAGAGTGAGATATAATAAATAGCTCTACGTGTGAGCTTGTATAAATCAATTTTAACTAGTTAAGCATTACAGTCAGTAAAAACAGATCAAAGCATGATTAAATTGTACCACAGAAATGCACCATCTATCACTGGGGCATATTGATTACCAGATGACAGGAGAGCTTTATTGAGTTCACCTTCTAGTATCGGAGTAGCATGCTGGTATCATTAACTCATCAATCTTTATTCATCAGTCTATAGCTTCACTAGATTGATTCCAGAGATGAGGGGTTTGTCGTATGAAGAGAGATTGAGCAGTTTAGACTTATACTCTCTGGAATTTAGAAGAATGAAATTAAATTGGGGTAGACAAGATGATAAAAGGTTTGGATAAACTAGATGTGGAGCAGATGCTTCCTCTTGTGGGACATTCTAGGACGAGGGGTCATAGTCTTAGGATAAGGGGCAGCAAATTTAAAACAGAGAGTTAAGAAGAAGCTGCTTCTCCCAAAGCTACCCCAAAGAGCTGTGGATGCTGGGACAGTGAATAAATTTAAGGAAAAGTTACATTTTTAATTGGTAATGGGTTGAAGGATTTTGGAGAGAAAGCATGAAATGGGGATGAGGAGCATATCAACTCTGATCGAATGGGGGAGCAGACTCGATGGGGTGAATGGCCGAATTCTGCTCCGATATCTTATGAACAGGCCCAGAACCGGATTAGGATTTTGCACAGAGATCGTGTGACACTATGTCCCAACTGAATGGTCCAGCGTGAGGCTCCCCTTTCAGTGATTTAATGATTGTCACAACAGGACTTCCAGCCCCACCCGGGAGGAAGTTCCACCTCCAAGATCTGCTGGAGAACCAAATGGCTGGCAGTGCTCTCGACCAACCAACAGCATGGGTAATAGGGGGCACGGTCTATGGAATAGGAGCCAGGGTGCTGGACATGTAGCTAAGCTCAGGGTTCACTGGTAGATCCCAGTAAAGGGAGTAGAGAGCTGAATTCAGTACATAGGGCGAGATTGAAGTTGGGATTAACATGAAGGGGGAGGCATCATTGGGCAAAGGGTACCCATACAGAAGGGACCTCCCTTCCCCCCGATGTCACCCCCTCCTCGCCCTCGGCCTACTGAAAGAGCACCAGGCCTCATGGTGTGGACAACTCCTGCTGCTGGTGACATATCAGCGTGATAAGGCCTGTGAATATTTATTACGTTAGTAGGCTTACATTAACACTGCAATGAAGTTGCTGTGAAAATCCCCGAGTCGCCACACTGATCGGGTAACACTGAGGGAGAGTTCAGTGCGGCCAATGTACCCTAACGTCTTTCAGACTGTGGGAGGAAACCAGAGCGCCTGGAGGAAACCCATGTAGACACGGGGAGAACATGCAGACAATGATCCTCGGTGGGAATTGAACCTGGGTCCCAGATGCTGAGAGGTACTCACCACACTCTGCCACCCTTATAGCCATTAAGTGGAAGCATGTCACCTGAGGTGAGACCACAGTCAGATCAGCATTGATCTTATCAAATGGTACAATAGGCTCGAGGAGCCGAATGGCCAGCTCTTACTCCTGGTTTGTATGCTTGCGTGCACATTCAGTCTGACACTCTAAATCCAATCCATCGCGCAAACCAGCCTCCCGGCCATTGACTCTGTCTGCACTTCCTGCTGCCTCGGCAAAGCAGCCAGCATTATTCGGGACCCCCCGCACCTCGGACACTCTCTTTTCCATCGGGAGAAGGATTCAAAAATCCAAGGTCACGTACCAACCAACTCAGAACAGCTTCTCCCCTGCGGCTGCCAGACTTTTGAATCAATCTATCTTGTACTAAGTTGATCTTTCTCTATTCCCTAGCTATGATTGTAATACTACATTCTGCACTCACTCTTTTCCTTCTCCGTGAACAGTGTGCTTTGCACGCAAGAAACAATACTTTTCATTTTATACTAATACACAGAAATCCTACAGCGCAGAAAGAGGCCATTCAGCCCATCGAGTCTGCACTGACCACAATCCCACCCAAGCTCTACACCCAAATCCCTACATCTTTCCTCACTAATCCCTCTCACCTATGTATCTCAGGACACTTTTAGCATAGCCAATCAACCTAACCCACACATCTTTGGAATGGGGGAGGAAACCCACGCAGACATGGGGAGAATGTGCAAACTCCCCACAGACAGTGACCCAAGCCCGGGAATCGAACTTATGTGACAATAATAAATCAAATCCAGCTGATCCCTGGTCGAAGCTCCTGGGTGTTAGAGCACGTGGTGAGGGAAACTGCAGAACCCAGGGAATTATTGGTCCAATGAAGTCAGCTGTTTCCTCAAACACACTCTCCCAAAACGCTTTCCTGAATGAAATCAATCTGATTTGTGTTTGAATAAATCTCCCTGACCCTTTCCATCGTGGATTCATTGCTCAAACAGCCTGACGGAGTAATTTAGATGCAGTGGGACTGGCGCAGTGGTTAGCATCGCTGCCTCACAGCTCCAAGGGCCCCGGGTTCAATTCCGGCCTCCGGGTGATCGAAACCAGGGAGGTGCCGGCTTGTTGCCCTTCACAAGAGTGCAGCGAGGATTGTGCGTGACGGACTGACCTCCCCATTCGGTGTCCAACGAAGGGGATTCTGAAGGAATTGGTACAGGAAATCAAAAGAATAAAGAACATGGTGTGCACCAGACAGGCGGTTAACAACACTCTCCCTGGATGTTGCTGCACAATCAGGAAAACTCTTGCTTATGCGTTCAATCAATCACAGGATCTACAGTGCAGAAGGAGGCCATTTGACCCATCGAGTCTGCACTGACAACAATCCCACCCAGGTCCCATCTCCCCATAACGCCACACCTTTTGCGAGCCCTCCTGATGCCAAAGGGCAATGTAAGCATGGTCAGTCAACCTAAGCTGCACATCTTTTGAGCTGTGGGAGGAAACCGGAGCGCCTGGAGGAAACCCAGGCAGACACAGGTAGAATGTGCAAACACAGACAGTCAGGGAAGGCTGGTGTTGAATGCAGGTCCTTGGAGCTGTGAGGCAGCAGTGCTGACCACTGTACTGCCTTTGAGGGAGGGGACAGCTGATTAGGTGGTGATTTCACCACACTGCGGGCAAGGTCTTTGTGGTTGAGAAGGCCGGCGGGGTAAGTGTTTGAAGCAAACCCCAGCTATCTGTACTGGAACCTTTATTAATATGATGGGTGCTACAACACAGCTTGTGTCCACACAGTCTCGCTGCTGATAATGGACACACAAGAGCCTTATTTTACATTCACAGTAAGAAGTCTCACAACACCAGGTTAAAGTCCAACAGGTTTATTTGCTAGTGAAAGCTTTCGGAGCCTCTGACCCTTCGTCAGGTGAGTGAAGAAGGGTTTGAGCCCAAATGGCTTTTGCTACCAAATAAATCTATTGGACTTTAACCTGGTGTTTTGAGACTTCTTACTGTGTTTACCCCAATCCAATCCCGGCATCTCCACATCATACACTTCCCAGGAAGCGTGGTTGAAGATTGGATGGACAATGCTGCCATCTGTTGGTTAGAAGTCAGTGTGTAAAATAATTAACTTGAATAACTATCAGCACAACTGCATCCCCGAGATCTGAGGCCCAAACTTCAAATCATTCCGAGTGCTCCAATGTCTCGTGCCCTTTTATATGCATATGTTGTGGCGCAGTTCCAAAAAGAAAACTCCTCAATGCCATGAAAGAAACCTTTCCGAAATAGAACTTCTTCACTTTGGCAAAAAGGAGCAAGCCGATTGATAAAGGGTAATTAATTTGTTAAGACAGAGCTTGAGTGTTACAGAAAAAAGACATTTTGTCAAAGTTTTTCATCTTGCACTCATCAGGACAATTGCAAGCATATTAAATTTTAAGTTTATTTCTTAGTGCCACATTATATTAACACTGCAGTGAAATTATTGTGAAACAGTTGTTCGGGTGATTGTATCTCGGCCAAGGCACTTAGCCAGCGTGTCTTTTAAAACGTGGGAGGAAACCAGAACACCTGGAGGAAACCCACGCCGACATGGGGAGAATGTGCAGAACTCCACACAGACAGTAATCCAAGCCCGGAATTGAACTGAGATTTGCTGGCGCTGCGAGGCAGCAGCGCTAACCGCTGTGCCAGAGGAAGTAACATTTTACACTGCAGGAGCAGAAAAGTGGTCGATACGTGAATGCTGATTGGTAGAGGGAATGCACCAGTTAATGGTGACTGACAGTTAACTGTTGAGCATTGTTTGAACAGGTCAACTGGGCAGCTTGTCTCTAATTGGTCAAAGCATGACCCTGAAGAACTAATCAGCCAATGGGTGCCATTCATTTTGTTGAGCTGAAACAGAATAGTTTTATCACTGATGATGCAGAAGGAGTTTTGTTGAGTTGCTGCAGTGCATCTTGTAAGTAGTACACGTTGGTTGCTATTGTGTGTTATTTGTGGAGGAGGGTGAATTTTTAAGGCCGTGAATGGGGTAACCATCAATCAGATTGTACTGGGTCTGGATTCTTGAGTGTTGTTGGAGTTGCACTTGTGAAACTAATAAAATAATGTAAAACTTAATATTCTTGCCATTGTCCTGATAAATGCAAGATGAAAAGCTTTAACAAAATGTTTTCTTTCTGCAATACTCAAGCTCTGCATTCTACTACACTCCTGATCTTTGTCTTATAGATGGTGGACAGGCATTGGGGAGTTGAGTGGTGAAGTACAGAATTAGTGTCTGAACTCCTTACTGTTTTATATTTCTATGTTTTCCATATGACATGCTTGTCTTTATTGGGTATGGCATTGAGTATAAAAAATGGCAAATTATGTTACAGTTGTATAAAATGTTGTGCCCATGATAATTATATAGTTGGTCAAGTTCAGTTCCCAAGCAACGTTATCTCTTAGGAGGTCGGAGATGCTTTGTTAAGTTCAAAAAATGCCAATCAGTGAAGGATAATACTGAAGGCAATTTTACTTTAAATCGAATATTTATTTGAAACTGAGCCCATTGCAAGAACAAACTTCAGTTTCAGTAAGTTTTTTCTTACATGCTCTGGTGAAACCCCAATTAATACCTTCCACCTGCAGAGAATTAAGTACAATTGCTTTACAATTAAGGATTAAATTGTCACATTGTGCTAATCAGGAGCTGTGATGGAGTCAGAAGTTTACAGCTTAGAAACAGGCCCTTGGGCTCAATTTGTCCACTTGAGCATTATTTTAAGCCACTAAACTAGCCCAAATTGCTCACATTTGGCCCATTTCTCTCCATACTCACCTTGCCTATATAACTCACTAAATGCTTTTTAAAAGACAATTGTACCTGCCTCTACTACTGGTAGCTTGTTCCAGACACTCGCCATCCCCTGGGTGAAAAATAATTGCATCTCTGGACCCTTTTGTATCTCTCCCCTCTCACCTTAAACCTGTGCCCTCTAGTTTTAGACTCCCCTACCTTTTGGGGGAAAAAATATATTGACTATCTAGCTGATCATAGAACCCTACAGTACAGAAAGAGGCCCTTCAGCCCATCGAGTCTGCACCGAACACAATCCCATCCAGGCCCTGCCCCCATATCCCTACATATTATAGCCACTAATCCCTCTAACCTACGCATCCCTAGACACTAGGGGTCAATTTCTTAGCATGGCCAATCAACCTAACCTGCACATCTTTGGAATGTGGGAGGAAACCCACGCAGACACGAGGAGAATGTGCAAATTCCACACAGTCAGTGACCTGAGCTGGGAATCAAACCCAGGACCCTGGAGCTGTGAAGCAGCAGTGCTAACCCACTGTGCTGCCCCTCATTATTTTATTGCCCTCTATAAGATCACCTGTAAGCTTCCTACACTCCAGAGAGGAAAAAAAAAATCCCAGCCTCTCCTTTATAAGTCAAGTCATAAAGTCCCACTAGCATCCTACTCGATCTCTTCTGCACTCTAATAGGGTGACCAGAACTGCACACAGTTCCATGGCCTGATGTGTGATAGTGAAGTAGAGTAGTTGCTTAGACAGGTTTCTCTATTCAGCTGTACCCTGGAAATAATGGATTAAAGTTGGGCCCCCTGTAAGGTTAGATTTAATCAGGGATGGATAAAGTCAGATGGCAAATCAGGAGGCAGGATTTCGAAGTGCTTGGAGAGACTCCAAAGCCAATTGTTTGCGATGGTGATCTCAGTTGAGAATCAATGTCGGGGGAGAGAGGCAGTTTGGTTCTTGAGTGTATTGCTAGATATCTTACAAGTTGGGGTACTGTAAGAGGCATTTCTGCTCCTCCTGACCCACAAGCAGTGCTGAAAATACACTTGTCTTTCCATACAGTTTTTGTCACCTATTTTTAAGCAGCCAGGTTCCCCACAGCCTGGCCTTCATTAATCGAGGGATTGAATTTAGGAGTGGGGAGATAATGATGCAGCTTTATAAGACTCTTGTCAGACCCCAATTGGAGTACTGTGCGCAGTTCTGGTCGCCTCACTACAGGAAGGATGTGGAAGCTACTGAAAAGGTGCAGATTTACAAGGATGTTGCCTGGATTGGGAGACGTGCCTCATGAAGATAGGTTGAGGGAGCTGGGACTCTTCTCCCTGGAGAGACGAAGGTTGAGAGGCGACCTGATAGAGGTTTATAAAATGTTGAGAGGAATAGATAGGGTGGACTCTCAGAGGCTATTTCCCACAGGGCTGAAATGGTCGCTATGAGAGGACACAGGTTTAAGGTGTTGGGGAGTAGGTACAGAAGAGATGTTAGGGGTAAATTTTTCTCTGAGGGTGGTGAGTGAGCGGAATCGGCTGCCGTTGGTGACGGTAGAGGCAAACTCGCTGGGGTCTTTTAAAAGACTTCTGGATGGATACATCGGATTGGGAGTTACAGATAGTTCTGTGGCCTGGTTGGTCTGGATATTATCGGTGCAACTTGTGGGCCGAAATGTCTGTTTGTGCTGTAGTGTTCTATGCTCTTAAAAACCCTGGGCTTAAATTCAAAATGAAAATCATGTGCTGGGAGTAGGTTTGTTATCCGATCACTGTTAAAACTGGAAACACGTCAGTCTTAAGAATGCCCCTTTGGTCTAAGGACACTTTAAAGAAACATGAGGTAGGCTTGATGCTCTTTTGCATGCCAAACGAGGAAACAAATTCAAATTAACTTGGGGGACAAGTTAAAAAGGGGTACCCCCCCCCACAAAAAAAGAGGGGGGGGGGGGCAAACGGCACAAACAAAACCAAAGTCTAGAGGAAACTTAAAACGTTAATCAAAATGTGATTGCCTGGGTCTATAATGCGCTCCAGCCCCTGTGGTGCCCAACGGGCAGGGAAGACATCAACTGTGCCTGCAGACACTGCATGCTCCCTCTCCAGGGACACCTGCCCTCGAAGGTACAGGAGCAGTCAGGTAGGCTTGATAACTTACGGGGAACTGCTTCATTGAGGTGTTAACTGTCAGGTCAAAGACTGTCCACTAGGGTCCCATGCTGAGAGAAGCTAAATGTCCAAGGTCTGCACTCTTAAAGGGTCAGTCCACACCCCAACCCCCTGCATACAATATATCACAGTCAGGCTGAGTGTTCATCTATGAGAGTTAAAGGCCATTTGATGTTTTGAGGGGCAGAGGGGAAATTAAAACTCTCCTCAGTAGTACACCTCGGGGATATAAGTAACTACGTACGTGCGTTAAATTTATAAGGGAAAAACACCCAAGAACACTAACAACATTTTAGACATCTGACATCAAAAGCTTTGCAAATAGAAATAAGGTAGGAAATTAAGTGCCAAGCGTGAAAGATTAGGAACAAAATTTGGGTTTAAACATGGAAAGGGGCAGAGAGATGTGGAAGGAGCTCATTCCAGGATGGTGGGGTGAAAAGGCGCCCACAAGACCAGGGCCAGTGGGACAGAAGAGAAGATGGGAGGCTGGGCAAGGGGAGAGATTCGGCTTAGTCGAGGCTGGGGAGAGATTCGGCTTAGTCGAGGCTGGGGAAAGGAGTGCTGGAGAAGGGGACGGTATGGTGCAGGGGCTTGTGATTGAAGCAGACGCAGGGTTGGAAGGGAGCTGATTTTTGTGAGTAAGATAAAAGCAAATTAGTGCAGATGCTGGAATCTGAAACAGAAACACAAACTGCTGGAAAATCTCAGCAGGTCTGACAGCCCCTGTGGGGAGAGAATGGAGCCAACATTGGATGACCCTTTGTCAAAGTTGACATAAGAAATAGGAGCAGGAGTCGGCCATCCAGCCGCTCGAGCCTGCCCCGCCATTCAATAAGATCACGGCTGTTCTGAAGTGGATCAGTTCCACTTTCCCGCTTTCTCCCCATCACCCTGAATTCCCTTGTCTATCAGAAATTTATCTACCCGTGATTTAAATATATTCAGTGAGGTAGCCTCCTCCGCTTCAACGGGCAGAGAATTCCAGAGATTCACACCCTCTGAGAGAAGAAGTTCCTCCTCAACTCTGTTCTAAATTGCTCCTCTCTCTATTTTGTCTCCTCTCATTCTGTTTTCCTTTCTAAGTGGAAAGAATCTCTTGACCTCTACCCTACTGAGCCCCTTCATTATCTTGTAAGTCTCTATAAAATCCCTTTCCTCAGCCTTCTAAACTCCAATGAGTACAGGCCCAGTCTCTTTCATCTCTCCTCACAAGCTAACCCCCTCATCTCCGATATCAACCAGGTGAACCTTCTCTGTACTCCCTCCAAGGCCAATATATTCTTTCGCAAATGGGGTGACCAAAACTGCACACATTACTCCAGTTGCGGCCTCACCAGTGCCTTGTACAGTTGCGGCAAGATTCCATGCATTTATATTCTATCCCCCTCGCTATAAATGCCTATTCTCTGTATTTTTGGCTCTATTCTCGCTCCACAGATGCTGTCAGACCTGCTGAGATGTTGCGAATAGTCTCGTTCAACCCAATCAAGTGCCCGGGGTTAGGGATGGAGCTAACAGCTAGAGTTTGTGGCAGGAACCAAATTCATTGACTTCTATGTCCTCAACTATTTGAACAGATAAAACTGCAGTTCATCAAGGACTGAGTTGCCTTGGAGAAGGAGATGGTGAGCTGTCTTCTTGAACCACTTCATTCCATGTAGTGTAGGTACAGCCACAGTGCTGTTAGGGAGAGAGTTCCAGGATTTCGGTGACGAGTGGTGTGCCTCAGGGGTCTGTTTTGGGGCCCCTGCTGTTTGTAATTTTTATAAATGATCTGGATGAGGGTATTGAGGGATGGATCAGGAAATTTGCAGATGATACTAAAGTTGGTGGTGTGGTAGATAGTGAAGAGGGGTGTTTTAGTTTACAGAGTGACTTGGACAAGTTGCAGAGCTGGGCCGAGAGTGGCAAATGGAGTTTAATGTGGAAAAGTGTGAGGTAATGCACTTTGGCAGGAACAATAAATGTGTAGAGTATAGGGCTAATGGTAGGGCTCTTAATAGTGTTGAGGAACAGAAGGATCTTGGTGTATGTGTCAATAGATCCTGAAAGTAGGCAGTCAAGTGGATAAAGTTGTTAAGAAGGCATATGGAGTCTTAGCTTTTATTGGTAGGGGGATTGAATTTAGGAGCCGCAGCATCATGTTGCAACTGTACAAAACTCTAGTGCGGCCGCACTTGGAGTATTGTGTGCAGTTCTGGTCGCCACATTATAAGAAAGAGGTGGAGGCATTGGAGAGGGTACAGAGGAGGTTTACCAGGATGTTGCCTGGTATGGAGTGCAGGTCCTATGAAGAGAGGTTGAAGGATTTGAGGTTGTTTTCGTTAGAAAGGAGGCGGCTAAGAGGGGATCTTATTGAAGCATATAAGATGATTAGAGGTTTAGATAGGGCGGACAGTGATAGCCTTTTTCCTAGGATGGAGAAAGCTAGCACGAGGGGACACAGCTTTAAATTAAGGGGTGATAGTTATAGGATGGATATCAGAGGTAGGTCTTTACTCAAAGAGTGGTTAGGGAGTGGAATGCCCTGCCTGCAGCTGTTGTAGATGCGCCAAGTTTGGTGGCGTTTAAGAGGTTAATTGATAAGTATATGGAAGAGAAGGGAATGGTTTAGTTTGGAGGGGCATTGCTTTTATTTTGGTCGGCACAACATCGAAGGCCGAAGGGCCTGTTCTGTGCTGTATTGTTCTATGTTCTATGTTCTATTTTGATCCAGTGAAGAAAGGGTGATGTATTTCCAAATCAGGAAGGTGAGTGGAGGGGACGTTGCAGATGGTGGTCTCTGCTGCCCTTGGCCATCTAATGGGTCATGGGTTCGGAAGACAGCGTCACAGGAGCCTTGGTGAGTGCATCTTGTAGACGGAGCACACTGCTGCCACCGTGTGGACTGGCGGAGGGAATGAATGTTTTGGTCAAACGTTTTCCTGTAGCAACATAAAATTAGCGAGAGTGTCGAGAGGTTAAGATTCAAACCGAGCTGGATGTTGTCATGTAGAACCTAATGGTATGTCATCAGATGATGTTGCTGAAGGACAGAGAGGAACAAGTGAGAAATAGGAGGGACTCGAGGTTGGATCTATGGAGTACGCTGGAGTTAATGATGTGGAGAAAAGGGCAGGGAAGAGAAACTGTCAGAGAATCAAGATTGCAGAAGGAGGCTATTTGGCCCATCGAGTTCCCCTGCACCGGCAACAATCCCACTCAGGCCTTATCCCTGTAACACCACAGATGTACCCTCCCAGTCCCGCTGACACTTAGGGACAATTCAGTGTGGCCAATCAACCTAACCTGCACATTTTTGGGAGAATGTGCAGACTCCGTGACCCAAGCCAGGAATCGAACCCGGATTCCTGGCCTGTGAGGCAGTAGTGCTAACCACTGTGGCACTCTTATCGTATGTAATTCTCAGATGGCAGGCAGTGAGGAACGGGGTTGGAAAAGGATGGCGGGGTCAGTTGTATCCAGAGTCTGCAGAGATGTCGAGAAGGATAAGAAGCAGTGTTAGCCTTTTTCCTAGGATGGAGAAAGCTAGCACGAGGGGACACAGCTTTAAATTAAGGGGTGATAGTTATAGGACGGATATAAGAGGTAGGTTCTTTACCCAAAGGGTGGTTCGGGAGTGGAATGCCCTGCCTGCAGCAGTTGTAGATGCGCCAAGTTGGTGGCGTTTAAGAGGTTAGTTGATAAGTATATGGAAGAGAAGGGAATGGTTTAGTTTGGAGGGGCATTGCTTTTTATTTTGGTCGGCACAACATCGAAGGCCGAAGGGCCTGTTCTGTGCTGTAATGTTCTATGTTCAATGGGACATCAGACATGGTAATTATTTAAACTTGCTTTCAATTTCTTTTGTGTAACTTCCCTCAAATATTCCCATGAAAGTGGGTGGGTTAAAATAGGCACGTAATGAAAATAAAGGAGGTTTTAAAACTAACTCTATCTATTATAGTAAGCATCTTTTGTACCCGCACAGTTTCCATCTGTCCACGTTGCGAGCGAGTCTTTGTAATGGAAATTCAGTATACGGACTCAATCTTTGGACCCTGTTAGGGGTAAGAACAAAGGCAGACCAGCCTTGGAAGCATTGGCACCAGATGGCACACGAGCTTCCCCAAAGCTGTTTGCACAGCCGGTCATTTTAGCAGAGGCAGAATTGGAGTTGGCAAGCTATGCCTTCCCTAACACAGCGGGTTGCTAATTCGCCTCATTAAGAGTCTTGTTAAATCCAATTAAAACTAACCTCCAGTCCTTGCATGGGTGGGGGCCAGTTTATACAATCCTGACGACCGTGCAGAAGAAAGCCATTTGGCCCATCGAGTCTGCACTGACGACAATCGCTCCTAGCCCCATAACCCCATGTATTTACCCTGCCATTCCCCCGAACCTACACGTTTTTGTACACAAAGGGGTAATTCAGCTTGGCCAATAGGCACATCTTTAGACTGTGGAAGGAAGCTGGAGTATCTTGGAGGAAACCCACACAGACATGGGGAGGACATGTAAACTCAACACACAGGACCAGAATTGAACCCATGTCTCTGGTGCTGTGAGGCAGCAATGCTAACCACTGTGCCATTGTATCTAGAGAGGGAACTAGCAGTGGGCTCGTGAGGGTGTAAGTGTGACTCTCCAAGCTGGTATAGAGGACCTTACTGTCTGTGTGGGTGCAAAAGAGTTCTCGAGTTACCCTGTGAATTGCAACCCCCTTGCTCCACATTGAAGTGCCCTCTTTCTCTGAGCTACCATCGTCGGAAACTGCTCCTCTCGACTGCTTCACAAAGCTGCCTACTATCCTTACTTAGGTCACAAAGCCAGTAAATATGTCCCTCTGTTAAAATCCTAACTAAACACCTTTCCCAATCCCATTGTCTCCTTTCACGGGTGGGTTCAGCACCCCAGCTCTGTTTAAAAGCAAAATAACACAGATGCTGGAAACCAGAAATAATGATGTAGAGATGCCGGTGTTGGACTGGGGTAAACGCAGTAAGAAGTCTGACAACGCCAGGTTTAAGTCCAACCGATTTATTTGACAGTAAACTCATAAGCTTTCGAGGTTCTCCTCTTCGACAGCTGAATGAGGTGTTCTGGTCTCAGACAGCACATATAACAGCACAGGCTGTTTACAGATTACTGATTACAATGTGAATCTTTATACCTTACCTGCTATTCAAGTCGCTAACAATATGAGCTGAAGGAGCACTGAGCACAGGTTAAAGAGATGTGTATTGTCTCCAGACAGCACAGTAAGTGAGGTTTTGCAAAGATCAGCCTCCGACTTTCAGGTAAGTATTCCCAAGGGAGCCTGCGCGACTCACGACAGCGCAGAGTCGCTGAGCAGAGACTGAAAGCCAAGTTCCGCACACATGAGGACGGTCTCAACAGGGATCTTGGGTTCATGTCGCACTATTTGTAACCCCCATGACTTGCCTGGGTTTGCAAAACCTCACTTGCTATGCTCTCTGGAGACAATACACATCTCTTTAACTTTGCTCAGTGCTCCTTCCACTCACATTGTTAGCCACTTTAAGACTTGAATAACAGGTTAGGCGTAAGTATTCACATTCTAATCAGTAATCTGTAAACTGTCTGTGCTGTTATGTGTGCTGTTTGAGACCAGAACGCCTCATTCGCCTGACAAAGAGGGGAACCTCGAAAGCTCGTGAGTTCACTATCAAATAAATTGGTTGGACTTAAACCTGGTATTGTCAGACTTCTTACCGTATTAACCAGAAATAAAATAGAAAGTCTCAGCAGATCTGGCAGTCTCTGTGGAGTGAGAAAGGATGAACAAATGTTTCTAGTCCAATATAAGTTCTGAAGGAGAACCATATTGGACTCGGAGTGTTAAGTCTACTTCTGTCTCCACGGATGCTGCCAGACCTGCTGAGTTTTCCCAGGTTTTGCTGTTTTTAATTCCTGACTTTTCCTCTGGGGGAGGAAAATCCAGCTGTTATTTCTGACAATATTGGGCTGTACCAATTCAGGCCTCCGGCCAGTGGATGGTGCTTTTTTTTTTTTAAAATTATTTGTGGGACACGGGCATCGCTGGCTGGCCAGTATTTATTGTAACAAGTCTCACAACACCAGATTAGAGTCCAACCAGTTTATTTGATAGTAATCCCACAAGCTTTTGGAAGCGGTGTTGGAATTCGGAAACAGAACCTTCCACACGCCTGACAAAGGAACACCGTTTCCGAAAGCTTGTGAATTTGCTATCAAATAAACTGGTTGGATTTTAACCTGGTGTTGTGAGACTTCTTCCTGTGTTTTCCCCCAGTCCAACGCCAGCATCTCCACATCAGCATTTATTGCCCATCCCTGGTTACCCTTGAGAAGGTGGTGGTGAGCTGCTTTCTTGAATCGCCGCAGTCCGCATGCTATGGATTGACCTACGATGCCGTTAGGGAGGGAATTCCAGGATTTTGATCCAGCGACTGTGAAGGAACGGTAACGTAGTTCCAAGTTGGGATGGTGAGTAGCTTGGAGGGGGAACTGGCATTGTGGAGTTCCCATGTATCTAAATAGGAGCGGTCATGAGTTTGGACGGTGCTGTCTAAGGGTCTTTGGTGAATTGCTGCAGTGCATCTTGTAGATAGTACACACTGCTGCTACTGAGCGTTGGTGACGGAAGGAGTGGATGTTTGTGGATGTGTTGCCAATCAAGCAGGCTAATGGATGGTGTCAAGCTTCTTGAGTGCTGTTGGAGCCACACTCATCCAAATGGGAATATTCCATCAGCTGATGCGTGTCTTGTAGATGGCGAATAGACTGTGGGGAATGAGGAGTTGAGTTACTTGCTGCACTATTCCTTGCCTCTGACCTGTTCTTGTAGCCACTGCGTTTTTGTGATGAGTCCAGTTGAGTTTCTGGTCAATGGCAGCCCCAAGTTAGTTGACAGTAAGGGATTCAGTGATGGTTACACCATTGAATGTCAAGGGGCAGTGGTTGGCAGGTCTTTTCTTGTTGATGGTCATTGCCTGGCATTTGTATGGCTTGAATATGACTTGCCACTTGGCAGCCCAAGCCTGGGTATGATCCAGATCTTGTTGCATTTGACCATGGATTACTTCAATGTCTGAGGAATCGTGAATGGTGCAGAACATCCCCACTTCTGACCTTATGAGGGAAGGAGAATCACTAAACCACCAAATGTATTGTATAGTGGTTAGTGTCCTTGCCTGTCATGTGGGAAACCAGGGTTCAATTCCCCACTGTGGAGGAGGAACAAACTTTGGGGTTTTAGTTCAGTCGAGCAGCATGGTCAGTGTAGAATGGTTCAAGAGTCTGTTCTTGTGCTTAATTTTGGGTGGCAAGGTAGCACAGTGGTTCGCACTGCTGCTTCAGAGCTCCAGGGTCCTGGGTTCGATTCCTAGCTCTGGTCACTGTCTGTGTGGAGTTTGCACACTCTCCCCATAGATGCGTGGGTTTCCTCCCACAGTCCAAAGATGTGCAGGTTAGGTTGATTGGTCATGCTAAAATTGCTCTTTAAGTGCTTAGGCTAGAGGGATTAGTGGGTATAATACGTAGGGATATGGGTGGGATTGTGGTCGATGCAGACTCAATGGGCTGAAGGGCCTCTTTCCTCACTGTAGGATTCTATGATACTATGATCATTGATGAAGCAGCTGAAGATGGTTGGACCTATGAGACTACCCAGGAGCACTCCTGCAGAGATGACTGAACCCCGCTCCCCAAAAATCACAGCCACCTTCCGAAGTCCCAGCTCGGACTCAAATCAGTGAAGAGATTGCCCCCGATACCCATTGATTCCAATTTTGTCGGGGGCTCCTCGATGTCACCCTTGGTCAAATCTGACCTTGATATTAAGGGCTGTTGCTCTGGAATTCAGCTCTTTTGTCCATGTTAGATAGTGAAGCGGGGTGTTAGATAGTTTGCAGAGGGACTAGGACAAGTTGCAGAGCTGGGCCGAGAGGTGGCAAATGGAGTTTAATGTGGAAAAGTGTGAGGTAATGCACTATGGCAGAAATAATAAATGTGTAGAGTACAGGGCTAATGGTAGGATTCTTGGTAGTCTTGATGAACAGAGGGATCTTGGCGTGTATGTGCATAGATCCCTGAAAGTAGGCAGTCAAGTCGAGAAGGTTGTTAAGAAGGCATACGGAGTCTTAGCTTTTATTGGTAGGGGGATTGAATTTCGGAGCCGCAAGGTCATGTTGCAACTGTACAAAACTCTAGTGCGGCCGCACTTGGAGTATTGTGTGCAGTTCTGGTCCCCACATTATAAGAAAGATGTGGAGGCATGGGAGAGGGTACAGAGGAGGTTTACCAGGATGTTGCCTGGTATGGAGGGCAGGTCCTATGAAGAGAGGTTGAAGGATTTGAGGTTGTTTCGTTAGAAAGGAGGCGGCTAAGAGGAGATCTTATTGAAACATATAAGATGATTAGAGGTTTAGATAGGGTGGACAGTGATAGCCTTTTTCCTCGGCTGGAGAAAGCTAGCACGAGGGGACACAGCTTTAAATTAAGGGGTGATAGTTATAGGACGGATATCAGAGGTAGGTTCTTTACCCAAAGGGTGGTTTGGGAGTGGAATGCACTGCCTGCAGCAGTTGTAGATGCGCCAAGTTTGGTGGCGTTTAAGAGGTTAGTTGATAAGTATATGGAGGAGAAGGGAATGGGTTAGTTTGGAGGGGCATTGCTTTTTATATTGGTCGGCGCAACATCGAAGGCCGAAGGGCCTGTTCTGTGCTGTAATGTTCTATGTTCTATGTCTATGTTCTATGTTTGAACTGAGGTCAAGAGCTTAGTGAACCAAGCAAAACCCAAACTGGGCGTCACTCAGCTGGTTATTGCTGAGCAGATGGTGCTTGATAGCGTTGTCGATGACTCCCTTCCATCACTTGACTGATGATCGAGAGTAGACTATTGGGGCAGTAATTGGCTGGTTTGGATTTTTCCTGCTTTTTGTACATACCTGGGCAATTTTCCATGTTGTTGGGTCGATGCCAGTGTTGTAACTGTGCTGGAAGAGCTTGGCTAAGGGACTTGGCAAGTTCTGAAATACAATTCTTCAGTACTATTGCCAAAAAGTTATCAGGGCTGATTGCCTTTGAACTATCCAGCGCTTCCAATTTCACATGGAGTGAATGGAATTGGCTGGAGACTGATACCTCTAATGCTGGGGGAATCTCAAGAGAAGGATCATTCACTTCTGGCTGAAGATTGTTGTGAATTCTTCTGCTGTCTTATTGTGCTGATAATGCTGGGCTTCCCCTGTCATTGAGGATGGGTGTGTTTTTGGAGCCTCCTCCTCCAGAGAATTGTTCAATTGTCCACCACCACTCACAACTGGGTGTGGCAGGACTGCAGAGCTTAGATTTGATCCATTGGTTGTGGGATCACTTAGCTCTGCCTATCACTTGCTGCTTCTGCTGTCTGGTGACACAGTGGTTAGCACTGCTGCCTCACAGCACCAGGGAGCCTGGGTTCAATTCCAGGCTTGGGTCACTGTCTGTGTGTACTCTGCACATTTTCCTCGTCTCTGGATGGGTTTCCTCCCACAGTCCAAAGATGTGTAGGTTAGGTTGATTGGCCATGCTAAAAAGTGCCCCTTAGTGTCCTGGAATGTGGAGGTTAGAGAGATTAGCGGAGTAAATATGTAGGGATATGGGGGTAGGGCCTGGGTGGCATTGTGGTTGGTGCAGACTCAATGGGCTGAAAGGCCTCTTTCTGCACTGTAGGGTTTTATGATTCTATTCATTTTTACTACAACTCTGATCTCTTCAAGCGGCCAGGGAAACATTATTAGATAAGAAAAGAGAATTATATTTGATCTGTCTAGGTAGAAAGCACATCTTCAAAAGAATTGAGAAGGTGCTGGTGAGTAAGCTGGACATTTGGTCAGTTTGTAGAATCCCCACAGTGCAGAAGGCCATTTGGCCCATCCAGTCTGTGCTGCCCACAATCCAATCCAGCCCTTATTCCTATAACCCCATGTATTTACCCTAGTATGTCCCCTAACACGAATAGGCAATTTGGCACAGCCAATTCACCTAACCAGCATGACTTTTAGAGGAAACCGGAGTACCCAGAGGAAACCCACACAGACACAGGGGGAATGTGCAGACTCTGCATGGATAATAACCCAAGGCTGGAATTGATTTTCAAATTTTTCTGAAAGATCTCAAAGCTGAAACCATAGCAGGAAATTAAAACATTTAACACTGGAGATAATTTAAACTTACAAATTCAGTCCCCAGGAAGCTGATCTAATACTTGCACCCAGAGCTACTCTGAAGGAAGACAGCCCCTATATTTGAAAATACTTTACAGTAAAAGTGTAGATTTAACATCCTGCTGCAGCAAGTCAGAATGAACATTTTCAGTTCAAATATGAACTAATATTTATTAGTTTTAAAGGAACTCTGCTGTTTGTGTATGTGTGTATAAATATATAAAATCACTGCGATTTCCTGTTTTTCTAACATAATTTGATCTATTTGTGTGTGTGTGTGTGTTTCTGTTTTGTGTGTGTGTTTGTGAATGTTTTAGTGTGTTGTGTGTGAGGTCTGTGAGAGCTTGAGTATTTTGTGTTTATGAGTGAGTTTGTGTCAGTGTGTTTGTGTGTAAGTTTTGTGTGAGATTTGTGAGGATGTGAATGAGTTTTGTGAGTGTGAGGTTTATATATTTGTAAGTGTGCGAGTGAGTTTGAGTGTGAGGTTTGAGTGTTCTGAGTGGGAGTTTGTGCGATGTGCGTGTATTTGTGTACATGAGTTTGTGTGTGTGAGGTGTGAGATTTGTCTTTGAGTTTGTGTGAGGTTTGTGTAATGGTGTGAGATTTGTGAGTAAGTTTGTGCATGCGGTTTGAGTGTTTTGTGTGTTTGTGTGTGTGCGGTTTGAGAGTTTTCTAAGTGTGAATTGGTATGAGTTTGTGTATGAGCTTTTAATGTTCTGTGTGTGAGAGTATGAGATTTGTATGTTTTGTGTATTTATATATGAGTGTGAGATTTGAGTGAGTTTTGTGTGTTTGTATGTGAGTGAGATTTGAGAGTTTTGTGTAATTATATGTGTGAGATTTGAATGTTTTGTGTACGTGTGTGTGTTTGAGATTTGTGAGTTTGTGTGTATTTGTGTGTGTGAGATTTGAGAGTGAGTTTGTGTGTATTAATGTGTGTGTGTGAGATTTGAGAGTGAGTTTGTGTGTATTAATGTGTGTGAGATTTGAGTGAGTTTGTGTGTATTGATGTGTGTGTGAGATTTGAGAGTGAGTTTGTGTGTATTGATGTGTGTGTGAGATTTGAGAGTGAGTTTGTGTGTATTAATATGTGTGTGTGAGATTTGAGAGTGAGTTTGTGTGTATTAATGTGTGTGAGATTTGAGAGTGAGTTTGTGTGTATTGATGTGTGTGTGAGATTTGAGAGTGAGTTTGTGTGTATTAATATGTGTGTGTGAGATTTGAGAGTGAGTTTGTGTGTATTAATATGTGTGTGAGATTTGAGAGTGAGTTTGTGTGTATTGATGTGTGTGTGAGATTTGAGAGTGAGTTTGTGTGTATTGATGTGTGTGTGAGATTTGAGAGTGAGTTTGTGTGTATTAATATGTGTGTGTGAGATTTGAGAGTGAGTTTGTGTGTATTGATGATGTGTGAGATTTAGAGTGAGTTGTGTGTATTGATGTGGTGTGAGATTGAGAGTGAGTTGGTGATTGATGTGTGTGTGAGATTGAGAGTGAGTTTTGTTTATTGATATGTGTGTGTGAGATTGAGTGTGGTAGTTTGTATATTTATAGTGAGAGATGGATGTTTGGTGTATTTTGTGTGAGATTTGAGACTGAGTGTGAGATTTGTGAGTTTTTTGTGTGTGATATGACCAGACTGGATATTCTCCTGCTGGATGTTAACTTTTTTTCTGAACCAATCAGGATATTAGCCAACCTACAGAGCCCGGGGATTGAGGGAAGTTTTTGTGCGGCTCTCCCCCCCCCCCCAGCCCCACTCCCACTCCCACGCTCGGGAGGAGGACTCAAATATCCTGATCCGGCCGCGGCTGCTCGCAGCTCCAGAGCTCCAGCTTCCTCCTGGCCGGGAACTTGGCGCTGCTCTCTTCAATGCTGCACCATCCCGGGAGATTTATCTTGTGACAATTATGAGGCTGCAGGCGGCTCTCTTTCTCTGGGCGGCTGTCAGCGCTTTTGGGAGTAAGTTGATATCTGCGTGTGGCTGGAGATTGATGTTGGGAGGGGAAAGGGGTTGGGGGGGGGGAATAAAAAAGCCCATTCTCTGTCTGTACACAAGAGTTGAAGCTCTTTGCAATCCAGCATCTATTCATTTGCTTGATAAACTGCGGTTCAGTTGGAGGAGCAGATTTAACAAGAAGTCTAATGCGATTACAGAGCTATGAACAGGGTCCCCACAGTGCCCTGTGTCTGCTAAACTTGTAGGAACTTCGCTGTAGAAACTCTGAGCCAAGTGTGCGTTGGTGCACACAGTGAATCAGGTAATTTCAGTGACTGGTCCTCTGCTAGGAAGTGTTTTTAATGTGTTCAAATTGGATGTTGCAGGGCAGAAACTGCTTTTTAGCATACAATTTTTTTATTGTCTTTCAAAAGCAAACTTGTGAATTATTGACCCCTTTTTTTCCCAAAGTGAAATAATTGGGAGTTAATATCCCAGGGCAGGGGGAGCATTCTCTGAAATCGATAGAATTTATTACTGTCACAAGTACATTAACACTGCAATGAAGTTACTGTGAAAATCCCCGAGATTAGATTCTCGGGAATACAAATTGTTGGATTTGGAATGGTACAGCGTGCTCTTGTTCCCCGACAAAAGTTGGCACTCATTTACAGAGGGGAGGTGGGCTCTTTGCCGCAGAAGTCAGGTCTTTGAGTGTCTTTAAGACAGAGATAGAGAGGCCCTTGATCTTCTTGCGGGGTCCAACCAAATTAACTTGGGGCAAAGTGAAAGGGGCAGCTCCCCAACAGGAAGGAGAAGAGCCCCAACGCAAGTACAAAGGAAAGTTAAGACGCATCAAATTTAAAATGTGATTATTGGGGTCAATAATGCAGCCCATCCCCTGCGGTGCCCAATGAGTGCAAAAGGCACCCACAGATACTTCCAGGGAGAGGCATTTGATTAGTAGAGGAATCGGGGGGTGATGGGGATGAGGGAAAAAAAAACAGGCATGATTGAATAGTAGAGCAGGCTCGATGGGCCGAGTGACCTAATCGGCTTCTGTGTCTTAGAGTTATCTGATGCTTGGGGAGGGTGTTCCGTTAATTGCACCCAAGTTCTGTGGAAGGAAAGGTGTAGCCTGGCCCCTCTTTGTCCGCTTAGCCATTCCACTTAAACATTTGCCACCAATCCTTCAGCCTTCGCTCTCTGGGTGAAATAGTCCAGATATACTCTGTAAGAGCATGGGTCTTACTTAAAGCCTTATTTCGCAGTCCATTGCTCATTCTTATTTTATTCCCCCACACTGCTGCTTCACAGCACCAGGGACCCGGGTTCAATTCCGGCCTCGGGTCGCTGTCTGTGTGGAGTTTGCACATTCTCCCCATGTCTGCGTGGGTTTCCTCCGGGTGCTTCAATTTCCTCCTACGATCTAAAGGTGTGCCGTTGGCCAGTCACCCCTTAGTGTCAGGAGGACTAGCTAGGGTAAACGCGTGGGGTTGTGGGGATCGGGCCTGGGTGGGATTGTGTTCGGTGCCGACTCGATGGGCTGAATGGCCTCCTTCTGCACTGTAGGAATTTTTGATTGTTCAGAGTTGCTTGTTGTTATGGGCTTGACTGAGCTGATTTATGTCTGTTTGCTTTCTAGGGAATTTAGCGAAACCTGGGCCAGGTAATAAACCCTGTGTGACCAGCTGCACAGGTAGGCACTAAGTATTTTAATTTGTGTGTGGATTGGGAAATCTTGTCGAAACTAACTTGGAGATGTTTAAATAAGAGTTGTGGGAGCCAGTGTTTTTTTTTTTAACCCCCTCTCTCTCTATCGATCCCCACTTTCTTTTCTGTAATATCTGTTGTCCATTCAAACCGTTACTAGATAGTTACTGGGATTTGGGAGCATTTATCATGTGGAAGTGTAACCTGTACTGCTGACTGAAGTTTTAAAAACTGCTGGATAGCACTGACAGTTATCCACCCCCCACCAGCTCAGCTCTCTGTCCAACCGGACAGAGCAGCAGTGTGCTTTCTGCATTACAGAATGAGAGATTTCCCTGGCCAAAGAATTACTCACTGCAAAACATCCCGGGCACAATGATTTTACTGTTGGACAAACTCAGCAGCGGCAACGACGTGCAGCTTTCCAAAGGGAAAGCGAATCCTTCGTCTAAATTCCAGGCGTCTGCTTGTACTTATCCTCAATTATCGTCCACCATCCTCATTAGCACCACTTCAGTGTGTCCTGCCCTTTTCCTCCCAGGCCCTATATTTATTTATTAGTGTCGCAAGTAGGCTTGCGTTAACAGATTATGGACAACACAGTGTTGAGCACTGCTGTCTGACAGGGCCAGGAATCTGGGTTCCATTCCCGGGCTTGTCTGTGCGGAGTCTGCACATTCTCCCTGTGTCTGCGTGGGTTTCTTCCAGGTGCTCCAGCTTCCTTCCACAGTCCAAATGTGCGCGGGTTAGGAGGATTGGCCGTGCTAATTTGTTCCTTGAGTGTCAGGGAGACTAAGTAGGGTAAATGCATGGGGATAGGGCCTGGATGGGATTGTGGTTGGTGCAGACTCCAATGGGCCGAATGGCCTCCTCCTGCACTGTAGAATTCTACCAACGTTGCAAAGACGTTACTGCAAAAATCCCCCAGTGACCATACTCCGGTGCCTGTTTGGGTACACTGAGAGAGAATTTAGCATGGCCAATACACCTAACCAACACATCTTGCGGACTGTGGGAGGAAACCCACGCAGACATGGGGAGAACGTGCAGACTCCACACAGACAGTGACCCAAGCCGGGAATTGAACACGGATCCCTGAGGCTGTGAGGCAGCAGTGCTAACCACTGTGCCACTGGGTTGTTCTGTGTATAGTGTTTCTGTATACTGTTAACGATGATTTTACCTGACATTTGTGGACTAACCTCTCGTCGTACTGTTTCGCCATGTTGGAGAGTTCCTTCCACATTCTAATTGAGGGCTGTGACTAATAAAATATTTTTTTGGACTACCCAGACCCTGCTCTCTTTGCACTTGACTTGAAGAAGAGTCTGGGGAAAGCAGTAGGTCAGAAATGATCGTGGGCAAAGATGCACCGTACATTTCAGTCTGAAGTGTTGAACAAACTGAACTGAATACAATAAGCTTCCATTCAAAGAGCAGAAGTAGTTTCTGGTCCAGCTCTGGATGAAGGATATTTTTTTTTTCAGGATACAGACTCACTGCTGTTGACATTACTTACAATTCTACAGTTTTTGTTTTAAAATTCTGCAATTAATTAGCCCTGCTCACAAATCAGTCAATCACATTGGAATCATCTTCATCTATCTTTTCACATCTGTTCACAGTGGATGTATCTTTGGCAAAAGTGAGGATTGTGGGCTTTAAAAAGAATTGGCCGCTACCTTCCGGCTCTCTTTGTTTTATTTATTGTTGTCACATCAATAATATACAGTATTGTTTCTTGCACGCTATATCGACAAAGCGTACCGTTCACAGAGAAGGAAAGGAGAGAGTGCAGACTGTAGTGTTGCAATCGTAGCTAGGGTCGAGAGAAAGGTCAATTTAATGTGAGGTAGGTCCATTCAGATGTCTGATGGCAGCAGGGAAGAAACTGTTTTTGAATCACTTGGGACGTAATCTCAGATTTCTATACTTTTCCCTGATGGAAGAGAGTGTGTCCTGGGCGCATGGGGTCTTGATTATGCTGGCTGCTTTTCCGAGGCAACGGGAAGTGTAGCCGGAGTGAGTGGATGGGAGGCTGGTTTGCATGATGGATTGGACGACATTCACAGCTCTTTGTTTCTCATTTTAACTTGCATTTTGCCGTGAGAATTACAACCTAACGTTTTGTTAAATGCTGACAATGTTACAAAATCTTGCAGAAATTAATTAGTTCAAGTCGAGCCAATAGTCTGTATCCTGCAAAATCCATGCTTTATATCAACTTCACTTATGTTCTGAGGACTGAGGTTTGATCCCAACCACAGCAGATGGTGAAATTTGAATTCAATGAAAAACATCTGGAATTAAGAATTTACTGATGACCACGAAACCATTGTCCATTGTCACAAAAACCCATCTGGTTCACTAATGTCCATTAGGGAAGGAAATCTGCCGTCCTTACCTGGTCTGGCCTACATGTGACTCCAGAGCCACAGCAACATGGTCGATTCTCAACTCCCCTCCAAAGGCAACTAGTGATGGGCAATAAATGCTGGCCAGCCAGTGATGCCCATGTCCTGCGAATGGATAAAGATAAATTGCAATTGGCAGTAGTTGTTTTTTGCATTCTCCTCTCTGAAGCTACGTGCAAGAGGTTTTAATACTTCAAAAATATTTTATTAGTCACAGTCCTAATTCAAAATAAATTGAAGAAGTGTAAATGCATTGTGTATGTTTTATGTATTATTATTCATTAGCACTGCTCCCTCACAGCGTCAGGAGGTTCAATTCCAGCCTCGGGTCACTGTCTGCGTGGAGTTTGCAATTTCTCCCCATGTCTATGTGGGTTTCCTCCCATACTCCAAAGATGTGTGGATTAGGTTGACTTTGGCCATGATAAATTGTCCCTTAGCGTCAGGGGGATTGGCAGGGTAAATACATGTGGGTACGCAGATAAGGCCTGGGTGGGATTGCTGTCACTGCAGACTCAATGGGCTGAATGGCCCCCTTCTGTGCTGTAGGGATTCTGTGATGACTCAACATTTAGTCCATCTCTGTAAGATTAACAATGTTTTATTATTCTATTAGGTACTAATCTACTGAATTACCAGAAAGGATTCCGATATACCTATACCTACACAACTGTCACAAATAGCTTCCTGCAGGGCAGTTCACACGAGAGCAGCGGTGTAGCAATAGAATGTTTAGTGAATATCGATGTTGTGGACAAGTGTCACCATATCTTAACGGTATGTATCCTTACTGTTTGTACTATTTATAGCGTAGCCTTCAAACACTTTACAATACAATTTATTCTGCAAGTACTGTGATTGTATTTTGGTAATTGACAGTTGACTGTGAGTTAACCTGTATCCAAGTTTGCTCACATCTCCACAGTCCTGTTGATTGACGTAACTTAACCTGGTCATCAAACCTGAATGGGGTTTTAGCAGTTGCCTACACCTACATGTGGTTTGTCAACACAATAATTTGTCTCATTTATTTTCTCATCAATCACTTTTCTATTGCTTGTAATGCATCGCTGCAAATGAGAAATGCATAGAGCTCTGGGATCGAGCAAGTGTTTGTGTTTTTTAATTCTTCATTCAAAAGGGCATGGGCTTCACTTGCTTAGCCAGCACTCGTTGCTCTAAGAGGAATTCTCTGAGATATCCCACTGGGGTGTCTTGTACTCAGCCGATCTCACACAGCCGGTACATAGACTATGAAAGACAGCATGTAGTTAAAGAAAGAAAGATTTTTGTTTGCTAATGCATGCATCAGGAGAGAGAATAGCCAGTGAACATCGAATATCATCTCCGACATAACATTACAAATGTAGAATTGATATACTCTTTGGAACATTTCTATTTCCCATCCGGCTAGTTAGCCCAACCGGAGGGACCGACTGACACACTTAACCAATCCCACCTGCCGACAGAATTAGGAGCTCGTTGCATCCAAAGGTTCCTTCCCCGTTAGCTAATAAACCAAATCCACGTCAGTCCAGTGTATCCAGGACTCCCGCTAACATCTGCAAATTTTAATTGGCGAAAGGAGTCTGTTCTCTCCTGAATTCTTTTTCTCAGCCGGAAAGACTGTACCAACCTTGCTCCCCAGGGGCAAATGCACTCCTGTACGTTCCAGACCTCTGCTTCGGTGTATCCCAAGCTGATTTGAAGAACTGCCTTTCTATGCTCTGTTAAAAGTATTTGGGCTGTCCACCGCTGTATTTGCCATCATGCTGAGCATTCAGATTGCAGTTGGCCAAGCTGCACGTTACATATTAAAAACACCGTTTAAGTTTATAATGGTTAATTTGTGGTTTTCCAGTTTGTAATACCTTTGCATACATTGTTCCAGGCACATTCTGAATTCTTATTGTATATAAGATTTTACCTTGACATAGTCTAATTATTATAGTAAATCTAAAATGAAGAGCTTCTATATTATGATTTAAATTTACCCTTCATTATTCGTTTTATAACATTTCCACCATCACCTCCAGCATAATGTTACTCTCAAAGTGATGGGGTTGCTGTTGGAAGATTTCAGATATGATGAGTTAATTGACCCCTCTGGGTCTCCTGTGATGCATACTTCCGAGTTCTCTGCAGACGTTTTCCTTTTCGGGGTTCAGAGGTTATAGCAGGCAGGAGGGCGACCCAGAACTCCTGTGATTCACACTGCAAGCCCAGAGATTGAACAGTCTCCAGAAGGGTGCTACTAAACACACTGAGTTATCCCAGCGAGGGAAACTTGGTAGAACCCTGCAAAACCAATACTCTTGTTACAGTTTTTGAAATATCGGGTCCGCTGTGACTACCTGTGATCCTGTACGATCTGTCCTAGGTATTCAGCTTGCCACTTGGTGTATTATTCTGAAGCTCTTAGATAGCCAGTGTCCTGTAGAAGCATAAAGAACCACTGATATCAATGAGATTCCTCGATGGTTGTCAGTGGGCGTGGGTGATGGCATAGCGTTATTTCACTGGGCTAGTAATGATGTTGAGGTATCAGCGTTGGACTGGGGTAAACACAGTTAAAAAGTCTCAACACCAGGTTAAATTCCAACAGGTTTATTTGATATCAGATGCCACAAGCTTTCGGAACGCTGTTACTTCATCAGGTAACAAAGGACCAGTGCTCCGAAAGCTTGTGATGTTTATTATCAAATAAACCAGTTGGAATTTAACCTGGTGCTGTGAGACTTCTTGCTGGATTATTAACCCAGAGACCCAGGATGATGCTCAGGGGACCTTGGTTCAAATCCCACCATGGCAGATGGAAAAATTTTGAATTCAATAAAAATCTGGAATGAAAATTCTAGTGATGACTATGAAATTATTTTTGATTGTTGTCAAAAAAAACCCCATCTGGTTCACTAATATCCTTCTTAGGGAAGGAAATCCGTTGTTCTTACCTGGTCTGGCTGACATGTGACTCCAGACCCACAGCAATGCCTCATCAATTAGGGATGGGCAATAAATGCTAGTGATGCCCATTAATCCCACGAACATATAAAAGTTCTGAAGAAAAAATGTTTCACTAGGATTCTTCTCATGTAGATCAATATCAGAATTTGCAGACTTCACTATAATCTGAGTTATTTGTCAATTTACCATCTTTATTGACCCAAAGATATATCGCAGGTTTGTTGCAATCGCAGTCAGTCATAGCAAACAAAGAACAGTATAGTACAGAAACAGGCCCTTCGCCCTTTCAAGCCTGTATTGATCCTGTTCTATCGAGACCAACTGCCTCTATCCCCCACTTGTTTGTGTGTCTATCCCAATTAAATCTTAAGTGTCACTAATGTATCTGCCTCAACCATCTCATTTGGTGGTGGACCCTAGGCCCATATCACCTTCTGTGTGTAAAAAAAAAAAAACTTCCCCTGCACATCTCGATTGAATTTTGTCTATTTCAATAATAAATAGACATTAGAACATAGAACACTACAGCACAAACAGGCCCTTCGGCCCATAAGTTGTGCCGAACACATCAAAACCTATGCCATAGACCTATCTGTAACCCCCAATCCCATTGGATCCCATATACTCATCCAGAAGTCTTTTAAAAGACCCCAGCGAGTTCGCCTCGACCACCACCGACGGCAGCCGATTCCATTCACTCACCACCCTCTGAGTGAAAAACTTTCCCCTAGCATCCCCTCTGTACTTGCTTCCCTGCACCTTAAATCTGTGCCCTCTCGTCGCGACCATTTCAGCCCTGGGAAATAGTCTCTGAGAGTCCACCCTATCTATTCCTCTCAACATCTTGTAAACCTCTATCAGGTCGCCTCTCAACCTTCGTCTCTCCAGGGAGAACAGTCCCAGCTCCCTCAACCTGTCTTCATAAGGCACGCCTCCCAATCCAGGCAACATCCTTGTAAATCTCCTCTGCACCCTTTCAATAGCTTCCACGTCCTTCCTATAGTGAGGACACCAGAACTGCGCACAGTATTCCAAGTGTGGTCTGACAAGGATCCTATAAAGCTGCAGCATTACCTCCTGACTCCTGAACTCCTGAATTAATACTGCAACACTATATATTCTGCATCTTATCCTTTGCTTCTCATAGAATGCTACAGTGCAGAAGGAGGCTATTCGGCCTATCAAGTCTGCACTGACCACAATCCCACCCAGGGCCTATCTTCACGAGCCCTTGTATTTAGCCTAGCCAGTTCCCCTGGACACTAATCCTGGCCTTGAACTTGTGCTCCCTTGTCATTGGTAGTCGTCCAGAGAAATCCTTTCGTCACTGGTTGATGACTGTCAGTGGGATGAAAAGAAACACATTCAAGTGGATTTTCTGTAATTGTACGCTATCGCAGAGGAATGCAAACCTTGATCCAACTTAATCTCCCTAATGATTCTCCTGGCTTCGTGACGTGCAGCCTCATTACTTGATGTTTGCAGCCAACCCTGCTCACTCCCAACACAGATCCTTCCCTGTCTGAAGGTCCTATTCAGAGTGATTTTTTTTTCCATAACTGAGTTGCGGGAAACCTTGCTTGCCAGATCCTGTGTTTGTCAATGTACCTCTTCCTGAATGAGCTTTTGAGTTCAGTCACCCCGAGTGGAAAGGTCATCAGGGCTTCTGAGTGGCAGTTGTCAGTCTCCTGTGAGACTCAACTTTGGCCTACAGCGGCTAACACACACACAGAAGGCAGCTTGTACAGCTGTCCAGAATTCCTCGGCAGTGTTGAATAATGCAATTGGGAACACAAAGGATTTTTTTTTAGTGACTCTGAAACAAACGGTTCTCAATTAATCCTGATTGTACTTTAGACATTCTTGGACCGTTGCACGTTTTTAACTTGAAATGTCTGAATCACGTTTTGGAAACCATTGCCAGCCGTTTTTATACACGGTGCAGACTGAAGAACAGCTGTTGGCATCAGACCTTTTGGCTGGTGCAATCACATGTTAAGCGAATTTTTCCCTTCACCCTCTCTGTAATGGTGGCACAGTGGTTAGCACTGCTGCCTCACAGTGCCAGGGACCTGGGATCAATTCCTGGCTTGAGTCAGTGTGTGTGTGAAGTTGGCACATTCTCCTCATGTTTGCATGGATTTCCTTCGGATGCTCCGGTTTCCCCACCACAGTCTGAAAGAGGTGCTTGGTCATGCTCAATTCTCCCTCAATATATCAGAATAAATTCTCTCTATGTACCTGAACATGTGCCGGTGTGTGGTGACTGGGGGATTTTCACAGTAACTTCACTGCAGTGTTCATGTAAGCCTACTTGTGACACTAATAATTAAATCTTAATACGGCAGCACTATATTCTGCTTCTTATTCTTTGCTTCTCATACAATCCTACAGCGCAGAAGGAGGCCATTTGGCCCATCGAGTCTGCACTGATTGCAATCCCGCTCAAGCCCTATCTCCATAACCCCCCTTGTATACACCCTAGCTAGTTCCCCCAGACACTAAGGGGCAATTTAGCATGGCCTGTCTATCTAACCTGCACACCTACGGACTGTGGGAGGAAACTGGAGGAAACCCACGCAGACACGGGGAGATTGTACAAACTCAACCCAGACAATGACCCAAGCCGGGAATCGAACCCGGGATTCTGGCGCTGCGAGGCAGCAGTACTCTGCGATGCACTCTATGAATGGTATCTTTTTGTTGGTTTATCTTGCAAGAAATAATACTTTTCACTGTATCCCAATACATATGACACTAAATGAATTCAATTCAGCACACATATTGCGATTGAATAAGTTATGTTATCATCTCTGGTGATGGGATGATAAATGCAATTGCTCATCAATAATCATTACAACCTGCTGAATAAAACATCAGTTCCCTACCCTGACTACTGCTGCATTTCAATAGCAGTATGCAAATGGTCATGTATAAGTGGTATGCAACACTTTGTAAGGAGTTTGAATCTGCTGAGTTTCACTTACTCCCATCTCTTTTGTGATAAATTGTTTCTGCTTCTGTGCTACTTTCCAAATCCCAGCTCCTTGTTTCATCCCTGGGTCACCTTTTGTTGTCTGTTTCACTATTGGATTGCACAATATTCCCCCCCCCGCCTCCCCTGTCTTGCCAATCTAAAGAAAAATATTGAAAGCTGTTACAAAACAGCTCTTGTTTTATTGGGATTTTGATTCCCGGAACAACGCCACAAAAATAACCAATGTAGCCTTCGGATAAAAGCAATGCTGAAAATCTGAATTAAGTGTTTAAAGTTTTATTTATTAGTGTCACAAGTAGACTTGTATTAACGTTGCAGTGAAGTTACTCTGCAAATCCTGTAGCCACGACACTCTGGCACATGTTCGGGTGCACAGAGAGAGAATTTAGCATGGCCAATGCACCTAAGCAGCGTGTCTTTTCAGATTGACAGAAAACCCACACAGACACGGGGAGAAGGTGCAAACTCCATGCAGACAGTGACCCAAGCTGGAAATCAAAGCCGGGTCCCTAGGACAAAGGCAGCGGTGCTGATCACTATCACCATGCTGCCCTGTAGCAAATTGCCCTACCTGGTAGTGTCTGCAGAGAGAGAAATGGTCAATATGAGTATTGGGAAGAAGAGGACTTGGTTTTAGGTTTTCAGGAGTTAAATGCACTCATGGGATTTGAGGGTTTGAGGTTTGGCCTTTCTCAGAGTAAAAGCTAGGACTAGCAGTTTGCTTTTTCAGCAATATTTCTACGGCAGTTTCTGGAAACCATTGTAGGACACGATTTTTACAGTAACTTAATTGCAGTGTTAATGTAAGCCTACTTAAAAAAAATTAACTACTACTCTGGGGGAAAAAAAGCTCAATATGGTGATGGTGGTGGATTTTTGTTCATGGCACAGAAATCATAGAATCCTCCACTACAGAAAGAGGCTGTTCAGCCCATCAAGTCTGCACCAACCACAATCCCACCCAGGTCCTATCCCCACATATTTACCCACTAATCTCTCTAACCTATGCATCCCGGGACACATGGCAATTTAGCATGACCAATCCACCTAGCCAGCTCATCTTTGCATTATGTAAGGAAACCGGAGCACCCCGAGGAAACCCATGCAGACACGGGGAGAATGTGCAAACTCCACACAGGAGCGAGGGTGAGGGCATACTGCTTATTGAGTGGATGGAAATTTGAAATCAGGTGGCTGTTCTACTTGTTTTTCCACTGAGTGAGTTAGCTTGATATGAAACCTCACTACTGAATCCTTCCCACAGCTATCTTGCTCCTAGCCTCATCCAATGGCTTTCAGCTTGGCTGAATGAGTTAACCAATCTTTGAATCTTGATCTCCGTTCTGTCGATGGTTTAGCCACAGCTGTTGGCCTTGGCACATGTATCAGGGAGTAGATGAATAGACCAAGGTTTGCTCCGGTGATCAAGGTCTGAATTGGACCTGATTGCTTGCTATCGAAGATTCAGTATTCCAATGGGACGTGGGAACATTACATTAGTGGCCTGTGAAATCGTGTCCAATAAGGGTTTGCCGAAATGTTGGGGGGGGAAAAGAAAAAGAAAACTCTCTCTTCCTCAGAGAGGCAACAACTCCTCACCAACAAACCCAATGAGAGTAATTGAAAAACTACAAATGATGGAATTAAATTTGTATTTTACTTCTCAAATGTGCAGAGTTGACTCTTAAATAGCATTGCTGCCTCACAGCACCAGGGAACCTGGGTTCGGTTCCCAACTTGGGTCACTGTCTGTTTGGAGTCTGCACGTTCTCCCCATGTCTGTGTGGGTTTCCTCTGGTATCATAAAATCCCTGCAGTGTAGAGGCCCTGTTCCCATAACTCCACGTGTTCACCACAACTTCACCCAGCTCGGGTGACTGTGCAGAGTCTGCGTGTTCTCCCCGTGTCTGTGTGGGTTTCCTCCGGGTGCTCTGCTTTGCTCCTACATTCCGAAAGGCGTGCTGGTCAGGGTGCGTGGGGTCATGCTAAATTCTCCCTTGGTGTATCCGAACAGGTACTGGAATGTGGCAAGTCGAGGATTTTCACAGTAACTTCATTACAATGATAACGTAAGCCTACTTGTGACACAAATAAATAAACTTTAAAAAAAACGTAAAAACTTTAAACTTGATACTAAGGCACAATTTAGCAGGGCTGACGCACTAGCACATTTTTGGGAGGAAATCAGAATACCTGGTGGAAACCCACAGTTTAAAAGACGTGCTGATCAGATGCATTGGCCGTGCTAAATTCCCCCTCAGTGTGACAACTAGAGGATTTTCATAGTAACTTCACTACAATTTTAATGCAAGCCTACTTGTGACTAATAAATAAACTGACCTTTAAAGCTTTAAAATATTATGATTCAGGACCTGGCCTGTTTTGTTTCTTGCAAATCTAACTGGTCAATTTATCCTTTCAGCTGAGAAAGACACAGATCAAAGGATCCATGTCAAATGAGATGGAACTTCTCCCAGGTCAGGAAAAGCTAAGGTACAGTTTAACAATGTTTTAATGAATTTGCGATCAATTTTGATGGTTGCTTAATCTCTCTCACAGTTAATTATAGGCTTGTAATGCTGGCCATTTTTCATTCTGATGAAGGAGATAAATTCTCTGTTACTGAGCCCCCAGCTTAGAAAGAGAAGAGGGTCAGAGGACAAAGGTCACCATGTTGTTCCACCTCTGACCTTTGGCCCTTTTTAATAGCTCATCTCGAACAGCACGACTGCTGAAGTTTTCCTTTTATGGCAAAGCGCCCAGAAATAAATGATTTTGACTCTTGTATTTCAAGGCAAGCAGCAAACAGCACTTGGCACAGTGGTTAGCACTGCTGCTTCACAGCGCCAGGGACCCGGGTTCGATTCCTGGCTTGGGTCACTGTCTGCATGGAGTTTGCACGTACTCCCTGTGTCTGTATGGGGTTTCTTCCCACAGTCCAAAAGATATGCTGCTTAGGGGCATTGGCCATGCTAAATTCTTCCTCAGTGTACCCAAACAGGACTGTGGGGACTAGATGATTTTCAGTGTTAATTCAGTTTACACCTAATAATAAATAAAAAAAAAAACCAGAGTCCTGTTGCTATCTTTCTGTACGCACCATCCAACCATCAATCTCCTCAGGCTCAGAGAAAGTTATATCCAGTTAGTACATCATGTTCCAACAATCCTCACAGAAGTCCTCCCAAACCATCACTGTTTTGTAGCTAAACGCGATGCATTCAGGAAGTTTGCAGACTCCAGAATACTATTTATATAGTATTCACCAATCTCTTTTGTTAACAAAACCTACCTACCTGGTTTTGTGAAGGGTAGGTCGTGTCTTACTAACCTCATTGAGTTTTTTGAAAAAGTGACTAAAGAGGTGGTAAGGCGGTTGATGTGGTATATATGGACTTTAGTAAAGCGTTCGATAAGGTGGCCCATGGAAGACTTCTGCAGAAAATGCAGATGTATGGGATAGAGGTTGATTTAGCTAATTGGATTAGGAATTGGCTAGCAGATAGAAGACAGAGGGTGGTGGTTGATGGGAGATATTCATCGTGGAGTTCGGTGACAAGTGGTGTACCTCAGGGGTCTGTTTTGGGGCCCCTGCTGTTTGTAATTTTTATAAATGATCTGGATGAGGGTATTGAAGAATGGATTAGTAAATTTGCAGATGACACTAAAGTCGGTGGAGTGGTAGATAGTGAAGAGGGGTGGTATAGTTTGCAGAGAGACTTGGACAAGTTGCAGAGCTGGGCCGAGAGGTGGCAAATGGAGTTTAATGTGGAAAAGTGTGAGGTAATTCACTTTGGCAGGAATAACAAATGTGTAGCGTATAGGGCTAATGGTAGGACTCTTAATAGTGTTGAAGAACGGAGGGATCTTGGTGTATGTGTGCATAGATCCCTGAAAGTTGGCAATCAAGTCGATAAGGTTGTTAAGAATGCATATGGAGTCTTAGCTTTTATTGGTAGGGGGATTGAATTTAGGAGCCGCAGCATCATGTTGCAACTGTACAAAACTCTAGTGCGGCCGCACTTGGAGTATTGTGTGCAGTTCTGGTCCCCCATTATAAGAAAGATGTGGAGGCATTGGAGAGGGTACAGAGGAGGTTTACCAGGATGTTGCCTGGTATGGAGGGCAGGTCTTATGAAGAGAGGCTGAGGGATTTGAGGGTGTTTTCGTTAGAAAGGAGGCGGCTAAGAGGGGACCTAATCGAAACATATAAGCTGATTAGAGGTTTAGATAGGGTGGACAGTGATAGCCTTTTTCCTAGGATGGAGAAAGCTAGCACGAGGGGACACAGCTTTAAATTAAGGGGTGATAGTTATAGGACAGATATCAGAGGTAGGCTCTTTACCCAAAGGGTGGTTCGGGAGTGGAATGCCCTGCCTGCAGCGGTTGTAGATGCGCCAAGTTTTGTGGCGTTTAAGAGGTTAGTTGATAAGTATATGGAAGAGAAGGGAATGGTTTAGTTTGGAGGGGCATTGCTTTTTATATTGGTTGGCGCAACATCGAAGGCCGAAGGGCCTGTTCTATGTTCTATCACTAGAGCTGTTATGTTGACTGTCAGATCTGACCCACTTTTTGCAATGATGGAATAAGTCCGATTCTATTGCTTGACACTTTGGGGACCAGAATTGTCCTGCACCGTCCAGTATTGTGTGCGCGCAGTGTGGGGGGGGGATGCTGAGGAGGTGGGAAGGCTGTGAGAAGATAGAGAGAGATGTAGACAGGTGAAGTGAAAGAACAACAAGGTAGCAGAGGAAATGCAATGTGGAGGTGTGAAACAATCATAAAATTAGAAAAACAGAATAGATTTGATGGCAGGATTCGAGGATATATGTGAAACTTCTCGTAGTTCAATTGTGAAAGTTAATGCTGGAGAAATCTTATGTATTAGCTGGAGAGAAATAGTCACTTTCCTTCAAAGTACACAGCAGATTAGTGTGGGTTTGATTATCATTTTCTGTAATGGTGTTGGTGTGATGTGCTTTCTGTGACTTTAAACACTGCAGCCTCACAGCACCAGGGACCTGGGTTCGATTCCCGGCTTGGGTCACTGTCTGTGCAGAGTTTGCTCATTCTCCCCGTGTCTGCGTGGGTTTCCTCTGGGTGCTCCGGTTTCCTCCCAGAATCTGAAAGACGTGCTGGTTAGGTACATTGACCTGAACGCGTGCGGGAATGTAGCCACAAGGGGAAGTTTACAGTAACTTAATTGCAGTGTTAATGTCAAGCCTTGTGCCTGATAAATGAACTTTTACTTGGAGTAAGAGGGAGAGCCATGGTGACAGGCTGAGAAAATTGGGCCTGCGCTCTCTGGATTTCAGAAGACCATGAGGTAATGTCAAACAGAACAAGATTTTGAAAGGGATTGGCAGGGGAGGTGCTGAGAGACTCTTTGTGCTGGTTGCAAAATCAGGAACGTGGTGGTAGAGTCTCTGGGTAAATATCCAATCATTTAGAATTGTGAGGAGATTTCTCTTCACTAAAAGGTGATGAATCTTTGGAGTTCTCTACCCGAGATGGAGTGTGTGGAGGCTCCATTGTTCGAATGTGGAGTTTACACATTCTCCCCATGTCTGCCTGGGTTTCCCCCCACACCTCAACAATGTGCAGCTTAGGTTTTTGCAACTCTGGGGGATACGGATAGTGGATTGGAAAATGGAGTTGAAGCCCAGGATCTGACCCGAATCACATTGATTTGCAGAGCAGGCTCAAGTGGCTACTCCGAATGTAAATGAGTGGCCTAATCATAGAAACCCCACAGTACAGAAGGAGGCCATTTAGCCCATTGGGCTGGCACTGCATGTAATAACCCTGCAAATCCCTCTGACACCACAAAGCAGCAATTTAGCGTGGCCAGTCAACCTAACTGGCACGTCTTTGGGAGGAAACGGGAGCAAACCCACGCAGACACGGAGAGAATGTGCAGACTCTGCACAGACAGCAACCTAAGCCAGGAATTGAACCCAGGTCCCCTGGCGTTGTGAGGCAGCAGTGCTAACTGCCCACTTGTATGAAGTAATACACGCAGTATATAGAATGCTACAGTGCAGAAAGAGGCCCTTCGGCCCATTGAATTTGCACCGAACACAATCGCACCCCCATATTATTACCCACTAATCCCTCTAACCTCCACCTCCCTGGACACTGAGGGCAATTTCTTAGCATGGTCAATCAACCTGAAAGCACATCTTTGGACTGTGGGAGGAAACCCACGCAGACACAAGGAGAACATGCAAACTCCACACAGACAGTGACCAGAGGCGGCAATCGAACCCAGGACCCTGGAGCTGTGAAGCAGCAGTGCTAACCCACTGTGCCACCCAAATATATCACTTATCATTTTAGAAGCTGATGCACGCTGCACGATGGTGTCTGCCTGAAGTTGAGTTAGGAATATTTAGCAGCAGATGTTAATCTTTGGCTTCCGAGGTTTGAGAAGATGGTTGTGGGACATGACGCATCGGGGTAAGAATTCTGGAGTTTGCCCACGCAGGGATTGGCAGGAGCATGAGGGATTGGAATTTGGAAGAAGATCCTGTGGTTGAACACTCCACTGGAGCTGTTTGGGGGATGTGGGGAGCGGAAGCTGAAGGTTTGTGATGTGGGAGTGGGCTCATTGCCCCGTAACTGGATGTGGGTTTGTCAGCAGGGAAAAGGTATTTACCCAAAGCATTGATGGGAGCTGTCTGATTTTATACATTTCGAAGAGATGCCTGCAAACTTCGAATTCAGTATTCCGCTGATTATTTCCAGGCCGTCTACCTGTCTTTGGATTCTTGCCCTTCGCCTTTCAGGGAAGGCGATAGCCTCGTGGTATTATCATTAGACTATTAATCCTAAAACTCCACCAATGCTCTAATACCTGGGGTTTGAATCCTGCCACGGCAGATGGTGGAATTTGAATTCAGTCAAAAAAAAAACTGGAAGGAAAAATCTACTGATGACCATGAAACCATTGTCGGAAAAACCCATCTGGTTCACTAATGTCTTTTAGGGAAGGAAATCTGGCCAATATGTGGCTCCAGAGACACAGCAATGTGGTTGACTCTGAACTGACTTGTCTCCAAGGGCAACTGGAGATGGGCAATAAAACGATGTCCTTGTCCTGTGAGTGAATAAATCTATCCTCGTGCGCATGACCGTTCTCTGTCAATCCCTCTGCTCTCCCACGTACTACCATTCTCTTGTACGTTTGTGCTTGGAATCACAGAATCCCTGCAGTGCCGATGGAGGCTATTCAGCCCATCGAGCCTGCACTGGCAACGATCCCACCCATATTTTTTTTTCCCCCGCTAGTCCCTCTAACCTCTGCATCCTTGGACATGAAGGGGTAATGACCATTGTTGAGGTGTGGGAAGAAACCCAGGCAGACATGGGGAGAACGTGTAAACTCCACACAGTGACCCAAGCGGGAATTGAACCTAGCGCTGAGACGGCAGTGCTGACCACTGTGCCACCCATCTATTATTGACCATGTAATGAGCAAAGTAAAGCTGATTGTAACAATCCTGCTTCTGCGAGAATCCTTTGGAAGTAATTCGCTTTGACACATCAAGCTCTGATGAGTAATAACTCTGCTTGTAGTTTGAGGTGGAAGGTTTGGGGCTACATTGGAACTTCATTTATCAATAAGCACTGGAATGCGTTGGCCATGCTCCAGGCTTGCATGGTGCAACAGCTCCGGAGTGTGGTATTGCTGGAACAGGCTGGGAAAGAATCCGCCAATTTCAGGGAGTTGCTGCTTTGGCTTCGAATTGTTGAGTCTCAGTTTTTTTTTCTCTCTAACCGCTGGAACAGTTTTACTGGGATCACCTGCTTTGGTTTGCCAAAGTATAACACAATGAAAGAAATAGCCAACGAGCCTTGTGGATGAAGGCATTGAATTCTTGTTTGAGGGAGTGGAGCAACAGAGGTCTTTCTTCCAAATCATAGTGGAAAGATGCCAAGGCAATAGTGGCGCTAACGTGAGTCACTGTGGTTTGGCTGTAGGCGTTCAACAATATCGCCAGGAGAGAGAGAGAGAGACACACCAGGTAACAGAGGCACATTGGGTGGAATTCTCCCATCCCTCCTGCCACTGGAATTTTAGCAGGTGAGTTTGCGGGGAATGCGAAACTCCGTTGACGGTGGGATAGGAATTTCAGACCAGCGAGGCAGAGAATTCCGCCCATTGTCCCCATGAGGTTAGTTCATCTATGACACGAGGGTATAATGATCACATTTTTACTCTCGATCCACCGTTTTTACTTCGCCACACCACCGTTCCTTCATCGAATGATATTCCCCTTCTGTCCTTTCGATGATCTAGCTGTCGGTGATTCGCGCACGGTGACGCAGCAATGGTGATGGGCTGATCTTAGCAAGGTGATGCCTCTTCACTCTGCGCTGCTGGGAATGAGATCTAGGGAACTCCTATGATGCGTAGTCACCCTTCCCCGTAACGCCTCCAGATGATGTGTGGCCAGCGAGCAGGAGTCAAGGCGACATTCCCTGTTTAATTCGGAATAAGAACTTAAGAAATAGGAGCGGGAGTCGGCCATCCAGCCCCTCAAGCCTGCCCCGCCATTCAATAAGATCACGGCTGATCTGAAATGGATCAGTTCCACTTTTCCGCTTTCTCCCCATAACCCTGAATTCCCTTGTCTATCAGAAAATCTATCTACCCGTGACTTAAATAAATTCAACGAGGTAGCGTCCACCACTTCAATGAACAGAGAATTCAAGAGATTCACCACCCTCTGAGTGAAGAAGTTCATCCTCAACTCTGATCTAAACTGAGCCTCCCCCCCTCTCCCTTATTTTGAGGCTGTGTCCTCTACTTCTGGTTTCCTTTAAGTGGAGAGAATCTCTCGAGCTCTACCCTAATCTAATTCCAGTTACTCCTCAGCTGATAAGCGCAGTGACTCAGGGAGACTGTGGATGAAGATACTGTAGTAAGGATGTGGGGGAAGGAAGCGCTGTGTGTGTTAGCGTGACCGTATGTTGTCAAACCCAAATCAGTGGTGGTTTGTGCCTTCCCGAGGATGATCCCATCATCGTAGTAAGTCTTTATTTCCACTGTCATTACAAGATCATTAAACATTTTTTTTGAGAGAGAGAATTTCTGAGATTGAAGGCAGCACAGGCGAAAGAAAGGGTTGTCTGACTTTACCCCTTGTGGAATCTTGTAGCTATCAGGTTGTCTGTGCTTATCTGCCACATCACTATCGTGTAATGGCCTCTTCAGGCAGCTTGTCGATGTTCTCACCCCCTTCGTATCCATCTTCTTCCTCCTTATCCAAGGAGATGCCTCACTCCTCTGTTTCTCGATTGGGCAGATTGGTAGAACACAGCCAACGGCCACGATCAGAGAGTGTGGCAGATGTGAGTTACACATTGCGGGAGAATTTAAGATGCTGGCAGCATTGTCTTTCGCTCAGCTCCATAGCTGACCGACGTATCTGTATTTGGGCCGTTAGTCTTGGTTGAATTTGACCCCCTTTGGGAGCTGTCTTGGGGACCCCTGTTGCTCAGGCGACTCCGCATCCTGGATCTACGACAATCGGTGGCAAATCCAGTTAGACTTATAAACAAGACCGGATTCTCTGCCGCCGATATTCTCCGCTCCTCTTTGTATCCATCAGTGAATAGATTTGAGAATTCATCTCGACTTTCCCCGGACTAGATTCCCGCTAACCACGAAGCTGATGCAAAATCCTCGGCCCAGAGCCCTGTCTGGACATGGGTGGTAGAGTGGTTAACACTGCTGTCAGGATCCTGGGTTCAATTCCCGGCTCGGGTCACTGTCTGTGTGGAGTTTGCACATTCTCGCCGTGTCTGCATGGGTTTCCTCCGGGTGCTCTGGTTTCCATTCGCGCTCCAAAAAATGTATGGGTTAGACAGACTGGCTGTGCTAAATTGACCGTTGGGAGATTAGCAGGTAAATGTGTGAGGTTATGTGAATAGGGCCTAGGTGGAATTGTGACTCGATGGGCCGAATGGCCTCCTTCTGTAATGTAGAGATTCTATGATGGCACCCCCAGGTTGTGCATTGCAGGTAAAGCACATCCTCCAAGAGCACAATTGTCTGATTCTCTCACCGCCGGGAAATGTAAGTTCTCTTGGCTCTTTCGCTACAGGGACCATATCCACACCTTTCAACACAATTTAGCACTTTGTTTAATGTTGAAATTCAGATGTTACATGGGTTACTGGGGGCTGGTAACATGTGCTATAGTGGAATCCTCTTTGACGTAGTAATTGACATGAGGAAGAGACCAACGCTGTAGCCACACATTGATTTTGCTCCTTTGCTCTCTTCCACTTATCCAAGACAGGAAGCTAATCTAACGTTACCACGTTGGAAGGCTTGATTTTCCATAGTGTCAATTAGCTGCAAGATTTTCATCATTCTTTCCAACATGTATTACAACCTTTTGTTTGCTTTTCTCCTGAAAGCTTTTCCATCCATCCCGTGGTTTTCCTCTCCCGTGTCTCTGACCAGATTGTCCACGCACATGGGGAAGGCATCAATTGTGATCTTGGGTTCATGTCACACTATCTATAACCCCCCCACGACTTGCCTGGGCTTGCAAAATCTCACTAACTGCCCTGTCTGGAGACAATACACCATCTGTTTAACGTTTTCTCCGCTCACATTCTACCCCTTTAAGACTTGATTACCTGTAAATTCTCTCATTCTAACCATTATTCTGTAAATTGAGTTTGTGTCTTGATGTGCCCTGATTGTGAATAGAACTCCCACTCGCCTAATGAAGGAGCAGAGCCCTGAAAGCCTGTGGCTTTTGCCACCAAATAAACCTGTTGGACTTCAGCCTGGTGTTGAGAAACTTGTCACTATGTCCAGATTTCCCAGGGGAAATCTTCCCAATGAGCCAGTAAGATTGCCAACAAGTGGGATTCGCACCCGATTTCTCACCTCTCACCACCTCACCGGCACCCATTTCTGGTGCGAGGCTGAATGAATTATTTAAATATATTTATAACTCTTTTTGCGTCGATTTAATGAGCCGAATTGTCCAGGCTCGTTTGGCCCCTGTGGCTTTGCTGGAGAGAACCTCTCCTGGGAGGTTGGCCTCAGTCTCGCCAATAGAACCATTGAAGGTGCCCTGGGAAGTCGGGGGGGGGGGGGGGGGGGAGGGGGGGGCGGGGGGGGTTTGCCTGTTGAGCGAGGGAGTGCCCTCTTGGGGACAGCCAGTGGCCAGTTCTTGTGCATCCTGGCAAGTGTGGAGAAGTGTGGGGCGGCGGGGCGGGGGAGGGTTACAGGACAGATGATGGGGTGGGAGGGGAGTGTTGGTAGGCTCCGATGGTTGGGGGAAGGGTGGGGGAGACATTATGGAGGCCACGGGGACAGACTGAAAGCAGCAGAGGCTGAGTGAGAGGTGTTAGGTGTTGAAAATGTAATTGTGGTTGATGTCCTCTGCCACAGAGGAACCCTAAATGGGGGCAGGTCTGACTCTTGCACTGCTCTGTGCTTGTGAGGACATCTCAAATGGCTTCATCAGTTGCTGGAGTGGCTGAGAATGGTTTTGTGACTTGGACGTTTCCAGATTTTCTTGGGTATCTGGTCTCTGAAATAAGGCCTCAAAAACTGGTGTTAAGAGTGGCCTAATTTCAACCTCCCACTGCGTTAATCCCCACAAACCAATCCTCTCGAGAGAAACCAGTCCCTGAACAGAATCCCGCTCGAATTTTAGATTAGTTTTTTGGGATGTCTCATGACTCAATGGTTGGCATTCCTGCCTCAGAGCCAGAAGCTCTGGGTCCAAATTCCACGATGTGGAGATGCCGGCGTTGGACTGGAGTAAACACAGTAAAAAATCTGACAACGCCAGGTTTAAGTCCAACCGATTTATTTGATAGTAAACTCACGAGCTTTCGAGGTTCTCCTCTTTCTCAGTGCTCTTCATTCACTTGACGAAGAACACAACCTCGAAAGCTCGTGAGTTTACTATCAAATAAATCGGTTGGACTTAAACCTGGCGTTGTCAGACTTCTTACTGAGTTCCAAGTTCCACCCCAGGACTTGGTGGCCAAGGTTCATGACACGGCCAAACAGGTTGAATACCAACTTGTAAGTCCTTCCAACACACGGTAATGGAGACGGGAAGAGCAAAAGGCGTTCCTGGTCAGCCGTGAGATGGAATAGAAAATTGGAGCCTCCATTTTCCACAATTCCAAGCTGCTACATAGATGAAAAAGTGCATGTTGTCTAAGCAAGTCTGACTCCTTGGTAAGGGCTGGTTGGCTGGATGCCAGGGATGGGTCAGGTTGGATGAGGTTTGATTCCTGTTCCTGGGAGATGTTGGTGCTGTGCACTAGACCCAGTTTTGGATGAAGAATGATCTATTTTCACCTTGCAGTTTCTGGTATTAAACAGCTAAAATTTAGTAAATCAAGATGAATTTCTATCGGAATTACACTATAATTCGGGTGTAAGTGAAATATATTCCTCTCCCAATTGCTTTCACTGGCTTCTAAAAAGCCCTGAATATTCTGCTCAAATTTATCATTTGTTTTGCGATTGCGTACCTCGCTCTGTCATGGCAAAGTCTTCCAACACAGTCATCTGGGGGTTGGTGATAAAATTGGGGGAGCTGCTCCACTGATTGAGTAATCATAGAATCCCTATAGTGCAGGAGGAGGCTGTTCAGCCCATTGAGTCTGCACCGATTACAAACCCCACCCAGACCCTATCCCCATCGCCCCACGTATTTATCCTGATTTTCCCCTAACGCCAGGTCAGTTTAGCATGGCCAAGCAACTGAATATGCTGTGGACCCAGCTTTGGAATGTGGGAGGAAGCGGAAGAAACCCATGCAGACACAGGGAGAATGTGCAAACTCCACACAGACCCTACGCCGGAATTGAACCCAGGTTTCTGGTGCTGTGAGGCAGCAGTGCTAAACACTGTGCCACCGCGCCGCGTCAAAGCTCATTTGATAGCGCAATGTTCAGCATCAGCATCAGTCACGACTCCTTGGGTATTCCTCCAGTATCAAGTACAACAAGATCTGGACAATATCCAGGTTTGGGCTGACAAGTGGTAAATAGCATTCGCGCCACACAAATGCCAAGCAATGACCATCTTTAATAAGACACGCTCTAACCCCTGCTCCTTGATATTGATATAACCATCACTGAATCCCCTCTGTCAACATCCTTGGGGTTACTCAACTGGACTCACCACGTCAACACAGCGGCCATAAGAGCAGGTCAGAGGCCAAGAATACTGTGTCCAGTAACTCACCGTCTGACTTCCCGAAGCCTAGCCACCATCTACAAGGCAATGGAATATTCCCCGCTTGCCTGGATGGGTGCAGCTCCAATAACACTCCAGAAACTGGACACCTTCCAGGACAAAGCAGCCCCACTTGATTGGCACCCCATGTACCAACATTCACTCCTTTAGCCATTGCTCAGTAACAGCAGTGTGTGCTACCTACAAGATGCACTGCAGCAATTCACCAAAGATCCTTAGACAGCACTTTCCAAACCCAACACCACTTCCATCTGGAAGGGCAAGGGCTTTCTAGATGGGAACACCATCACCTGCAAGTTCCCCTCCAAGCCACTCGCCATCCTGAATTGGAAATATATCGGCCGTTCCTTCGCAGTCGCTGGCTCAAAATCCTGGAATTCCCCTCCTAATGGCATTGTGCTGCAGCGTGAGCGTGAGCTGCAGCGATTCAAGAAGGCAGTTCACCACCACCTTCTCAAGGGGCAACTAGGGATGGGCAATAAATGCTGGCCACCCAGTGGTGCCCATACCCCATGAATGAATTTTAAAAAAGGCAGCAGATGTCCATCCACGCCTCCATCTCTCCACTCACCAGCCAAACTTGGAAATATTCCTTCACTATCGCTGGTTCAAAATCCTGGTTCTCCCTCCCTCGCAGCCAAGTGGTTGTACCTATACCATGCGGACTGCATACCATTCAAGAAAGCAGCTCACCACCTCCTTCTCAAGGGCAACTAGATAGCAAATATTGGCCTTGCCAGCAATGATTGATCCCACGGAAGAATTAAAAAATTGTTATAATTTAATCCTGTCAATCATTTTGCTCACATTTGCAATTGCAAATAAATGTATGGTTGGAAATTTTCCAACCAGGCTGTCTGCTAATTAAAATAATTATAGTTTGGACTTGTTGGTGGGAGGACAAGTTTTGTGTGGACTCGCTTCAAGATCTACACTCATAGGGCAAGAGGATAAAGTATGTTCATCATCACCATCATTCCAAGGGTGGCACAGTGGTTAGCACTACTGCCTCACAGCGTCAGGGATCTGGGTTCGATTCCTGCCTTGGGTCACGGTCTGTGCGGAATCTGCATGTTCTCCCCGTATCTGCCCCAATTTCTACCTCATCCAGTGTTAATTCTCACAACCCAATGCTCTCGGAGAAAACGTTGCACTGAAAAGAACAGCTCTCTATTTTTAGATTACTTTTTGGGATGTCCAAAGATGTGTAGGTTAGGTGGATTGGCCGTGCTAACTTGCCCCTTTGTGCCAAGGGGACTGGCTTGCCTCCCTGGTCCTCAGTTTCCTCCTGCATTCTGAAATATGTGCTGGTTCAGTGCATCGGCCATGCCAAATTCTCCTTCAATGTATTTGAGCAGGCACTGGGGTGTGGCAACTCGGGGATTTTCACTGCAGTGTTAATATAAGCCTATTTGTAACACCAATAAAGAAATGTAAACTCTTATTTGATCCTGAATGCCTCAATGTTCTGTTTATTTGTACAGATTTAGATGTTTGTTTCAAGTTTATTTTGTGTCACGAGTAGGCTAACGTTAATGCTGCAGTGAATTTACTCTGAAAATCTGCTTGTCGCTACACTCTGGTACGTGTTTGAGTACACTGAGGGTAAATTTAGCATGGCCAATGCATCGAACCAGCACGTCTTTCAGATTGCGGGAGGAAACTGGAGCACCCAGAGGAAATCTACGTAGATACGGGGAGAATGTGCAAACTCCGCACAGACAGTGACCCAGGCTGGGAATTGAACCCAGGTCCCTGCTGCTGTGAGGCTGCAGTGCTAACCCACTGTGCCACTCTGTTTGCTAACTTCGGTTGAAAAGTGGAGCATAAAGAGAATAGACAGGCCATTTGTCTTTTTTTTTTCGCTCTTGTTGCATCATGTGTGTGTGCTTTGTCTGAAACATTTAGTGCTGAGAGGTTAAGTGCAGGAAGCTATCAGGTTAAGTACAGGAAACTATTGATTTAAGGAATCTAGACTACCCTGTCTACTGCCAAGTCAAGGCAACATAATCCAAGATGAAATGCAATTTACGATTGAAACACGAATGTGCTATTAACCCTCCAATGTACAGGAGTAGAGAATAGAAAAGGAATATCGCTATCTTTGTTAAATGCTTCACTTTTAATGCAATTCATTCATCAACGTGTCCAGTGTTACGATGATATTGTTCCCATCATTGATTTGCCTTCCAGTAAGGAATAAATTAGTAAAAGTTTGGGGGAAAAAGGTCCTTGTTGTATAGTCAATTAATATCACGTTATAACGGTTTAATTCAATGAAGGTAGTGGGCATTAACTATTGATTTACTTGCACTATTATAAATAAATGCAGACTAAAACTGTCGTCGTTAGGTTAGGAGGTGTTTACTTGTAACGAACAGCTCTGTAGCTAAATATAAAGATATCTCTGAAATTGGCTTCAGTTCTATTCCTCAGCAATTGAATGGATTCTGCTTTGGATATGATACCCATTCAGTTGCTGCTTTGTCTATTTGATGTTTTATGCAAAGGTTGTGAAATAGAAATTGGATTGAATGTACGTTGCAGGAACAGGACATTTTGATCTAACAGTCCGTGTTAGTATTTAAACTCCACACGAGCCATCTTTCCCCATTTAAATCTATCATTTTAACTTCTATTTTCTTCATCCACATGTACTAGTCTAGCTTCCACTTAATCCAGCTATACTATTGGCTTGAGTCTCTCTCTGGGGTGGAGAGTGACGCATTCCCACCTCTCTTTTTGGGAAGAGAGGTTTTTCAGAATTCCTCATTGGGTTTCTTCATGGCTAGTTTTGTAGTTTGATTATCTTTAGTTATGCTCTCTCTCTTTCTATCCATTCTGTCAAAGCCCATATCTCTCTGAAATCTGCTCTGCTATTTCCAGTTACAGAAATCAGTAACAAGAATGAAACAAGAATTTAAATTCTTTTGTCATTCACTGGTTTCTAACTCCAGAGTGATTGGTGACCGCTGGATTTGAACAACCGTTAACAGTTTGTCAGGATAACTGTAAAGTGGACAAGCATGAGGTCATGCATTTTGGTCGGGAAAATGGGAAGGTGACTTAGTATCCAAATGGGGAGAGACTTTGACGTGGCTGCAGTGCAGAGGGATCTGGGTGTCCTTAGAACATAGAACATAGAACATTACAGCACAGAACAGGCCCTTCGGCCTTCGATGTTGCGCCGACCAATATAAAAAGCAATGCCCCTCCAAACTAAACCATTCCCTTCTCTTCCATATACTTATCAACTAACCTCTTAAACGCCACCAAACTTGGCGCATCTACAACTGCTGCAGGCAGGGCATTCCACTCCCGAACCACCCTTTGGGTAAAGAACCTACCTCTGATATCCGTCCTATAACTATCACCCCTTAATTTAAAGCTGTGTCCCCTCGTGCTAGCTTTCTCCATCCTAGGAAAAAGGCTATCACTGTCCACCCTATCTAAACCTCTAATCATCTTATATGTTTCGATAAGGTCTCCTCTTAGCCGCCTCCTTTCTAACGAAAACAACCTCAAATCCCTCAGCCTCTCTCATAAGACCTGCCCTCCATACCAGGCAACATCCTGGTAAACCTCCTCTGTACCCTCTCCAATGCCTCCACATCTTTCTTATAATGTGGGGACCAGAACTGCACACAATACTCCAAGTGCGGCCGCACTAGAGTTTTGTACAGTTGCAACATGACGTTGCGGCTCCGAAATTCAATCCCGCTACCAATAACAGCCTTGTTCATGAGTCATAGTAAACTAGCATGTGGGTGCGGCAGGTAATGAAGAAAGCAAATGGAGTGTTGGCTTTTATAGCTAAAGAAATAGAATATAAAGGTAAGGAAGTATTGTTGCAACGATACAAGGCATTGGTGAGGTTGCACCTGGAGTATCGTGCACAATTTTGGTCCCCGTATTTGAATAAAAATGTAGTGGGATTGGAGGCAGTTCTGAGGAGGTTCACCAGGTTGATTCCAGAGATGAGGGGTTTGTTGTACAAAGAGAGATTGAACAGTTTCAGCCTGTACCCTCTGGAATATAGAAGAATGAGGGGAGATCAAATTGAGGCCTGGATGAAGTAGATGTGGAGCAGATGCTTCCTGTAATGGGACATTCAAGCCTTTGAATAAGGGGCAGCAAATTTGAAACAGAGTTGAGAAGAAATTGCTTCTCCCCAAAGGGTTGTGAATCTGTGGAATTCACTACCCCAAAGTGCAGTGGGTGCTGAGAAAGTGAAGGAGGAGTTAGATGGATTGTTAATCAGTAACGAGTTAAAGGATTCTCAGAAGAAGGCAGGAAAATGGGCATGAGGAGCAAATTAGCCGTGTTCGAATGGCAGAGCAGACTCAATGGGCTGAATTAATTCTGCTCCTGTATCTCATGAACTATGTGCAGTGTGCTGCTGACTTCTATGGCTATAGAATCAATTGTGCCCAGGAAACCCCTTATTCAGCCCCAGGACACCCGCTCTTCGATCAGTTGGCCGGTTGGTTCATGTATCCTTCCGAAACTTAGCCCTTGTAAAGAGGCTGGCTGCTACAGTAACCATATGGAATACTTTCCCAGAAAGTCCATTGATTCTGGAAGAGAAACATTGCTCAAGAGGCAAAGGATATGCTTAAGAAAAGGGAGGAAATGAGAATAGAATTAGAGGTGATATCTGCAGTGGAAGGGACAAGGCGATGGCAACTGATGACCTCTGCTTTAATTGCTGTCGTGTTTATGGTTCAATCCCCCCGGCCCTTCAGCAGAGCTGGTCGGGTTTGCTACTTGTGTTAAATGTCATTTTATAAAATTTGTAAACTGACGTGTCCTCTGATGCGATGATACTTTTCTCATTATTGATCTGGTTACCAGTAAAGAGTAAATTACCAAACGTTTGCGGCGATGGATCCATTTTGGTAGATGCTATTTTACAACAGGGTTTAATTGTTAAACCTAACAACCATCTGCATCTAATTTATAATTGATCAAGTGAACCCCTGGTTAATGCCCACCAGCAACACACAATTAAACCCTGTTATAATGTGAGATTTGGCCTGTTTTGAAAATTCTTGTTCTGATGAGAAACTACAGCCTCTGCTACTCGACTAATTTCACAGGTTGATCAAAGCATTTTACAGACTTATTCATCGTTTTACCACTATTGTTTTTGTGTTTTGTGGGACGTGGATGTTGCTGGCTGGGTCAATATTTGTTGTCTGTCCCTAGTTGTCCTTGAAGTGAGTGCCTTCCAAGGCCATTTCAAAGGGGCAGTTGAGAGTCAACCACATTGCTGTGGTTTGGAATCACGTGTAGGCCAGACCAGGTCAGGACGCCAGATTTCCTTCCCTGAAGGACCAGCTGAGTTTCTCTGGGATGATGATCAAAGATAGTTTAATTCCAGGTTAATTGGCAAAATTTTAAGTCCCGTCAATTGCCGCGGTGGGATTTGAACGCACAGCCCTCGGAATTCAGCCGAGTCCCCTGAATTACAGCCCAGTGACATTAACAGGATGCCACTGTCTTCCCTCAGATATACCACTTGATTGGTATATGCAGGGAAATCTGCTCAAGCACAATGATATCATAGTGACAGGAATGTTTTAGCGAATGCTGGGAATATCTCCTCACGAGAGCGCTTTAACAGCCTTCGCTTCTTGGAATACTGGTGACAAGGTTGTAATCGCAGGCGATTTATCTGAATGAGGTTGATTCTTTGGCCTTTTTAGTACCTGGAGTTCCCCAGCATTAAAAAAAAGATTATATAGACCATCAATTGGCTTTCAGTTCCGTGAATGTTTCCATAGACAGAGAATGTAAGATAAAAATTGCAGTCATGTAGAGGCTGGTATGGAAGAAATCTTCTTTCTGAAGCATAATTAGCGTTGTCATGGACAAGAAAATGCATGTTTAAAGATGAAGTAAACATTCTTAAACTGTACAGGTCAGAAGTTGAGAGTGACAAGTGACAAACAAGCCACAGTAGTTTGTGTAGGCGGAGAGCTGCAGTGTGGTCGAGGCAAATCGATTTCATGTCTACTTTATAAGGCAGTGAAGAATAATATTGTTTAAAGTTTATTTATTAGTGTCCCAAATCGACTTGCATTAACACTGCAATGAAGTTACTGTGAAAATCCCCTAGTCGGGACACTGAGGGAGAATTTAGCATGGCCAATGCACCTAACCAGCGCGTCTCTCAGACTGAGGGGGGAAACCGGAGCACCCGGAGGAAACCCAGACAGACACAGGGAGAATGTGCAGACCCCACACAGACAGTGATCCAAGCTGGGAATCGACCCGGTCCCTAGTGCTGTGTGACAGCAGTGCTAACCACTGTGTTACTGTGTGTCTCTAAAGGAAACAGAGCTAAGTTTATTACTAATGTTTAGAGAAATGTTAATGGACTCGAGAATCTTCCCTGCTGTCATCAGACTTTTGAATGGACCCACCTCACACGAAGTTGACCTTTCTTTGCACCCTAGCTATGATTACAACACTACATTCTGCACCCTCTCCTTTCTTTCTCTGTAAACGGTATGCTTTGCCTATATAGCGTGCAAGAAGCATTACTTTTCATTGTATACTAATACATGTGACAATAATAGATCAAACATCTCTAAACAGAGTGGTTGACTTGACTCAGCTGTTCAGCCAGACTTTAACCCCTAGTTGCTGGGATCTGGTGAAACCTTAGCGCTCATTCAAGATCAGAGTGGAACTTAGTTCTTGGCGATTCATTTGGGCATAAAATGGGTGTTAGACTTTGTTTGAATGGTTACACCGCAGATGTTGGCCATCAGTTGATTGCTCCTACATAGGGCCAGCATGCTCACAATGTTCCTAGTGCCATGCCCCCTCCCTGCAAATATTTACTCAGCAGATAGCGATCCAATTCCCTTCTGAAAGTTTCTATTGAACCTGACTCTATCACGCTGTCCATTCCGGATCCCAACCACTTGCTGTGCCCAAACGCTTTTTTTCCCTCATGTTGCCATTGCTTCTTTAACCAATCTCCTTAAATCGATGCCTTTTGCTTCTCCATCCTTCCACCAGTGGGAACAGTTTCTCCCTTTCTACTCTGTCCGGATGCTCCAGCCCTCTGATTTTTGGATACCTCTATCAAATCTCTCCTCAGCCCTCTTTTTTCGAAGCCGACCAGGTCCAGCTTCTCTGATCTAACCTGGGAAGTATTTCTGGTGAATCTTTTCTGCATACTCGCTAATATCTTCACATCCTTTCTAAACTGTGAGGCCAAACCAGGGTTTTCTTCAATTTTGTATTCTGAACGCAGGATGCCCCCTGCTTTCTCTCAATCTGCCCTGCTACCTTCAATGGTTTGTGTATGTATACCCCCAGTCCTTCTGCTTCAGCACTGATTATATCCTTGTTTCTCTGCTTTCTTCTGAACAAGATGAATCACTTGCACACATGTATGTGTTAAACTTCATCTGCTACTTGCCTTCCCATTCTACCAACCTCTCTGTCCTTTTGGAGTTCTGCATGATACTCCTTCCTCACAGTTCAGAATGCTTCCTGGTTTTTGTGTTGGGCTGAAAATGTTGAAATTGTCCCTCCCACACCAAGTTGTGAGGAGCAAGGAGCCAACGTTAAATCTGCTCCATCATTAAATCTGATGGAGATGGATAACTCCATAATTCAATCTGCAGATTTCCACCACTCCTCTTGGCCTCCTTTCACTCAGCCAGTTCTGGGTCTCAGATGAAGTGGGGAGGGAGAAATTAATCCAACATATACTTGAGACCAGTAATTTCCACAGGAGTTGTCTACCGTAATCTCAGAAAACCCAGAGCAATGGCAGCTGATGTTCTTTCTCTGGGATCTCCACTGCAGAAAAGTGGACAGTAACTGCGACTTGATGTCCATACACACACCATCAAATTTGGCAAGGCATTTTCATCTGGTGGTTTTGAAACAAAAATGACTTCCTTGGACTTCTAAGCACAGGGATGGAATAGAACAACTAAGACACTGTCCTTAAACTCTCTAAGTCACCTGTTGGACCCCAGCTGGAATACTGTGGGTAATTCTGGACACCAAATGTCAAGAGAGGTATCGATCTTAGCGAGGGTGCAGAGGAGGTTCATGAGGGAAATTTCACAGTACCTTCATTGTCATGTTTAATGTAAGCCTTAATTACGACTAATAAATATTTTATTTTTAATAAAATTTGAGTGAGCCCTACACAACGCAGTCAACATGAACAGGACCAGACACGCACAAGCTAAACGTCCAGCGAGCAGTCAATGGCGACGGGGTGGGGGGGGCGGAATGATTGGAAAATCCTGCCAATGGATTAAAAATAATTGTCAAAAGATCTAGCAGGGAGCTGACAATTTTCTTGCCAACATCTATCTGAAAAGGTGATGCAAGTTCGACAGGTATTTGAGGATGAGGCACTCACAGGGTTCAGGATAAAAGATGGGGACGGAGCTTCATTTTCAATGAACTAGCATGAGCAAAATGGTCTAAGTGGCCTCCCGAGTTGCAAATGTCATAGAATCGTAGAATCACAACAGTGTAGAAGGAGGCCATTTGGCCCATTGAGTAGGCACCAACCTCAATCACACACAGCTCGTATTCCCATAATCCCATGTATTTACCTTACTAATCCCCTTGATGCTAAGGGTGGTACGGTAGCAAAGTGGTTAGCACTGCTGCTTCACAGCTCCAGGGTCCTGGGTTCAATTCCCGGCTCGGGTCACTGTCTGTGTGGAGTTTGCACATTCTTCTTGTGCCCGAGTGGATTTCCTCTAGATACTCCGGTTTCTTCCCACAGTCCAAAGATGTGCAGGCTAGGTTGATTGACCATGCTAAAATTGCCCCTTAGTATTCTGAGATGTGTAGGTTAGAGGGGTTAGCGGGTAAATATATAGGGATATGGGGGTAGGGCCTGGGTGGGATTGTGGTCGGTGCAGACTCGATGGGCCAAGTGGCCTCTTTCTGCACTGCAGGGTTTTCATAATGCTACGGAGACAGCAGATGGCTCATAACGTTTGGGCAGATGGACAAACGTTAGCAAATGTGAGGTTATCCACTTTGGTAGAAACAATAGTAGGAGGGATTATTATTTAAAGGGCAAAAAGCTTGCAGCATGATGTAGTGCAGAGGGATCTGGGGGTCCTTGTGCATGAATCGCAAAAACCCAGTCTGCAGGTGCAGCAGTTGATCAAGAAGGCGAATGCAATGTTGGTCTTTATAGCGAGGGGGATAGAATATAAAAACAGGGAGGTCTTGCTGCAACTGTACAGGGCACTGATGAGGCTGCAACTGGAGTACTGTGTGCAGTTTTGGTCCCCTTATTTGCGGAAGGATATATTGGCCTTGGAGGGAGTGCAGAGAAGGTTCACCAGGTTGATACTAGAGATGAGGGGGTTAGCCTATGAAGAGAGATTGAGTAGACTGGGTCTGTACTTGTTGGAGTTTAGAAGGCTGAGGGGGGATCTTATAGAGACTCAAGATAATGAAGAGGCTAGATAGGGTCAGGGTAGAGAGGTTCTTCCCACTTCGAAAGCAGAAGTAGAGAGCACAGCCTCAAAATAAGGAAGGAAGCAGTTTAGAATGTAGTTGAGGAGGAACTTCTTCACTCAGAGGGTGGTAAGTCTCTGGAATTCTCTTCCCATTGAAGTGGTGCAGGCTACCTCGCTGAATATATTTAAGTCATGGGTAGATAGATTTCTGATAGATAAGGGAAATAAAGGGTTATGGAGACAAAGTGGGAAAGTGGAATTGATCCACTTCAGATCAGCCATGATCTTATTGAATGGCGGGGCAGGCTTGAGGGGTTGGATGGCTGACTCCTGCTCCTATTTCTTGTGTTCTTATGAATTGAGCATGGTGAATGCACCTGACCTACACGTCTTTGGAGCATCCGGAAGAAACCCAAGGAGACACGAGGAGAACATGCCAACTCCTCACAGACAGTGGCCCGAGGCCAGAATATCTCCGAATCAGTCAGTTTTTGTTCCAGTTTGTATTCTTTACTACGCCAAGGCAATCAACATTTATGTTTAAAGACTAAACTCTGCCATATCACATCTTGCTTCTGGGCCATCCAGTTGGAGATATGGTGGAATCAAAACTGTGACATAATACTTTGCCATGTGCTTTTGCGTACCAAGATTATAATCTCTGTGTTAGTGCAGCGTAATGACACAGATTTAGATGTTGGTAAACTGCGATGTAATCGAGGATGTATTCACCTGTATTCTCACTCCCTGGTTGCTCGTAGTGGCAATGTACACTCACCAACCCATGTTGGGTTTTGAAATCAGGCATAAAACTAAAAGGAGGCTTTGTTTGTTGCCTCTACCTTGATGGATTGCGAGTGCTTTGAACACAAGACGTGACTTGACCTAATACGAGTCAGTACTGCAAGCGACAAACGGAATAAGATTTGTACGTGGACTCTCCTGTGCTCCATATCTCTTGCTTCATTTACCCAACAAAAATCCTGAAATTTATCATTCATCCAACATACAAACCCTTTTGTGGGAGAATGTTCTGGATTTCTCCTATCCTTTGTGTGGAAAATCCACTTTGTGAATATGCCAATTTGAAGATTGTTCTGGATTGCTCCAATAGATTAAATAGTTTCTCTGTACCTATTTTATAAGTTAACTGCATCCCTTTGCTGGTGGGCAGTATGGTGGCACAGTGCTTAGCACTGCTGTCTGACAGTGCCAGGGACCAGGGTTCAATTACTGGCTTGGGTCACTTTGTGTGGAGTTTGCACGTTCTCCCTCTGTCTGTGTGCGTTTCTTCCCGGTGCTCTGGTTTCCTTCCATGGCCCGAGAGACGTGCTGGTTAGCTGCATTGGCCATGCTAAATTCTCTTGGGTGTACCCTCTGCGTGTTCTCCCCGTGTCTGTGTGTGTGTGTGTGTGTGTGTGTGTGTTTCCTCCCATGATATGAAAGATCTATTGGTTAGGTGCATTGGCTGTGTTAAATTCTCCCTCAGTGTACCCGAACAGGCGCCGGAATGTGACGATTAGGGGATTTTCACAGTAACTTCACTGCAGTGTTAACGTAAGCCTACTTGTGACACAAACAAATAAAGATATTTATTTAAAAGTGCGTTAACGTCACACTGATCATGGTAAGATACTTGCAAATGTACAATTAAAATATGTCTTCTTTTGGCAATGGGAGAGATCAAACAAATTTTAACATGTCCAGGTAGCTCTGAAATTCTCAGATAAATGGCAATCTGAAATGAGTACTATTTGGGAATTTAAATACGGATTACAAAAAATGCTTCAGCTGTTGAAACATAATGCGGTAACGCTATGTTTTAAACAGATTCTAAAACTACCAAAATTTAAAACGTAGTTTGATGTTTAAAAACGTGATTTTTTTGCTTGGTTTTCAATTAAGATGATTCGTTGAAGTTATCCCAGAACCGAGTTTTCTGTTTGGACAGGTAGCATTTTGGCTAATTTATAAAAGAGGGGGAAGAGACATTGCGCTTTCAGTTATTATATACCCTTGGTGCTTTTTGCCTTTCCTTTTTCATAAAAGAGAATCTTGTCTCAAAAGCGCTGATGTTTCCCAGTGATGCTGGTTGGTTGCAGCGTTTGCTGGGACGAGGGAGATAAATGAAATAACGCAGTTGTAATGACAAGAGCGGTGAAAAAAAAACCCCTGAGCCAAATTATGCAAATGCTGCTGTTTTTTCGAGCAGTTCCCACACACTGTCAGGCATTGGAAACTCTTCGCAGACACTTTTCCCAGATGATGTCATGGAACTCGCACTAATCACTATTGAAATTACACTTTACAAAGGAAATCAATGGGACTGGGTGACAACACACAGTAAAACATTAACATTACGGGTAGATCTTTCACGTTAAAAGGGCCCCTGTTGACAGCAGCTGCTTTTTTTATTCTGACGGTGGCATCCCCTTTCGGTGAAGATTAAATCTCGATGATAATGGACGTGCCCTGCGTATTACAGCTCGCACCATCAAACCAAAGGTGCGACTGTACCTTCGTGGTCCTTAGAGCTTCAGTGGGATTTTGGTGACGATTCCCTGAATTTTGCTCACCCTCGGCTTCGTGCTTTAGGAGATTTGAACAAGCTGCACCGGGTAGATGTCTACAATGAAACCCGTCTCCAGACATTCCATAGTGTGTGTCTGTCATTCATATTCAATCTGTGCGAGAGCTGCTTTTCTCTCTCGTTTGGGAGACAGCCAATCGTCGCCACCTCGGGGGCAGCGAGGGATGGGCGACAAACGGTGGGTTTGCCAGCGACGTCCGTATTCCAGGAAAGAATTTTTCAAAATCCCTAAAACCACAGTTTCCTACTTGCAGCCGCATTGATGCAACGTCAGTGAAATTAATGGAAAAAGTTCATGTTTGGCATTATTAGTTCAGTCACCACTTCCGTTACTCTGACAATATGTGGCATGGTGGTACAGTGGTTAGCACTGCTGCCTCGCAGTGCCAGGGACCATGGTTCGATTCCCAGCTTGGGTCACTGTTTAAAAGAACATAGAACATTACAACGCAGTACAGGCCCTTCGGCCCTAACTATTGCGCCAACTTGAGAAACCAATCTAAAGCCCATCTAACCTACACTATTCCAATGTCGTGTTTGTGTGTAATCTGTACATTCTCCCTGTATGTGCGTGGGTTTCCTCTGGTTTCCTCCCACTGTGCCATGAGATATGCTGGTTAGGTACATTGGCCATGTTAAATTCTCCCTCGGTGAACCCAAACAGGCACCGGAATATGGCAACTCGGGGATTTTCACAGTGTTAATGTAAGCTTGTGATTATTAAATAAATCTTAATTTACGTAATGTTGATTGCTGCTTCTTTGCCTTATTCACTAGTATTCAGAATAGAAGTTAAACTTTACTCTTAATTGTTTCTAATGTTAATCAGCTCAATTTATTTTTTTTCCCCTCCTGTTTCTTGGGCTAAAATTGCAGAGCCGGCGCGGTTGTCTAACTGACCTTGAGAAGCGGTAGACCAGCCCAGATAACTTTCAGATTGATTCCTTCACTCTCTGGTGCTTTGAGGGTGCCCAGCACCTCCCTGAAGTGCTGACAGCTCTTGGGGGCTTTGCTACGAGTAATGCAAAGCAGCCTGCTGTGATTCCAAGTGTAGCGACACAGTCAACCTCCAAACCTCAGGTACAATGGCACACGTGGCCTTACTCGAGATGTCAAGGATCTTTCCAAATTCTATCGCAAATGAACTGCACAAAAGATGCTTTCAAACCAATGTAGCTAATATTCAGACAATGGGAAGGAAGAGTTTATAAAGCTCTGCTTAGGCCGCCAACAGTGGTATCGCATACATAGAATCCTTACAATACAGAAGAGACCATTGAGACACCATGGTGGTCAATAGTTAACACTGTTGCCTCACTGCACCAGGGACCCGGGTTCAATTCCAGCCTTGGGTCACTGTTTGCACATTCTCCTTGTGCCTGTGTGGGTTGTAGAACATAGAACATTACAGCGCAGTACAGGCCCTTCGGCCCTCGATGTTGCGCCGGCCAGTGGACCCTCTAACCTAAACTATTCCAATATCATCCATATGCCTATCCACCGACCATTTGAATGCCCCCAAAGTAGGCGAGTCCACAACTGCTGCAGGCAGGGCATTCCATGCCCTCACCACCCTCTGTGTAAAGAACCTGCCTCTGACATCCGTCCTATAACTACCACCTCTTAATTTAAAGTTATGTCCCCTCGTGTTGGTCATCACCATCCGAGGAAAAAGGCTCTCACTATCCACCCTATCCAGTCCTTTGATCATCTTATACGCCTCAATTAGGTCACCGCGTAACCTTCTTCTCTCTAATGAAAATAACCTCAGGTCCCTCAGCCTTTCCTCATAAGGCCTTCCCACCATACCAGGCAACATCCTGGTAAACCTCCTCTGCACCCTTTCCAATGCTTCCACATCTTTCTTATAATGCGGCGACCAGAACTGTACGCAATACTCCAAGTGCGGCCGCACCAGAGTTTTGTACAGTTGTAACATAACTTCACGGCTCCTAAATTCAATCCCTCTACCAATAAAAGCTAACACACCGTACGCCTTCTTAACAACTTTATCAACCTGGGTGCCAACTTTCAAAGAGCTATGTACTTGTACCCCAAGATCCCTCTGCTCGACAACACTATTAAGGGTCCTTCCATTAACCCTATATTTCATATGCCTGTTATTCCTACCAAAGTGAATCACCTCACACTTATCCGTATTGAATTCCATTTGCCACCTCACGGCCCAGCTCTGCAACCTATCTATGTCCCTCTGCAAACTGTAACATCCATCCTCGCTGTCTACAACTCCCCCCACTTTGGTATCGTCAGCAAATTTACTAATCCCGGTTTCCTCCGGTTTTCTCCCACAGTCCAAAGACGTGCAGGCAAGGTGGATTGGCCAAGCTGAATTGCCTCTTAGTGTCAGAGGGTTTAGCTAAGGTAAATGCTTGGGGTTATGGGAAAGGGTCTGGGTGGGTTTGTTGTCGTTGCAGACTTGATGGGTCAACTGGCCTCTTTCTGCACAGTAGGGATTGTGTGAGTCGGCACCAACTCTCCAAAAGAGTATCTTATCCAGGTCCATCCTCTGTCTTATCACCATAACCCCACTCATTTACTGTGGCTAATCTATCTACTCTGCGTGTCTTTGGACACTGGCAATTCAGCTTGGTCAATCCAGCATCTAGGTAGTTACACGGGTAAGATGGGTATGGAAAGATATGGGCCAAACACGGGCAATTGGGACGAACGTAGTGATAAAAAGTGGGCGGCATGGACAAGTTGAGCCAAAGAGCCTATTTTGCTTGCTGTAAAACCTCTCTGACAGTTGCCAGTGATGTCCAAGTCAATGGTCTTTGACCATTGTCATCCACAGTTCACCGTGCTCTTCCTCATGACGCACTTGTCTGCCTCAAGTGATACAGCATTCCAAACATTAGCCTGTCAACTACAGCATCTGCGGAGGCAGGAGCATAGTGGTCTTGTCCATGCACTAGTAATCCCAGACCCATGGTGATGCTCCGGGAATCTGGGTTTGAATCCCACAAAGATAGATGGTGACATTTGAATTCAATAAAAAAAAATCTGGAGTCAAAATTTTATTGATGTCCCTGAAACCTTGATGGCACAGTGGTTAGCGCTGTTGCCTCACCCAGGTTCGATTCCTGGCTTGGGTGACTGTCTGTCTGTGCGGAGTCTGCATGTTCTCCCCGTGTCTGTGTGGGTTTCCTCTCGGGTGCTCCGATTTCCACCCACAGTACGAAAGACACGCTGGTTAGGTGGCTTGGCCGTGCTAAATTCTCCTCTGGCATACCTGAGCAGGCCCTGGAATGTGGCGACTCGGGGATTTTCGCTGTAACTTCCTCGTGGAGTTAATGTAAGCCTACTTGTGATACTAATGCATAGATGTGAACATAAAACAGAAACCATTGCCGTAAAAATGTATCTGATTCAGTCTGCCTTGTTGCCCAACAAGGGACGTACACGTGGTGGGTCGTGCGAGGACTGCCTTTGGGTGTTGCTTCAAGAGTTGCCTAATGCTTCACGTCGTTAGTGTACACTTAAACTGGACCAGCTGGCGGGCAACACGACAGCTCAGTGACTATCGCTGTGCTGTGCAGATACGTGGATTTGGGTCGGTGTCTGCGGGAGTTTGCACATTCTCCCTGTGCTTGCGTGGGTTTTGTCTGGGTGCTCCGGTTTCCTCCCAGATCCTAAAGACTCTTAGGCTGATTGGTGTTCCCAAATTGTCCCTAAATTAGGCATCCCTCAGTCTGATGATAATTCCTTTATTGTGGACATCAATAGGTGTAGACAAAGGTCATAGGTAGAAGAGGGCACTCAGTGTTAAAATGGCGGCACGGGCTTGTTGGGCCGAAGGGCCTGTTTCCTGTGCTGTGTTGTTCTTTGTTGGTTCACTCGTGTCCTTTAGGGAAGGGAATCTTCCATCCTTACCAGGTTTGGTCTACCCGTGATTCCAGACCCACAGCGACGTGGTTGAGTCTCAAGTGGCCATTGCAAGCTACCTAGTTCGAGGGCAATTAGGGATGGGCAACAAATGCTTGCACGGTTCACATCCCCTGAATGGAGAAAAAAACATATGCCAAAAGAATGTTTAAAAGCGATGCTTCTCTGTTTAGGAATACGTGAACTGGTTTAGCACTTGGCAGCCTGATCTTCGTAGATTCTTTGGAGACCACATATTGTGGTTGGTTAGAGAGCACAGCACAATAGAAATAAGAATGTACGCTCCCTTCTAAACATTATTGATGGTTTTATTTTGCAATAACAGGAACTTGGATTCTTTTGCCTCCGCATTTTGCATTCATGCAGGGACAAGCCTGTGTAAAAAGGCTCATTTAAAGGAGCTGGATGTTCAAAACATCTCATGACAAACATTGTCGCAGATTACGTGACTGCCGTGATCTCGCAACATGAGAACAAATCCAAAATCTGTTGGCCTGGTGTGCGACTCCACCGCTTCTTGGAGGACGGTTATCTATATCAGGCAATGTTCTATATCCATTTGGCAGAACCATTGAGGTCGATTACAACTGTCCCACTTTCAATGCCTAAAGTGTGGCAGTTATGGGGCGTCACAGTGGCACACTGGTTAGCACTGGTGCCTCACAGCGCTAGGGACCCGGGTTCGATTCCCGGGGCATTGTCTCTGTGGAATCTGCACACTCTCCCCATGTCTGCCTGGGTTTCCGCCGGGAGCTCTGGTTTCCTTCCACAGTCCAAAGATGTGCAGGTTAGGTGGATTGGCCATGCTAAATTGCCCCTTCGTGGAAATGGGACTAACTAGGGGAAATGCATGGGGTTGCGGCGATGGGGGCTGGGTGGGATTGTGGCCAGTGCAGACTCGATGGGCCAAATGGACTACTTCTGCACTGTTGGATTCTTGATTCGATAAGTGCTCCAACTTTTTCTATAGCTCGGTGACCCTGCTAAATAATGATTGCCTTAATTAATTACTCTTTTTGTGGCCACCATTTAAATTAGTCGATTTAAAAGGAATAATGGTGATGGTCTTTCTTGTCATTTGAGGTTGTTGGAATCATCAGGACCACAGAATAGTGGTCAAAGTTGTCCGTATCTTGGGGTGAACAGGCAGTGTTCCAGGATGAAGTGTTAAGATACACAGTTTCACAGTAAGTGATGCGTGTGGGCAGAGGGTTCTGGGGGGAGGGAATGTGGGGTAAAATTTGAGGTTGATCAGCTTCTAATGGAGTACAAATTATGAAACCGAGGTGACTTGCTCCATCCTGATGCCATCAAGTTAGCCAAGGCTACGGCATTCTCAATAATAGTGTGGAAATAGGGGATTGGGACAAAATTTCATAGGGAAATAATCCACTCCATTGTGGAGTAAATATGTTTTTACTCGTTTGTGGGACATGGGTGTCGCTGGCTGGGCCAGCATTTGTTGCCCATCCCTAGTTGTTCTTGGAGGGCTGTTGAGAGTCAACCACATTGCTGTGGCTCTGGAGTCGCACGTAAACCAGACCAGCAGATTTCCTTCCCGAAAGGACGTTAATGAACCAGATGGGTTTGTCTGACAATCGACAGTGGTTTCATAGTCAATAGCAGATTCTTAATTCCAGATATTTTGAATTGAATTAAAATTCTACCATGGGATTCGAACCTGGGCACTCACAACATTGAGCTGAGTTTCTGGATTAGAAGTGTAGGAATAGCACTACTCGGTCTGGGAACTGAGCTGCCCCACTTTGATCAGGATGCATCTTGATTATCCTTTCCCTATGCTTGCAGACTTCCCAGGTATGCCTGAGGTTCCCTCACCAACACAGGTTTGTTTTGAGATAGCCAGCATCGTCCAACGGGAATTCATCCCTGTGGAACGCATGGAAGATCATGTTTTATTTTCTCATCACAAGCCAGCTTACGTTCACACTGCAGTGAAGTTGTTGAAAATCCCCAAGTTGCCACATTCTGGCACCTGCTCGGGTACACCGAGGGAGAATTTAGCACGGCAAATGCATCTAACCAGCACGTCTTCCGGAGCACCTGGAGGAACCCCCCGTGGACACGGGGAGAATGTGCAGATTCCACACAGATTGGGAATTGAACCTGTGTCCCTGGTCCCTGCGAGGTAGCGGTTTTTTTTTTCCAAAAATGGATATTTCCAATAATGTGTACAATCTGTCCTAAGGAACTAGTTATCGGATGGTGATCTTGCATTAATATTAACTGTTTGACACCTAAGTAGCATGTCTGTTGTTGCAGAGCTTCCTTGGAGAAACATCCACTTCAGTTTTCTTTCCAAGATGGAATCATCCCTGAGATCTGTCCTTCAGAGAATGAAGAAACCTGGGCTTTGAACATCAAGCGAGGCATCCTCAGCATACTCCAGGATTCATATACAGCAAATAAACGGAAAACTGCTGAGGAGGTAAGGCATTGTAAAAGCCATGCCTGAATGGGGTAGTTTGAAATTTACTGAAACAATAGAGAAGTTGCATCTGATTTAATAGCAAAAAGAATTGTCATGTTCTTGAAGATTCCAGAATATCAAGCAAATCCTTCAGTAAGTCTGTAAATAACACACTGTACTCCTGTTTCTGTTCTTTAGCTAGTTAGATACATACAATCCATCCATACATAAAATCCCAAAGTGCAGTAGGAGGCCAATCAGCCCATTGAGCCTACACTGGCCATAATCACACCCAGGCCCCATCCCCAGAACCCCTCTATGCGTTTACCCCAGCTAATGCCCCTGACACTAAGGGTCAATTTAGCATGGCCAATCCCCACACACCTTTGGACTCAGGGGAGACCGGAGCACCCGGTGAAAATCCGTGCAAACTCCACCCAAGCAGTGACTCAAGCTGGGAATTGAACTCGGGTCCTTCGCGCTGTGAGGCAGCAGTGCTGAATATTTGCAGTCTTTTTAATTTCAGTTATTAGCACTGCTGCCTCACAGCATCAGGGACCTGGGTTCAATTCCAGCTTCGGGTCACTGTCTTGTGTGGAGTTTGCATGTTCTCCCCATGTCTGTGTGGGTTTCCTCCAGGTGCTCCAATTTCCACAGTCCAAAGATGTGCAGGTTAAGTTAGAACATAGAACATTACAGCACAGAACAGGCCCTTCGGCCTTCGATGTTGCGCCAAACAATATAAAAAGTTACATACTTTTTACAGTTACGTATAGCTAAAGTTGATCATGGTAAACGCCCCTTGGTGTCATGGGGACTAGCTAGTGTAAATGAATGGCGTTGTGGATATCGGGCCTGGCTGGGATTGTGGTTAGTGCAAACTTGATGGGCTGAATGGCCTCCTTCTGCACTGTAAGATTCTAAAAAAACAAATTGGTTAATTACTGATCCATGAATGATCATGTTTCTGGTGCTCTGATCTGATTTGTAAGCGGCACTCTATCGGGAATGAATTGGGGTGGCACGGTAGCGCAATGGTTAGCACTGCTGCTTTAAAGCTCCAGAGACCTCAGTTTGATTCCCGGCTTGGGTCACTGTCTGTGTGGAGTTTGCACATTCACCTCGTATCTGCGTGGGTTTCCTCCAGGTGCTCCAGCTTCCTCCTGCAGTCCAAAGATGTGTGGGTTAGGTTGATTGGCCATGCTAAAATTGCCCTTTAGTGTCCTGAGATGAGTAGGTTAGAGAGTAAATGTGTAGGGATATGGGAGTCGGGCCTGGAAGGGATTGTGGTCAGTGCACACTCAATGGGCCGAATGGCTTCTTTCTGCGCTGTTGGGATTCTGATTCCAAATTACCCACAGGATCGTTGGAAACATTTAGCCCCTTGAACAAGCACCGACTATGTGACATAGTGGACGGGATTTTATGGTCTTGATTGTCCCAAAACAAAATTCCATACGAGGTCAATGGACCACCTCATTGTCCATCCCTTGCCCGCTCCAATTCCCTTGGTGGACGGGGCAATAAAATTCCAGTCGGTACTTTACCCAGGCTCTCTCCCCTGCCCTATCCCTGTAAACCCTCGCATTTCCTCGGGCGAATCCATCTAACCCACACATCTCAGGACACTGAGGGGCAATTGAGCACGGCCAATCCACCTAACCTGTGTATCTTTGGACTGTGGGAGGAAACTGGAGGAAACCCACACAGATATGGGGAGGATGCACAAACTCCACGCAATGACCCAAGGTAGAATCTGCACCAACCACAATCCCACCCAGGCCCTTCTTCCATATCCCTACATATTTACCCACTAATCCTTCTAACCCTAGGTCCCTGACTAATCCTTCCAACCTACAATGACCCTAGGTCCCTGGCGCTGTGAAGCAGCAGTGCTAACCACTGCACCATCTTAGTGATTAATTTAAGCTCTTGTCAACAGAACTGGGAAACTAAAAAGAAACTCAGATGTAACAATGTCTCCTTGCCTCCAAGTGGGGAAGTTATTTCTGAGAATTCAGTAATGTCTGATGATTAACCAACATTGCTAACACTGGCACAAACTGATGTTTTCATTTGAGGAGAACTCCTGTTGGCAGGAGGTTAGGTTTGATCGCTATTCAAGTTTGGGAATGTATATTTTTAGTCAATAAAAAATTGCCACATTTACGTGCTGAAAAATCCCACAATTTATGAACAAAATATTATGAGTTCATACATGTTTAAGAGAAGCTTCAGAAAATAAAGTTAATTCCAGTACGGATTCCAGACGAGTCTCTTCCGGATTGTTGGCGGTTAATGCGTAAACATTGGGATTGAACCCAAGGAAAAACCAAATTCCTCACCATCTCTAATACTACATGGGGTCATCAAAACTCTACAGCCTTAATTGTTTTCTTTAGATTCACAGATTATGATCCATGGCATTTCTCCCTCCTCTTCCCCCATCCCCCAAAAAAATCTCCATTTAAATCTCCATTAGTTTCGATGGAACTTCAATTCCCCACCAGACAGGGGGAGTGGAGGGCATAAAATCCTGGTCTTGAGGATAGGTGTCTCGTTTGTAATACATTACTTGTGCTGATTTGGGATGAAAAACAGCAACAGTACTTCGATAAAAGCAAATTACTATGGATGCTGGAAGCCAAAAAAACAGAAAAGGTCGGAAAATCTCAGCAGGTCTGACAGCATCTGTGGAGAGAGATTAGAGGCAACCTTGAAATGGTGGTGCACTGGTTAGCACTGCTGCCCTCGCAGTGATTCCCAGGCTAAATCACTGTCTGTGTGGAGTCTGCATATTCATAGAATCACAGAACCCCTACAGTGCAGAAAGAGGCCCTTCAGCCCATCGAGACTGCACTGAACACAATCCCACCCAGGCCCTACCCCCATATCTCTCTGACCTAAGCATCTTAGGACACTAAGGGACAATTTTAGCATGTCCAACCAACCTAACCTGTACATCTTTGGACTGTGGGAGGAAACTGGAACACCCAGAGGAAACCCCCGCAGACATGGGGAGAATGTGCAGACTCCGCACAGAGTGTGACCCAAGTCGGGAATCGAACCACCATGCTACCATGCCGCCTGTGATTCTCCCTGCAGTTGCATAGGTTTCCTCCCACACTCTAAAGATGTGCAGGTTAGGTTGATTGGCCGTGCTAAATTCTCCCTAGTGTCAGAGGGACTAGCAGGGGAAATACATGGGGCTGTGGGATAGGGGACTAGATGGGATTGTGGTCGGTGCAGACTCGATGGGCTGAACGGCCGCCTTCTGCACTGTTGGGATTCTACGCTGTCAGACCTGCCGAGATTTGTTCTGCATGGAAGTCGGTAACCAGTGAAGTGCCCCAGGGATCTGTTCTGGGACCCCTACTGTTTGTCACTTTCATAAATGACCTGGATGAGGAAGTGGAGGGATGGGTTAGTAAGTTCGCCGACGATACAAAGATCGGTGGTGTTGTGGATGGTCTGGAGGGATGCCAAAAGTTGCAGCGGGACACAGACAGGATGCAAGACTGGGCGGAGAAGTCGCAGATGGACTTCAATGCGGATAAATGTGTAGTGGTCCATTCTGGCAGGAATAATGGGATGAAGGAGTACAATATAAGGGGTAGGAGTCTTAGCTGTGTTGTAGAGCAGAAGGATCTCGGGATCCGGGTCCATAGGACTCTTAAATTGGCCTCGCAGGTGGAGGAAGTGGTCAAGAAGGCGTACGGTGTACTGGCCTTCATTAATTGAGGAATAGAGTTTAGGAGTCGGGAGGTAATGATGCAGCTCTATAAGACTCTTGTCAGACCCCAGTTGGAGTATTGTGCGCAGTTCTGGTCGCCTCACTATAGGAAGGATGTAGAGGCTATTGAGAGAGTTCAGAGGAGATTTACAAGGATGCTGCCTGGATTGGGAGGCAGGCCTTATGAAGATAGGTTGAGGGAGCTGGGACTCTTCTCACTGGAGAGACGTAGGTTGAGAGGTGACCTGATAGAGGTTTATAAAATGTTGAGAGGAATAGATAGGATGGACTCTCAGAGACTATTTCCCCGAGCTGAAATGGTCACTATGAGAGGACACAGATTTAAGGTGCAGGGAAGCAAATACAAAGGAGATGTTGGGCAAGTTTTTCACTCAGAGGGTGGTGAGTGAATGGAAACCGACTGCCGTCGGAAGTTGTTGAGGCAAACTCGCTGGGGTCTTTTAAAAGACTTCTGGATGAGTATATGGAAAAGAATAGGATAGGGGGTTATAGGTAGGTCTGTGGATTGGTAGATGTGATCGGCGCAACTCATCGGCCGAAGGGCCTGTTTGTGCTGTATTGTTCTATGTTCTATGTTCCCAGCACTTTGTTTTTGAATGAAAATATTTTTGTTGTTGCCACAAGTTTATTGGTATCTTGAACTGGCTCTTTTTGAAAATAGGATGCTCAGGGCTCCCTTGTCTATTTGAGGGATCCTGTCTCCCACACTGCTGTCATGTGCCGAGTTAGGACAGGAAATTCATGTTTGCTGTATGACGTGAAAGATGCTAGTCTTTGTTCTAGCCCTGCGTACTGTCTCGGGGCCAATAACAGCAACAGCATCAAACATTTACATTGCACCTTTGAAGATATAAACATCTTCACCATGTCTCTGTCAAAAGGCACACGGGGAGACTGATGTTGAGCCACAATAAATGGCATAAGACTGAATTCATGAGACAAGAGTTGCAATAAGGTTTAAAGTTTAAGTTTCAAAGTCTATTTATTACAAATAGGTTGATGTTAATATTGCACTGAAGTTACTGTGAAAATCTTGCCACATTGAGGAAGAATTTAGCATGGCCAATGCATCTAACCAGCAAGTTTTTTTTTATCTTTTACAAAGCATTTTGACAATTCCATGGGTATAGAAGGATGTGGGCCTAATGCAGGCAACTGGGACTAGCTTCGTGGCTTTAAAAAAACAAAGTTGTCATGAACAAGTTGTGCCAAAGGGCCTGTTTCCATGCTGTAAACCTCTACAACTCTTGCGGACTGTGGGAGGAAACTGAAACACCTGGAGGAAACCCATGCGGACATGGGGAGAACGCGCAGACGGTGACCCAAACTGGGAATGGAACCAGGTCCCTGGTGCTGTGAGACAGCAGTGCCAAGCACTGTGTCAGCACACACTGTCCCTAAAGGTGGAGAGGTTTAGACAAGGGAGGCTGAGAGAACAGCTTGATGTTCCTCTGAATTCTCTGTGTATGTAAGGTACAACAGGATGGTGGTTTAATTCTTTTTAACTGTATGCAGGAACATCTCAAGTCAGTTCCAATTGGTACATTGTACTAACCTATTTAACTCTTTAATGCTTTATCCGCAGGTCGATATTTTGGGCAAGTGTTTGACCACGTATCAGGTGCAAGGTTCCCGAATTGTGAAGTTTAAAAACCTAAACCGTTGTGTCCTGCGGTCCACGGCGGTCACCTCATTGCAGTCAGTAATGCTACCGGATTCTGCAGTAAGCAAAACTTTCTTCAGATTTAAGAAGACTTTTTGTCCGTCATCTTATTAATAAAAACATTATATTTGACCTTTTTTAAAATCATTCTGCATTAGTGAATAGATCAGTGGGTAATGGGAAGTTGAGAAGGGCAATGTTGTTGATGTGATGCCACAAGTCTACTTTAGTTTAAAATCTTTTCGAAAGTACGACAACAGATCTTATTATTTGCCTCCTGAGAGAACACCAGCCTTTAAGGGCAAGTGACTAAAGGTGATGCTACGTTTTATCTGATCACAATGTAAATTAAATAAATTATGAATTAGCTCATGACTAAATAATTAAGTGGTGCATTACCTGAGAGTGTAGGATTCACACTTTATGTAACAAAATGACTGAAGAAGGGACCAGGACTCTGGTCATAATATTTCAAAAAAAAATACATCTCAGAAAATATTTCCATCACTAAAACAAAGGGAAGATTGTCCCCTCGTTTTCTGCAAGTCCACCGGAAAATAAAAACACCAATTTTGAAGTTGAAAATGCAATTGAATCTGACATTTAGTTAAACTAAGTGTTTTTGTGGCCGCGGACTAGCAATCCCTCCTAGGAAAGGGGACATCGGTTTAAGGTGCATCAAGATGAGATGCATGAGGCAAAATATTTTTGCAGAGGATGATTGATGCCTGGAATTCGCTGCCAGCGGAGGTACTGGAAGCAAATTTCAAAGGCACGTTTAAGTGGCATTTTGACAAATACACGAATAAGGTAGGAATACAGTCCCCAGAAGGATAGAGGGTTTTAGTTCAGTCGGGCAGCGTGGTCGGTACAGGCTTAGAGGGCCGAAGGGTCTGTTCCTGTGCTGTAATTTTCTTTGTTCTTTGAATTATATCAGACCTGTGAGCACAATTCCAACACATGGAATGAAAGGGAAAGTGGTCACTTGGTTCAGAAAGTGGCTGAGTGACCGGAAACGTGGCATTTGATCGATTTTCAGATTGGAGGAAGATTTCATAGTAAAATCATAAAAACGTACAGTGCAGAGAGAGGCCATTTGATCCGTTGTGTCTGCATTGACGACAATCCCATCCAAGCCCTCCCCGCCATATCCCTACATATTTACCCGCTAATCCCTCTCACCTCGGCATCTCGCAACTCGAAGGGGCAATTCTTAACGTGGCCAGTCAACTTAACCTGCATATCTTTGGATTGTGGGAAGAAACCGGAGTACCCGGAGGAAACCCACGTAGACACGAGGAGAATGTACAAACTGCACACAGACCGTGACCCGAGCCAGGAATCGAACCCAGGTCCCTGGAGCTGTGGAGCAGCAGTGCTAACCATTGGGTTACCGAGCCACCCAGTAGTGGAACTCCCCAGCCGTGAGTGTTAGACTGTAATGAGTCAGGAATGATGCGGAGATGCCGGCGTTGGACTGAGTAAGAAACAAAGTAAGAAGTCTGACAACACCAGGTTTAATCCAACCGATTTATTTGGTGGTAAACTCGCAAGCTTTTGGGGTTTGCCTCTCCGTTCACCTGAGGAAGGGGCAAACCCCGAAAACTTGCGAGTTTATTATCAAATAAATCTGTCGGACTTAAACCTGGTGTTGTCCGACTTCTTAATCAGTCAGGAAGCCAGACGAGAAAGGAGCATAGTTGATTACAGAATGCAAAGTAAACCCACTCCTGTGCTGTACACACACACAAGCTAGTCCCTGCTTGGGACTGCAGTTCAGCAGGCCCAGTCCCAGGCCTGCCTTACAAAAGGCTCAGCAAATGAGTTCCGGTTGGGCAGGACACTCACTGCCTGTTACCAGGGGGAACGTGTACTCAACGAGCCTCACAGGGAGGTCAATCAGCGCTTCCCTGCGGATCTCAAATGGATTACCAGAGGGATCCCTACTCTGCCTGATGGATATTAGCGTCCTCGGCTGTGGAATTTGGGGGAAAACTTCAAAGCTTTCAGATTTGCAACATTGTCAACCGTGATGAGGACAGATCTTGAACTGCAAGAGGACGCAGACGTGTTGGTAAATTGAAGTGTAGATACTGTAAACTGAAGTGTAGGTACTACCACAGCACTGAGAGGGAGGATGTTCTAGGATTTTGACCCAGTGACAGTGAAGGAATGGTGATTATATTTCCAAGTCAGGATGGTGAGAGACTGGAGGGGAATCTCCACATCGTGGTGCTCCCAGGCATATGGTATCTTATACTTTGTTAATAGGGCACTGTATAAGAGACAGGAGATCATGTTACATTTGTATAAGACACTTGTTAGGTCTCATCTGACCTAGGCCTCGTCTGGAGCACTGTGTCCAGTTCTGGGCACCATCCTTGAGGAAGGATGTGAAGAGAGTGTGCAGAGGAGATTCACAAGAATAATTCCAGGGATAAAGGACTGTGGCTAAGAGGATAGTTTGGAGAGGTTGGGAATATTTTCTTGGGAGGAAAGAAGACTGAGGGGAGACTTAGTAGAGGTATTCAAGATCCTGACAAGTGTGGACAGGCTAAATAGTGAGAAATTGTTCCCTCTCAAAATAACTAAAGGGCACAGAGACAAAACTTGTGGACCGAAGGAGTATAGACATAAGGTGGTGAATTTTGTTTGAGAGGGAGTCTGGAATGGATTCTTGAGAGGGTGATGGAGACAGGTTTGATTGAAGTGCCCAAAGGGGAACTGGATTACTATCTGAAAAGGAAGAGTGCACAATGTTACGGGGATGAGGCAGGGGAATGGAACTGTGTGGAACGCTTTTTCAGAGAGCTAGTACAAGCTCAATGGGCTGAATGGCCACCTCCTGAACTGGAAAGATTCTGTAATGGTTTTGATGCGAATCCTGAGATGCAGAGACAGACTGTAAATGAATATTTGTTGTAAGAAATAACGTATTAGTGAGTCCATTTTTCCAGTTGTCAATTTATAAACGAGACACTTCCATGAAATCGTTGCCATATCATAGAACCGTGAAATCCCACAGCCCACAAGGAGGCCATTTGGCCCATTGATTCTTCACCAACCTCAATCCCACCCAGGCCCTATCCCCATAACTGATCCTATCTGGTCCTTCCTCACACTAAGAGGCAATTTAACATGGCCAATCCACCCTAATCCACACATTTTTGGACTGTGGGAGGAAACTGGAGCACCCGCAGGAAACCAGAACTAGAGGGCACAGCCTCAAAATAAGGAGGGGGGGGGTACAGTTTAGAACAGAGTTGAGGAGGAACTTCTCCACTCAGAGGGTGGTGAATCTCTGGAATTCTCTGCCCATTGAAGTGGTGGAGGCTACCTCGTTGAATTTATTTAAGTCACGGGTAGATAGATTTCTGATAGACAAGGGAATTAAGGGCTATGGGGAGCAGGCGGGGAAGTGGAACTGATCCACTTCAGATCAGCCGTGATCTTATTGAATGGCGGGGCAGGCTCGAGGGGCTGGATGGCCGACTCCTGCTCTTATTTCTTATGAAACCCACGCAGACATGGACAGAATGTGCAAACTCCACACAGGTAGTGACCAAGCCAGGAACTGAACCTGGGTCCCTGGTGTAGTGCTAATCACCGTGCCACCATGTTAAATCATTTTGCAAACATATTTTATAAAAGAGAAAAATGGCTAGGATTAAACAAGAGCCTTTAGCGCACGAACAAAATGGAAGGGTTTAATCCAGTCTGATGTTTCATTGTCCTGTGTTAGTCTCACCAACAGATTCTGGATTCCCAGTTGGAATGCACGCAGAACTACCAAGGCGGCATCATTGAAATGGCCATTTGCAATGAGTCGAATGTCTTTCGACCCTTCTCCAAAGAAGGAAAAGGAGCAAAGACAGAGATTCTCACGACGCTGAAGCTTCTAAAGATGGAAGAAGCATCACCCATGGCCAGAGGTAAGTTAGAAATACTAAATGGAAAGCAGAACCCAGCACCCTTCCCTTCTGGAATAATCCATATCCAAATCCAGCATTTAGCCTTGGTATCTGGAATCACGTCTGTTGGATCCAATGCATATGTTCCATTCTGGAATAGAGAAAGCAGCTCCAGTTAAAGCTTCTGAATCATAGCCATTTTTTTACACTCCGCTGCTTTCCAAACTAATACATACGTTGCACTGTACAGTGAAATGGTCATAAACTGTTGAAAATGTCCTTTAATTCCTACGTCTGGAGCAGACAGATCCTGCGGAGCACCAGTCACATCGTTCACTCTGAGAAATTACCCCATTGTTAGCGAGTTTCAATGCAGTTCCATTTACTGGAACTCCATATCTCCTGATCATTGTTTAATTATCAAATATAACACCTTATCAAATATGTCTTGAAAACCAGTGTAAATGATGTTCGCTGTGCTTGCCGATTTGTTGTAGTGGAATTGGTGCATGTGCAAAAGCCCCGTACTGTAAATATTACCGGCTTACTGTAAAACCCCCCCCCCCCCCCCCGATCAGCCCATTCCATCCCTGTGCCACTGATCCCAATTGCAGCGGGATCACCTCTCAACCCCATCAATATTTTTCCTCCCCCCTGCCCCCACCTTACCCACCACCCCACCCCCACCTTACCCACCACCCCACCCCCACCAATAGGATCTGATTTCCATTTTGACATAGTGTTGATGAACAGAGGGATCTTGGTGTATTTGTGCATAGATCCCTGAAAGTAGGCAGTCAAGTCGATAAGGTTGTTAAGAAGGCATACGGAGTCTTAGCTTTTATTGGTAGGGGGATTGAATTTCGGAGCCACAATGTCACGTTGCATCTGTACAAAACTCTAGTGCAGCCGCACTTGGAGTATTGTGTGCAGTTCTGGTCCCCACATTATAAGAAAGATGTGGAGGTATTGGAGAGGGTACAGAGGAGGTTTACCAGGATGTTGCCTGGTATGGAGGGCAGGTCTTATGAAGAGAGGCTGAGGGATTTGAGGTTGTTTTCGTTAGAAAGGAGGCGGCTAAGAGGGGACCTTATCGAAACATATAAGATGATTAGAGGTTTAGATAGGGTGGACAGTGATAGCCTTTTTCCTAGGATGGAGAAAGCTAGCACGAGGGGACACAGCTTTAAATTAAGGGGTGATAGTTATAGGACGGGTATCAGAGGTAGGTTCTTTACCCAAAGGGTGGTTAGGGAGTGGAATGCCCTGCCTGCGGCAGTTGTAGATGCGCCAAGTTTGGTGGCGTTTAAGAGGTTAGTTGATAAGTATATGGAAGAGAAGGGAATGGTTTAGTTTGGAGGGTCATTGCTTTTTATATTGGTCAGTGCAACATTGAAGGCCGAAGGGCCTGTTCTGTGCTGTTATGTTCTATGATGTCTGGTGGTTCACTGCCAAGATACCCCTTGGGCAGTGCCAGGGAGGCTGGCAATGTCAAGGAGACCCCCTTCCCTTACCCCTGACCTCTCGGGAAGGCCTCAGTGGCCTCCCTTCACTCCAGTGGACTGGGGCTGCCAGCTCCCTGTTAACGAGGAGCTGTTGTAAATTCTGCTGGAGTGAACTGAGTTTTGGAGGGGGGAATTGGTGGGAGGCGAGGGAACATAGAGGTTTCAGTCCTGGGCCCATTACTGATAGGGAAGTGCCAATGTTAATGTTTAAATACGCTCTGCACCAGTTTCCATTCGGAGCTGACGCTGCCTCAAATCCTGGCCCCGGAGATGTCCCGTGGCACCCAGCGGGGAACCCGCGAAACGCCCTCCGCTGATGTCTCCCGATGCTGGGAAAATCGGGCCTGTCATGTGTAATTTGAGCTGCTTTGCACTGCGGTTGAGACAAATGATTGGAAATGTTCAGGGAGGTGGTTGTAAGATAGATGGGATGTGACAGACTTCAGAGAGGAGTGGAAAATTTGAGATGGCAAAAGGAGAGATGGTTTTTGTTTTTAAAGCGATGAAAGGCTGTCCATTGTATCGAAAGGAAGGGAACTGAGGAGAAGGAATTACTCTCAAATTCAGCTTAAATAGGGGAAGAAAACTGGATAGTCGGCAATTTCGAGAGACAGGATCAGGGAGTGGGTCTTGTGCACAAAGTGAGGTGATGTGGGGAGATGGGGGATGTTGATCCACCAGAAGGAACTCTTCAGCTGTAGGCAATAAAATGAAACAAGATGTACTCCAACTTATAAATCAAAGAGAAAGGTTTAATAAAGAAACTTCATTACTCCAATGCTTAAGGCTTCATCCTGGGCCATTCCAAATTCCCACAAACCCCAGCAGCTTCTTGCCTACACTGGGTCAGCTGACCACCACATCATTTGATTACCTAGTTTGCCGGGTCAGCTGACCCTCTCCACGTACCGGGTTGGCTGACCCTTACCATTGGTCGCAACAGGTGAGCAACTATGGAGTGATACACGTTGAGGTTAGAACTGTGGGGCCTGGTGGGAGGATTGACTTAATGGGCAAATGGTTTGATCAGTTTTCGAATTGGAATTGGAATTACTGGAGGTGGACCAAACCTCTCAAGTCCATTTCCAGAACTGCAATAGAAGCATTCTATTCCAGAGTTTTGGATGACAATCCAGTGCAGTACTGTGGCATCTTCCAGATGAGGCATTGAACTTCAAGGTGGATACAAAAAATCTCTATGGTTACTGTATCAAAAGGAGAAGGAAGTTCCTCCTTGTGAGATGGACAATATCTGTTCTTCATGCAACATCATGAAACTCGGGCAATCTGTCCTGTAACATTATAACATTCACCTCATTATAAGTAAGATGTGGAAGCTATTGAGAGGGTGCAGAGGAGATTTACAAGGAGGCAGGCCTTATGAAGATAGGTTGAGCGAGCTCGGTCTTTTCTCCCTGGAGAGACGAAGGTTGAGAGGTGACCTGATACAGGTTTATAAGATGTTGAGAGGAATAAACAGGGTGGATTCTCAGAGGCTATTTCCCAGGACTGAAATGGTCACTACGAGAGGACACAGGTTTGAGGTGCTGGGGAGGAGATGTCAGAGGGAAGTGTATCACTCAGGGTGGTGGGTGAGTGGAATCGGCTGCTGTCGGTGGTGGTGGAGGCGAACTCGCTGGGGTCTTTTAAGAGACTCCTGGATGAGTACATGGGATTTAATGGGATTGAAGGTTATAGATAGGCCTGGTAGGTAGGGATATGATTGGTGCAACTTGTGGGCCGAAGGGCCTGTTTGTGCTGTAGTGTTCTATGTTCTAACATTATTGTTTGCGGTTTGGCAAATTGATTATCGTTCAGAAACCACACTGGCTGTGAAGTACCCTGAAACATCCAGCTGTTGGGAAGAATTAGATGTGGAAATAAAAGTTCCTTCATGTGTACAAGTAGGAACTACAATGGAAGTCTCCAATCTGCACTGTGTAATGGAATGTGCATTTTGTAAATCAGCAATTGTGTTTCTTAACAGTGGAATTGAAGACTCTACACCCACACAGCACTCTGCTGTTTGAGAGAGAGGGTGGAAGAGGGAAAAAGACAGGATATTCGAGCGTACAGCGAGTGGAAGAGGAAGTGAGACAACTCTGTTTAACTAAAGGCATGACCTTCGAGGTAAGTCACACTTGGCTTTTTCATAGGTGTTTTTATCCTACAGGTGCTTTGGTCCGCCTTGTTGTCTAACGAGGGGCATACACGCGATGGGTCGTGAGAGGGCTGCTCTTGGATTTTTTTTCGAGAATATCCTCGTGCTTCACGTTGTTAGTGTACGCTTGACCTGGACCATTTGATGGGCAACACAACAGCTTAGTGAGTATCGCTGTGCTGTGCAGATACATGGATTTGAGCCTGTGTCTGTGGGAGTTTGCGCATTCTCCCCGTGCTTGCGTGGGTTTTCTCCGGGAGCTCCGGTTTCCTCCCACATCCCAAAGCTGTGCTCTTAGGCTAATTCGCAAAACAAATTCTCCCTAAATTGTCTCAAATTTGGGTTTTAATCCATAGATCTATAAACATAGACAGGGATCACGGGTAGAGGTGGGAACATCGGGGTGGCGGCACGGGCTCGTTGGGCCGAAGGGCCTGTTTCCCGTGCTGTTTTGTTCTTTGTTCTTATGGTGCAGAGGATGGAGCTAAAATATAAATAACTTCCTTTTTCACGAAGATTAAAACTTTCAGTTGTATTAAGTCTATGTTCGGCTTCCTTGAAAGTTGGTGTGACAAAAAGAGCTTTTTTGACAAAAAAAATTGGCAAAACTGATGGTCCACTTTGCAAGATAGTGACGTGTCTGAAAAGGATAGGAAGAGTGTGAGGTGAATGAAGGAAAGAAGCAGCAAGTTAGCGATGCCACATTCAGGTATTGAAGTTCCATGGTAATAACGCAACAAAGCAGCACTGGAGACCTAATAAAATAGGTTGGTATTCCTGATCCTGAGCATTTCCAGAAGTGCAATAGAAACATTCATCGTAGAAAGTGGTCATTCAGCCCATAGAGTCAGAGTCAGCTCTCTGAAAGAGCTCTTAAACGCTGCGCTTATGCAACAACCCCGTTAAATTTACTGTAGACCCCAGTACGGAGAGAGGCCCTTAGTTTACTTGGTGAATTTTTTTAAAATCCATCATCCAAATTAAGCAGTAGGAAGAAAACCAGCCTTTGTTGCAACATAGGATTTATTCATTTATTTGGGCGGTGATTCTCAGAGCCCATTGTGCTGCTCTAGCAGACGTCAGTGACAGCTTTCCGCTGGGTCTCTGCGGCAAAGATGGGTCACATCATCGTCTCCCTGCTGATTTCAGTATCAGTAGCTGGCTGGGGACTCCAGTCTCTGAGTCTGCACGTGTTTCCCTCCCATCCATACCCCCGCCCCAATCTCCAGTGGGGTTTACAACTGACGTGGAGTTTTGGGTGTTTGGGACTGCCAGCCCCTTCACTGCCCTTCCAGCCCCCTGGGGAGGTGCTGGCAGTGTGGGGGCACTGCGTATGCACCGATCTTAGTTCTGACACATCAGCGTGTGCGCCGTAGCTCGCTCACTGCCAGACTCTCCAGCGGGAATAGGCCCCGTCCCCTGATTTTTGGTGCGAATCAGACTCGGACACTCTCTGCGGTGCTCGGAGTGTGGGGTACTCATTTTGAAAATCCTGCTAAATAAACCACTGGGAATTAGTCCAGTTTTCGCACAAATTGGGGACTTTAAGAACCTAAGAAATAGGAGCAGGAGTGGGCCATCCAGCCCCTCGAGCCTGCCCCGCCATTCAATAAGATCATGGCGAATCTGAAGTGGATCAGTTCCCCTTACCCGCCTGCTCCCCATAACTCTTAATTCCCTTGTCTATCAGAAATCGATCTATCCGTGACTTAAATGTATTCAGCGAGGAATTCCAGAGATTCACCACCCTTTGAGTGAAGAATTTCCCCCTCAACTCCGATCTAAACCGCCCCCCCCCCCCACCTCCAATTTTGAGGCTGTGCCCTCTAATTCTGTTTTCCTTTCTAAGCAGGAAGAAGCTCTCTACCTCGACCCTATCTAGCCCCTTCATTATCTTGTAAGTCTCTATAAGATCCAAACATTGTTTGGGAGAATCCTGGACTTAATCTTTCATTTTGTAATTGCCCTTGAACTGAGAGATTACTGGGTCGTTTGAGAGTCAACCACGTTGCTGTGGCTCTGGAGTCACATGTAGGCCAGACTGGGTAAGGATGGCAGATTTCCTTCCCTAAAGGACATTAGTGAACCAGATGGGTTTTTCTGACAATCAGTGATTTTTACTATTCCAAATTTTTATCAATTGAATTTAAATGTCACCAGCCTGCTTACTGGGTTACGCGTCCTGTGACATTGCCATGGCAACACCATCATTCCCTTATATTTGAGTTTAGTAACTTGGGGGGCGATTTTCAGCCCACTTTCACTGTCAAAGAGGAAGTGTGTGCGGGAAATGTGGAGAATCGGGAAGCGTAAAGTGCCGGAATTTCATTACAATAGATGTTAATGAATTTAAACATCATTATCAGGTGCCCCCATCCCCTCCTCCCAGCCTCACTCAATTTTCACACTTCACTGATGCGTCAGGTTGGCAAAGCTTGCGACAGGTTTGGCCAAACGAGAAGCAGTTGAGGGGATCCTTCTGGGGGCACAGAGGGAAGTACAGTCTCCAGGGGGAAGGGGGACATGTCCTTAGAATGCTCTTAACTCCCAATCCACCAGGTAGACCATTCCACCTGCTGCCCCACTTATGAATCTAAAAGCCCGTGTTTCTGGTTTGCTGCTGACTCCATCGCACAGTTACAATTGAATCTAGAGACCAGATTGTGGCCAGGACTTGCTAAGGCATTGAGACGGTTTCCCTTCTGCCTGCCAGTGGGATCCGTAATCCGTCTTTAATCCCTCACCAGCTGACTTAACTTTTATCGCTGGGAAGCTGACGTTTCACTTCCCGCACGATCATGAGCCCATCTCATTCCCCACTTCCGGAAGCGTCGCTCGATGCTGTCTGCAGAGTTAGCTGGGGATTTCTTCTTGACTGAGGTTGGGGAACTGGGAGTATCGAAATGCAATAACACTTGCGTTGATGGGAAGTTATAATTACCCTCAGTAATGAGAGAGCAGTCTGTTACACCAGCAGTTTCCATTAGAAGTGTACGTTCAGGAATTTATCGTGGAAAAGTTGACAGAGTTTTGTGTTTTAGAGAACTTCCAGAGAACACAATACTTTAGATAATTCTAAACATTACTCCTTCCTCTATCTCTATCAATACGACAAAATGTTTGACTCAGAGCTCAATGTTGCATTATCAATGGAAAATTATTTAAATGATAATGCACAGAAGCTTACATATTGACTGATAGAATTGTGGTTTGATTTATTATTGTCACATGTATACATTGGAAAGTATTGTTTCTTGCATGCTATACAGCATACCATTCATAGAGTAGTATGGGAGAAAGAAAGGAGAGCATGCAGAATGTAGCATTGCAGCTTGGGTGGAGAGGAAGATCAGCCAAATGTGAGGCAGGTCCATTCAAAAGTCTGATAACAGCAGGGAAAGAAGTTTGTTCAGGAACCTCAGACTTTTGTATCTTTCTCATTGGAGGAAGGTAGAAGAGATTATGTCTGGAGTGCATGGGATCCTTGATTCGATCCTTGAAGTGTAGGCAGAATCAATGGATGTGAAGCTGGTTTATGTGATGGACTAGGCTGTGTTCACAACACTTTGTAGTTTTTTTGGGTGTTGGTCAGAGCAGGAGCCATACCAAACTGTGATACATCCAGAGAGAATACGTTCTACAGTGCATCTGTAAAAGTTGGTGAGAGTTGCAGTGGACATGCCAAAGTTTCTCAGCCTCCTGAGAAAGTAGAGGTGTTAATGGGCTTTCTTAACTATAGGTCGATGTGGAGGGAACCAGAGCTACTTGTTGTTGATCTGAACAGCTAGACACTTGAAGCTCTCGACCATTTTCACTTCGTTGTTGTAGACAGGGGTTATGTCCTCCTTTTACGCTTCCTGAGGTCGATGACAACCTCCCTCGTTTTATTGACGTTGAGGGAGAGATTAATGCCATCGCACCAATTCCACTAGAATATCTACCCTTTCCTATACTCCGACTCATCATTGTTTGAGATCCCACCCAAGCACTTGTGGTAATCTAGTAAATAGACCTGCCTTTCTGCGTTTTGTTGATCTGAAAAATAATGTGTGTTGGCGTGTAGTGTCTAAGTAGAGCTGACAACAAAACTCCATCTGATTTGCTCTTAGGCTGCAGCGAGGCACAGTCTGTGGGAAGTATTAGTGCTTTGTCAATGTGATGTACTAAATCGAACAAATTCCCGTTCTGATTTCTGACATTTCAGAGTGAAGTTATCAAATTATTCCAAATTTAAACAGTGCCGTTTAACCCACTGGGATGTATTCATTTGAGTTAACCAGTCAGGGAGATTTTGTCTCTACGTTCAATGGTAAATTGTACTTGGGTGGCAGAGGTGAAAGAGTAATTATGGAAGTCACTGGTCTGTGCATCGATGTCTGCTGTGTCGTTTGGCAACGTATGTGACGGACAGTGGACACAGCACAATTTTGCTGTTGCAGACAAAACGGAGGTCTGTTGTTGGTAGGTAAAACAAACAGAATAGCCATTCTTTAGCCCAGCAGTCACAGAAAAATCACAACACAATAGGAGAAGAAAAGCTTGAAAGGACACAATCCCTTTTGTGGGCACCAGGCTGGGTTTCAGACTTTTCAATGGGAATAATGAGTTATGTTCACAAAACACCCAGTGTGTCAGTGTTGGTGGCTAAGGCTTTGAATACACATTAAAAGGCACTGGGAATAGGGGGCAGAGCCTGGAATATAGAGCAGGACAGATAAAAGGAACGCAAAGATTGATCAACCTAATTGTAAAAGAATTCTAAACCAAGCAGGGATTGAGGTCTGCAGATGTTGTTTGAATGAACGTACACAGGGCCGGAGTTTCCGCAGGAGTCCCAGTGATAATTTGTAACTTTTAAAACGATTATTTCTCTGGCTTGACACTTCTTCCGTCAGGTTTAAGAGGAGGCTGAGGAACTCGTTGGGAATAAATTTGAACTGTGGTAACCTGGCCCCTTGAAGGAGTGATCCTTTACAGGCCACGTAATTGGCTCAAACTTTACAGAATAGTGGTTGCACAGCACGGCGGCACTGTGGTTGGCACTGCTGCCTCACAGTGCCGGGGACCTGGGTTCGATTCCCGGCTTGGGTCACTGTCTGTGTGCTGTCTACCCGTGTCTGCGTCGGTTTTCTCCGGGTGCTCTGGTTTCCTCCCACAGTCTGAAAAGACGTGTGGTGAGGTGCAACTGGCCGTGCTAAATTCTCCCTCAGTGTACCCAAACAGGCCCTGGAGTGTGGCGACCAGGGGATTTTCACAGTAGAACTTCATTGTGGTGTTAACGTGACTAATAAATAAACTTTACTTCCGGATGGAAACGCGGGAAGCCAGGAGTGAGAGCACGTGTCCTGGTGACTGGGAGGAGTTCGGTTGGAACTCGGATGGAGACCTGTCCAACGGTTCCTTCGAGTGTAAATAGTTATTATCGTTGAATAGATCCCTTTTTTTTTTGGTGTCGGAGCTACATTCCAGTCTGCTCCAGTCATTACATAAACTTTCCCCAAATAGGGTGGGTTCGGATTGAGTGGAAAACAATCTTGTTGCAACTTTCAAGTGGGAACTTTACTCCTGTCCCATTATGAATAAGCTTCCCTGGTCCTTGTCCTGTCTGAGGTCTCCCTCCCCAACTCTTCAGGCAACCCGTCTGGCTGTAGGGTGGTAAACCTGAGGAGAACATTGCCCACATGCTGCTGAGTTAGAATCTGGGAAACTCGCGTTTCCAAGTTCCCCCCACTGTAACTCCTGGATCCAGGCTCAGAATCCCAATGTCAAGGCCAGTTGTGGTTTGAAGCCTCTTGAGGTAATGTTTTTGGTAAGCATGACTGTGTCCCCATATTACAGTCAGAGAGGTTTACAGCATGGGATCAGGGCTACTTGGCTCAACTTGTCCACGCTGCTGTTTTTTTTAAAACCATTAAGCTAGTCCCAGTTGCCTGTATTTGGCGCTGTATACCCATCTTACCCATGTAATTGTCTGAATGCTTTTTAAAAGACAAAATTGTACCCACTTCTACCTCTGGCAGCTTGTTCTAAACACTCATCAACGTCTGTGTCAACAAAATATCCTTCTGGATACTTTTGTATCTCTCCCCTCTTGCCTTTAAACCCCTGTCCTCTAGTTTTAGCATCCCCTACCTTTGGGAAAAGATGTTGACTATTTAGCTGATCTTTGCCCCTCATTATTTTATAGACCTCTATAAGACCACCCCTACACTCCAGAGAAAAAAGTCCCAGTCTATCCAGCCTCTCCTTCTAACTCAATCCATCAAGTCCTAGTAACATTCTAATAAATCACAACAAAGTATGTCTATTGTAAAGGTAGGTATCTGATCTGGGCAAGGAATTGATACAGGGCTTGGTGACTGGCCCTGAATTGTTTTCATTCCTTCTTGGGATGTGGTATCGCCGGTTGGCACAGTAAGAAGACTCAACACCAGGTTTAAGTCCAACCGGTTTATTTGATAGCAATCCCACAAGCTTTTGGAAACAGTGTTCCTTGGTCAGACGCGTGGAAGGTTTTGTTCTTGCACACACCTTCCACACACCTGAATGAAGGAGCACCGTTTCCAAAAGCTTGGGGGTTTACTATCAAATAAACCGGTTGGACTTTTAACCTGGTGTTGTAAGACTTCTTAGAGTGTTTATCCCAGTCCAACGCCGGCATCTCTACCTCATTGCTGGTTGGGCCAGCATTTATTGTCCATCCTAATTGTCCTCGAGTGGGTTTCTGTAGCTCCGAAGACTAGGTCAGGCCGGTTTCCTTTCCCAAAAGGACATTAGTGAACCAGATGGGTTTTTACGACAACCCATAAGGGTTTGATGGTCATCGTTCGACTTGTGGTTCTGGATTTTTATTGAATTCAAATTTGCCTGAGTGAGATTTGAACCCAAGTCCCCGGAATATTAACCTGGGTTGCTGATCGAGTGATAATACTATTGCAGCATCTCCCCCTTCCCCTGTGCTCTAAATGTCACAGCTGAGACAGAACAGTTAGCTGACTGAAAAATTCTGAAGGACAATCCTATTTTTATATTTATTTGCACTTCTGTAAATATTCCAATAATCATAGAAAATTGAGCATGATTCGATAGTCAATTTGCGAATCTGCATGCACATTTCTCTCCACTTTACCTTTCTTTGACTGAGTGTGATTTATACAATTTTTCTCAATGAACCCGCTTTTCACCGCAGGGGATTTGGGGACAGAAGGTGGTTGAAACTTCTGACCTTAGGTCAGCTGAAAGCTTCTTAAAGAGCAATTCATTGCCTTTCGTTTACAAGAGCTCGGATTTAAACAGCACACTTAAACTGGGATAAAAAGGCCAGTTTCTCTCTTGAAATATGAAAGCACCTCTGTCACTGCTCAGCGTTTTGGTCTTAATGTCACTTGGTGCGGATCGAGATATTTACAAAGCGCCTTTTTCACATTGCTGTAGGAACTCGGGACGCAGAGACTTAAAGTATGTTTGTGCTGCTGCCTGTGAATGGTTTCTTGCATATAGATCAAGTCATTCATTGTAAATATAGAAAAATAGAAGTATAGAATACAAGAGTCGGAGTCTGATGTTGCAAGTGTATAGAATGTTGGTTAGGCCTCACTTGGAGTACTGTGTCCAGTTCTGGTCGCCGTACTACCGGAAGGATGTGGAGGCCCTGGAGAGAGTGCAGAGGAGATTTACCAGGATACTGCCTGGTATGGAAGGGCTGTCTTACGAGGAAAGGTTGAACGCACTGGGGTTGTTTTCCCTTGAAAGACGTCAGCTGAGAGGGGATCTAAGATTATGAGGGGTATGGATAGAGTAAATGGTGGTAAGCTTTTTCCACCATTAGAATCGGATAGAACGAGGGGTCACGGCCTTAGGGTGAGGGGGGCTACGTATAAGACGAATATTAGAGGGCATTATTTCACACAAAGGGTAGTGGGGGTGTGGAATGCGCTACCGAGTAAGGTGGTGGGAGCAGGCACGCTAGGGTTGTTTAAGGGTCTCTTGGACAGCCACATGAGCGGTCTGCAAATAGAGGGATATATGAGGACTGTTTAAATACTTTAATTGTTTCCACAGGCTATTCGGTCCATCTTGTTGACCAACAAGGTGCATGCATTCGGCAGGTCGTGCGAGGGCTGCTCCTGGAGGTTACTTCAGGAGTGGCCTAGTGCTTCACGTCATTAGTGTATGCTTAAACTGGACCATCAGATGGGCAACATGACAGCTCAGAGACTATTGCTGTTGCTGTGCAGACACATGGATTTGGGCCTGTGTCTGCGGGAGTTTGCGCGTTTTCTCTGGGTGCTCCGGTTTCCTCCCACATCCCAAAAATGTGCTCTTAGGCTGATTGGGTAACAAATTGTCCCTATATTGGTCTCTATATGTCATTAAGACGTTAGGACGGCGGCGCGGGCTCGTTGGGCCGAAGGGCCTGTTTCCCGTGCTGTGTTGTTCTTTGTTCTTTGTAAATAGGTCGCTTAAATCGAGCAGTCTCTTTAGGATGAATTAAAGCTCCTTCTTTGCAGGATTAGAGAGTGGAGACCAAGTGGAAGGCTGAAAATAAAATGCTAAAT